>CM050648.1:11923635-12566505 GCA_027574665.1 Rhynochetos jubatus | reverse complement strand
TTCCTTCCCCTCTCCGCTCCTCCCCCCCCTTCCCCCCCCCCCCCCCCCCCCCCCCGAAGAACACTCCATGACAAATAGTTTAAGAATCTGCTATGTTTTTGGCTGTTTGTTTTCGTGTTGGGTTTTTGTTCCCCAACCCCCACCCCCCAGTTGTGAAATAGTGTTAGTAACAACCCAGTAAATTTTGAGTCCTGGAAAGGAAACACAAGGATGTAAGCTTGCCGAGAAACCTCTTCCCTCCTGGGTCACTCCAATTAGTGTCTTCTCTACAAGACAGCAGTGTTACAGCAGCTTTAAGGTGGGGTCCATGATAGTCGTTGGGCATAAGAAATTTTCAGGCCAGTTTTTCATTTTTTTTCAGGGTATGGATATGGCGGTAGGTTTGTAATGTGTGATTTACAGACAGCTGAGCACTACATGCTAACTTATGACAAGTATCTTTATATATCAGAGAATACTTAACGTACTCCCCCTCCTGAAAAAGGGATAATGCATATGGTAAATTAACTATAACTTTTTCTTTTGCCAGTTACATTTGTACCTAGTCCTCACCTTGCCAAAACTCAAATACAATTATTTGAGTGTTAACAAAATTGGAAAAAGCTAGCAACTGCAGTAATTGATATGCCAATAGGATTCCCATGATCGCAAATACTTAGTGAACTTGCTTAGGACACTACTGTGTTCTTTTTTGGTATTATTTTTTCTGAGTAATATACAGAAAACAAAACATTCCTCATGCAAACACAGTAAAACAAAAGTTAAAGAAGACATGACATGCATATTGTTTTGCTCATACACTAAGTACTTCTGTAGTTTGTCCTATATTGCCTTCTCTATCTGCATGGGTAGGCTTAGTACCTGCATGTCTTCCATTACAGCTGTATTCCTCTACCTTTTTCATGCTTCCTTCACTACAACTTGTTATGAATTTATTGGGCTTCACCACTGTACTTGTTGTAGCGTGGATTGGGTACAGGAACTGGGAAAAGGTGGCTCTTCCATCCTTTCTGTGCTACGGTTGTGGCCCAGCAATGGAGCTTACCTTACAGATGGAGAATGGCAGTATGAACACAGAAAGCCACATGCCCACTCTCAACACTATAATTATTCCCTCAGCTTTTCTCAAGGAAATAAGTTTATAAGTTTATTCAGTGCAATGTTTGGGATATGATAAGGAATTTTCTTTCTTTTTTTTTTTTTTTTTTTTTTTTTAAACACAGTGTGAGCAGAGAAGTGTTGTGATGATGAGGACAAACTAAAAATTACTCATAAAAGTGTTTTTCAGTCTTAGATATATATAGTTTTTTTTGAATCTGACACCTATCTGTCATAGCAGCAAACATCAGATAAACAGAATCAGAGGTCAAACAGCAGACAGTGTCTCTGAAGTTCCCCCACCCTTTTTCTCTTAGGCAGACTCGCATTGTTAGCCATTTCAGGGCTGTCAGTGTGAGCTGAAAGCTGAAATGTATGTGTCAGTGTACAATGAAATCGTGACAGAATTAAAAAAAAGAATTCTCACTGCCATAAGTAATTTTGTGTTTAAAGTGAAGAAAACAAGCTAGAAATGCACTCTGGCAAAGGAGTATGAGAAGAGTGGCTCATTAGTCAGAGAGAAAACACGAAAAAATGCTCTGAAACAAACACTGAAGAAGTATGCAAGAAACAAGGCAATGATTCTCGTACTTGTTAACAGAAACAGCACTGGAGCTGCATAAAGAGACAGTCCACATGTATTTCAGATAGGAGAAGATAAATGTTTTAGATCTGAACAGGTCACATCCAAGTCCTGCTGAACTTTATACTGACCTACTTAAACTCTAAGCCTTCTATATACTACAGACAAAGAACACAAAATATGGGTTAACAGTTTTTACTAGACACTGTTCTGGTACTGTGGTAAGACTGAGTAATCCCACTGCAGAAACAACAGCTTATCAAAACAGGTGTTGTAGAAGCATCACAAAAAATGCAATCTCACTTTAAAGAAATTATAACATGAGACTAGGTCATGTGATTACAGGCAGCTGCACAAGGGCATACTAAACAATACAAGAAAGTACTGAATAATATTGATGAAATCACCCATGATGAAATGCTGCCAGTGCACATTTTGCCTTCAGGTATGAGATCATTATATACAACGATTAGATTGTTTATCTCCCTGTACATGAGATAGTGCCCTTCCCATATATTCAATCAAACTTTTCAATTTCTCTTCTCTCTTCTCTTCTCTTCTCTTCTCTTCTCTTCTCTTCTCTTCTCTTCTCTTCTCTTCTCTTCTCTTCTCTTCTCTTCTCTTCTCTTCTCTTCTCTTCTCTTCTCTTCTCTTCTCTTCTCTTCTCTTCTCTCTCTTCTCTTCTCTTCTCTTCTCTTCTCTTCTCTTCTCTTCTCTTCTCTTCTCTTCTCTTCTCTTCTCTTCTCTTCTCTTCTCTTCTCTTCTCTCTCTTCTCTTCTCTTCTCTTCTCTTCTCTTCTCTTCTCTTTTCTCTTCTCTTCTCTTTTCTCTTCTCTTTTCTCTTCTCTTCTCTTTTCTCTTCTCTTCTCTTTTCTCTTCTCTTCTCTTCTCCTTTTCTTCATTTCAGCCCATCTTTACAGTATCCAAAAGTTTTCCACAGTGTTTTAAATGATATGACTAACAACTCTCAACTGTTGATTTTTCTCTCAACCACCCCCTGAGAGAGAAGTACCTGAAGTGATGTGGTTTATTTGCTTTGCATTTTCCTTTTCTTCAGAAGCAAGTTGCCATGCATTGTTAGAGAAAGCACTTAGAGTGAGAAGTGGTGACACTTATGACAGTTCCAAATTTCTGAAGTGAATTACTTCACAGCCTTGGACTGCCCCCTGAAAATATTCCATTTTTCTCTCATTTGCTCTCCTGTAAATGCAGACAGCTCCCTTGTGCCAAGGGACTGAAACTGTCAACAGGATTCTTCATCTCTAAGGTTTAGGTGATTTTTTTTCCTTAAGTATCCTAAGCCAAACACTGGAATATTTTGATGAGAATATGCAAGACCTTGAACTTAATTCATTTTCTAACAAAAGGCAGTGTACAGCATAGCATTGCTTGTACAGCTGTGCAGGTGTAGTGCGGCAGTATGTCCCATTTAGAATTTTTTAAGTATTGTAATACTTGTTCCTTGACAGGCCAAATTGCCATGGAATGGCTGAGACATGAGGAAAACATGAAAACCCATTATCCATTAGGATGTGACACAGTTTTTTACTTGTGTGTTGGGTTCAGTCAGGAAAGAGTTAACTCTCTTTACTGTAGTTGCTAGGAAGCTGTGTTCCTGGACGCTGAGAGAAGTACTGATAAGGTCTTAGCTGGTGCTGGGGAATGCTTGCACCGGAGTCAAGGTCTTTCTCCACTTCTGATACTGCAGCTGCATTGCCAGCTCTCGCTGTCTCACTGCAGGCAGTGTGGAGGACACACAATCCAGGCAGCTGACCCAAACTGACCAAGGAAATATTTCATTCCATAGTATGTCATGCTCGGGGCTTAGGCGAGGAAGGGGTCTGGTAGCCATTACTCTCTCTCACTCTCCTGCTCATTTACTTCCTGGCACTTGCTAACACTCCCCCTGACTCCTGCATTAGCTGCTTTGCTAACTCTTGTGCTGGCTCATTCGTGAGGGAGTTGATGGGTTTGTTTAGTTTTCCTCGTCATGCTATTGTTGATAGGGTTCAATCTGAATCTGCTGTGATAGATCTCAGGCTCCGGCCCTCGGGCTGCGGCTCTCAGGCTGCTGTCGCTCTGAGAATGTGGCTCTCGGGCTCTCTGGCTCTGACTCTCACTACTCAGCACCTGGTTGTGCATTGGTCAGTGGGTGGTGAGCAACTGTATTATAATTGTATCATATTGCATCATAAGCTTATTTTCTATTATTTTAATTACTTATTATTAGAAGTATTTGCATATATTAATTTAGATTTAATTAGTAAATAGTTCTTAACTCAATTTTATGAGCTTTCTTATTTCTTTTTCCTCCGTTCTTCCCCTCTGCTGTAGGAGGGGAAAGGGGATTTGTGAGAGTGATTTCGTGGTGTTTTGCTAGCCGGAGTTAAATCACGACAACTTGGAGCTGACATTATCTGTAGTGGAGTTGATGTGGATATGAGGAATCCATACCCACTGATATCAGAACTTGCTGGTATTATGAACTTCCAAAATTGCAAAATACAGTTTTAAATAAAGAAAATATTGAAAATAAAAACACTTTTTTTCTGCTTTTTAAGCTGTTAGCCTTTATTTGTTACTAACAGTAGCAGTAATTATTCTGTTACTCAATTACTGTTATAATTTCCACAAAGCTTTCAGGATCTATATCTATATAAACATAGAAATATGTATATACTCTTGGTGAAAACTGTGTGGGAGAAAAATATATCCATTAAGGACTAAAGTGGACAGGGTGATCAGGTGTCTATCTGGGACTGAAAAGTTTGGCTCGAAGACCATGCCTGTTTGAGTCAAACTTAACTTTAGGTTTTAGGTGTACAATCACCTAGAACCTAAATGGATATTTTGGACAAAATCCTGTTTGACTCAGAGAGTTTCTTCTTTTTCAAATGTAAACTGAAAACCAAAATGAGACCTGAAAAAAAGCCAGTAAAATGGCGTCTCTTCTGCTCAACTTCACTTATCTCACTTTACATATTCCCATCAGATCTGCTGCAAAATAACACACGAGAGAACGAAAAGACAAAGCTAAGACAAAGCTTGAGGAAGGAAACAGTTTTATTGATTACAAAATCTCAAATTTTTCCTCATGTCTTTCCATTACTCTCTGAACAACAGGAATTTAGGACATTAAAAGCCACTGTTAATTTTGCTGAATCAAAAGGAAGTTGTTTCGTTGTTAGCTGTAAATTACTAGACTGTAAAGATAATCATGAAAGCAAAAGTATTGTAATTTTTTTATAAATTTATTATTCTAATGGTCTAAATTTTAACATGCAAGTAGTCACTTCAAGGTAGTTTAATTTCTGTCTGATTGCTTCTGGCATGCTTTTGCTTTCTAAAGGGATGTTCACTGTCACATCTAGAAATCTCAGTTCATCAAAATGATTACTTAAATTCATTAATTACTGAGCAAAATGTAAATGTCTTACATCTTTGCAGATGAAGAAGTGAAAACTAGAGGAGTTATATAAAGTCTACCTCAGAGAGATTGAACATATGAAACTGAGATGAGAATTTTACTTTCAGCAAGAGGACTTTTTTCTTGAGCTTGTAATTCAGGACTATTTTATAAAGATCTTAGTTTTTTCTACATATGGCAGCTGAAATTACCATTCAATATAATTTGCCAGAATTGCAATTTTCCTGTTGAAAACAGGTGAAAAAATCTTTTGAACCCTGACAGTACTGCTGGTGTGCCCAGTTTTCTTCTAGGAAAGACCATCTCTAGAGATGTCTATCATTTTATCTACTCTGAAATTGCAAAAAGATGGTCTGTAAAGAGGTAATTCTGGGTCACATTTATATTTCTACTGGGAGCAAAACTAGAAAGCCAGATATATATCAAATCAAGCCAGGAACAAATTTATTAGGAGAGGGAAGATAGTTACTAAAGGACTTCAGTCTACACACCCACTTAGTTCTTTGTAAAGTAGCACTGCACCTAATCTCCACATTTGCAAACTGTCCCAGCTGGAGGTAGGAACCTGAGGACAAATTCAATGAACAGAACATGGCTTAATAGACAGAAAAAGAGGAAGTCTTGTTCTGGTTTCTACCTCTGCATTTGGACAGCATTTTCAATATTTTCTGTCTATGAACCTCTAAATATTTTGAAAAAAAACCAAACAAAACCAAATGTGCTTTTAGAAGAATTTGAGTATATTTCTTAACACTGGTCTTTGCTAAGTGCAGTAACTTCACTTAATCTCAACTTCTCTTCCTTTTACAATATCAAACGCTTAGACTACTGCATAGATATTCACAAGCCAACCTTGCCTGCACATCATCATCCTAATCTCATGTCTTGCATTGTATTGTAGAACAAGTTCCTAATCAGATTTACTTGATCAATCCAACATGTGTTGATCGTAAAATACAATTGGTGATAGGCAGTGTGCTTTGAAGTGTTGGTGAACCAGGTCCCACATAAAAACGTCAGATGTCAAAAACTATACTTTTTGATCCAGTATTTCCAGAAAAGTTTTGTAGTGATTGTTTTAGATTAATCTGGTCCTAAAGATACTTTATATAGTCAACTGACATACACCTCTTCAAAAAAAGTCAAACATTGGTGTGAGATCATTTGTATCTACTGTCAACTTACTGTGTCAGACATATCTTTGAATCCCCCTCTACTCTGCACTGGTGAGGCCTCTTCTCGAGTACTGTGTCCAGTTCTGGGCTCATCAGTTCCAGGAGGAGAAGGAGCTACTGGAGAGGGTCCAGCGCTGGGCCACTAAGATGATGAAGGGCCTGGAGCACCTTCCCTATGAGGAAAGGTTGAGAGAGCTGGGTCTGTTTAGCTTGGAGAAGAGGAGGCTGAGCAGGGATCTTATCAATGCTTATCAATATCTTAAGGGTGGGTGTCAGGAGGATGGGGCCAGGCTCTTCTCACTGGTGTCCAGTGACAGGGCTAGGGGCAATGGCTGTCAATGGGAAACCAGAAGGTTCAACCTGAACATGAGGAAAGCCTTCTTCCCTCTGTGGGTGACAGAGAACTGGCACAGACTGCCCAGAGAGGTGGGGGACTCTCCTTCCCTGGAGACTTTCAAAAGCCTCCTGGTCTTCTTCCTGTGTGATGTACTCTAGGTGATCCTGCTCTGGCAGAAGGGTTGGACTAGATGATCTCTAGAGGTCCCTTCCAACCCCTAACACTCTGTGAATCTGTGAACCAGGAATTTTTGAGCCAAGATGAATACAATATTCTACCATACCTCCTCAATATTTATGAAAGGAGATACTTTCTTCTGGCAGAATTTAAGATACATAAAAGAATCAAAGGAGGCTTGGTAACAACTTATGTAAGGCAATAATCAGTGATTCAACTGGGGAAAAAAAAAAACCAAAAGCACCAAAACCATCCTACATGATGGAAAATCAAGCCAACAGTGTACAGGACAGCATGTCTCATGAATTAAAGTGAATGTAAATTTTTCCATTTAAGTCAGGATTGTGAAGATCATCTCTCATTACTGAGTGAGCATCATATGTAACATAATGTTGACATCTGGATGATAACTTACACAGTGACCCACCAGTAGATTTTTTTTTCTAATGATGGTTTGTGCTTTATGTCTGGGAGCAGTGATGTCTGGGTGTTCCACAAGGGATGGGGAGCCAGGAGCCAAGCATATTAACAAGACAGGTGGGAGCATGAACCTCACTCACATGGACCCTGGGTGTGGGGCAGCATATCAAGATCAGGATCAGGTCTCATGTACTGGGTTCAGTCAGGAAAGAGTTAACCCTCTTTGCCATAGTTGCTAGGAACCTGTGTTCCTGGACACTGAGAGAAGTATTGGTAAGATCTTAGCTGGCTCTGGGGAGTGCCTGTACTAGATTCAAGGTCTTTCTCCACTTCTGATACTGCAGCTGCGTTCCCAGCTCTCGCTGTCTCGCTACAGGCAGTGTAGGGGACACACAGTTCAGGCAGCTGACCCAAACTGACCTAGGAAATATTTAATTCCATAGTACGTCATGTTCCGGGGCTTAGGTGAAGAGAGGGTCTGGTGGCCATTACTCTCTCCCTTACACTCTTGCTCGTCTACTCCCGTATACTTTCTAACACTCCCCAACTCCTGTGTTAGCTGCTTTGCTTACTCTTGTGCTGGCTTGTTCGTGAGGGAGTAGGTGGGTTTGTTTAGTTTCCAGGTTGTGCTATCACTGATAGAGTTTGTTTGGAGTCTGCTGCGACAGCTCTCGGGCTTCGGCCCTCGGGCTGCAATCACTCTTGGGATGTGGTTCTCTGGCTCTCTGCCTCTGACTCTCACTTCTCACTACTTTGGTGTTCATTGGTCAGTGGATGGTAAGAAATTGTATCATATTGCATCATATGTTCTATTTTCTATTATTTTAATTATATATTATTAGTAGTATTTGTATGTATTAATTTAGATTTAATTAGTAAATAGTTCTTAACTCAATTTTATGAGCTTTCTTATTTCTTTTTCCTCCAATTCCTCCCCTCCACCGGAGGAGGGGAGGGGGGATTTGTGAGAATAGCTTTGTGGTATTTTGCTAGCTGGAGTTAAGCCACGACATCTGGATACAGTGGCTAGGATCAGACACACCTATCAAGTCTATAGCCATGAAATGGGTCAGATCAAACCAGAAAGCCTAGGCAGGTGATCCAGGTCAGGACTGGGTAGGCAGAAGACCAGTCGTAGAGGTAAATGCTGCACACACAGGCGCATGTAGTAAGAGTTCAGCTTAAAACCAGCTCTGATCAGCCCTCTCTTCAGCTTAACTCACAACTGGTCTTCTCAGGACAGGATCATTAGCCTCAGCCACCTGAACTCCTTAATGCAACAATCTAAACTCCCAGGAGGTTGGAGCCTGCTCAGGACCTTAACAATAGAGTATCAAATTAAATAAATGTTTTGTAACTAGGCCAAAAATAAAAATGAATCAATTGGTACTTCTGAGGCATTTTATGGCTTTCACCAGACTGTTTCTCTCTCTCATGTTGTTTTCTTTTCATTCTCAGACTGTACAAAATATCTTGCTTCCAAAGTAATACATGAAGCTATTCAGAATATTTGTAGTAGAAGCACAAGTCACATAGCTGATTGCACTTCATTTCACACAGCAACTGAGGAGGTGTGAACTAGCATCCTAAGATGCAGCCTTGTACTGTCACAGAATAAACTGTACGAACCTGATTGTGAGTCTTCTTTTAGTCTGTTATATAGTGTTCACCCACTACGGAAGTGGTGATAACACTAAGATAACATTTTTTCAGGAAAATGTGTTTCCTTCACTAGAAAATCATGTATTCAAATAGTTATAATTTACATTAGAATCCAGGTACACTACCTGTTATGAGAACACCCTGTCCACCTTAGAGTGATCTGGAGTAAATCTGTGTCTCAAATTTTGGAGCTGTTTTTTTCTTTTTTTTTTTTGAAGCTGACCTTCCTCCAGCAGGTCGAGGGACGTGATTCTCCCCCTCTACTCCACTCTTGTGAGACCTCACCCGGAGTACTGTGTCCAGTTGTAGAGCCCTCAACATAAGAAAGATATGGCCCGGTTGGAACGAGTCCAGAGGAGGGCCAGGAAGATGCTCAGAGGGCTGAAGCACCTCTGCTGTTGGGACAGGCTGAGAGAGTTGGGGTTGTTCAGCCTGGAGAATACTCCTGGGAGGCCTACAAGGAAGCTGTGGGGGGACTTTTTACAAGGGCCTGTAGTGACAGGACAAGGGGTAAGAGGTTTAAATTGAAAGCGGGGAGATTTAGATTAGATATCAGGAAGAAGTTGTTCATGGAGATGGTGGTGAGACACTGGAACAGATTGCCCAGAGAAGTTGTAGATGCTCCATCCCTGGCCGTCTTCAAGGCCAGACAGGATGAGGCTTGGAGCAACCTGGTCTAGTGGAGGGTGTCCCTGCCCATGGCAGGGGGATTAGAACTAGATGTTTTTAAGATCCCTTCCAGCCCAAACCATTCTATGATTCTATGTTTCTATGTTTGATTTGAAACTGGATATTAAGTATGCATTCATCTTAAAGATGATAATTATATATCCTGTTGATTAAGGAGTCTGCATCGCTCCTGTTTCAGTTGGATGCATTTCCATAAATGAGTTATCTTCAGTACAGGTCTCTATATGTCTATATTAAAGTTACTTAGTACCTTCTTATATCCATTAGATAGAAATTACCCCTGTTAAGGTGCAGTTCAATTCTTCCTAAAATTCATGTCTATTTTTCTCCAATTAGTACAAAGACAGTCTAGCATGATCAGCTCAGTGGAGCTGTCAAACTGATGAGATGATGCTGTGGTTTAACCCCAGCATGCAGTTCAGCCCCACACAGCCTCCCAATGGGATGAGAGAATCAGAAGAGTAAAAGTGAGAAAATTTCTGGGTTGGGATAAAGAAAATTTACTAGGTAAAGTAAAATCTACACAAACAAGCAAAGAAGATAAGGAATACAGTCACTGCTTCCCATCATCAGGCAGATGTTCAGCCATCTCCAAGGAAGCAGGACTTAATAACATGTAATGGTTACTTGGGAAGACAAATGCCGTAATTCTGAATGTCTTCCCTTACTCCTTCTTCCCTCAATTTTATTGCTGAGCATGTCATATGGCATGGAATAACCCTTTGGTCAGTTGGAGTCAGCTGTTTGTTTTGAACCTTCAGCCTGCTCACTGGTGGGGTGGTTCAAGAGTCAGAAAAGGCCTTGACTCTGTATAAGAACTGCTCAGCAATAATAAAAACATCTCTATATTAACAAAACTGTTTCCACCACAAATTCAAAACATAACATCATATGAGCTACTATGAAGAAAATAATTAACTCTATCCCACCAAAACCCAGTACAGATGATTTCCATTCTAGGAGACAGGTTCGTGTCCTGTTTCTTCACTTGATTCAAATAATCACTTTGCATTCAGGACAGTAGCAGACTAGGAAGGAATAAAGATAGAGTGTATTGGTTTCCTTCTACTGGCATAAACAGTTGTAGACCCTCTTTTCAAATATTGTGGTATTCACAGGGAACCAGTCACTGAGAAAACACAGGTATGGATTAAAAACCATATGAATATGTCAGTTAAACTTTGAAAATTCAGATGATCTTTATTCAGGCTGCCTGTTTCTGGGTATATTCAAAAGTTGAGCAAAGATCAAAAGTGCAACCATTGTTTTGTAATTTGTTACTTTTTTTTTTTTTTAATTCTGAAAATGTATTTACTTTCTGTCTACTAACCATTTGTATTGCAGTGCTTTTAGCCAACAGGCTCCAATACTCAAGTCATTGGATGAGCACAAGGCAGAATTCCAGAATCGGCAGACAAGGAGTAAGAGGCAACAGAGTTCCCTTGAGCACACAAAAGAACTCAGTGTTGTGTTAAGACAACACAGTATATTCTGAACCCTGTTCCTGTGATTTACACACTGGACTACATTCACTTTTTTTTTTTTTTTTTTTTAATCCATGGCAAAGTCACCAATAAAATCAGTACCTTGCAAAACCACAAAATGATAATTTATCTTCTGACACAGTCATTAAAACAAAACAAACAACACACCCCTTAAAAAGGAAACAGAATAATGTTACTTATTATCTTCCATGATGCTCTGATTTCTGATTATGGTAATTAATATCGTCAAATTAAGTTACTTGATCTGTTGGGAATGTCAGGTTTTCCATGTGTGTTCCTGGATATATATGAGCATGTGTGTGTGTGCATGTGTCTGTGAGCAAAAGCAAGTTATTTGCCATCCCTCTCATCTACACTAGTCTACACCATTTGCAAATATTTCTGATACTTTGCCATCGCAGGAGATTGTATAAACAATAAAGCAAACAAAAACTTCATCCTACCTGTTATTAACAGCCTATCCCTCAAGAATTACTGCCTGGCTATAAAATGGTTCATCCGTGAAACAGGTGAATTTAATAAGATCAATTTTCTTCAGTGATATTCTGTTCATTGTTAAACTTCATCCATAGCAACAAGGATTCTGAATTCATGCTTAGGGTTAGAAAACTAAGATGCTTTATCATTAGTGTTCAGCATGGCTAGACAGTTCTGTTGAAGCTTATTATTAGACAGTGTTTCCATGTCAAAGTATGATGGGAAAAGTTAATGTACTTGGGAAAGGGAGAAGAATATCTGATTCAGTTTTCTGCAGAAATTCTAAGTTACTAGATAACATATAACTGTCATACCAGTACTGTAATAATTATCTTTAAAAAAAAAAAACAAAAAAGAGGACATCCACTTAACAAAGTGAATGGAATCTTCTCCCATCGGCACCAGGGGCTCCCAAACTTCCCATTTCCCCACACTAGTAGGTAATCATAGCGGGTTAGCCTTGGCCAGCTGCCAAACGCACACCTAGCTGCTCATCAGCCCCAACAGGACAGAGTAAGAAAACAGGATGGAAAAGCTTATGTGTTCAGAAAAAGACAGGTAGCTTGCTTAATAGTTACTGTCATATGCAGAACAGACTTGACTTGGTCGAAATTAATTTACTGGCAATTAAAACACATTTCAGTAGTGAGAAATGAACAAACAAACAAACAATTAAAATAACACCTTGCTACCACCCCTTTTATGTCACAAGCTTAACTCCTTTCCTCCTTCCAATAAATAAAACATAAATAAATAAATGCTTTGGGTACTGGGAAACTGTCATGGTTTAACTCCACCTAGCAAAATATCACGAGTCCAGTCTCACAACTCCCCCTCCCCTCCTCCAGCAGAGGGGAAGAATAGGAGAAAAAAGAAATAAGGAAGCTCATAAATTGAGATAAGAACTATTTACTAATTACATCTAAATCAATATCTACAGATACTACTAATAATAAATAATTAAAATAATAGAAAATAAAACCTATAATACAATATATACAATATCGTACAATTTTCTCACCATCCACTGACCAGTGCACACCCAGATATTGAGTGATGAAAATCAGACCCAGAGAGCCCGAGAACCACAGCCCGAGAGCGATCGCAGCCCAAGAGCTGCGGCCTGAAGGCCAGAGCCTGGAAGTTAATGCAGCAGATTCCAAGCGAACCCTTATCGACGATAGTGTGGCCAGGAACCCTAAACAACCCACCAACTCCCACATAAATGAGTCAATACAGGAGTTAGCAAAGCAGCTAATGCAGGAGGGTTAGAAAGTGCCCAGAGAGACGATCAAGGGAGTAAGGGAGAGAGAGAGAAGGGAAGAGTAATGGCTACCGGACCCCCTTCCCCACCCCAAGAGACCCGGAACATGACGTACTATGGAATGAAATACTTCCTTGGTCAGTTTGGGTCGGCTACAGTATCCAAAGCAGACCAAAGACCTTGAATTACAGGCAGGCCCTCCCCAGCACCAGCTAAGGCCTTATCAGCATTTTCTTAGCAACTTCTTAGTAACCACAGTAAAGGGAGTTAACCCTTTCCTGACTGAACCCAGCACAGAAACAAAAAGACAAACATCAATAGATCAACTTTCTTGCCCCTTTTTCCAGTCCCACCTTCACCCCTTCACTCCTGCTCCCACCTGGGCTCTCCATGGCTGCAGGTCCTGCAGGAATTGCTGCCTTGCTGCTGTGTGGGGCCCCTCTGGGCTGCAGGCTGTGTCTCTGCTCTAGCAGGGTCTCTCCAGGGTTGCAGAGGATTTCTGCACCGGGCCTGCATCACCACCTGTCCTCCTCCTCCTCTGGCCTAGGGGCCCTTCTGCTGCTTCTCCCTCCTTGGCTTCCTCTTCCTTGGCCTGTGCCACCTTTGGCCCTTTCTGAAACCTGTTTTACCCCCTGGACCCTCAGCTGGGTTGAGGGGCTCAGCTGTGTCCTGCAGTAGGGCCAGTGAGTCCACTGGAGCTGGCCAGCTGACCAGCTGTGTCTGGCACAGGGCAGGCACCTCCTGTCCTCACAGAGGCCACCCAGCAATGTCCCCCATGACAGTGCCTGGGCACATAGACCCAGTACAATATTTAAGAAAATAAACCTGTAGAAAAGAACCAAATAATCAACTAAAACACTGCTGAAATCCATATCCACACTGTTGATGGTAACAGGCCTGGGTGAACTGCTAGACTGCATGGCAATAGAAGACACATATTTCATACTCTTCTGCATTTCAGAAAAGAGTAGGCTAGATGATTAACTTGAGCTGATCTGCAACCAAGAGTCTGACCCTGTAACCCATAATTATGTGAACAGCTGTAATTGGAGTATCTTCCCTCTATGTACTATCTGACTTCTAACTTTATGAAGCTTTATGGTCGTGTGAAATATGAGGACAGAAGATTTGAATACTAGATAGTTCTTGTTCTGCAACTTCACCATTTCACTATTCAAAGGATTTCTGAAAATCTGAATATATAAAGTCTATTGGTCCCCTTGAGAGACACTGTAGTAGAGTGAAGTATAATTTCCCTTACAAAAGCCACACTGACCCTTTCCTGCTGCCTAAATCTGTGGTTTCTAGACACGTTGTAAAGGCCACATATCCCAATCATGAGGATATTCTCTAGAAAATGAACATAATTTTTTACCCTTTCAGGGAAACACCAATTTCTTCCACTTCAGTTCACAACCAAGATGATACATATTTTTTAAATTAAATGTCTAATCAGGTGCCTCCTTCCTTAAAAAAAAAAAAAAAAAAGGCAGTAAGAAGCAGCAGATAAGGGATATTCTGCTGGTTTCAACAGTTTATTGTTTGAAAAATTCAGCTGATATATGGTAAGTGTTAATAATCAAAAGAAACATTCTTCTTTTGATTATTTGCAGGACTGTAGTCTTTGCAAAATATCGGATGAAGGTACAGTGTATTTGAGAATGATCATTTTCTTCTTCCTCTTAGCAGGACCACTGTATTTTGCTTTATTAGTCTTAAACAAGTGTACTCAATTATTTAGCTTAGTGGTTGTGGTATTCAAGTGGAAACTCTCTGTCCTTCTCTCTATTGAGTATGTCAGGCATAACAGAACAGTTTCAACAAGTAGACAAAGAAAAACAAGGGTTTATAATGTCTTAGATTTTGATGGTGTCTTCACTTTTGAGGAAAGTCAAAACAGTGGGTTGATATTACCTTAAATAAGAAAGTGACTTGAGTTTCTTAAATCAATCCTAATCCATAGGCATAAGTGGGTTGCATTTATTTGTTCATGTCCACATACTGCCTGAGTTTCATATGGAAGTTATGATGACACTGAGTAACCTAGGGCAGGAAAGTCAGTACTGGCAGTGTATATCTGCACATATGTTCAAGTAACAAACCCGGGATTACCTAAAACAGGCCAAAAGTTGGTGATCTGGAAATGAATATATAGCCTCAGGATAATGGGGAATATATCTGCCTACATTTGAATTTTGATTCTTGAAAAACAGCTAATTATCAGTTCATTTTAGAGTGTTAACATAAAATTATCTATTGAAGTAAGTAAATTCAGGCAAAGAAGAAAGAATACTCCTCTAACATCACTGAATTTTGAAATATAGCATTTGATTCCTTTTCTACGCATCTCTTTCTAGGTTATAGTCAGAAAATAAGTATTTCACTGGGCTAAGGAACTTGGAGGTAAACCTCTGTTTCATAATGAAGGTATACTATATTACACAGAGTTTATCCTGTGCCAAGAACATATATATTCAAGTCATGGTTATGGACCCAAGCACCTGAGCTGTGTGTAAACTAATCTTCAGTACAGATAATTTCAGTGACAATGACTCACTTAACCCCTAAAATGGAAGGAAAGAAAAGAAAAAAATACTTTCAGATAGCTGTCTGTGTCCTTCTAGAAGCTAAACAAAAGGTGATTCCCATAATAGTTTTGGAAATTTTCTCCGGCTTTGACCTGTAGTACTCCTTGCTTTATGCCTTTGGAGTAACTCCTGAGCCTTGTCTGACACTGCATTCTGATACCAACAACTGATGTTTAAAATTCAAGCAGAATATCAGCATCCTGAGTGTGTTTGCAAGCAGTCATAATCTGCAACAACAAAAGGCTGATCCACTAAAATTTCAGTAAATGGCTTTAAAAAATTTCCATATACTTACAGAAAACATGCTTAAATGTATCTTACAAACTTTGGCCTAAGAAAAGCAAGCATAAAAGGTCAAACTTTCCTGAGCCCTCTCACAGACTTGTCATTATGTTTTCCTCATTATGTATCTATCTCCCCTCTCCTACAATATTCAACTAATAACTCCCTTCTTCATCTCCTTAGGGACAGTAACTTTTTTTCTACCTTTTATTTTCTCTCCTTACTGTGACTCTGTTTTTAGTGAATATTTACATGGTAGCTAGCACAACAGGATCTCATTCTTGATAGGCATATTTGCTATTAATAAAAAGAGGGAAAGCACAAAAAAAGATATCACAATATGTCATAGATGAATGTCTTAATTCGTACATACCTCATCAAGCTACCACATAGATACATAGTACATACACATATGTAGTTATAAAAATGACTGAAAATTGGTTTGGAAAAAGTGGGTAGCTCTCCTGATTTTATAAACAGCTGTCAACTTCCTTGACTACTCACAGCATACCAGGGTAGCTTATGATGCCTTTACAGACTCTGAGCTGTCATTCAGACAAAGAGTGGGTGAAGTCACTGGTGCCTTAGGAATAGATTTAGATTATTACCATGATGGGGATGTGCCCATTCCCTTGCTCTCTCTGATAATGTTGAAGATATTGCAGTGACAGACATTATCTTCCCAGCTGCCAACAAATCTCAAGAGACAGTGGGGGAGGGGAAAAATTCCAACCCCATACACAGCATTTTATCTAAAATTAGAAGTTTTCATCTCTTTATTTTAAGACAAATAAGATGACCTGACTTTCACAGGAAATTTCCTTAGTTTCCTAAAGACAGTTGCCTTTAGCACCCATGCGGTGATGACTGAAGGTTGAATTCTGCTCTTACAGTGCGAAATGTTTTATTCAGCATTCAGTGCCACTGGGCTAAAAAGCACTGTAAGGAAACATCCTTGTCTAGAGGCATAAAAGTAAGTCATGTCACCTATGGCATACCCTTAGGAAATCAATTTGCCTCACAGGGCCTCAAAAGATATGTTACTGAGTGCCAGAGGGCATGTCTATTATGTACTTTGCCTAGGATAATAGGGCTTTCATCCAATATGGCTTGAGATCTCCCTACTCCTGCTAAACAAAAAATTCCAGGAGCAGAAACAGCACAGTTGCATTAATGCAGTGCTGGACATGTACTAACAGGCCTTTCCAGGAAAGATAGTGTGCCTCTGAAGAGGTGTAAGAACCTTTCTTCTGGGACACTTATGCTGCCAGTCAGTTTATTGGTTCCTAGGGTCTGCTAAGGTCCATTTGAAGGACTGCATCATGGTGTTCTCTTCTACCATAGACAAATGCCTAAAAAATGCACTGGTCTGCAAAATCCACAAGATTGACCTAAACATCATGAGTACAAAACAGATAATGAAATACACAAATGAGTGTGAAACTGCCCTTGCCTTTGGGTATCTAAGTCTATGGGTTGATTCAGTTTTCCAGACTTCATGACTAAAAGCTTAACCTAACAAAATCATTAGAAAGGGAAATGGGAATTTGCATTAACCATAAGACATACAGAAGTTAGTTTTTGAAATTGAATGAATAAATGAAAAACAAACTTTATTGAGGTCTTCATAAATTTGTAGCATACTTGAGTTCCGACCAACATGTTAAAACACCATCACCTAGGAATATAATCTAAGTTAGTGATTCCCTGCAGTGCTCCTGGCACACCGAGAGGATTGAGTAGAATCTCTACCCATTATTGCTGCTGCAGTGTCCCTCTCCAGTGACCTCTAATGTGTCCTCACTCACTGCTTCCTCTATGTCCATCCTGTATGATGTAATAGTACTTACAGTGATGTTAAAAAAAACCACCACCAAATAAACAAACCCCTCAAAATAACAAACCAATCAAACAAAAAGCTCCAAAACCAAGCAAAACCCTCTCTCTTTCTTTCTTTTCTTTTGCCTGGATGAAGAACATAATATATGTAAATGTATAACTAGGCTGATTACAGGCACTGTTTTTCTATTCCTTTGCCAACCTAACACAAAGATTATACTGTTATACTCCTGTGAAACAAAATAACCTGCCTACGTACACAGGAGAAAGTTGAGAAATGAGTGTTGAAAAGTACACAGTGCTGTTGCATTTAATTTACGGATACCTACAGTATTATATCAAAGTAAACAACATCCTTTATGATTTTTAAGCATTCACACTATTTCAGGTTGGATTCCAATGTTAGTGAAGAGGGTGACATTATTTTCATTGCTGTTCCACATCATTAAAGGAAACAAAACTCAGAAACATGTTTCAGCAGCTCTGCTTTCTGGCTTTTTCTGTTTTATGGTACTTGTGTGCATTAAGAATGAAAGCAGCAGAGAATTCTTCACTTGCCTCAGAAAAAAAGCAGATAAACCCCAAACCAAACACAAATGAGAAAGAATAGTAAGAGCAAGACAAAAAAGAACTTTATGATTGCTTGAAGTGTAAATACAGTTTCCCTCTGACATACTAATGATAATTCACAGCTCAATCTCTAGAATACAAAAGATTCAATGAACTGGGACAATGAAACTCTCTGTGGATGTTTTTGATTACTCTAATAATCTTTTGATGGTTACATTGATAAATAAAATAGCATTGCTGAAGTATTCTTAGACTTCTGGAGTCATTTGATTTTGTAGTGTATAATATTTTTTTTATTTTTAGGAAACTAGAACGATACTAAATCAACATGGTCCATATTAATTGGAGGGGAATGTGGATATGTCATGCATCAAAGGATACCTCTATGTAGCTTTTTGCAGACAGAGCTTTTACTGATTTCCTACGGAGATGGAAACTGAGTCTACCCATGTTCTGAGCTATAGGTCTGTATGTTCAGTCTACTGAATTTCCTGCCTATAGTTAGTGACAAGGAAAAGTGCTTGTGGGGATAAACATTACACCTCTTTTTCTGCATGCAGTCCTAGGAAAAAACCATGCCATTCTCATGGTGATCTGGAAGCCATGGAAATGGTCCATTAAGGAGTAAGATTTTATATTTTTGGAGATCTAGAGATTTTTCAGATAGAAAAATAATAATGCATCAAATCTATCCTGTCTCTACAAACTTGAAATGGAAGAAACTGGACTTTAAAACACCATTCAGGAAGTTATTTTAGCCTGGGATAAGCCTCACAACATTTTATTCATATGAGTCGTGGATCTCTGATATATGTGTTCCCCTTGTGTCCAAGAGGAGTTGTGTGCTGCTTCAGAAGGCCAACCAGTATCAGACACTCATTTTGGGATGGAATAAATTACACACTGGAGTCTGCTGTGACAAGAGCTATATTAGGAATTTATAATTTTCTTACCTACTTAAATGATAACAAATCTGTTCATATTAAAGCTATATCCTATCTATAAGCCTCAATTCAAAATTTTTCACAACAAAAAGACACTAGAGAAGACACTGAAAGTCAGAAAATGTGTCAGACTTTTTGTAATTTCATCTAACTATTAATAACCCACATTGCTGAAAATGTATCTCAGACTAATAATTTGAATGTGTTTCAGCTTTAGTTCCTGCCTTTGGTCTTTGTCATTTCTTCCTTCATTGGATATAGAATTATTTGAACTTTAGTCAGAGCAGTGTGTCTCAAATCTTAGCAGAATTTTAAGTTAATGTGAAAAATACTGTTGTCTCCCTCCTGGACCCTTGTTTCTTCCCTAACATACTAACCATGTTCAAAGTTCAAAACTCAATAAGTTCATGTTACTTTGGTTTATTTGCTGTTATTAAGATTATTGGGACTTGGAAGCTTTTTTTTGGCTTACATCAGTTTGGGTTATTTCAGTATCTTTTGCTTTGACTGATGTAAGCACATTTTTGGCCTATGAGTTCTTTGTAACAGAATCACAGAATCATCGAATGGTCGGGGTTGGAAGGGACCTCCAGAGATCATCTAGTCCAAGTGCCCTGCCAAGAGAGGTTCATCTAGATCAAACTGCACAGGAGCGCGTCCAGATGGGTTATGAATATCTCCAGAAAAAGAGACTCCACAACCTCTCTGGGCAGACTGGTCCAGTGCTCTGTCACACTCAGAGTAAAGTTTTTTTTCCTCAAGTACAGGTGGAACTTCCTGTACTCCACTTTGTGCCTGTTGTCCCTTGTCCTGTCAGCGGGCACCACTGAAAAGAGTCTGGACCCATCCTCTTGACACCTGTCTTTGAGATATTTATAAGTACTGATGAGATTAATTATATGTATTTTATAGCAAGACTAACATAATCTTTCCCAAAAGGAGTTTCATCAGACTTTTCCTGACAGTTATATGATAAAGGAAGGTTTAGAATTGCCTTGTATATTACTTTAAGATATATATAAAATCTTCCACTCTACTCTTCCTATTTGATCAGCAGCAAACCAAACAAATTTTCCTGAATCATGATAAATCCAAAGAGTCATAAGGACTAGTAAACAACTCAAGTGTTGATGTATTTGTGACTCTTTGTATATTTATGTATATATGTGTGTGTACATTTACATGTATGTGAGTGTTTCTGATTGTCTGTGTTTAAGCTGGGGGAACATGCAGAAAATGAAAGAAAATCACAGCTGTGCTAACATATTCCACAGCAATTGCAATAGATGCATCTCACTGAAGGATAAGTAGCAACATCTGTAGTAATGATTGGACATTAAATGAATACTGTGAAATATCCAGTGTTAAAGCAGATGCAGTCCATGCTGGGGTACTTTGCCTATTATGTAAAAACATCAAGATACCCTTCCCACAGCTGTTAGGCAGCAGTAACCATAAGGTGATAATGAAAGGCAAAAATAGATTTTATTCCTTTCTCACTCAATACTGACAATAAAAATAAACAAGATCTGTGACATCTATTATTCATTACACTCTATTGTAAGATCTTCCATTTGGCAGTGTTACATCCTGGCAAACCATCTAAAGCTCTTCAACTAAAAGTTATAAGCTCCCAGCAGAGGTTTTGGGTAAATTGTGACACTCGTCTGAAGATTTGTTCCGTGTTACAGGAAAAGAAAGGTTATGAGTCCAAGGTAGCAGATGGAAAGAAGGGCAAGAAGAGAAAGGTCCAAGTTTAACAACATTCTTTCCATATTTATTAGTTCTTCTGTTAATGCCACATGCAATAACATTAAGAGGTGTCAATAGATGATTTTTTTTCCACTGTTTATGAATCGCTCCTGAAGGAAAATTTGCAATTTATCCTTGATGTAATATTTTTATTTTCTAACCATGCAGGGGAAACAAAATTTAGTTTTAGCTTGAATATCTTTGCCCAAAATGCTTCCAGAATTGAGAATTATCAATTAGTGGATAACAACATCAATAAATGTTTACATGTAGTCTAAAGCATTATGCATATGTCTGTCCGGAAATGTGATTCTGTGGAAAATTTCTACCTTGTTTTTATGGGTTTGGCCTACAGCCATTTTATTATCATTTCTCATCACGTTCCACCCTGACAGCTGAATCATCATCTTAGCAAATCTCGGTCTACAGCTGTAAATGAAGAAATTACTTCCATGAAAATATGATTATTCATTTCCTACTCTTTTAGTCTTGCAGTGTCTCAAGGTTAAAGACACACATTGTGACAATGTAGAATTGCCCTTGTGTTTTGTCTATTACAACCTGATTACCAGTGCTCACCAATAAAAAGTAAGAATTAAAAAAAGAGAAATGGTTTTATAGCTGGAAGTACTTTGAAACACTCAAAGAGATAAGGATTGCACATAAGGGCAATTACTTTAAATCAAAATGTTTGGTGAAAACACATCAAAGAGAACAATTCTTATCAACTTAAACCACCACCACCACCACTACCTCCAATAAAACCCCCAAAACTGATTCAAGAGAGCCTTACTCAGTTTCTGGACAGATTACTTGAAGATGACACTTATTGGGTGAAAAGTCCAGGCCTGATACTTCTTGGCAGCCCATAGTTGGAGAAGTTTGGTGCCTCACTCATCAGATGACTGCTTCAGACCACATATATCACCCAGATACATATCCAGCCTGGGATGCCAACTGGTCCAATGGCTGAGCTGCCATTATGAAGAAATCATGCAAGGATTAGGAACCACCAACTTCAAAAAAATGTTATTTTATTCAGCACTATGTTGGTTTTGAACTTTACATTGAACAGATATAGTACTCAATTTGTGACATTGGTATACCAATCTTAGGATCATGATCTTGTTAGAGGAATGAAAACTGCTCTGTAATGTATATTCAGTTTCTCATGCTTTGCTAGTTCTTCTTTCTTTGTGGGAAGATGTAGACCTGTGAGACAATTACACCTTTGAACCAGCAGAGGATCAAAAAAACATGTATTTGCACTGTCTAGACAGTTTTAACAATCTGATGTAGCATGATTCAAAGGACAAAAGTTAAGAGTTGAAAGTAGACAGAGAGGAGATATGGCAGTGGATGGAATAGAATAGCAGAGTGGCAAGGGAAATGGAGAGAAATTACGTGCTCATTTTTTACTGATTGGATAAAGATGATTTTTGTACAGGAAGACATGCTTCTACTGTTATATTACTTCATCACTGAACTTATATCTGTGTAAAGAAAAAATAATTAATCAAAAGACCTACTAGACATACACACAGGAAAGCCCATTGACATATTTTATATATAGAAATACATGCACATGGAACATATACCATATGCATAAATATACATACATCCATGTTTCCATACAAAAATCTGTTGGGTTTTTCCCTATATAATATATAGGTATATACATATGCACACCTGTTTTATACCCATATGCATATTTACACATATGTATGTGTATACATAAACAAAGGCATCTATATGTAGCAATGAAAACATTACTTATTCTATAAATGGCAGAAAATAACCAGCAGCAATAACTGATAACTTCTCTATTCTGTTAAATATGAGGAGCTGCTAATAGTCCTATCAGAACATAATTTAGGGTTTAACAAAGACCTTTGATGATTCATATGGGAAAAAATTCATTGTATGGTGAAAGCAATTTACTGTGCCATGATGACCAGAAGTTCTGTAAATTGCTCATGGGTTCCAATGGATTCCACAAGAACAGTGATCAGGAGGAACATGTTTGCGTGCAATCATCTTCATATATAATATACAGTAGTTCAGTGCCACATCTTCAAAGCTCGGTCACTATAGAAGTATACATTCAAAACATATAGAAGTATACATTCAAAACTCAGTATACATGAGGGAGGTACTTTTGATCAAATGGAATACTGTAATTCAGGAAAAAAAAAAAATCTCTGTTTTGTCTGCTATACCATCTAAAAGAAATTTTTAAGCAATATATTGTTTCAAAGTGTTAAATCCTAAACATTTTGTCAAAGAATGGAAAACAAATATTTCCCGTATTGGTTTATTTTATTTTACTTCAGAATATATAGAAAAAAGATGCAAATCTCAAAACAATATAACTAGATGTTCTAATGCTGAATATTGCTACCTAAAATGAATTTTCAGTAGTACAAGGGTCAGATCTTTGTTATATATTTTTGAAAGAGAAATGGAACCTTTGACTACTTGTTCATCTTAGTACTTTACACTGAAGGGAAAAAAGAAGTCTTCCTACTACAACTAGAGGGAGTACACAGAAGTTGGCTTTTTGCTCATTGTTTTGAAGACATGGCAGAAAGTGTGAGCATGGAAAAGGAGAAGAAATAAGATGATCGTCTCTCCACCTCTAGTTCCTATTTGCTGGGGTTTCTAGAACTCGCAGGCCCCTCATACCTTCTTCTGATACTTTCTTGAACAACAAAATGTTGATCATGCATGAGAAAGTATGAAGTTGAAGCAAGGCAGTAATTTTCCCTGAAACTTGTCAGGATGGAAGAAAGCTGGATTTTAGGGAGGAAGGACTAAAAGATCCTAATAGCTCATTTGAACAACCAACCCCCAGCAGGGCTGTGGCCTCATATAACACCCAGTCAGTGCAGAAGCTCAGCTTGAGCGTTGCCCAGCTCTCCTACTGTTCTTTATCAGCAAAATGGGTTTATTCTATTCACAATCATCATGACTGCTACATGTTTTGATACCAGCTACTTTCCAGAGGCTTCACCTGCCTTGAATTTAAGCAGCATTCCTCAGCTGGAAAGCTTTTATTAATACTCGAGTGAAACCAGACATAATTTTTCAGGGCCCAAATTCACGTTGTCATAACAACTTGACACAGTTCTAATAATCCTATTTTTATTACACTGTTTAGGTCAAAAGAACAAGATGTGTTTGTTCCCCATAAAATCTACTGCAATCCAACCATTCAAAGTGTATTCTTGTAATCAGATGTAGAGCACCAGTGAACCTCACAGTGACATAAGGTTACTCTCAGAATAACCTTGCTGATGTTGGTGGTTAAGGCTGAATTGATATAGGTATACCTGTGCTTTGAATGTGGAACCAAGTATCTAAGATTTTTCTGCTCTTAAGGAAATCTCTACTGTTCAAATCAGAAAGGATATAGAAATGTAAACATACTGAAAAAGGCTCAAGTGGAAATAAGATACAACAGAAAATGGTGTTGCTTAAAGGCAAATAAGGAAGATGATTATCAGTTTTGTACAGCACACTGGAGGTAGTCATACTGGAAATTTTAACCTGATCCTAAGACATTTAGAGAATACCCTTTAAAAAAAGGTCTTCATCCACAGTAGACTTCTTAGCCACATTTTCTGGAGCAATCATGTACTGTGTACTATCATGATTGTAGTTTTCTTAACCTTCTCCAAGCTGTATCTAAACATCTCAGTGCTACACAGGAAAAAGTAAAAAGTGATATATAAATACGTTTTTGGTTTCGCTGAAAGGCAACAAAAATGAACACAGTCAGTTATGGATAAGTTACAATGAGGCCTGGTTTAAGGACCCTGTCTCTCTCTTCCCACCTTTGGGATGGGATTCACTTCATCTTACTGTGGTCACTTACAACTTAGATATCTAAGATAAGCTACTGGAATAAACTCTACAGTTGTTTGAGAAAGCTGTCACATACACAAGGGGACTGTTTTCTAATGGGTCTGGATTCCATACCTGCAGGGGAAGGTGTTATAAACAGATGTTAATGCCTAAATCAGGCATCTAATTTTCACATGGCAGAAGTCAGGTGAAAAGGTTTCAACTTTCCACTTCCAGTTTTTAGTTGTGACCTGATAGCTCTGCGATGTTTGTAAACATCAAATTTCAAAAGGTGAACCCTAGGTCATAACTAATAGATCCTTAGTTCATGCATGCTAGACCCTGTGGCTGCCATCCCTAGTCTTGTTATAATATGAAAACTGGACTTCTTTTTAATTCCATACAGCTTTTATGAAACTAAATGCAGTTGAAAAGTATGTGAAGGTTAGGGATAGGTAGGATCTGTGCAAATGTAGGATCCAGGGGACTTGCACTCCATTTTTTCCTATGCTTTTAGCTGGTCCTTGAAATGCCTTGAATACTCTATCCCTTAATTTGTTTAGGGGAAAAAAAACAAATGAAAACAAAACAAAAAAAGCCCCAAAACCAACAGCAACAACAACAAAACCACAAACCAAAACCCTACAAAAATACAAACACAAAAAACCCCATCAAACAAACAAACAAACAAACAAACCCCACAAACAGATAATCCTTCATTTCTTTTCTTATCTTCCTAATTTACATGCAGTCTTGGACACCAAAACTTACTCATTTTTATAGTGACTAATATGACTAGGTGGTCTACAAGACACTAAAACAATTGTATTTGTGCCTTCAGTAGTATGAATACTCACAGAAAAGTGGTATTTCACATTGATCGGAATCCTAAATATGTGGCAATAATGTAATCAGGTTATGCATATAATATAGATGAAAAATAAAGCCAATCTTTATCTCATGTAAATTAGCACTGATCTATTCAAGTATTCAATTTAATTACACCTATGCCAGTTTCAAAAGATGCTTCTAAAAGCTTTTGCTGTACTGCCCAAAGAAGGACAAAACATCACAAATTCACAGTGCCAAAGAACCACCCACCAGGCAATGTCAAGAAAATAAACCTTGAACATCTTCAAAGTAACATGATAGGGTGGCAGTCAAAACCATCCCCTCAAAAATTTTACCCCTGGAGCAACAACAAAGGAAGAAGCAAGTTGCTTGTTTTCCCTTAGATTTAAAGACACGCAGTGGGATGTTTAAGAAAACTGAAAAATTATGTGTAATGTTAGGTTCTGCACAAAAATTATTTGCAAGAACAAAGAGAAAAATTAATTGTATTGTAAAATGTGTTGTAGGTATCCATTTTTATATTAAATACAGTGTTCAGAGTTGGAGTTCTTGATCATTACACCAGGTGTCAAATAACTTCTTCCCCCTGGTTATTTCCACATTTGGCAGTGCTCTTTTCAGAACAAACAAACAAAAAGCATAATTTAATCATGTGTTCCATAACATTTGCTTTTCCTAATATCACCTACAGTCTTTGCTTTAATTACACTGTTTTCAGATAGAAGACTGATATCCCAATAATAAATAATCTGTGCAAATGATTGTATTTCAGTATTGAAATACATGTTCTGTGAAAAGTTCATTTGGACATTTTACAGAAATGTCATAGGGTGGTTCATAGAGTAAGGGAATGCTATCTGTGTATTACATCAAAAGATTGGAAAGGGGTGGTGGTTAATGAAGATGTATTAGATAGTGTGCACATGAGCATGACATAAATGTTATGTAATAAGAGGTGGAAATGTGCTGGGTTTGCGTGGGATAATTTGTGCATGGTAGCTAGCATGGGACTATATTTTGGGTTTGTGCTGAAAACAGTGCTGATAATAGAGGGATGCTTTAGTTATTGCTGAGCAGTGCTTACACAGAGTCAAGGCTTTTTCTGCCTCTCACACCACCCCACCAGCAAGTAGGCTGGGAGTGCATGAGAAACTGTGAGGGGAGACAGCTGGGAGAGCTGACCCCAACTGACCAAAGGGATACTGCATACCATACCGTATGATGTCATGCTCACCATATAAAGCTGGGGGAAAAGAAGTAACGGTTACATGCAATGGAGCCCTGCTTTTCTGGGGATGGCCTAACACCTGCCTGCCAATGGGAAGTAGTGAATTAATTCCTTGTTTTGCTTTTCTTGCATGCATGGCTTTTATTTACCTACTAAACTGTCTTTAAAATCTCAACCCATGAATTTTCTCACTTTTATTCTTTCAATTCTCTCCCCCATCCCACTCCAGGGGAGCGGCTGTCTTAGTTGCCACCTGGGGTTAAAACACAACAAGTTTATACTTAGAAAATATTAAAGGAATGTATCAGCTATCAAGTCGGGTTGCCCCTTTGTTTGGACATTACAAGATTATTGATAATTATGCAAAGGACATGCAAAGAACCACTATCCAGCTATGAAGGCATTTTTTCTCCTATGTTACAAAGGATAACTATTTCTGCAGTAGACCCTGGGATCTCAGCTGAGACCATTATCATTGCACTCATGGGACATTATCATTGCACTCATGGGATGTTATCGTAATCTCTGAAAGAAAAACTTTACTTTTGGTAGCAGAGTTTGACTAATAGTCTTTTGGGAAAAGCAACCCAAGGGTATGATAATTCTATACAAGGTGAGGCTTGAGGACTAAAGATAAAGAGCATCTACCAAGCTGACCATAGAAACACCATTCATGATACAGAAGCTGCTTGAATTTTTAATCACCTTTAAATCAGGACTTTTACATCTTTTTCCCGTTATCTATGAATGCATAAAATATAAGTTTATAACAGAAAAACTTGACACAAAAGGCCTGTTTTTCCTCTTGCTTCCATTTTATATATTTAACAGATCTTTTAATCACATTTTTCAGAGACATTGTGAGGATAACAAAACTGTTGGGACTACATGTAATATAAGAGAATTTCTTACTGACAGTGCTTTACTACTTCATAGGTTGAAAAGAAGACAAAAAACCTAGCTAAGCCTATTATATAAGATAGTAGATAGTAAAAGGAAATGTACTAACTGAAAAATAACACATTTCCATAAGAACCAGAATTATTTGCTAAATAAGATATTATTTTGTTAAATGAATCATTAATATGGTCATATTTTTTTTAAAGCAAAACACTTTGTGGCCATAAAAATAAAGTGCAATTACTAGGATTACAATTGAAGTTCAGTGGCTCAAAATCAGATTGAGGTACATTACAGGTTGAGATGTAAGTTTTAAGTAATGTTTTTATTTTGGGAGTCATACTTTTAAGTTAAAAACTGTGTACATGTCTGTGTATATTTATATATTTAGACTACTCCTTTGAAATGAAACCATGCTTGAAGTACTCATTCTTTGTGTGTTTGGTTTTGCAAGTACACTTGTATTATTTTTTTTCTTACAGTTTGAATATTTTAACTGTGTTATTTAGAAATTTTGAAAGCAAAATAGATCTCAGAAGAGTTGTCATTTTAATGTGGTTTTTTGGTTGTTTGGTTGTTGTTTGGTTGTTTTTTTTTTTTTTTTCAATTTGTTCATTGTGGAGGTATTTGCATTTCAAGTCTAACCAAATCCTCAGAGATCACAAACCAAAGGTAAAAATGTTTTTCATTCCTCATGAGACTTACGGGATGCCTTCCCTTACAGTATCAGTTTATGGAGTAATTTGGATCTCATGATAACATATCCTTAATTTATGTATAACATCAGAGAAAATGTTAAGTACAGGTCAAGAATTTTCCTGCTTATGATGATGACACTTTGATCTCCACTGCATATAGAAAATTTGTAAATAGACAGAAATTATTATCACATTTCTCCAAGGATTTTAGATTGTCATTCTGAACATAGATTGGAGATAGGCTGTTTTCCTTCTGAGCAAAATTCACTCCAGATCTTCCACTTAAGTAAAGCATTGTTCTATTCTCTGTATCTGTTAAGATCACGTCCAATATTTCTCTGTTCTTTACTGCTGACTGAGTTACTCTGGAAATTCAGATAGACATAATCATACCTAAAAGACAGTGGACAGTGCTCTAAGCCATAAAATCATGCAGTTCACAGAGGTATACTTGCCAAGACAGGAACTAGACTATTTCTCATGAGCGATGTCCAAAAAGCTTAGCCAAGAGGGCCAGGCTTCTTGTAATCTCCAATAACAAAGCCTTCTCTCTTTTCAAAAATTTCTACTTGCCTTTTTTTTTTTTTCCCCCATCTGTTTAGGTTTTTTGTTTTTGTTGTGAAAGGACTGCTTTTCTTTATCAGACTTACTTGGCATGCAAACTCATCTGCCAGCTGCATCATGTCTTCTCTGGGCACACATCAAAAACTAGCTTAGATGCCACCTGTTTGATTACTCATCTAGTGATGCCAGTTCTGATTTTGCTTGAATATGGTATCAACAGAACAAAGAGCAACATAATAAATTTTGTTTTCCTAAAAAATGAAATGAAGAAGTGGTCATAGTTAACGAGAACATGATCAGAACTGGATCTGTCATATCACCATGTAAATAGCTATACTGCATTTGAAATTTTGGTCAATATATCCTAGTCAATTATACCAGAACTTCACAAACCTCAAATGCTATCTTCCATACCTAATATATTTTTCTTCAGTTGTAGAATATTTGAACACCTTATGAATTATGTCTGTGCATATATTTATAAATGACTATATATACTTCCATTTATGTGTACATACATTTATATATAAATGAGGATCTTAAGATACTGGAACATTGATAATATTTTTAAACAATTGTATACTTTTTCAACTGTGTTATTAACACTGTTATCAGAAAAAATTAAGGCATAGAAAAATCTAAAATACAAGTCAACTTTGCTACATGCTTAAGATAAGAAGTTGACTTTAAAAAATGCCTCTTAACTGTAAAAGGAATCTATATTCACTAGTTCACTTGTAGATCCCTATATTGTAGATATTTGAAGTGAGTCAAAATAAACCCATTATTTCTGGTAAATATTTTGATAAGGACTTCACCAATTGGATGTGTAGCTGAATTACACCATTCAGAGACTTTTATGGAACAGGTTGTAGGAACAGATTACAAAAAGGATGAATGAATGGTCTTTTTATGCACTTTCAAAACACAGCTGAAGTAGAGGTAAGATCAACTTTCATGTTTGCGCAGCAAGTTTCTTAGGCGTGTTTATTTCAGGACACCAACACCGTTGATACATATGAAACATTTGCCATTAAATTCAGGGAAGACTGGATTAAAGAGGAAAGATAAAGACAGGTAAAAAACAAAATAGGAGTAAATATAAGTGGTGCTGGAGAACGGGATGTTCCAGCATGTTTTGAATTTCAGAAATGGTTTTGTTCAGGTTTGGTTGTTGGTTGATGTGTGGGGAGAGGAGTTTCCTTTTTGCTATGGAAAAAAGAACTTTCAAGTTTTTTAATGAGAGATGCATATATCAATTGATATGCATCTTGGTACTGACAATATACACACTAATTATATGGAGAATGGAAACCAATTAAGTATTCAAGCAGCTTTTTAAAGAGTTAATCAGCCACTGCCAATGGCTCTCTACTGCAATGACTTGAATGTCTGTCACTGTCACAGCTTATACGTGTTCCTGGTAATTGAATATTATGACTGTTGTCCTCTTTTGCATTATACAATTTACATTAGGCTTACAATAAACGTAGTGTAATATTTTACAAAGGTTTTCTTGAGATAATCCAGGAATCAAGAATGAGGTAATTAAGTGACTTGACTTTAATTTCTCTTTTGGAAAGCTGATCATTCAAAGTTCTCTTCAGTGTTTATGGAGGTAGTAGATGAGAAAGAATAAAATTCTGTACTTGAGGTCAAAGTGTTCTTATATTATCAGCTTCTTAGAATGAGAAAAATCTTGTAATGTGCATTTACAAAGAAGCTCAGACATTTAACTTATACTACAGATTATGATCAGTGAATTGTTAATTATACAGAGTACAAATACAGGGCTCATAGTTGCTGTCTGATGTAAATCACAATATAATCAAGCAATTAAATTATTATAAGGCTATGATCTGTCAAAGATTTTGAGGGAAGACAATATTTCTTGGGTTCCAATAAAATTAGAAACTGATTTGAGATGTTACCAAAATGATAGAGCTACAAACATGTAAACCCAATGAGTTCAAAGTGTGATTGATTCCTTTATTTCAAAAAGCATGCTCCTTGTTCTTTCGCTTTAGTTCCACTCTTATTTAAGTCTTTTATAGGAAAGGCAGAGAAATAAATTATTTTTAATGTTCCCTGGTAGTGATACAATTGGTTTCATTTAGACAGCCAATGCACTACAATCACTGTTTATTGTAGCAAATTTACTAATTTTATTTTTACCTTGGATTACCCTAATCTATTCCCTGGAGTTCTCTGTTTTTTCTTCTTCTTACTATTCTAAACTGTAAAATCATGAAGGCTGGGAATATAATTTTCTTATGGGTGTGCATAGTCCCTAACAAAATTGATTATTGATCTTCTATTTGACAGTTTGATGTAAGTGCAAAACCTCTATTAATGTACTAAACATATTTCTAAGAGTATATGGAAGGATGGAGCAGACACCCATGTGCATGATGCTGTATCATCGCCAGTCCTGGTGGTGGGGGCTGCATGTATATTCACCAACAAAATTCAAACTAGACCAGCTGGAAACTAGGGGAAGCTTGGGTCTGGGAGAGGGTAACAGGCATTCTGGGAGTCCATGCACAAGGACCTGCAAGTGTGTAGTGTGTAGTGCCGTGAGGGATGACTGTGTGTGCAAGTTCGTGGAGAACATCAAGATCAACCAACTGACAAGTAGGAGACGTGTGTCAGGTAAGGTGGCCTGGGGGTGTTGGGAAAACAGAGGGGCTGTGCAAAGGCTCAAGGGATCAGCAAATATGTATATGCTTGTGACTTAGAGGGGGTGGGGGTGTGTGCCACCATTAATGATCTTCTGTCTCTGCCAGTCAAAAAGGAGGAGGTGACTTGGCTGTCAGTGTTTATGCTGTATGAGTCCTGTTTGTAGATGCTGTTGAAGGCAATATCTTGTCTCTAGCAATCTGTGTGATCAGTCATGTAGGTGTCCTCTGTGTCTGTGTATTTGCCTCTGGGCCATATACTCTGATTCCTTTCTGGCTGAAGTGACAACTGGGAAAGTGACAGCCACATCCCTCAGCCTGGGCAGAGACCTTGGGTCCCAGGCGCCGGGCTGAGCTCCAACAGCTGGGCAGCAGGGAACTGGACTGGAGCAGCTGGAGGATGTGACCATCTTTCTTACATCCCTTTACAGTATTATGAAAACAGCTGTTACCATGTTTTTCTACATGAAATAGTTAAATGCTATGGGAAGGGAGAATTGTAAATCCAGTGACAGAAGAGTCTATTTATGCTAAATCTTAAGAGATGTGTTGTATGCATACACAGACTGGGACGGCACAACAGATTGATGTCACAGGCCAGCCTCACAACAGCCACTTTCTTACAGCTGCTGGTGATACATTTATTTCTGAGGGTGATGTTAAAAAGTATCAATAATCCCTTTAACTGGATAGTAGTAACACAGCTCCAGCATATAAGGTGATATGATAGGACCTGTGGGTCTCAGACTAAATGAAAAGTAAAGAAGTTGAAGGAGAAGAGAAAAAAATAGACAGTATCAACTATAAGAACAAATCAGATTAACTGAGGCTATTTATGGTAACGGACAAAGATACTGACTTCCTTCGAGAGCTGATTCAAATACCAGTCATACCTGCTTTTTCAGTTTTAATTTGATTGTTGCATGTAAATAAATCACTGATTTTAGAGGAAAGTAAATGTTTTTCATGAAAAATATAAAAATATATCACATTGGGGCTAGATTGATAGCTGGGTCATTAGCTCCTTTGTTAGCTCTTGGTGCTGTTGTTAGCTGTGGGGCAACTTTCTTTAGCTAGTGGGTTGGGTGTTTTAATGGTTTAGCCTCATCTGACAATTAAGTGTCATGCAGTCATTCTATCACTTCCCAGCCCCCTCTCACAGTGGAGAAGTGTCGGAGAAAAAAAAAACCCAAACACCAAGGAAGCTCATAAAAGTTGAGATAAGAGCCATTTTATTATATAAATGAAACTTAGAGTGATACTAACAATACTACTACTAATAAGCAATTAAACCAACAGAAAATAGAACATAAGATACAATATCTCACCACCCGCAGACCGACACAACCAGATTCCAAAACAGCAAACAAAATCCGAGCGGAGAGAAAAATCCCAAACCAAACCAAAACACAGCCTCGAGCCTGAGAGCCGAAATAAAAACCCCCTAAGCCCACGAGCCTGAGAGCAGGAGAGAGAAAACCCCAATCCCCCAACCAGCCTAACAAAAGAAGCTGCTCCTCTGCTAAGAGCTGGCCGAGCGATCCAGCTATCAGCGAGCCCCTCAAAAGCCTAAGCAAATCCACCCCTCTAGGGCCACTTTTGTGCCTTTCAAACTGCATGTGTCCCCCTGACCACCGAGCCTGACATATCATGGAATGAAACAAGATCTGTTGGCCACTGTGTGCCGGCCAGTTCTGTGTAGGAGACCAGCTCGTTCCTGACTGAAACCAGCACAGCAGGTTCAGCTGGTTTTTTTCTCCCCACTCTCAGGCTCCTGGTTCTCAGATTCTTGCTGCTCTAGGACCTGGCTGTGTGTAGTTCGGTGGGTCGTTAGCTACTGTATCATATGTTCTATTTTCTACTGTTTTAATTTCTTACTATTAGTAGTATTGTTAGTATTAGTATCATTATAATTTTCATTTATATTATTAAATAATTCTTATCTCAACTTTGCAAGCTTTCGTTGTCCTTTTCTTTGACTCGCCTCTTGCACTGGGGGAGGAGGGGTGGGTGGGGTGTGATCGAGTGACTATGTGGTACTTAATTGCCAGAGAAGGTTAAACCATGACAGAAGTTAACTTATTGTCACTCTTTCTTTTTTTTTTTTTTTTTCTGGCTGCAGTATCTAGTATTTGGTTCATGTTATGACAGTCTCCTACAGTGAGGTGTCTTTACTCCTTGTGCTTTTCTGTTCATGAAGATACCTCTACACTATCAGCGTTAGCTTCCAATCCCCTTTTGTATTTCCCACCTAATTTTTTGTGTGTGTGTGTTTTTCTGAAAACCTGATTTACACATCCCGTTCAAAGCTTAACCAGTCACCCAGTCTTTTACAGAATGGGAAAAACAAACAAATGAAAACCAAACAACAACCAAACAACAACAACAACAAAAAAACCACACACACACAAAAAAAAAAACCAACGAAAACAAAACCAACAAAACCAAAAAAAACCAACCAACCAACCAAAAAAAGACTAAGGAGAAAATGTGTGAGAAGCAGTCCTGCAGATTGCTTGAACTGATTGCTCCTCCTGAAGAGGAGGAGGGCAGGGGTGCTGCAGGTCTGGAGCAGGGATCTCCTGAAGCCCTGGAGAGACTCTGCTGGAGCAGAGACCCAGCCTGCAGCCCGGGGAGGGCCCCATGCCGCAGCAGGGGGTATTTCCTGCAGGATCTGCAGCCATGGAGAACCCAAATGGGAGCAGGTTGTCCCTGAAGGACTGCAGCCCAGGGAAGACCCTGCGCTGGAGCAGGGAGACGTGTAAGGAGGGTGGAACAGCCGAGAGAGGCTGTGGTGGATTGACCACAAACTGCATCCACAACCCCTGTGCCCCTTGCAGGGGAAGGACTTGGGAGTGAAGGGATGAAGGTGGACCTGGGAAAGGAGGATGGGGAAAGGTGTTCTAATTTTGATTTTTTTTTTTCTCACTAGGCAAATCTACTTTGATTGGTGAGAAATGCAATTAATTTCCCCAAGTCTAGTCCATTTTGCTCATAGAAGTAACTAGTAAATTATCTCCCTGTGAGGAGTGATACATTGAAACTGGCCTGCGCAAGAGAGCAGGGGGAAGTTTGTTTTAACGTTTGTTTCTCACTACCTGATTCTATTTTACTTCTCAGTAAATGAAATTAATTTTCCCCAAGTCAAGTTTCTTTTGTCTGTGATGATAAGTGGTCTTCACTGTGAGGGTAAGGAGGCACTGGAACAGGTTGCCCAGAGAAGTTGTGTATGCCCAGTTCCTGGAAGTGTCAAGGCCATGTTGGATGGGCTGTTGAGCAACCTGGTCTAGTGGAAGGTGTTCCTGACCACAACAGGGTGGGTGGAACTGTATGATCTTTAAGATGCCTTCCAAGACAAACTATTTTATGATTCTACAACTCTATGCCCTTCTCTTTATCTTAACACAGAAACTGTTTCATCCTGTTTTCTACTCCTGTCTTGTGGATCAGGGGGAGCGAGAGAGCAGCTGAGTGGGATTTTGGTCCTTAGGTAAGGTTAATCCACCACATACCATTTTCAAATCTGAGTCCTTTTTCAACCAACTTCTTTCAGTGATGAACTTTCTGCCACAAATTGACCAAATGAGTGGTATCGAACAAAGCGAGGGTACATTATAAATTTTTTAATCTATCCATACAAAGCTTTTTATGAGCACAGACACAAAACTGCCTATTTGCTTTCCTTACATATTTTCTCAGACACTGAAAAGCTAGGGCAGAACTGCCCTTCACAAGTGTTGAAACAAGGTTAAGAACCATTATATACTACTCTATATTTTCCATACTTGCTGGGTGTTAATTTATAGGTTGTTGTAAATACATGTTGCACCATTTCAATCTGTTTTATATCATTTGCTTTTGTACTTTATTGCAGTAAGAAAGTGAGTACTAATATATTCATATTGCACTAATACCTAGAAACAATCAACCATATAATTCAGTCATTGCACACTGTAATAAACACCAGGCAATTTTAAAAGTGAAGAAATAAATCTGACTAATATTTCTCTAAGAGGTGTAGAGTTTTCTGGTGTCAGTATGTGTATCTCCGAACTGACTGAAATCTATCTTTATTGGATGAATGGGCAATCTGAACTGTTATGCAAATGTGACCTTCAAGAAAGTTGACAGAAAGAAAAAAAAGAAAAAAAAGAAAAGATAACATTGTCCAGAGCTATCTCGCATATGTGTCTTATTTCAAAATGAAGGATCTAGTATGTTTTAAGATTATAAGTTTAATCAAAAAATCTATCTGTATTCTTTGCAATATAAAGGGTGAACTGTAAATTGTCTTTTTGAGCCTTAGGTTCTAAGTCAAATTACTTGAGAATTTTTAGGAACAAACAGTATACTGTAATATCCAAAGACCAATGTTTTGCAAGCCATATGATTTAACAACAGGTACTTCAATAGAAAAATCCTATCTGTTAGAGGATTTTTTCTTTTTTTTTTTTTTTCTAATATCTGTGCAAATTTTACATTGCTTCCTAAAATCCTGAAAGCAAAATCCATGCTATAATAGCTGAAGACAGAATGTTCCAGCTCAAGCAAATATATAAAATGTATAAAATTAGCATTGAATTAAGTGCATTCCTACAATTCTAGCAATTTACAAGAATGTGACTCATCTACAAATTATAAGGCACCTGTTGTAGTAACTGCTGCTGTTGGCAAAATGCTTTAAAGCTCTGTAGCGGGTTTCATGTTTCATGTTCACCATAGTGCGGATATCAGTTACTGAGCTCCATTCATCTACCACTTTAGGAAAAGCTGAACACTTTTACCTCATTTATGTCTCATATTCATCAACCCAGAATTTGAAGGCAATAAAGGATATCCATTCTGAAGGTGGTCAGTGCCTGTAGCCTCAGCTTTGGTTATTTCTTTGTTCAGGCTGTAAGAAGATATGATTAGGCTGCTGACCAGGTTCTGACTGGAGGTTAAACTAATTGAACAGTACATGGGAAAGTGCTGGACAGAACATGAGAAACTACTGAATATGACAAATAACAGTGTGAGAAGCTGAAAAAAAGATACAGATAATGCCATGAATTTCACAGGTGGTTAAGGGGTACTTTAATGCAAAATGTCAAGCCAAACCCTTATTTTTAACCCATGTAATATGCATGAGTGTTTTTGCAGTCAAGGGCCTGAAGGAGAAGGCAATTTTCCTTGGTCTGTGAGAGAATGGATGACCAAGCTGATCAAATATCATAGTATCACTGTTAGTGTCCACTGCAGTTCTCCAGTATTTCAGAGCCCATTGCAACTCTCCATGCCATCATAACATTCTTATTGTTTTCAGTATGTATCATGTAAAACCAATTAGGTTAATTAATTTTGAGCAATGAACCGTATTAAAGTTAACCATCTAAGCTGGGCTAGTTGCATCTTTGCTCTGTAGGCAACAGACTGATACAGGAACCAAAAAGCAATTTGTGCAAGGTTAAGTGTATAATATAGAAGTGATAAATCATCATCTGAAAGTTTTTGTTTAAATGCACCCACCTGAATTACAGACAAAATACGATAAAGGATGAAAAAAGGCTCTTTGTATATGCATATATGTGTCTTTGTATATAAATATACATACAAATAATATTCTCTCTCTGATCTCTATTCATATTGTAACCATTTCTTCTTTATTATTACTCAAAATACATAAATGATGCTTTTCATTAAGCATATAATGGTATTTTTCATAGAAAATAAGTCAAATTTAACAATCTTCTTTCAGGTTTTGTGTAAAAATAGATGTAATTTTATGTATATAGTGTCTGTTGGCTTGGGTTTTACTTCACGTCTCAGGTCATACCCACTGACAAAATACGTTGCAAGGCTTTAGGCTCCACCTGCAACAGCTGCTCAGAACTGGGAAGTTCTGCTGAAGACTGTTGTAAGATTACTTTCCCTTCTGTCTGACACCAACAAGGCTTTCTGCAATGTGTTTGGAAATTACTGTCACGTTCCTTGTGTTGATACTGGAAATTCTGACAGCTACTAGTAATACCAGAAAATTTTCTGCAGTCCTGTATTTGCTCTCATATATAGGTGATTATATGGAGACAGAAATGGTCCAGAGACATATTTTTAGGGTGTCTCCAATTCCTTACTGCGCCATAATTTTGCACTAATCTTGTGTGTTGTGTACATAAATAAATTAGCAGCAAAAGAACCATTTTCAGCTTACAGATGACAGGCAACTCAGTTATCTTCATGTAGCTGAGACAAGCTTCTATATTGATTCTAAATTTCATTGCAGACAGTTTTACTTTTAACACATTGAAAAGGAAGAGATCTGGTAATTTTCTGATCTCAACTTGGTCTTGGAATAATGTATTCCTGCTTTTTTTCACTGGAGGGAAGATCAAAAATGTACTACACACTAAGAAATCTGAAACTAGAATTGTTTTAAGTGATTGAATTGTATCAAGAAATCTGTGTTCTACCTGGCTTTTACCCTTTCCCCCAAAAGAAAATTCTCATCCTTCATTAATGATCTCTTTCATGAGCTGTCTGTAATTTCTGTCTGTAACTTCTGTCCCACTGAGAATATATATGTGAATACAAGTAATTTTAAAAATTATACATTTTCTATTGCAATTTTAGTAATAATCAAACTTTCCTCTCAACCTTGATTCACAGAGGATGGTAGAAGCACGACTTTGACTGCAGAAGCATTTAAAATGAACCCTATGGCAAATATAAGAGGATCACGTTACAATAAAATAAATTTCAGAGTTTTTCTGTCCAAGACTTACTTTGCTATCCTTGTCTATCTCCATTTGTCTGAAAGTCTCCTTGTTACATAAAGTAAAGCTTTGGAGAGGGAGGCTACTGGATCCCTTATAACATTATGAAAATTTCATATTATGGCACTGTGCCTTTTAAGACACAAAACACCCTGGAAAGCATTTTAGGCATGGATGTCTATATATATAAACACAGAGGTCTACCTTTGTCTGTGTGATCATTATACTTTCCTGGAAATTATACTTCTAAAGTGTAGAACCACAAAAGCAGCATAAGCTCTGTTAGCTGTAAGGGAATTTATGAGAGATGCATGTTATGTGGCCTGAAAGTACTTCCATTCTGTCCTAACATATTATTAGAAACAGTCTAAAAAACCCCAACAAATAATTACCAAACCCAAAGATTTTTTAACCTTAAAATGCTTTCTAATTTCTTGCTTGTGGAAAAATGATCTCCCTTCACTGCCTGCAGTTAGTCACTGAAAAAGCCAGTGTACGTCCTGACCTGTTAGAACACCTCCTCTCGCTCGCCTGATGACACAGATCAGCAAATGGAAACACTGAAACAATGAAAACTGCTGAAAAGGATTGTGTTACCTGTCACAGAAGAGTCCAGTTTTTGCCTATTACTCATGAAATAATGAAAATAAGACAAAATACCAGTATTTATTGGCACATCTGTTCCATTTGCTGAAAGCTTAAATATTTATGATCTACCCAGGGCTAGCACTGTGACAGGGTATATCTCTGAAACCATAGTGGTGTACTCTGATGAGATGGGGCTGTCTTCCCATCAGAGAATATACCTAAGCCTCGACACTGAAATGTGTGCAGACACGTGTCTTGAATTCTGACCCGGAAAGACACCTCTTCAAAAAAATGGCCTCAGGTTAGGGAATTTGTTGGCACAATCAGAACAATATTTTTTAAACTCTAATATATGAGCTATTGGCATTGAAATCATGTGGATTATAGATATATACACAAGTTAATTACTAGGCAGTGGGCTATGTTCTCTAGCAGTTCATACATATTGTTATTTGCTGTTTCTATTATGACAAAACACAGAGCCTGCATCTGAAAAAACACCATGTTAGGCAATATTCAGGCATAATACCAGCCTGCCTCAGAAAATTTTCAATTAAAGAATTAGATGGCCAAGTACAAAATTGTGATCCTTAAAACTGTAATTTTCTTAAAATTATACAACCCTGACAATTGTAATACTCATCTAGTGCTGGAGTTATTTCATCATTTGATTGTTTCTTTCTTTGTACTTTCATTTCAAGGTTCTTGCAGAACATTCTGTTTCTAAGAGAAATTTAGGATTTGTTTTGTTTTGGACCACTCAAGCTACTGTAACAAGAGGTGACTCAGTTTCAGTATATGTTCTCAGTTCATTTGACTAAATGTACAATTCATATGTTGCTAAAGGTACCTTTGGGTTTTTAAGACATTTACATTAAGCTGGAAGAAAATTTTCAATACTTACAGAAGAATGATGTCCCTCTGCAACAACAGCAGTATATTTATAGTATTTTATAAGGTACTGGATGCATATCTTTAAGCAGACGAATGGCTGATCTGTCTGTGTCTGCACAGTCTACTAATGCTCACTAGCATCAACAGACCTTAGTGAGCCAGTCAGATCACTCAAAGGTAGACATACAAGACGTGATTCATATATTAAAAGTGTCTAACACTATGAGATGTCCAATGCATCTTACCTGTTCCCAAAGTCTGATCCTGAATGTGGGTTTCTTGAACTTCCGGTGTCAGATATGTCTGTCCTGTGTAGAGGATGCAGATTTCTGAGGGCACGTTAAATGCCACCAGGTGCCTATCTTCACATAACAGGAGTAAGATCAACATCTGAATGGATTTTCAACTTCCACTGTATTGATATGGTATACTGTGACTGAAATGGAATTTAGATAAACCTTGTGCCTTTACAGACACCTAAAATGTAGAGATTCACACTGAGTCCCTCCCTTTGCATCTCAGCCAAAAACCTTCACACCAAAGTTACTGGATCGTAATCCAAGATATAGCAAACCAAAAAAAAAAAAAAAGGCAAATATAGACCTCCACTTTAGTTTAATCTACATTAGACAAAAAGCAACTTTCTTTTCTTTTCATGCAATAGACAGGTAATTAGAACACTGTCTTCACATGAAGCAGACCAACATTTTATTCCCTTCACTTCAGAGATTCAAAACAGTATCACTTCCTTCCTGAAGCATGTTTTTGCTAGCAGTTTGTGAATTAGTCTGCTGTGAGATCTAAGAAGGAAGAACAGGGTCTTATTACCCTCTTGTTTAATTCATCCTGTTGTAAAGAAAAAAAATGAATGAGACATTGAGAAAAGAAATGTGTCTTAACTCTGAATCCAATGTCTCAGTTTTCAAGCAGAGGAAAAACTTTTCTCACTTCTTACCTGCAAACAACTTTTCTAGCTCATATTACTCATCCAGAGTATAAATAATTATTTGGTAGGTCACCTAAACATATCAGGTCTGTTGTTCTAAGATATTCTGACCTCTATTTTTATATTATTATTTTAAAACCATCCCTTACCAAGATGTTCTCTCAAAGACATAATACTTTTTCTTCCCTCCCTCATCCTTTTTTCTCCTGTAAGTCAAGAAGCAGCACTCATTGCAGAGCTGTTTCAAAGCTGTATGTTCATTAGTTCTTTAACCAGTATGTGCTTATTGTCTAACAAAGAGGCTAAACCAATGTATGATTTTGCTGATATTAGAAACTGAACTTAAAATAAAAAAAAACCTAAGAGATAGTTCTTTTCTTTATTACTTTAGAAATTAATGAAGACTTCAAATAAGAAAAAGAAAAAAAGATAAACCAAGTTTTGAGTGTACAGATTAAACTCCTGGAATTTTTATCAGGAACAGAGTGCCCAGCAGGACGAGGGCAGTGATTGTCCTCCTGTACTCAGCACTGCTGAGGCCACACCTCGAATCCTGTGTCAGTTTTGGGTCCCTCACTACAAGAAAGACATTGAGGTGCTGGAGAGTGTCCAGAGAAGATTAACAAAGCTGGCAAAGGGTCTGGAGAACAAGTTCTGTGAGGAACTGGGGTAACTCAGCCTGGAGAAGAGGATGCTCAAGGGAGACCTTATTGCCCTCTACAACTACCAGAATTGAAGTTGCAGAGAGGTGAGTCTCTTCTCCCAAGTGACAAGACAAGAGGAAATGGCCTCAAGTTGCACAAGGGAAGGTTCAGATTGGGTATTAGGAAGAATTTTTTTCACTGAAAGGGTAGTCAGGCATCAGAACAGGCTGCCCAGTGAGGTGGTGAGTCACCATTCCTGGAGGTATGTGGTCAAGGTGCTTAGGGTCATAGCTTAGCGGTCCTATTAGCGGTGTTAGGTTAACAGTCAGACTAGATCTTAAATGTATTTTCAAACCTAAAAGACTTTAGTATTCTGTGATTCTATTCAAGTGACTATTTTAATCTCTTAGAGGCAGAGAACTTTTCTTTATTTCTGTCTTCTCGATACCATGTCAAAATTATGTTCTGCAGAAGAACATAGCAGTAAGTGAAGAGCTGCAGTTACATTCTGTCTTTGGACAATTTGTAAGACAGTAGTTAGGATACATTCCTCGCAACTGAGAATTTTAAATTTGAAACCTTTTGATATGAGGCTGGAATTAAAACAGGTTGATGAAGCCACTCAGGTATTAGAAAAATATGTGGGTGGTTTTGCTGCCTTCATGAAGAGAAAAAATTGAAAAAGAGAGCAGATGACACTCTTTTTATGCAATCTGTCCTTTCGAAGTCAGTTTCAGACATTATAAAAATATTTCTAAATTACTGAATCCCTCAAGGAGTTTAAAAGGGAAAACATAGATTCTGGATCCTTATTGATTCAGAAGTATACCACTCTGCCGAAACTGAAGTGATCCTTTCCATGTGTGTGGATGTAATTTTTAACATCTGGGAAACTTTCAATTTGAGGAGATGAATTAGAATTTTTATCCTAGTACAATTGCAGTTTGAAGCTAGAATACAGAATTTAAATATAACTTTATTTTCCTGTATTTGGTTGTATTTTTGTTTGTTTGTTTGCTCATTTTGTCTTTGTCTTTTGTCCTCAAACTACAAAAATCAGGAATATATAAATTAAGGTGATACTATCTGCAGTTTTAGTCATATCAATGGTGTCTGGAATAGTTTAATCTTGTCTGTCAACAAATGGGTTTGTCCAAGGTACTCTGGATATAATTTATTTATCTCAATACTCTTAGATCAGGATGAGGAACTTGATGATCCATCCCAGTGAGTTCACTGAAACTATGTCACCTTGTCTGCATCATAGATTACCTCTGTGATAGTGATATAGACATCTTGATTGTTTAGACCCTTCAGCTAAAGATCTAGTGTGTATTGCTTTGACTAATTTGGAAATCTCTCCCTTTTTGAAGCAGTTCAGTCACAGGAATTTCCTGCTTGGGATTCACACTGTTATGTGAGCTCACCACTTCCACTTGTCAAATACACTTTGGCAGATGTTCATTGCATCAGGATATGACTGATATATCAGATGAAGACTGCTTGTGATGACGTCAGCTACAAAAAGAGGAATAAAAAATATACACTAATAAATCTAGAATATATTAATTTCCATTCAAGTCTATAGTAGAATTTGGCAGAGAAAGAACAAATAGACATATTGTAAGGCTAGACAGAAAAAGTACATTATCTTGATATGCCCATGTGATTTAATATTTTTCTGAAGTATTTTATTGTTATTTTGAATTCACATGTGAACGTATTACAGAAAAACTGTTGAAGAAACAAAAGTATACTAAAGCAGGGAGTCTGCATATACCTTAAATATTGAAGAAGACCCCTAAAAAACATCCAAGGGGTTCTATTGTTAAAAAATGTACAGCAGTGACCTACGTTTGCTCCTGCTGATGCCAAGAAACTCAATGTTGCTGTGGCTAAGTTTATTCTGACGTCTAAGGGATTATACATGTCAAGGTACAGTGATCATATACTTAGAAAAGCCATACTTCGGCTTTAGAAACATATTGGTTTATGAGGAAGAGGTTCTTGAAAGAAGTCAAGTGTTTAAAACTTGATCCTTCATGCAGAAGAGGAAAGCAAGACCATGTTTTCCAGTGTTTGCAGGGTGTTATCAACTATTTTTACCTTGCGGTGCAGTCAGCTGTATAGACAAATAGATTATCCAAAGAGTGAACAAGGAGTGAATTAATTTCTCTGTAAGAGAGTGCCTGGAGAGATGAACATACTACATTAACACATTCACTGATCTGGCAATCCAGTGTCTTTTGCATTTATATTCATTAGGCAGTTTTTCTTTCTTCTTCTTTTTCTTTTTTCAAGTAGATTCTTATGGCTTTGTAAGATATGATATTTCTTCGTAAGCTGAGAAAGAAAAAAAGTATTGTGTTCTAGGAAGTAGAGGACAGGTCTGGGAGCCAAAAATCTAAAATAAATGCTTCCATTAGATTTTCTAGTTAAGGTTTTACTTGCTTCTGGCAAAGTAAAAAAACCAAAACAAAACAAATACCAAAAAAAAAAAAAAGAAAACAAATATCTCAGGCAGTCCAAAATTACTTAAAAAGTAGTAGACTGAAAATAGGAAGAGAATCTCTGAGAAACATGGTGTAAATTCTTGGTTTCTTTGCCACTATATACCTTAACACAGTTATAAGGGGAGTTATATACTAATTTCCTTAACTCCCTTTCACAGAATTCTTCAGCAAAGAAAGTTGTACATGATCTTGAAGAATGAGGCTGTTAATAACTGTGTGTTGGGTTGATCTGGACTGGCTGCCAGGTACCCACTAAGCTGCTTTATTGCTCCATCTTCTAGCAGGACGGAGGGAAAAAATACAATGAAAAAGCTCATGGGTCAGGGTAAGGACAGGGAGATCACTGGCCAATTATTGTCATGGGCAAACTCGACTTGACTTTGAAAGATTAATTTAATTAATTGCCAGTTGATAATAGGTTAGTGTGAATTAAGAACCAACATAAAACCAACTTCCCATCACCCCACCTTCTCACACACTCAACTTCATTCCCAACATTTCTACCTCTCCCCCAACAAACAGTCCAGGGGCACATGGAATGAGGTTTACAGTCAGTTCATAACACTTCATCTCTGCTGCTTCTTTCTCCTCACACTCTTACCCTGCTTCACCATGTGGTTCATCCCACGGGATACTGTCCTTCATGAACTTTCCAGTGTGGGTACTTACCATGGGCTGCAGTTCTTCACGAGCTGCTCCAGCATGGGTTCTTACCACAGGGTGCAGTCCGTCAGAAACAGACTGCTCCAGCATAGGTCCTCCATGGGCCACAGGTCCTGCCTGAAAATTTGTTCCTGTGCCGGCTCCTCTCCATGGGTTGCAGCGTTTTTTGGTGTTCAACACAGGCTTCAGGGCAATCTCTGCTCCAGTGCTTGGAACACCTCCTCTCCCTCCTTCACTGACATGTTTTTTTGCAGGCCTGGTTTTCTCACATTTTATTACTCCTTTCTCACAGCTTCTGTGTAGAATTTTTTACCATGTCTTGAATATGCTATTACAAATGTGCTGCCAATGTCACTGATGGGCTCAGCTTTGGAGCTGACTAAATTCTGCGCCATCAGTCATGGCAGCAGCATCTGGTGTCTTCTCAAAGAGGCCACTGCTTCAGCCCCTTCTCCCATCACCCTTACCAAAACCTTGCCTTGTAAACTCAATACATGCTGAGAATTTATAATTTTCATCTTGATCCTGTTCATCTATGGACAGCCTGTGTTTGGTTTTTTTTTTTTTTTTAACTTATTTGCTACCTTTTTTCTTCTTGTATTCTATTAGCACCACTGTTTCTTCCATCAAGGATACAGAACAGAAAGATTTACATAAAGTCTTTGGCTGAGAAAGCCAGTAGGCCAAAGAGTGCTGTAACTTGGAAAGAAGATTGGGACGAAGTATCACTGCATGCTTTCCCTGTTCTTTTATCTTTTTCTAGTAGCCGCTATTGCCTACTACCCTTAGCTGATGCATTTGTGCTATGTTCTTTTACACTCTTTAGTTTTTGGACAAGACTGATTCATATGGCAGAAGGAGGAGAAAGGCAATGATGTGTCAAAGTGAGTCTACATTAACAGACTTCTTAAAAAATAAGTCGGTGTTAGCATGTTATTTTTTGCTTCATTTATGATACAGGTTCAGCCTGTTCAGGGTTTAGAGATAGCGGAAACAGACACTGCAGTTGATGAACTAGAACACTAAGGTGTTAATAATTTAAGTCAATGTTACCTTAAAAGGTGAACAGTAATTGTGTTACCTAAAAATGTGTAAGGTTTGCAAAAAGTTAGGTAGATAGCTAATAGAAACTACATAGAACAGAAAACAAAATGTGAAGGAGCTACAATGTGGTGCAAATTTGATTACACACCTCACTTCTCATCTCATCATGGTCATCTTCTGCAGTATGGATCAGTTTAGTTGTGTAATCTTAATACAAGTAGACAAGGTTGGACTAGATCTTTTGATACTGCAAGCCATCAAGGTCAGGGGCTCTGATATATTTTACCAACTCCGGAATTACTTCACAGTCTTCATCTATCACTCTACCTTTGTCCACATCTTTGAAGAGGATCTGGTCTCAGATTTGCCATGCATCAAATTATCTGGTGACTAGATGACACAGGGATGGAAAGGCTAAAAGCAAATGATGCTTTGGAGTGTTTGGCTATTTTCCCCGAATAAATGTCCCCTAGGAGGCAAGAGGATAAACAGATGAGGATCAAGGCATGATGTAGAGATGAACTGTTCATAAGCTACTGTTTTGTGTTTAGTGTTTACAGTTCAAACTAAGAGGGCAAAGAAGGAATAAATAACTGGGATGATTTCATAACAGAAATAAGTTAGAAGAAATGAGAAGTGGAAGATTGGAAGTTTGTCACTCCTTTTCATTGCAATATCCAGAGAAAGGTCTGGCTGGACTTCGGGCCAGATGTTCAGATTCTTAAACAGTGAGCCAGTATGTGGAAAGACATTTGGCATCCAGCAGAGAGTACAAAATGTAATGCAAACCCGTCTTCAGTCCCAAATGCGCAGTTGCCTCTGTATTTATTTCTTTTTAACTGTTTACTGAAATGAAAAGAGAATAATTTACCCAACATATTCATTTATCATATTTGAAGGAGAAAATTTAAAAATGCAAAGATAGCCAGGCCAAACCTTTTTGAGATTTTGGACCTTCAAATAAAGATCACTGGACAATGCCAATAAAACATTTAACTCATGCATTCATCTGCCATAGGGTAGGGTAACCAAATCCTAAACAGACTATCTGTCCTGTAGAGTCTTATGACTTTGTAAATATGATTACATAAGGGATATTCAAAGATATGCTGTGAGCTGACAAATTAATGTCCACTTCCGCCCTCTTCTAATTCAGGTTAATTATCCAGGACTGATACAGTTCAAATGCATGGAATTCATCTTATACATTTTTTAGACAAAAAAAGGTGGCAGGGCTATTAATCTATTTTCTATACGTGATCAGTAGAGAGTGTGAGAGCTTCCTTCAGAATGTGATTCATGATATCTATCTGAAATATCTTTTTCAGGAAATGATCCTTGTTCTTCACTGACTATAAAGGGAAGCTCAGCTATCAAGTTTAGGGCTAGTTGCCAATTTCTGGATGCTTAAATTAGGTGAAATGAACCTGCAAAGTTTGTATACCATGTTAAATGTAAGACTGTACGACTATGCCTAGTGAGTCAGTGTGTGAAAGAGTAAGAGTGAATGCATTGGAATGCTGTAAGAAACTGTAAAATGCGTTCAGACTGTGGTAACTGGTTGTGTTTAACAGTAATGTGAATTCCTAGCTGGTTGTTGGTTTACGCTACTTTGTCTGTACTGTGTGAGGACAAATAGTTGTTTAAGTTATCCTACATATGTCACTCTCACACCTTAAACTCCCTGAGACAACTCCCTGAGAAACTGAATCCCCTCTGGTATCCATCCCCTCACCCATGCACTTTCCTGCACTAATTAAATCTCAGCAGAGCATCATAATATCATTGTGTAGATCAATACACTCAATAGAATGACACATTATGGTTTTTGTGAAAATAATATTAAGAAAATATTCCTATTAGCTGCATTTGAGAATAACTGAGATAGATGATAGATAGATAGATAGATAGATAGATAGATAGATAGATAGATAGATAGATATGATAGGTATGATAGATATTTATATAATTGGAAGTGCAAGCAATGCCATAATGCTGTTCTGTACTGGCCAGTTCTGCTTTTATATTATAGAAGCAGTATCAAACTCAACTCTCCAGATATAAATTGAGCAAAACCACTCATGCATGTGTTTGCAAGACTCTTTTTACAGAAAGGGTGCATGGGGTATCTATCTCTGTACATAAGCATGAGGTTTCTTAACCTCAAATTTTTGCCCAGTTCATTTCATGAAGAACAAATACCAAATGGTAAACGCAAACCCATGCTGTGTGTCCAGTTAACTCAGGAAGTGTCAAGCAGAGGTGGCACACATGATGTCCCTGCAGTCTACCTTCAGGACAATATTTGACAAGATCCACAGGAGTACCTAAAGCACGTTTTTGCGTTCTGTTCAGTATTTCTATTTTGTAGCATGTGTAAAACAAGAAAACAGCAGAACTTGTTGTGTTGCTACTTTGCCTTTTGTGTTCAAAGAAAAGTGAGTTTAGATAAGAAGTATGAATTAGAATATTAAAAATTTATCTGTAGGTTGCTGGGGAATATGTATGGTACCCCTCAAGGTAAATTAAACAGTAGTTTGTGCTTAAATATTTTTAAAAACTTGATAATCAACACTGGGTAGTCCTATCACGATAAGCAATTCTACAAGAAATCTGCAAAGATATTTGATGAGCTGATTCCTTACATACACTTGCATCATCACCAACCCAGTGAGCAGTGGCATGGAGTGGCTCTGCTCAACCTTAGTTTCAGCTTGGGTGAGCTCTGCTGCCCAACATTGACTCCTGTGTGCCTGAAGTCCAGGATGGATACAAGGCAATGTTTCAGCTATTAATCTCATTGCCAAGGAAACTCCCTCACAGGGAGTCCTTTTGTCTCTGACATTCCTGCTTCCAGCCAGTTCAACCCCTTTGTGAATTGTCTGAATGTTCAGTCACCAATATTAATCCAGCTTAGTCTTGCTGGCAGCAGTATATAAATCTAATGACATTTGCCAGCATTCTAAAATTTTGGAATTAGTGTATTGTCACATTATGAGTAGATATTTATTTTAAAAATCCAATTTCAAACTTATTTTTCAACCCACCCCCCCCCCCCCCAAAAAAAAAAGACAAAATGAGTCATCAAAGTTATTCTAAGCTGTTTCTACCTTAAGAGGTATAACTGTTATGCAAACACAGAAGATATAGACAAACAGAACACTATCATGACAAAAACGTACCCTGTCCTCTGAAATATGGTCAAAATTTGCATGAACATTGCATTCCAGTAAGTGTTCTGCTTCTCAGGAGAGAAAAATACATTTTCTGATTAGGTGATTCACATGAAAACTACAAATATAATTTGGATTTTAAGTTAAACTGTGTAAGTTGAGTCAATAAATTCAACCTTACTTTTCTCCCTGTGAAAATACAGGAAAAAGGAATCTTTCTGCTGGCTTCTGGTGTTTTTTGTTTGGTTGGTTGGTTGGGTTTTTTTGTTTGTGTTTTTTGTTTTGTTTTATTTTGTTAATTTCTGAATTATAGAAGATGAAACAAGGCAGAAAAGCTGCAGTCTTTGAAAACCTAATCAACTTCCTAGGCCCAAATCAAAAATTTCAATCAAGGTAGAATCCATACAAACATTGTCCCACTCTGATAAATTATTAGAACAGTCTGATGTATCAAATCTCTGTATTCAGTTTCATTATGGTTGAAAAAGTCCGACAGCCGAAGTTTCAGGAGTAAAAGTGAAACGTACCACCAGCTCAAATATCACATAGCAACAATCATGACACCAGCCTTGTTAATAAATGAAGATGACTGAAAATAATTTTATTTCACATGAAATTTTTTGACATTTTGACTTTGTTATTGAAATAAAATTTATCTAACAATTGTTATTTCTTCTGTTCTGCTATGTTTTCACTCTCCCTCCTACTTTATTCTACTCTATTTTTTGTGTTTCAGAAAGAAGTAAAGAAGAGAATAGAGGAAGGGGAAAAGGGAGGAAGGGGGGAGGGGGGGTGGTGTAGAAAAAGAGAGAGAATGGGAACAAGACGAAGAACGAGAATGAGAAATAAGAAGAAAGAGAGAGAAAGAGAAGTCATCATTGTACTTGTTAGTTTCATCCATCATCTTTGCCTATTCCCAAAGTATAAATGACTGCACGGATGAAAAATAGTAAAAAAGATGATGTACTCTATTAGTTGACACACACCTACTGCATTTGGGTTTATGAACAGAAGCAAATTATTTGGGACTAATGCACAATGGATTTGCACGAAACCTTCTGGCTTCCAGCATTTTTCTTAAAATCCATATTTACCCTGGGTATCTTTTGATGGGAAAAAAATTTCCAGCTATTCTGGATGCTAATGCAAAGTAGTAATTAGGATGGATAAAAAATATTTTTTAGGCAATATTAGACTCCATTTCTACAGGAATTATGAAGGAGTTCACACACAAATACCTATGTATGAATATACTCGTTTCATTTGCATGGCAAAGGTGTTGTACAACTTAATAACAGCCTAGAGGTCAAGGCTTCAAATAACAGCTTTATTATTGCTCTCTTCACTTTGAAGGGCTGGTTGAGGATTGCTTATCTAAAGAAATTGCTCCAGTTTTTTCCTTTTACCAGTAACCCTATTGATTTAACCTTCTGACATTATTTCTCAGTAAACAACAGGCCAGGACAAAATATTGTACAAATATTTGAATCTTTCTTTTCATTAAGCTACTTTAATTTAAATATAGGTATATGCTTCTGTCTCTTCACTGTATATAGATACATATTATAAATATATGTATTTCTGGAGAATATAATTGAAAATGCAACATTCTTGCAACCAAGCAGTTCACTTCTTAACATTACTTGAGAGAAATATGCTGACAGAAAAAAGATATTTTTTTTAGTATTATTATGTGCATCATACTTTTAAAGCTAAAATGAACATTTTACAAAAGTTTACCACAAACAAGCTCTTTAAACTAGCTAATAATAGGTAGGAAGTCTGTTTATGCCATTGCTATCATCTGACAGCTACTTAAATATTCAATATATTTTCTAATGAAAAAGTGATCAGAATAATAAAACCCCATCACTGTCTGCACAGAAGCCCATACAATATTTAAAGAATTAAAAATCAGATCTTCCTTTGATTTTAATGTTAGAACTAGTTAGGAAAATACTATTTTTTGAATGTCATAGGAAGAAAAAGAAAATTACAATAGAATATTTGAAAAACTGAACATTCAAATGTCCAAAATAGAATATCAATATCCCAAATATTTTTCATCAGAACCTCTAAATGCCTAGCCTGGATTTTTCTGATGACATTGAACACCATATCATTGATGGGGCGAATCTGATTCCATTTAAGATCAGCTTTAGTTAGATGTCACTGCAGAGGCTTTAATTAGACCAGTACTACAGTCCAGCAGACTTTCTAGGTACCATTATAGAGAACACTTCCGGATCAAATGGATAGGTCTTTGTTCTCTATCATCTATTGCACTGACTTTATATACATATATAAAGGTCTGAAGGTTATAAATCAGCATAATGCACTGATTTTTTCGTGTACAACCTCAAGATCTAATCCAGCGCAAGTGCTTTCCTGCTATATATGTACGCATCTGGTTTAAATGTAGTCCCATTTCTTGACTGAATTTAGAAAGTAGATCCTGTTATAATTATTTTATGTATTACTTCAACTCAACATTTAAACAAACTCAGAACTTTTGGTTAAAGTCCTTCATGTATTTTATATCACTCGGTACCTCTATATTGCACACTAGAGATGTATGATGTTAAGAAAGTCCTGTAATTACTTCTATCAGTTAACAATATTATAGTTATATGCCAGCTAAATTGTTGAGAGACATTGCTTAGTACTGTGGAGAAAATCTAAAATGAAATGCTAGAATATATTATTACCACCTATTCTTCACTGAGAGATTTGTTCTTTTTTTAAGGAGATCCATTATGATCGTGATGTAAACTTACTGCCATTTCCTTCCTCAAAGGATATTTGGAGATTTTAAAATGAAAGCAAATAGGTAGAAATTGGTGAACACATCTAGATGAAATAGAAACCCAACTGAGTTAAACCTAGCAGAAAATTCAGTGACCCAAGAAGATCTTATGTTTTTCAATACAGACAAAACAGTTTTAAGAAACTATGCTCTTTTTAAGATTATGACCAAGCTGGTCATAAAAATAATAGCCAAAATATCTTGAGTATGAAGTTACATCAATAGTAAACAAGCTCTAGAACTAACATGCCTATTATTTAACCGCATACTGTGTGCATGGCTGAAGCAGACAGTAATGTCACACCACCGCTTGCAGTTGCCTGAGTCTTTCCCTGCTTTTGGTCCCCAAATATCCACTAAGTCCTCAACAATCCCAAAATGCACTTCTTCTGCATACCATAATGTGCCCCATAACCCCAGGGAGCAAACCACCTCAGTCCAAAGGATGCTCTAGCATTGACTGATACATCATGATGGGTTTCACACGTCAACAGCAGGCCCTCCTGGGACAGCCATGGGAGCAATCCCAACAGAATGTCCCTTTCTCTGAGTCCTTAATTTGGATTTCCCTTTACCATTGTGCTCCAGTGCTCCTCTGGGCTTTTGCAGAGGGGCCTTTGATGATCTGATGGCTACTGGGCTGGGCCTGGGAGTATCTGCAGGCAGATATTACTTGGTCACCCCCTCCTGCACTCTCTGAGCTCCTTTGTGAGTTTGTATATGAGTTTTTAACAAGTAATTTAAGATTGAACATTTTTTGCTTCAATAACTTTTCAAACATACTTTACCCCATCTGGCTGATATGAACTTAGTACAATAAATGTATGTGTTTTTTTTAAGTTAAGAAGAACTATTACAGCCTGGTATGTTTATTTACTAAATACTTTTATTGCAAGATGATGGAGGGAAAGAAAACCTGCCAGTGGAATAAAAATAATAGGTTAAATCCAAGCCAACTCTATCACAAAACGGAACATCATTTTATAGCCATTCACTGCTTTAGTCCAGCTGGTATAAATGGCAGTAACTCCTTTGAAGCCAATTTATACCAGATAATGAGCAATTTCAGTCTTTCAAGCAAAGAAGAAACAAGATGCTGGAAATGAAGAAAAGATGACTTTCAGAATGTAATATATCACAGAAAATAAAGGCAGAGTCCTGGAACTTGATTCAGATGGCAGTGGCATCTGTCAGTAATAGTTTCTTATACTGTTTCAAGGTGTTAGTTGTCCAACTCAGGTGCTTTGGTGAGCAGCAAAAGAAGAACAACTATTGTTAGTTGTCTTTCATGACAAACCACTCCCATCCCAAGTAAGAAAAAAAGATGGTACAGTATTGTATCAATGAAGGACTTCTCTGTGTGTGCAGATGCGTGTATTTGCATGTTTGTGTTATTTCTCTTTAACAGCAGAGATTTTGTTGACCACTGTCTTGAGAGAGAAGAATTTGGTAGGTAGTCTTCATTGGAGATCATCATCAGAGAACTAGATAGCCATTGCCAAACTGAGAACTCAGCCTGAATTGAAATTTGTCATGAAAAACTTAACTGAAATTGAATGGCATAGGTTTACATGCTAATGTAAATACTCTAACTTAAACTACTTGAGGATATGACATAGTGACTCTAGAAATAGCAGTTACTTCCAGACTGGTAACATTTTATAGTATATGCATGAAAGGGATAAACCATGAAGCTCTAGGGTTAATTTGAATCTTCAGTACTTGCTGTTGATGTACTGGTTGGAATCAAAGGCCACTGAAATATAAAAAACCATCAAAATCTGTTACTCTTACTCTTTTTTTTTTTTCTTAATAATTCTTTATCCTTTGAAGCATATTTGCAAGTAATTATACTAACTAACGGCAAATGATTTCTAACCAAATACTGAAATCCATAACCTGTGTTAATCAGCATGTTATATTTGTCCTACCGCTATACACTCATTGTATATGATGGTAATTATAAGTGAAGTCAAACTACAATGTACTTCAAGCAGTTATTAGAAATCCCAAGAAAATTTGTCTTTATTACAGTGAATTGTAAGTCACCTATGGCCATGGTTTCACAGTGATGAAACCTTCCCTAGCCAGCCCTTATTATCCTTCAAATTAAGTTAAGTCTTGAAACTATTATGTGAATACTACGTTATGAGATTTATTTGATTTAGCTGGACTTCCTAATTCACTTAGACTTATGTACTCATTGGTCATTAGAATGTTTCATACTGCATTAGACTCAGTCTGGCACTTAGTAATTTTATAATATATTATTAGGGTAATGGATACTATTTCTATTTTGGCCCTGTCCTTACTACCATTCATTATGATTGCACCTGTCATAATCTGTCTGATGTTGTATTTCCCATAGTTTCTCTCACCGTGGTACCTAGTGGCTTCATGACCACAGAAGTAAAACCTTTGTGTTGTAATACAACTGAATTAAAACCTCCTAGTTCACTTCAGATGATGTAATGTAATTACTTGCATGTCATGGAAAACAAATATCTTTTTGTGTTAACTTCACTAGTACAACTAAGGGTTTTATAATGTGATTTTAAAAAAAAATGGAATATCTGCTTTATGATAGAACTGGCTCCACAATATCCCAAACAAAAAACCCTTGTTTCCGAAGCACCTGCTGATTACGCATGTCAAGTTTCATGAGGCTCCAAAATATTGTCTGATTTTAGAACAAGTGATTATTCATCTAAAATGTCACAACAGAAAGTGAGATGTTTAAAGTTTGATATTTATTTTGTTATTAACAGTTTCTTATTCACCCAATCAGGTAACAGACAAAAAAAAAAAGTAACAAAACAAGATAACTTTGACTTAATCAGTCTTCTCTCTTAAAAAGCACATCTTCAAATGGTAAAATGGTCAGATACAGCAAAAATTGTGAAAATAATCTGGAGTTTAAAGAATATAAACTCTTTAAACAATGCTATGCAAGGGAAAAAAAAAAAGTAAATTCTCAAACAAGACAGTATATTTACAACAGCATACAGAAAAGATGTATAATACAAGCAAACTGAAGTTTACACTTTGATGCATATTAGTTGAAAACAAATAAATGAAAAAAAAAACAACCACTAAAACTGGAAAAAGAGGATTAGATCATGAATAATTAAAACTATGAAGGAGAACCTAGATCAAATCCCAAAGCAAGCTTTTCCTAATTAATTCAGTCAGACATGTTCATGATGAAGGAAACATTGATTTTGTTACTCTAGGGTAGTGAAGGCTGAATTTTATATCCAGCAAAGTTAGTGAAACCTTTTTTATTAGCTTAAGTAAAGAATTAAGAATTTAGAGTTTACATTGATAAACTGCATAACCCTTTTTCTTTACAGAAGGACTCAAAATGTAGTCAATTTAACAGTGTATAAGAAAATTAATTTCTGGCAAACAAGATTGAAAATAATATAGCATGTGCAGTGGAAAACCTCACAACATGTCCACCGGTTTGCAGCAGGATATGTTACCTGACAGGGCATAAAACTCTGTCTTTTTATATTGGTCATGTCATTAAGTGATTTAAAATGTTACTCCATCCATTTGCAACATATGCCAACTGAAAAGTATGTATGTCTGCTCTTTATTTCAGAATTTTTACAGCCAGGGTTTCTCTTTTTATGCATACATAAAACAGAAGTTAACGGTAATGCAAACTCTCCCCTATTTTGCGAAAAACAAAACCAAACTACAACAAAAAAACCCCACTAAATTTAGGATGCTCACCCAAGCAGAGAACCAAGATTTCTATTAAACTGTAACATGGTATAATGTATAAAAAATTCAGGGAAATACAATTGTTCTTCTGGAAAGCGAAGAGATGTTCCCAGTTACATATCCCTTATTTCCTAAGTAACTGCATCTCCTTTCTGCATTGTGAGCAACTTTGTCAAGGCCCTTCTCTTACTCTCAAGTTATCTTAAAGTTTGATGGCTAAGGTATGATCCTCTGAGTAATTTACTCACACTGAATTTGAGCCTGCATCTCTTTCTCTATGCACGAGTCTGCATCAAAGAAACTTTAAATGACAAGCAAGAGCATAAAAAAGAGGAACATACCTAATGTCTAAGACTGTTCTTTATTTATTCATTCATTAAAAAAAGGAAAAAAAGAAAAAAAGAAAGAAAAGAGAAATGCGCAATGATGAGGTCATTGTGCTATGGGAAGAAATATGGTTCAGCAAGGTTCCAGCTGTGGCTCAGCGTCTTTTCATTAGATGAAGAAGGGCTGCCTGCTCAAGAAACAAACTGACCAAAAAGCCAAATATCTCCCCCAGGCAGCTTGGACTGATGGTGACCCAGACTGTTTGTGGTGTCATTGGCTGCAATTGGGTAGAGGCTCTACAGAAGACAAAGTCACTCACAGAGACAGGTCCAAACCCCTCAGATTGCTGTCCATGGTGAGGTTAGTGTACCCGGACATAGATGACCAATGGGATTTAGGCAGAGCAATCTCTTATTCTGCTAACAATACATTTAGAAGGATGTATTAAATCCCAGGCATCTGGGGTGGGGGGTGGAGGGGTGGGAAGGTAAACCATAAAGAATAATTTCTTTCCTGAAAAATCTGTTTTAGTGTGTAGCTTATTTTCTTTAATTGAAGTCCTGTAGGCGTCCTTCCCTATCAGGTAAGAAAAGCCTTGTATATTACAAAAAAAAATATTTCTTTCTTAAAGGGATTGCTCCATTTTGTACTCCAACATAGTTTTTCTCTTTTTTTTTCTCTTTCTTTGTTAAGAATAAACTGGATTACGCTGAAGATATTTCCTCCTTCCACATGTCCATATGAGAACAATCTTAGAAGGACAAATAATTATATGGTGACAGCTTCTTAAATACTCCCTTCAGTGTAAGAATTCACCCCACTAAAAAGTAGTTGAAAAGACTGAGTTTTCTAAATCTTCAAAGGAAATGACTGAATTAGAGTTTGATGGGACAACTCATTCAGATCTAACAACGTTTGTTTCTGTTTTTTCTGAGATATGGTGACCATTCATATTACTATTTCTCATAATTGCTCTGGTGCTCAAAGACAATTTCACTAATTGTAATGGTCTGTTCTTCATTGCTGTTCCTGATCTTAACATTTTGGCTGAATATGTGTGGATAAGGAGTTATAACAGAGGAACACTGCATAATTTTATTAACATTAATTGTGTATTATTGAATAAAAATCCAAGATTCATAGTGGTAATCAGTTACTCCCTGACTACTTTCTGCTTTCTTTTTAATGGTAAGTAACTTTGTACATTTATTTACAAATAAAAAGGTGTAATGGATAACTACTTCAGAGTGGTTTTCTCCCTTCTTCTACCCTTAAAGGGACTTCATCTCACTTCCACGGAAATCAGATGAAAGAATACTTTGAATTTCAGATGCTGGCACTTAAATCTCTTCATTATACATATATATATACTATATATTATTATGCATACTATAGAAGAAAAAATATTAAACTGTGAAATACTTTGTTCTTCTGTAAGAACATCTTCCACCAGATGGCCTCTAAGCACAACTGTAAGGATTAGTGAATTCAAGTATTTGTCATGGATGTTAAAAAGACATTTGTTACTACTCAGTGCTTTTAATAAGAAGAGTAAACTGGAAAACAAACAACCATCTATTCCATTTTACCTTGGGAGATACTGCGTAACACTCCCTGTACTATTGTATATCAGGCTGCATTCAACCTCAGAAGAAATGAGCAGGAAATGGACCTGTGCATGATGGAAAAACAAGTCCAGCAATCTCAGTTTTAAAATGGAGCAGCATCAAATGAAGGAATAGTTTTTAAAGGTGGGAGTTCAAGTGTACTCTCTATGAACAGAACAGATTTGTTCTGTTTTGAGCTGTTAAGATGGTACGCTAAAGAGGTATATTGAGTCACTAAAGTGGAACGACTATTATGGCAGACAGAAAGGCTGAATTTAGTCCCTCTGAACTGGAGACAGTTGGCTGAATAACAAAAGGTAGGATCTTGTTGGTGTTATTGTAAAGAGAGAAGCCTCCAAAAATCAAATTAACTTTATTTTTTCTTTGCTTCTTAAGGTGTATCTATTCACTAGCAAAGAAGAGCAACAAATCTCTAAGCTTATAAATCTCATTTACGTGTCTGGAATTAAAGAGGATCTATCCAGGGATGGAGAGAAAAGGTATAGCTCAAGGGGCAGTTAAATACAATAAATAGAAGATAATTGTCAGATATTGATCAGCATAATAAAAAAAATATTCATAGGTTTTGTGACAGAGGGAGAAATTCAGCCTTTATATCTATTTTAATTCCCCAATAATTTGTCTATTTTAGATCTTTCCTGTCATACAATATGGACAACACAAATCTATTTAAGTTTGCCGATTTCTGTAAAGTTCTGTTTATCCTAATTTACATCATCTGAATGATAAAGCAACTATTTTAATAAAGCCCAAATTAAGTGCTTATATTCAAATAATTTTGCTCAATATAATGTAGTTCAGTGTTTTCTTTGTTGACATCTACCTCCTTAAAGTTTCCTTTGCATTTCAGGTTCAAACTCAAAGTTTAGATACAAAAGTTGACTGAACCTGGATAGCTTTCAGTTTGATGACATGGGTGGAATTCATTCTCTCTTGATTTAGAGGCAAAAAATTAACATGTCAAGAAAAGCCAATCATTTGAATTTCTCTGCTGAGAACAGAGAGAATAAAGTTCTTCCTAATTGTCACAAAACCTTTCTAAAACTATGAGTTTTAAACTGATGGAATAAATCCCACCCACCAAGGGGGAATCAGGTGGGTGATTGCAAGGATCGACAGATGTGTATCTAAACTTACCATCTAAATTCACAATATAGTTAAGGAAGAAAATTGGCAAGTCAAATGTGTGTTCTATTTCATTGCATAATGAACAACTAGAGCAAGGAAATTGGCTTTCTCCATAAAAATGCCCATTTTTCTCCCCTGTCCAGTCACGATAAATTCATATGTTGTAGCCAGGTAGCTAGTTAGATGTCTACATTACAGACTGCATTTGTCAGATGAGTCTTTGTGCTGGGTTCAGTCAGGAAAGGGTTAACTCCCTTTACTCTGGTTGCAGGGAACTATGTTGCTGGATGCTAAGAGAAAACATTGATAAGCCCTCAGCTGGTGCTGGGTATGGCCTGTACTGAATTCAAGGTCTTTTGTCTGCTTCGGATACTGTAGCTGACCCAGACTAACCAAGGAAGTATTTCATTCCATAGTACGTCATGTTCCGGTCTCTTGGGTGGGGAAGGGGGTCCGGTAGCCATTACTCTGCCCTTCTCTCTCTCTCCCTTACTTGCTTGCTCTTCTCTCCGGGCAACTTGCTAACCCTCCTGCGTTAGCTGCTTTGCCAACTCCTGTGCTGGCTCCTTCGTGTGGGAGCTGGTGGGTTGTTTTGAGTTTTCTGGCCATGTTATCAGTGATAAGGTTTGCTCAGAACCTGCTGTGTTAGCTCCTGGGCTCCGGCCTTCACGCCGCGGCTCTCAGGCTGCGATCGCTCTCGGGCTGTGGTTCTCGGGCTCTTGGGGTCTGATTTTCATCCCTCAACATCTGGGTGTGCATTGGTCAGTGGATGGTGGGAAATTGTATCATATTTTGTCATATTGTATATATTGTACCGTATGTTTCATTTTCTACTATTTTAGTTATTAGTAGTAGTATCTGTAGATATTGATTTAGATTTAATTAGTAAATAGTTCTTATCTCAATTTTACAAGCTTCCTTATTTCTTTTTCCTCCGATTCTTCCCCTCTACTGGAAGAGGAGAGGGGGATTTGTGAGAGTGGCTTCGTGATATTTTGCTAGCCGGAGTTAAACCACGACAGTCTTATCCTTAGTTCTTTGTAGTTCTGGAACTATTAAATAATAATCAACTGATTGTATTTTTCAGATCTGATGCAATCACTAAATCAGAAAACTTTCTGTTTTCCAGCTATACTGCAGAAGTTTCACCAAAGTCTAGTCACTCCTTTGTTGTAACATAATTTCACAGTTCCCTAATATCCACATGTGTAGAAGCACCTACTGATGCAATTGTGGATTCACATGGAAGTTTGAAAACACCTTTGCCTGACTTTCAAAAGAATTTGAACTGAGAGTCAGTTATGTTGCTACCTTTTTCAAACAGGACAGAAACTAAATACTTTTGTTAATACAGCTTAAAACACTTTAACCATGACACACCTGCATTCTAACTGAACCTCAGTATGTTTTAAAACTCTTGTAATTACAGAAACAGATTGAACGGTTTATTTATATTCAATAGACAAAAGCAGCATTAGTTAATAACTGAGATTTTGGGAACTGGAAGTTAAGGAGAGGAAAATAGGTTTCACATTTTATTTCAGGAAAAGATATCTGATTTCATTTAACTAAGTTATAGTGATTAGTGCTTAATATTGAATAACTGCTCAGTAATTTTTAGTGCTTACAAAGAGTCTAGAAATTTGCTCTAACAAACTAAACTATAACATTTTCTTACATTTAAACAAAAGTATAATGCATGAAATTTACATAAGCTTTCATTTTCGGAAATGCTTAGAATATAGTAATTTATGACGTATTTCTAAAAGACCTTAGAGTTTGTTCAATTACACATGAGCAACTGGAGTTTTAAGAGGCTTTTGTACGTTGTAAATCAGATACTGACAAAAGAAGGAACTACTGAGAGCAGTACTAAATCTCTGCACATAAATGAAGTAGCTAAGATGGGAACTGAAGTATTTTCAAACATAGGTAAGAATTCATGCACCTATTAATTGATGGAGGTCAAGTAAGCTCAAAAATATGTTTTAAACTGAAAAAGTAAGCAAACAACAAACAGACCAATCCCTCCTATCCTACATCTCTATGAATGTCCTTTTATAGTCTTTGGGCTTTCAATATCCACAAATCTCCATGTCATTTTAAACAGCACATAAAAAATAGAAGATTAATATTCTAAAGAAGCATGTAGAACAGTTGTATATGGGTATATATTTTATTAGAACAGCACACTACCTCCTTGTGCTTATTCTGTTAGATATTTTCACTTAAAATATAATTTTTTTAAAAAAATCATTGAAGAAAAATCACATTGGTGTGGCTGGCATCAAGGTGTATTTTTATTAATGATGTTTAAATAAAGGTCTATTCACCATAACAAACTGTGAGGTAGCATACTAAATTTTATTTATTTCTTTTTCTAAATTTCTTGTAGATATCAAACTCACCCGATATGTGATGTTATCTTCCAGAGTAGATTCTTTCTAAACAGTTACCATGCCACCATTTTGTCCATACAGACTATCATCTCAGACAATTTGCAAGGCAACTCAGGGTTGAGTTCCTTGTGTCTATCTAAAGGTGGTCATAGAATCATAGAATCATAGAATGGTTTGGGTTGGAAGGGACCTTAAAGGCCATCTGGTTCCAACCCTCTTGCCATGGGTAGGGACACCCTCCACTAGACCAGGTTGCTCAAAGCCTCATCCAGCCTGGCCTTGAAGACAGCCAGGGATGGGGCATCCACAGCTTCTCTGGGCAACCTGTTCCAGTGCTTCACCACCCTCTCCATAAAGAATTTCTTCCCGATGTCCAATCTAAATCTCCCTGCTTTCAGTTTAAAACCATTACCCCTTGTCCTGTCTCTACAGGCCCTTGTAAAAAGTGTCCCCCAGCTTCCTGGCCCCCTTTGGGTACTGGAAGGCTGCGATAAGCTCTCCACAGTCTTCTCTTCTCCAAGCTGAAGAAACCCAATTCTCTCAGCCTTTCTTCATAGCAGAGGCGCTCCAGTCCTCTGATCATCTTTGTGGCCCTCCCCTGGACTTATTCCAACTGGTCGATATCCTTCTTATGCTGAGGGCTCCACAGCTGGATACAGTAGTCCAGGTGGGGTCTCACAAGAGCAGAGTAGAATGGGGAGAATCCCCTCCCTCGACCTGATAGCCACACTTCTCTGGATACAGCCCAGGATATAATTGGCTTTCTGGGTTGCTAGAGAACACTGCCCTCAGCTTCTCATCCACCAGTACCCCCAGGTCCTTCTCCTCTGGGCTGCTCTCTATCCATTCTCCACCCAGCCTGTCCTTGTGCTTGGGATTGCCCCAACCCAGGTGCAGAACCTTGCACTTGTCCTTGTTGAACTTCATGAGGTTGGAACAGGCCCACCCCTCGAGCCTGTCAAGGTTCCTCTGGATGGCATCCCTTCCTTCCAGCGTGTTGACTGCACCACATAGCTTGCTGTCATCAGCAAACTTGCTGAGGGTGCGCTCAATGCCATCGTCCATGTCACTAATGAAGATGTTAAACAAGACTGGTCTCAACACTGACCCCTGTGGAACACCGCTCGTCACTGGTCTCCACTCAGACACTGAGCCATTGACCACAACTCTGAGTGCGACCAGACAGCCCGTTGAGCAGTCCATCCGTCAAATCCATGCCTCTCCACTTTAGAGACAAGGATGTTGTGTGGGACGGTATCAAAGTCTTTGCACAAGTCCAGGTAGATGATGTCAGTTGGCTGTCCTCTATCCACCAAGGTCATGACCTCATCATAGAAGGCCACCAAATTTGGCAGGCATGATCTGCCCTTGGTGAAGTCATGTTGGCTGTTATGAGATTATGATGTACCTAACATGGACAACTAGGATTCCTTTTTAGTGCCTTGGGGTGGATACTTCCATAGGATGATTCTTTCTATCCTAAAATAAAAGTATAAGATAAATTGAATTGTTTGCTCTCTGGAGGTATATCTCCATTAACTCCCTCCATTGCACAGGGAGCCAATATGGTTGATTCAGTTAGACACCTATTTTTCAGTTGCCTAAGATTACTTTAAATCATTCCTACTTCTGGGATTTAAGAACCAGTAAATTCCACTTTTGACAAAAAAGAATTAACTGCCCAAATTGCTTGGGAGCCTTTGTGACTGGTAGAAAAAAGATATTTTTAAATATCTTAAAAATATTTTAAAATATTAAATATTAAAAGATTAAAAAACATTTATAAATATTGGGGGGGTTATACTTTAAAAAAGTATATTTTTAAACTCTGAATCAGTAAATGATTAGTCTTTTCACTTCTTCCTGATTTCAGACAAATCTGAGTGTTAACAGTGAAAAGTAATAAAGTACCCAGAATATCCAAATGAGAACACAGGGACAACCATTTATGTGTCTCTAAAGCAAAAATATAGAATCTCTAATGGTGGTTGATGGCAGCACAGGTTGAAGCCAATGGTTCAATACCCTATGGAAGCAGATGAAAACCAGTACATTTCAGAGACTCCGGATTGTTTTTGATCTTTTACCATTGCTCCATCCTAATGAGAGTGCAAGATATGTTTAAAGTCCAGATGAAGTGATCTAAAAAAACATAAGAGGAAGAAATTAGGGTGTTGAAAGAGATCTGCTACATTGCACAGGAGCAAAGGAGCTTTCAGCTGTGCTAATTAGGCACATATTTTTTGTTAGGTGGTGATTTGTAACTTTCAGTGGCATGTGTAGGGATTATGTGTGTTGTTTCCAGTTTGCTTGGTAACTGAAGCCCTTGACAGACATGTACTTCAGGATTTGTTAGGCCAAAAGAGATCCCTGTCTTTATCCCTTCTTCACTACTTCTACCCTGAATATTACCATTCTAAGTCTTCATGTTCAGTACCTGATTAAATACAGGCAAAATGACCTAGGTTAACTGCAATAGTTTCTCAGTTTTAACAAAACTAAAATTTTACCAGAAATTAAATAGAGAACACTTAAATAAACTAGTCTGTAGATTTCAGAGAGATGTAGTACCTTCACCAGCTGAGTAGTAATGTGTGGTCAAGAATTACAGCCTTTCCTTATGTCACAGCTATATCCAGAAAAGGGCAGCTGTCTTCCACCTGAATACTCTCAGCAACTTAACAGAGTAAGTAAAAGTTGTAGGCAATATGAATATCTTCTCAGCATGTTCTTATTTTAGTTTCAGTCATACTATTAAGAAATAATGTACTACCAATAAAAAGCATACGTATAGACTATACTACACTACATAATATTCATAGAATCATGGAATGGTTTGGGTTGGAAGGGACCTTAAAGTTCTAGTTCCAACCTCATATAATCACTGGGGGATGGAAATGGGGAGGAAAAAGAATTTATAAAAAAAATAAATCATTGGTGATAAGAAGTAGTAATGTGTAAGCAGTGACCTAAATGTAAGAGTCTTCTACCGAGTCTTTCCTTGGGGTGCAATGTATTTGACTCACCATAGCTGTCTAATGCCATTTAAAATGCCATAGGGTGTTTACATCCTCATGGAGCTATCTGATGGTTGGCCATATGAGCTTAAGTCTAAAAATTCCTTTTTTAATATTATTTTGGAAGTATATTTTCATTGAAGGTGGAACTCTTAAGAGCTGTTGGTTGCCAGCTGATGTTAGTGGTTCAACAGGAAGAATGCATAAGCAATGACAAGAGCCTTTTGCTACCATACCTAATGCATTATGTGTATGGATAGCCTACATGTTGCAGGCAAATGTAGAGACTTTCTGTCACCTACAGGGTAGCTAGAATAGTTAAGAATAAACAGATTGAATTTAGATTAAAATTGCATAAAAGATCTGTATGCTGCAGACTAAATAGCTCTAACAAACACAGTGAAACAGAGTTTCCCACTTTCTCCTAGTTACTTATATGTCTGAGGTATAAAACTGAGTACTGGACTTGACTGTCTCACTTCTGAGAAAAGAGAGAGAGAACTGGAGTCACCAACCTTGACATGGGGCTAATTCACATGACTGAAATTTACACCTCTGCTTATAATGTGCTTAACATGAACAGAAATGGTTCAACAAGTGAAAAGTAAGGGCAAAGAGGAGAAGAAACAGCAGCACTCTAGTTCTTGGTAGCAGTTTAAGGGTTGGTAGGTCCAGGGACTTTAATGTTAAGGGATCAACGGGTGAAATAACAAAGAATGGAAATGGAGTCTACTTAAGATTCCTAAATTAAAGCAGAGAACAGAGGAGTTACTTTATAATACGTACATGTAAGAGAAAGAAAAATGGTGTAACTAAGGAGGATTTCAGTTTTGGAGACACATTAATGGTCTCACACAGACAGTAGTTAGTCATCAGAGTACTTGAATACACACATATATGATTGGGTTATTTTCTTTCTTTTTTGCCTTCATTCCAGAGGCATCGCGCTTAACACAAGCTCACTCTATTTTGGACCTCATTATATGGATAAAGATGAATTAATTGCTGAATTCATATCTGTCTGTTGCTTAGAGACTGGTGATTATGACTTAATAATATTTAATATAAGCAGATAAAAGATAGTCCCAACCATTTTTATTTTGTCATTGATTGTAAGATAATCCTGACCACGACTTCCTAGGAAACTACTGGCTTGCAAGTTGGTGATTAGCTTGTCTGTATGAATTATATATGGCATTTTAGACAAGTTCTGTTTCCAAGCTAAGGAGAATTAAATAGGAAATGGAAGACAAAAATAAAACCAGAAACAACAGTACCTGTGAAAAATGGGGCTTTATGAAAAAAATTTCTGAGAATAACTTGATATTTACTTGAGAAGCAATGATTCCACATTTATAAAGAAGACAATTTTTGTCTAACCCTTATCCTGCCATAGTGGAAAAATGAAGGTAATAACTGGAAAATAAAAATCAATATCTATCAAAAAGATAAAAAGGGACACAGTTCATAATTATTATAAATTAGATGTTACTAAGAGTAAAATATGACAAGAAAAGCCAAAAATATAAAGGAAAATTAATGGCTCAAATAATGAAGATTATGCATATAAGAAACAAGTTCTGAATATATCTACTAGTTACAGGCAATATTATAAATAATCATTAAGAAAATTCAGAAGCTTTCTTCTATATTTAGGAAAAAAATTATATTGTACCACAGGTATTTGCAACTTAGTGGTAGATGACGATATCACAGTCTGTCTTCATTAAAACAGGAGGCCTTCAATATCATGCCCAATTTCATTACTTAGGGAGTCTGTTGACCAGATCTCTGAATATAGAGTTAAACAGTTATTTAGGTATGTGTTGTGATTTAACTCCGGCCAGCAAAATACCATGAAGCTGCTCTCACAGGTCCCCCTTCTCCTTCCTCCAGTGGAGGGGGACAATCAGAAGAAAAAGACAGGGAAGCTCATAAAATTGAAATAAGAACTATTTACTAACTGAATCTAAATGAAATATATATATAAATGAATATATACAAATACTACTAATAAGAAGTAATTAAAATAATAGAAAATAAAACATGATACAATATGATACAATTGCTCACCACCTGCTGACTGATGCACAACCAGGTCCTGATAAGCGAGTCAGAGCCAGAGAGCCTGAGAGCCGGAGGCCAAGAGTGATTGCAGCAGAGCGAGCGAGTAGTGTCAGAAACAGTATGATGGGAAAACAGACCCACCAACTCACTCACAAACGAGATAGCAAAGGGGTTAGCAAAGCAGCTAAAAAAGGGGTTAGACAGAGAGTTAGAAAGTACAAGAGAGTGTGAAAGTGTGTAATGGCCCCAGAGTCCCCTCCCCACTGATGTACTGAGCATGACATACTATAGAATGGAATACTTCTTTCTTTGGTCATTTCGGGTCAGCTATCTGAGCTGTGTGTCCCCCCACACTGCTTGTAGTGAGAAAATTGGGAACACAGCTGCAGTATCAGAAGCTCAGAAAGACCTTGAATTTGGTGCAAGCATTCCCCAGCACCAGCTAAAAAGACATCTTACCAGTACCGTTCTCAGAGTAAATTCAGAAAACTAGCTTCATACCAGTCAGTATAAATAAAGATAACTATTTCCTGACTAAACCCAGCACAGTATATAATAACAGAACATTACAAAAGCTTGGACAACACAAATATTTTCCTAGCATTAAAAAAAAAAACCAAACAAGTATGTGGGTTGATTTGTGTTGCGGACCAGCTGGACAGGTCTGGTTCTCATAACCAGGTTCTCAGGAACTGCACAAGGAGCTGAAGGTCTTGTTGTCACAACATACATGAGGAATTAAAAACACAGGACTAGGATGTTGACACTAAAGGGGCTCAAGTCATGAGCTCGATAAGCTAACTGTAAGGCACTGCAGAGCCAAGCTTACAAAGGTTACAGTTATCAGCCTCAGCTTTTGCAAAACACTGGAAGGGGTTTAGACTGTTGGAAACTACCAAATCTGTCTATAAAAACCCACATTGTAAAACAATAAATGATCTCAGTTGGTGCACATCATGCCGGGGTCTGTGCCCTCAATCTCCACAGATTTGAATGATAGAATCATAGAATGATTCAGGTTGGAAAATACCTTTAAGAGCATCAAGTCCAACCATCAACCTAACACTACTATCACTACTGAATGTCCCTAAGCAACACATCTTCCCTGGGCTGCTGATTTCAATGCCTGACACCACTTTCAGAGAATAATTTTTTCCTAATATCCAATCTAAACCTTCCCTGATGCAACTTGAGGCCATTTCCTCTTGTCTTATCATTTGTCACTGGGAGAAGAGACCAACACCCACCTCTCTGCCGCCTCCTTTCACGTAGCTGTAGAGAGTGATAAGGCCTCCCCTGATCCTCCTTTTCTCCAGGCTAAACAACCCCGGTTCCCTCAGCTGCTCCTCACAGGACTTCTGCTCCAGACCCTTCCCCAGCTCTGTTGCCCTTCTGTGGACATGCTCCAGCACCTCAATGTCTTTCTTGTAGTGAGGGGACCAAAACTGAACACAGGATTCAAGGTGCAGCCTCACTAATGATGAATACAGGGGGCAATCACTTCCTAGTCCTGCTGGCCGCTCTATTTCTGATACGAGCCAGGATGCTTATGACCTTGGTGATTGTAAGCCTTTTAAAATAAGGAGAATTGTCACTCAGATTTCATGCTTGGACACCTAATTTTACTGTCAGTAAAACCAGATTTCTATAATATAGGTTTTATGTAAAACATTCTGAAATCACACTCATTGATAGATAGCATCTCTCAGCCATTGAAACTGGCTGGGATGCACTGGGACCAGCTATATCCGCCATGGTGCTGACCCACCCGTTTATCAGAGAGGCTGCCCTGCAGGCTCACTGCCAACACCTGGGCATGGACAACCCATGGACTAGTGTGTCTCAGTATCTGTATCCATTTTGGTCTCATGGTGCCTATGTGTCCACAGTGCAGCATCTGGAACAAGTTCAGGTATGCAAGTGTGTGAGCTCTGATGTGTATCGAGCAGATCTGGGAGCCAGGGGAGTGTGTGTGTATCTCAGGGTGAGGCATCTGGAGGACCTTGTTACATGACAGAACAGACTATTTTTCTTTTTCTTTTTCTTTTTCTTTTTCTTTTTCTTTTTCTTTTTCTTTTTCTTTTTCTTTTTCTTTTTCTTTTTCTTTTTCTTTTTCTTTTTCTTTTTCTTTTTCTTTTTCTTTTCCTTTTCCTTTTCCTTTTCCTTTTTCTTTTTCTTTTTCTTTTTCTTTTTCTTTTTCTTTTTCTTTTTCTTTTTCTTTTCCTTTCTCTTTTTCTTTTCCTTTTCCTTTTTTTCTTTTTTCTTTTCTTTTTTTCTTTTTTTTTCTTTAATCTAGCATAGATAAACCTGAAATTAATTCTTGTTTGGAAATTAGAAGCAGGCAAATTGAAAATAGAAAAACAGATCTAAACTGTTAACACATAAAGGTGATTAACTGCTCGAACAAACTGCCTGGTGCCGATCCTCTACCTGCCAGTGCTTTCAAAACAAGATTGGATAACTGGCTGTTAGTTAGTCTTTAGCCACACATAAATTTTCCGTTAGTCTAATACTAACTGTTAGACTCTGACTATGGGTGAGTGAATCTTAGTATCCTGTGTGGAAAGACATTAAATTTTAAAAAATCTTGTGGCTTTTTTCTGGATTTCTAATGCTTTAATGTACAATTAATGAAATAAAATCTTTTCTCAGTTTATTTTTTTAACTTTAAAACGACAGGAGAAGTACAACATTCACCATGGAATGATAAATGTACTAAAAGACTAGAAAAAAAATGCAAGTACTGTTATAAGAGAGCAGGCCCTGCTGCCTGTCTGTGTCTGTGCCTTTCTCTCATGGTCCCTTCTTCTTGTCTGTGTCCCCATGCTTCTGCGTCTTGTTTTGATAGATGAAAGTTCAAGCAGTGAAACACGCTGTCAGACTGAAACCATTTGTCACTGAAACCTAGCACTGGACTGTGTATAGATATTGGGTCTGAGTCATGTCTTTTCTTTTGACAAGGATGTTAGTGCTATTTGTCACAGACTTGTTTATCTGCCAGATCAGACTGCCATTTTGCTACCCTGGGTCAGCCCGTAGGAGAAGCAGCTCACCTACAGTAACACCGTCAAATTACACTCAGCATAAAGATGCCAAAGCTGGTGTCTTTGTATTTTTTAACTTCAACAAGACAGGGTCAGAAAGAGTATTTTGGCAAGTCATACAGAGCGATACAGAATGCCAAGAGAGCTCGCCTGTTTAAAATCCACAGAATAAACATATGGGTGCGTTGAAAATGGTTCTAATCTTTGCTTCAAATAAAAGACATTAGAAATGACCATTTGATCTTTCTTGTATTTTTATATTTTGGCACATCCAGTGAACAAAGCATACTTTGGCTACTGACAGTTCATGTAGCTAAACAGTGTTTCTTTGAGCTGGAAATTAATCCTTTCTTTTATCTTTACATTGGCAGAGGACCAAATTGCAAATATAGCCATAAATGATTGGACGTGGTCCCATTATTTGGTTTACAAACATTAATGCGGGGATTTTTTTTTAATCTCAAGATTGAAGGATTTAAGGAAGGATTTATGTAGTTCTCTTGCTCTCCAGAATCTTTTGTTGTATTTCAAATATGAATTACACAGACAAGGGCAGAATACATCAGAAACATACCACAAAGTAGTATACAAAGGCAGTATTTGAACTGCAAAGGCAGATTACTGTTCTAATACAAGAAAAGAGGAGTGAAGAGTAGATAAATATTTCAGATTCATGAGATTGTTCTTGATAAGCACTATTATCACTATAGATGAATTTGCAAATATACTGTAGCAGGTACTCATACGTTCCAAAGTTTCCCAAAAAGCTGGTAGTTTCAATGGTAATGTAGTATGAAGATGAGAAATGTTGAATTTTGGGTAGTATGATTGAGGTGGATAAAAACAAAATGGTGTTTCCTCCCTTCATACACAAATGTATGTCAATTTTCTTACCAGATTTGAACTAGAAATATTTTAAAGTTCTAATATATCAGTATTTTCCTTCTAATATCTTTTGTTTTCAGACTCCCATGAACTTTTAGTCCACTGTGTACTCTTTCTCCTGAACTACTAACACACACAAGAGCGAGAGGCAAGTTGTGTACTATTTGAGGTATCTGAAAGATGGGTGATATAGATCAGACATACCTTTCCTAGTAGTCCAAAATCCTTTTCCTGTGCATTGATTGAAAATATATAACAGAACATCAAAGTATTGCTATTTCAGACCTCTATGTTGTGGCCTTAGTGTTCCCAGCAAGACTGAAGGAACAGAGTTCAGTCTGGGGGGAAGTACAGTCTATGTGAGCATCTTGTAGCTCCGAAAGGTCTGAGTACCTTCATTCAAACTCAGTGAAGTCAGTCAGACTGCATGGGTGTAGCTCAAGGCAAAATTTTCCATAGCACTGAGGAGAATTGTCTCAGCTTAACAACTGAGATTTTTGAGTTTTCACAACTCATTCTTCCCAGCCACACCATAAAGAGTTTGCAGGTGTTTCCTTAATTTTCTTGTAGTCAGATGAATTCACTTCAGGTACATCTTGCTAAAAGAACACTGGATGTTTCTATCCTTACCATTTATTTAAATATTTGTTCTTATTATCTTCTTTAACATATTGCCCACCCTTCCCCCGCCCCCCCCCCCCCCCCCATCTGCTAGCCATTCAGCACAAAAAATGTAACATCTCTGAACCTGCAAATTAGTATGAACAAGGAACAACATATCCCTTTTCTTGTCCAGTGCATTTATTGACTTAAGAAATTGTTTTAATGACATTCAGAATGCAGCCTAGTGCCTTACTGTAAACATAAAACAATAAATAAACCTGCTAGTGAGATTCATTATAGAGTGAAAAAATTATTAAAAAAAACCCCAGAATATTTTCCCACTTATTCGTATGATAACTTCTGATGGAAAAATTTATATTCCACTTTCATTGAACAGGTTTAGAATGAGGAAAAGGAGAATGAAGGGAGGGACTTGGGCTGTGTATACTCCATAGTGGTTTGGGCTTCAGCAATTGAGTGCAATTCCTATGACAGAAATTTCTACCTTTAGCCTCCCAAAATTACCAAATGCAACCAAGAAAATACATTCCCAGTAACGTTCTCCTTGGCATGAATCAGTATTTTCTGATGAATAGCAGAAAAAAACTACAGCAGGAAGAAAGCAATTTGCTGAAAAGCCTTTCTTACTAAACAATGATGCACAGGACTCTAGTAGGCTAAAAGTCCAGTTGACTTTACCTGCAGAGAGAGGAAGGAACATGGAAGTGCCAAATGAACCTGATAAGAAATTTAGCGTTCATTATCTCTTTAGTGCAGGGCAAAGCTGGCATGAGAATTAAAATTCCAGGAGGGATTGCCAAAAGGAGTGGTAGTGAACCTTCAGGAGGTCCAACTCTGATTCTGGAGGGATTCAGGCAAAGTCACCTTAAAATTCCATGTTGATCCTAGTGAAGTTTGGAAGCAAAATTGCTGTTATGTTGCACCTTTTAATTCACACTGTGAAATCACACTGTGAAATCATGTGGTAGTCCTGATTCAAAATATGAAGTTTTCATACCACAAAAGGCAGCACACTGAGTACCCCTGCCATCAGTCACAGAAGGAGGACAAAGAATGAAATCACTATATTTTTATTTACCGGTGTTGATAACACACACAGCACATATCACAATTAGAAGTTATTTTGCTAAGAAGGCCATAAAACCTACTTTAATTTAAGAAACTCTTTATTCATTAACAACATTGATAATTCACTAGAGGATGAGAAGTCTCAATCTTTGTGTGTCTTGTAATTTGTAACAGATGTATTAAATGGCTGTAACAGGGTAATGGGTTTAAACTGAAAGCGACTAGATTTAGATTGGACATCAGAAAGAAACTCTTCATGGAAAGAGTGCTGAGGCACTGGGACAGGTTGCCCAGAGTAGCTGTGGATGCCCCATCCCTGGAAGTGTTCAAGGCCAAGCTGGATGAGACTTTGAGCAACCCGATCTAGTGGAAGGTGTCTCTGCCCATGGCAGGGGGGTTGGAACTAGATGATCTTTAAGATCCTTCCCAACCCAAACCATTCTATGAAACATTTCTGTGCATGTTTTGCATATATTACTGTAGACAATTAATAGAGAACATGGTCTGAAATGGTATAGTGTACTTTTTGCAACCTGGATTGCTCAGGTAAGTTTTTCTTGCAAACAGCTTTGTGAAGATCATCTTAAAGGATTCTGGAGCTCAGGTTGGAAAACTCTTCAGGCTTGATTCTTGGAGTATCTGTGGCTCAGGAGCTCATTTAATTCACCATTATTATGTTGTGGGAAGCATAACATAGGTGATAATGACACTTTATCAGAGTGTGATATGTAAATACTTTTGAAAGTATGCACCTGAACTTGTGGAAATAATAATAATAAAAAAATCTATCAGGAGTTAGAATGCAGTAAACTCAGACTTTGAAAATCTGCATTTTATTCTGGTTTTAATTTGATTCTGGAACCACAACCCTGAGATTGGGTCATTAAAGCTGGGACATTAAAGCAGGAATTAGGAGGCAGGCAGGTTGATAGCAAAGTTAGGAAAAGACCTCAATTACTGAAGAAATGGAAATCACTTCAAGACCTTGTTTAATATAGTCTCTTTCTCTCACCTGGGCCAACTGAACTTATGAAATGTCTGACTTGCTAATCTGAACTGATCTCAAAGGCTGCTGAAGATGAAGCTTCTCCTAACAAAGAAATAACCATAAACTGCAGTCTCAAATGTCTTTCTTCAAATTTATCTGCTTTGGGTTGGTTTTGGTTTGTTGTTTTTTTGTTGCTTTTCTTTTTTTTCAATGTAGACCATGGATCAACATTAGTATTTTCCTCATCCTTTTCCTTTTGGAAGAGCATCTCCCCTTCCATTTTTTCTTCTCAAAGATAAAAGAAAAAATACCACCTTAAGTAATTTCTTAAATAAGTTCCCAGTACAAAAATACAGCTGAATGACTGTGTCCCATGTCTTCTATACATCATTCCTATTGCTACATATGAGTCTGAAAGGGTATCTCATTGTTGAACGGGAGTTATACTTTGAACCATAATTAGCCTCATGAAAAATTGCCTGAAATCCTGGCAACACAGAACTGAGAGAAATTTTTGCCAAGTGTGTGTGATGTGACAGGTCGTTAATTGTTGCATTAGTCATCAGGTGATGTATGTGGAAAATGTTGACTCTTGCAGTGAGCTGTTTGGGCTGATGAGGAGTGTCTGTGTGATGCAGTGGTCAGTCCATTATTTCTGTGTGGGCAAGAGTTTTCCCTTTCCATCTGATTTATTGCAAATGACCTGTAATGTAATGAACTTACTTAACTGTGAGACTGAGTCACTGTAACTGTCATGAGTTACCTGGTATTGTCCAGTGCTTCAGGTAAGACACTAGACTGACAGACCAATGATCTAATCCATTGTTATCAGGAATTGCAATACTTCTGCTCGCTGAATATACAGTCATGGCTAGTGTGTAGGATGTTCCATAAAGTATCTCTCACCCTACTTCCATCTTTTATTAGGGCAACCATTAGGTGAAATTGCTATCCTAAATTCTTATGTAATAATTAAAGACAATGATTTTTACTGGCACTTTTCTAATCTTACTAGAATATTTCCAAACAGTGAAGTTTACTCAAGCATTTGTTTCTCAATATATAATTAGATATGCAGGTATATACTTTCCCATAATACAGTAGTTGTCATCTAAGGATTACAAAACGTCCTTCATGTAAGGTTTTATGAATTCAACCTCACTTTATCTTGAAGCAATTATTTCCTTTTAAGACTAAAGAAGTGATTATGTATAGCTAAGCAGTGTCAAGGATGCAAAACTGGCTACCACAACCAGGATGCTTCCTCAGTAAAGATGAATTTTACTTCTATTTTGATTGATTCAGGTCTGTAAATCTTCCAAGAAGTCCAAGACGTTCAAATAGGTTGTTGCACATGTAAACACAGGAAACATTAGGGCCAACACAGGCTTTCAACAAATCCTGGGTATTACCTGACTAAAATCATTTTTATAGTGCTTATATTTGTAGTCTCAGAGAAATCTTTTTCTATGTAACTGAACTCAGTTGTATAGGATGAGTCAAGCAATCCACTCTGATCTTGTAATATTCACGGCTTTTTTCTTTGTTTTCAGGGAACAGCTCAGCCAGCCTCAATAGGTAATGATAACGTATTAGTGGTGGTAATACACATGGTAGTACATTCCTGGTACGCACAGTCTCAGGAATTTGAGATGTTGCTACTGACCAGTAGGGACCTATAACAGCCATCACAGTAAATCACAGGAGAACTGTGATGATCCATGAGGTAAGATCTGGTACACAGTTGTTCTTAAAATCCAGGTTGATAAACTGTGGTTTCAGTTCATAGCAGGCTATGATTATTAATAGAATAAAGTAGCATGAGGGTCTGAGGAGGTGTGAAGGCTCTGGATAGGACACATACAACTCACTTTCACATCAAGAAAGCTGTTTACATGAGGTCTTATTGGGAGTAAGGCCAAGTGAAACAGGAATAGTTTTAAAATCATTAAGGTTTGACCTTAGATTGGGCAGGAAATAAAGGAGTATTATGTTCTTGAAGAAGTCCTGTGCCTTTTGATGTTCTGCCTTGTATTGGGTTTGTGTGGTGGGGTTTTGGTAGCAAGGGAGGGACTACAGGGTTAGCTCCTATAAGAAGCTGCTAGAAGCTTTTTCAGCTGCAAGTCTTAGCCAAAAGACTCTAAAACCTGTAGAGGAGAGAAGAGTGTGATGTGGGAGACACAACTACACAGAAACGAAGGTCAGTGAAGAAAGGAGGGAGAGGAAGTACACTGGAGCAGAGATTCCTTGGCAGCCCATGGCACAGCCCATGGTGAGGCTGGCTGTGCCTTTGCACCCATGGAGGGTAATGGTGGAACAGAGATCCACCTGCAGCCCAGGGAGGACCCCACACTGGATCAGGCAGCTGCACCCAAAGAACCTTTGATTCCATGGGAAGCCTGCAATGGAACATTCCATGCCTGAAGGATCCCATGCCTGAAGTATCACATGCCTGAGGAAAGGATCCATGCCAGAGCAGTTTGTGAAGAGCCTAGCTAGCTCAGTCAGTAGAGCATGAAACTCTTAATCTCAGGGTTGTGGGTTTAAGCCCTACATAGGGTGCCAAAGGGGACTTCTGTTGTTTATGTCCAGCCAAGAGCTAAATACTGAATGGTCACTTACTTTACTCCTCCTCCCGGTGGGATAGGAGGAGAAAATATAACTAAAGGCTTCTGGTTCCAGACAAGGACAGGGAGGTGTCACGCACAAATATGGTCATGGACAAAACAGACTTGGGAAAAAAATAAATTTAATTTGTTACCAATCAAATCTGAGTAAGAAAATATGAAATAAACCCAAATCTTAAAAACACCTTCCTTCCCACCCCTCCCTTCTTCCCGAAGTCTTAAACTTTTCTCCAGATTCCTCTACCTCCTCTCCACCGGTGGCACAAGGGGATGTGGAATGGGAGTTGCAGTCAGGTAATCACACATCTCTGCCACTCCTTCCTTCTCAGGGGAGGACTCCTCACACTCTTCCTCTGACACAGTGTGGGGTCCCTCCCACAGGAGACAGTGCTTCATGAACTCCAAAATGAGTCCTTCCCATGGACTACAGGTCTTCATGAACTGTTCCAGTTTGGGTCCCTTCCACAGGGTGTGGTCCTTCAGGAGTGGACTGCTCCAGCAAGGGAACCACAGGCTCTTTGGGTGCTGCTGCCTGCTCCTGTGTGGGGTCCTCCATGGGCTGCAGGTGGATCTCTGCTGCCCTGTGACCTTCCATGGCTGCAGGGCACAGCCTCCCTCTTACCATGGGCTGCTGGGGAACCTCCTACCCTCCTTTCTGCACTGGCTTTTGGTGTCTGTGTAGTTTGTCCTGTGACATCCCACTCCTCTCTCTGCTGCAGGTTCCACTGCTTTTTTCTTCCCCCTCTTAAATATGTTATCACAGAGGCGTTACCACCTTTGCTGATTGGCTCAGCCACGGCCAGAGGTGGGTCTGACTTGGAGCCTGGGAAGCTTCTAGCAGCTTTTCACCTACCCATCCCTGTAGGTCCTCCTCTGCTACCAAACCCTGCCACACAAGCCCAATACACATGTACAGCATTGTTGGATTTGTGCACTAAGCAGTTCTCATACTTATTTCAACCAGGAAGGTAGGGAAATCAAAAGCAGCACAAAGTTATTCTTTGTTGCATATGTTTTGTACTGCCTCTCTGCCAACAGAGAGGATTTATAAGCTAGGACGCCATTGACAGCAAACACAGCTAGGCTGCTTGTAAGACTAACCAGGTAAAATCATAAACACCATGCAGAATTATATGGACTTTCACAGTTTTCTACTGAGTCAAAGATCTCTGCAGTATGCTCCTTTACATGAATGTGTTCATATGCAAAGTAAATTATATTTAATAACATCATTCCATGGCTCATTTACTGACTAAGATGGCTCAGGTCATCTCTGAGAATCTCTAGTCTTCAGGAGTTGCTCCCAATTTGAAACATCTGCTGCCTCAGATTGTATTCCAGTTCTCGTGTTGTATTTCTAGTCTGTCCAGAACTGTTTGCTGTCACCTTCATCCAACCATGGTAGATCCCATGCAATTTTCTGTCCTCATTGATAAGATTAATAAATTATGGAAGGAGGACTGGAAAAAAGTCAAAGAGGTTACAAAAGACAGACAACACATTAAGTGGAGTTGTGCAACAGGAACACTATAATGTAACAAAATTAATAAGGTATAAAACCTGACTACTTGTTTTATAAGCAAACTCTTCCTGGAAATTCAAGCAATAGAGCGGAGAAAGTCAATAATGATGATCTGTGACCATGTATATGCACGTATCAAAGGTGCCAGACAGCTGGACACAGCTACACAAGGCATTTCTGAATGTGGGATCTGATGCTCTTTTACAATAAGCTTCTGCTTGTCAGAGCCAAACTAGCTAGCAAACCCCTGCTAGTAGAAAAAACATTTATGTATACTCAAGTCCATGACATTGCAGTAGGAGGCAGTCACTCATATCTTGATTTGAAAAGTAAGAAATTCTATAAAGGAAGAAACCTGATCTACTCTAAAAGTGACAACACTGCTGCACTTTTTACACCCTTTCATTGTAGACATGAACAGGTACTCAGGAATTAAGTCTGTCCTCATTGACAACAGAGAGAAGGGCTCACAAATAAATTAATGCACAATTTTCCCCAGTGTGAATGAAAGTCTAAAATATGCTAATATTTGTTTCAACACTGAATGGAATGGAGAAACTTCCTTGCAAGAAGACCAAGATTATCATAGTGGTAACCATATCTTTGGTTTTCTCTATTTCTATTTTCGCCCCAGCAAGTCTAAAGTGACTTTTTTTTGGATCAATATAGATATCTTGCATGTTCAGTTGAACTGTTTATGTTGTTCAAAAATGCATTACTTTGGAATTGTTTTCATTGTTTTCCAATGAAGTATATTTAAATGCCAGCATAGATTCTCCTATTTACCTGACATAAATCAGAAACTGTTCTACTATGTCAAGGAAAAACTGCTGTGAGCAAGTGCTGAAGAATGTGGCCACATCAGTTATAATTAGTATGTTCAGTGTATGCTCTATTTGTATTCCTTGCTTTCTGTTCATTAAACATTTTTTGTTGTTGTTTTTCTTTAGGATATCAGCCATATCTCTCAAGGGTAATGTTTTATTCTATAAAACAGTAAACATATTGACCACTACGAAAAATCTTGTAAGACAATTTGCATTATATTATCAGGCCATGAATCTCCCTTTCCAAGAATCCCTATTACAAAACAGATGTTTAAGTAAAAACATGGCATTATATTGATTTCTTGAGTAGTGATATACACAAATGTGTGTTTACACACAAAGATACATGTGCACATGCAAACACATACAAAGAGTTGCATAAACACTGTGTATTTCACAGAACAGATCAATGATTTCTTGGCTCAGTTATCTTTCTCTTAGATTTGGTACCAATTCTATCTGCATGAAATATTGATTCTTAGTCAATTTAAAAAGAATATGGGCCTCAGATTACTGTTACATTGCACAACAATTTTTTTTTCTCAGACTGTATAATAAGGCAGGCTTTCCATCTAAATTATGATCATACATATATATTACATGTACATACATACACACTATTATACAGAGCCAGCATATTGTTTTGAGAAGAGCTAAACAAGTTTCCCTATCGGTTTCAGCCAGTGGCATCCACTTAATCATATGTGTGCTGTGACATATAAATAAAATCTGTGTCTCACTTGTCTTCTGGGACCCAGTGGCAAGATTCTGTGTATATTATTAGCCTTGATTGTAATTGTTGTCCATGAAAAGTTGTTTTCTTTGTTACAGAAACAAAGATTCTGCCTTTGACAACAACGTGTTCTTCCCCCCCTCCCCCCCCCCAGTTATCTGGTATGGTATTATGGAAATTATCAAGACGGTGACAACAGAGAACCACTATTGGAATCTGTAGGTATTCTACCTTGTATGACTTCAGTTGATTAAGTTTTATACTTTGATAAGGACATGTAAAAAATGTGATGCTGTAAGCTAAAACTCTTTTTTTTCCTCCTCAGTTGTTTGTCAGCTTTCATTTTTCCTTGTTTTTCTGCTGCTTGTAGCATTCATGTTGATTTCATTACATTTTCTTTCCTTCAGAGGTTGCTAACTGGTCTCTAATTGTCTTACAAGATTTTTCATGGGATTCAGTTGTTCTTGCAGTAATTTTAATACATAGCCAGTCAGAAAAAGCTGATACTGGAATTCATCAATAACACACTAAGATGAAAGTAACCAGGACAGAGGATTTGAAAGGACTGTTTCATATTCTTATGTAATATTAACAGCATTTTGGACCTGTACTATGAGGTCTTCCTAGCGTATTTAATGTCCATCATCACCCTTGAGTGATGTGATCAACAATAAGAAAAAGTTGATTTGAGGAGGAGAAGTCATATTTTATTTGCACAAATTAAAAAAAAAAAATATTAAAGAGATTGTCCAAGGTGGTCAATTTTGGAGTACAGTATGCACAAGTTTTTGCTTCAGAGAATTTGAGTTATTTTTATGCATTTTCTCTCTCTCCTCTTTCCTGCTTTTCTGGGAAAAAAACCCCAAACCATCTACATTGACATAAAAAACGTGGAAGACAAAGTGTTTAGCATGTGTGAAGCTGGAGGATTTAAGCAAATTATTCCCTCTGCAGAACAGATCACTTAAAAATTCTCCATTACTATAAACTTGTGTTGATGTGAGATGTGCCTGAAATGAAATTAAAAGCATAAGGGTATTTAAATGTTGAAATTTTCTTTCTTTGTGGATATATTCTGTTTGTGTGGCAAGGTGTTGGTAGTGGGGAGGCTAAAGAGGTGGATTCTGTGAAAAGCTGCTAGAAGCTTCTCCTATGTCTCATAGAGCCAATACTAATGTTTTGGCCATGTCGGTAATTGGTGATCTCCACTGGTCCTTACCTCAACCCAAAAGCCTTTCATTATATTTTCTTTCTCCTGTCTAGCTGAGTACAGGAAGTGATAGAGTAGCTTTGGCAGGCATCTGGCATCCAGCCAGGGTCAACCCACCACAGTGGATTATTCTTCAGGTAAGTAACTGTGCATGAAACCTGGGAAAAAATTATGTATCTTGCTTATTCAAATGTACTCACAAAACAAGCACTTATCTAGAAGCAATTACATTATTTCTTTTAAAAAATAAACTAAAAAAAAACAAATGAAAAAGATTTTTTTAAGTGCTATTAAATTTGAAGCATATTTTTCTTCATCCTTACAAATTTTATAAAATAATGTAGTTTTTTGTCAAATTCAGGGGTTTTGCTAGGGGTCTGAGAATCCTACTAGTGCCATGCCTAGTACTTTGTTTGACGTCTGCCTTCTCAAAGGAAAATGATTCCTGAAGGAGAATAATAGAGCTATCACGTTAAATTTCTGGTTCAACTAATCCTTCCATTAAACCACACAAGGGCAAGCGGTGAGAGCAGAGTTCCAAGTCTCTTCACCAAAATTCCATCTCTGGCTTTTGCTTTCAGTTTCCTTTTTCTACTGTTTCTGCCAGTAGCAATTAAATGACAGGAGTTAATTTTGTTGCAAATTATTTGTTGTTGATTATACTCCTCTTAGAGGTAATGAAATCTTCATCTGGAGAATAATTAAAGATAAGCTTTCATTCCCAAAGGCTTTGATTTTTAAATCTGGAAGTTAGGTTCCTAAAACATTTAGGCACCCTGGAAAATATTACCCATGTGTTATCTAGTAACAGAAAAAAGTACAAATGATCATTCCTTAATTAAAAGTCCACTTCATTAATTTGTTAGGATTTTTGGTACTAGAAAATCTCTAAGATCACTGTAAAAGATATATATACAAGATCAATGGAGCAAGATCATGAAGCAGATCCTCTTGGAAACCATGTTGAGCCATATGGAAAAAGTGGAGGTAATTGGTGACAGCCAACATGGCTTCACAAAGGGCTGATCATGCCTGACGAATTTGTAAATGCACATTTACTTCTTTATTTACTGACCTTAATATTTCTTTACTGTTTTTATCAGTGACCTGGAAGAGGGGATCAAGTGCACCCTCAGTAAATTTGCAGACAACACTAAGTTGGGTGGGAGTGTTGATCTCCATGAGGGTAGGAAGGTTCCTCAGAGGGATCTGGACAGGCTGGATCGATTGCTCAAGCCCAAGTATAGGAGGTTCAACAATACTACATGTGGGGTCCTGTACTTGGGTCACAAAAACCCCATACAACACTAGTCTTAGGGAGGAGTGGCTGGAAAACTCCCTGGTGGAAAAGGACCTGGGCATGGTCCTTGGTCAACAGTTGGCTGAATAGGAGTGATCAGTGTGCCTAAATAGGAGTGATCAGTGTGCCTAGGTGGGCAAGAAGGCCAATGGCATCCTGGCCTGCATGAGGAACAATTGTGGCCAGTGGGACTAGGGAAGTGATTGTCCCCCTGTGCTTGGCACTTGGCCTTACCTTGAATCCTGTGTTCAGTTTTGGGCCCCTCACTTCAAAAAAGACACTGAAGTGCTGGAACATGTCCAGAGAAGGGAACAGAGCTGGGGAAGTGTCTAGAGCACAATTCCTGTGAGGAGTGGCTGAGGGAACCTGTGTTGTTTAGCTTGGAGAAGATGAGGCTCAGGGGAGACCTTATTGCTCTCTACAACTACCTGAAAAGAGGTTTCAGGGAGGTGGATGTTGGTCTCTTCTCCAAAGTGACAAATGATATAAGTTAAATAGCCTCAAGTTTATTCAGGGAAGGTTTAGACTGGATATTAGGAAAAATTTCTTCAATGAAAGGCTTAGCAGGCATTGGAATGGGCTACCCAGACAGGTGATCGAGTTACAATCCCTGAAGGTATTTAAGAGACATATGGACAAGGTGCTAAGAACATGGTTAAGTTTAAGCAGAGCTAGGTTAAGGGTTGGACTTCATGATGTTAAGGTCCTTTTCCAACACAAAGGTTCTATGATTCTATGATGAAATGGTACGCAGTATGGCATGGCTTCCTTGCTTTTGTACTTGTATCTTCCATACAGTCACAGACCATCTCTATTCTTTTGCTTAAACTCATTGGCTTGAGGTGCTTGCTGAACACTCCTGAAAGACAACTGCATTCTTTCACATTAGCCTGATCCACTAGCTTATTTCAGGCTTCCTAGATTCCCATGCAGGTCACACTTAAATCTTCCTAGGATGACTCTGAAGCTGATATTTCTCACTTCTCACCACCAGAAAGAAAATAAAAAAACCAACCAAACAAACAAAAAACCCAACTCCACCTGGAAACAAATACTGAGGCAGTGTCCTTCAAGATCATCCACACAGAGACAAAGACACGTTTCAATACAATCTAAAATGGTAGGATTTTCTCCAGTCTGGTTTCACTCTAAGCTACAAGACTTGAGCAGCTGACATGTCAGCCTTCTGGATGATCAGCAAATTGAATCTTAAAGCCAATATAGATATCTTGAATATCAGTAGTTGGGCTTAAGCAAGAGAAAAGTATTCCTACAGGCCTACATAAAACCAGTGTCAGCTGCTCTTGTGCCATTTTCAATACAGCAAAAGTAGGCAACTACGGTTCCAATTTTAAATCAAATTAAGTAACTCCTTTTTACAACCACAATAAAATTGCCTCCAAGTATTTCAGGTATCCAAGTAACACCCACAATTTTACCAACGCAAAGCTATAATGAGAATGAGAATGAGTTAGGCTTGTATCTTTTGCAATCATCTTCAGAATGGATTCCATTTAATGTCATTTTCTATTCTCATTACAATCTTTGTCAGGCAAACACATCAGATTTTTAATGGCCAGTACAGCCTGTTTAAAAACTATAAACTCTTAATGGACTTAGAAACAGTGACTCTAACCTTTTAAATATTCTGGACTCATCTCAGTTTCCAGTCCTTACAGAGTTCAGGAGGTACAAACAGGAGAGAATAGAGAAAGCAAAAGCAGAAAACAAGCCATTTTGAAAGAAAAACTAGGCTAACAAAAAACAAGAACATGAAGTGAGGATCTAGAAGTTACAATCTTTGAGATCCATATTAACTTGGATACACTTAAATTGATATTTTAAAAAATCAATGAAATCCCCAAATCCACAGTAGGCACTTTGCAAACTGACCTGACATTCTGAGATGTTAAATATTTTGTCACCTCTTGGATGTTATGTGTGGATTGCTTACCCAATGAAGGCAATGGCCCTCTTCTGGCTTGTGCTAAGTTTGTGTCTATCAGAAACTGAAGCAAGAATAAAAGAAAGACAAGGCTCTGGGAGCTTGGATCTTGTACAAATACAGCCACTGATACAAGGTGAACCAGAACACACTGTGTCTTCAGACTGCTGTTTTTTTTTCTTTCAGAATTTCTTCTCAATTAATCCTGGCATGTGTATTTAAAATGGAAATATCCACAGAAAATACAGAAATCCAAAAATATCCATTTGAAACTAATTGGGCATTTATCACTGGGAAAATAAATATTTTTATAGAGATGCGTAGATTATAGACACCATGAGTTTGGACAGCTTAAACTAGTAGACCTACAGAGTTCAATGCAGCATCATGTGGAGATGAGCTTGTGGCATCACATTAACTGCAGTTGTGCAGTTCTGTATCTAAACTAACTCACTTTCTTGAATAAATTCTCTAGAGATAAGACTCATTTGAACAACTGTGTGTGTCTTCACCTGATCATGGAGATAAATAGGTACTTCTCAGTGAAATTATTCAAAGATGTGCATCTAAAACTGCTTAGATAAACCGTTTACTAATAGTACTTATTTCTTTCTGTAGAAGGCTGCTTTTTATTGACTGTGAGGTGCAGAGATAAATATCTACATGGTATATATTTGAAAGCATGCACTGAAATCCATTCCAGTGCTACAGAACCAGCTTAGGTATTTTATTCTTCTGTCAACCCTCTGCCTAATGCGCACAAGAGGCTGTTGACCTGCTTTAATGCAGCACACATTAGTGGCTCATCTGAAACTTTGTGTCCACCAGGACTATCAGCTCCTTCTCTGCAGGCCTAGAATCTAGCCTGTACTGGCTCATGGAGTTAATCATTCTTTGGTTCAGAACCTGGCTTTTCCCTTTGTTAAACTTCACAAGGATTCTGTCAGTCCATTTCCCCAGCCTGACAAGGTCCTTCTGAATGGCAGTACAGTTATCTGGTGAACAAATCACTCATACCAGTTTTGTGTTTTCTGTACTCCAGTCTCACCTTGTGTTAGGACCCTTGTAGCTTTGGCAGCACCAATTAAAATGAATTATTTTAAATAAAATCAAGTTTACATCCAAACTCCAGTAAGTGTTGGATTCAACAAAATCTTGAAAGTCAGGGAGTTTGGCTACAGCTGAAAAACCTGGGTTTTTCAGTATATTTTTATCCTTTGAAGTCAGATTCCAGAAGAGAAATGCTTTATTGTTCTGACATTTCACTAAATAAGTCAGAGATATTTTGAGAAAAACATGTCGATCATAGAAGTCAGTTGTTTTTTGGAAAAGGCCTATCACCTGGCAAAAAAAAAAAAAACCACCAAAACCCAACTGCATTAACCTTTTTGTTTGATCTTGCATCTATAAATATCAGAGGGATTAAAAAAACCTATGACACTAAAAGTCTTCTTTTATTCTGGACAAATTGTTTATTCTTCTTGAATGTGAGGTAGTAGCATTTCCAATTCAAAAGCTAAAGTAAGTGTATCTGAACATATATCCTGTCAATATTCAAATAAGTTACTAGTAATTAAATAAATTTATTTACTCATTCAGGTATGGCTTGCATGATCTTGCATAGTCTTAGATTAAAAGTTAGTAGATAAAACTTATTAAGCAGTGTGTTTAGAATATATTTATTTTTAAAAGAAAATTCAAATCACCAAACATATCAAATAAAACATGTTGTCTTGGGTTTGCGTGGCAAAGTTTCTGTAATGGGTGGGCTATAGGAATGGTTTCTGTGAGAAGATGCCAGAAACTTCCCCTATGCCTGATAGAACCACTGCCACCAGACTCCAAGACAGATCCACTGATGGCCAATACTGAGCTTATCAACAAGAGTGGTAGCTCCTCTGTGATAACATATTTAAGAAGGGGAAAAAAAACGTGTTGTGCAACCACAACTGGAAGAGTGGAGTGAGAATATGTGAGAGAAACAACTCTGCAGACACCAAAATCAGTGGAGAAGGAAGGGGAGGAGGTGTGCCTGGCACCAGAGCAGAGATTCCCTTGTAGCCCATGGTGAAGACCATGGTGAGGCAGGTTGTCCTGCAGCCATGGGAGACAATGTTGGAGCAGAGACCTACCTGGAGCCTGTGGAGGGCCCCACACTAGAGCAGGTGGATGCCCAAAGGAGGTTGTGACTCCATGGGAAGCCTACAATGGAGCAGGCTACTAGCAGGATCTGTGGACCCATAGAGAGAGGAGTCAATGCTGGAGCAGGTTTGCTGGCAGGACTTCCACTGAAGCGGAAGAGAGTGAGGAGGAATGAGTGGCAGAGACAATGTGTGATGTACTGAGTGAAGTTGATTCTGAGAAGAAGGAAGATGTGGGGGGTAGGTGTTTTCAAGATATATCTATTATTATCTGTGCTGGGTTCAGTCAGGAAAGAGTTAACTCTACTGTGGCTGCTAGAGTGCTGTGTTCCTGGATGTTGAGAGAAGTAATGATAATGTCTTAGCTGGCACTGGGCAATGGCTGCACTAAATTTAAGGTCTTTCTTCCCTTCTGATACTGCAGCTGTATTCCCAGCTCTCGCTGTCTCACTACAAGCAGTGTAGGGGACACACAGTTCAGACAGCTGACACAAACTGAACAAGGAAGTATTCGATTCCATAGTACATCATGTTCGAGACATAGGCAAGGAAGGGGTCTGGGAGCCATTACTCTCTCTTACTCTCTTGCATTTTTACTTCCTGGCACTTGCCAACACTCTCCCTGACTCCTGCATTAGCTGCTTTGCTAACTCTTGTGCTGGCTCATTCGTGAGGGAGTTGATGGGTTTGTTTCATTTTCCTGGTCATGTTATCGCTGATAGGATTCACTCAGAATCTGCTGTGAAAGCTCTCAGGCTCCGGCCCTCAGGCTGCAGCTCTCGGGCTGCAATAGCTTTCGGGCTCTCTGTCTCTAACTCTCACTACTCAGCACCTGGTTGTGCACTGGTTAGTGAGTAGTGAGCAACTGTATTATAATTCTATCATATTGTATCATATGTTTTATTTTCTATTATTTTAATTACTTATTAGTAGCAATATTTGTATATATTAATTTAGATTTAATTAGTAAATAGCTCTTATCTCAATTTTAAGAGCTTCCTAATTTCTTTTTCCTCTGATGCTTCCCCTCCACTGGAGGAGAAGAGGGGGATTTGTGAGAATGGCTTTGTGGTATTTTGCTAGCTGGAATTAAACCATGACATTATTCTACTCCAATATGATTGGTAATAAATTAAACTTATTTCCCCAAGTTGAGTCTGTTTTGACCATGACTATAACTGATGACCTTATCTCAGCTCAAGAGCTTTCATCATAATTTTCTGCTCCTGTATATCTGAGGAGTGATAGAGAGGCTTGGTGAGCACCTGCAATTCCACCAGGGTCGACTCACCACACAAAGAAACTTTACAAATTCTGCCAAACTACTCATTATACACACATATCATAGAATCACAGAATTATTTGGAAGGGACCTTAAAGATCATGTAGTTCCAACCCCCCTCCTTTGTGTCAGGATACTTTCCACTAGACCAAGTTGCTCAAAGCCCCTAGCCTAGAACACCTCCAGGAATGGAGCCTCCAGACTTCTCTGGACAACCTGTTCCAGTGCCTCATCACCCTCACAGTGAAGAGTTTCTTCCTGACATCCAATCTAAATCTCCCAACTTTCAATTTAAACCCATTAACCCTTGTCCTGTCACTACAGGCCTTTGTAAAAAGTTCCCCTCCATCTTTCTTGTAGGTCCCCTCCAGGTACTGGAAGGCTGCTATAAGGCCTCCCCAGAGCTTTCTGTTCTCCAGACTAAACAAGCCGAACTCTCTCAGCCTGTCTTCATAGGAGAGGTTCTGCAACCCTCTGATCATCTGTGTGGCCCTTGTCTGGACTTGTGCCAACCAGTCGATATCCTTCTTATGTTGTGAGGGTCCAGAGCTGAATGCTGTACTCCAGGTGAGGTCTCACAAGAGATGAGTAGAGGGAGAGAATCACCTCCCTTGACCTGCTAGTCACCTGCTTCTTTTGGTACAGCCCAGGATACACTTGGCTTTTTGGGCTGCAAACACACATTACCAGCTAATGTTGGACTTCTCATCAACCAATCCACCCAAGTCCTTCTCCTCATGACTGCTCCCAGACCATTCTCCACTCAGCTTGGGATTGCCCAACCCTTGTGCAGGACCTTGCACTTGGCCTTGTTGAACTCCATGAGGCTGGCATAGGTCCACCTCTCCAGCCTGTCAAGGTCCCTCTGAATGTCATCCCTTCCCTTCAGTGTGTCAGCTGCACCACACAGCTTGGTGTCATCAGCAAACTTGTTGAGGGTGCCCTCAATCCCACTGTCCATGTGTCTGACAAAGATGTTTAACTGCACCGGTGCCAACACTGGCCCCTGACGCATGTCACTTATCACTGATCTGCACTTGGACACAGAGCTGTAGACTGCAACTCTTTGTGATCCTCCAGCCAATTCCTTATCCATTGGAAGTGGATCTTCCCATCAAATCCATGTCTCTCCAATTTAGAGACAAGGATGTCATGCTGGACAGTGTCTAATGCTTTGCACCAGTCCACATAGCTGACGTCAGTCACTCTTCTCTTATCCATCATTACAGTAATCCCATCATAGAAGGCCACAATATTTGTCAGGCATGATTTTCTGTTGGTGAAGCCATGTTGGCTGTCACTAATCATCTCCTTATTTCCTATGTGCCTTAGCATGGCTTCAGGAAGGATATATTCCAAGATCTTGAAAGGCACAAAGGAGAGACTGAGTGGCCTGGAGTTCCATGGGTCTTCCATTTTTTTTTTTTCCTTTTTAAAAATGGGGCTTATGTGTCCCCTTTTTGGGTCAGTGGGAACTTCTCTGGACTGCCATGACCTCTCAAATATGATGGATAGTGGCCTAGCAACTTCATCCACTCTTTCCCTCACGAACTGTGGTTGCACAGGTCCCATGGTCTTGTGTACTTTTTTGGTTCCTTAGATGGTCTTGAACCTGGTGTTCTTCTGCACTGGGTGGTTCATTCTCTTAGTGTCTGCCTTTGCCTTCTGCAACTTGAGCAGTGTGACTTCAGCACTTGCTGTGGAGTACTGAGACAAAAATGTCATTGAGCGCTTCAGCCTTCTCCATATCCCTGGTAACCAGGTCTTCTGTTTCCTTCTGTAGAGGGCCTACATTTTTCCTATCCTTCATTTTATCACTGATGTACCTACTGAAGCTTTTCTTGTTTCCCTTGATATCCCTTTTCAGATTTAATTGTGTCAGGGCTTTAGCCTTCCTAACCTGATCCCTGGCTTCTTGGACAATTTCTCTGTATTCCTTCCAGGCTACCTGTCCTTTCCTTCCACCCTCTGTAGGATTCCTTTTTCTGTTTGCGTTTGTCCAGGAGCTCCTTATTCATCCAGGCAGGCCTTCTGGTGTTTTTGCTGGGCTTCATCTTTGTTGGGATACATCACTCTTTAGCTTGGAGAAGAAGATCCTTGAATATTAATCAGCTTTTTTGGGGCCCTTTTCTCTCCAGGGCTTTATCCCATGGTACTCTAACAAGCAGATCCCTGAAGACATTGAAGTCTGATCTCCTGAAGTCCATATAAATACTGAGAATGCAATCTATCTTCTAAGCGGCATTAAGTGTGCTTCTACTGATTTCAAGAAGAGCAAATTTGAATCACATATCTGTTGCAACAGAAACAGAGAACTCTTGGTCTTATTTCTACATTTCTATTTAAGTTCGAACACTTGGGATTTTTTTCTTAATTTTCAGATGAAAATATAGATACTTGTTTTCACGGTTTGAAGGATATTTCCCTCGTCTTTTGGCTACAGGTTTCATTTGCTACTTGTCGTGGTTTTACCTCAGCTAGTAATTAAGTACCACACAGCCGCTCACTCACCTCCCCCTCTCCTCCAGTGGAGGAGGAGAACCAGAGGAAAAGACAAGGAATTTAATGAATTGAGATAAGAACTATTTTATAATTGAATATAAATTAATATGATAGTGATACTAAAAAAATTAACAATACCACTAATAACATGTAATGAAAATAAATCATGGAATCATTTGGGTTGGAAGGGACCTTAAAGATCCTCTAGTTCCAACCCCCCTGCCAATTTCTTACCACCTGCTGTCCAATATACAGCCAGGTCCTGAGTAGCAAGAGTCAGAGCGAGAGAACATATGAGAAAGATCAGAGCAAACTCCGAACAAACCCAAGAGAACAATTGCAGCACAGACTAAGCAAGCACCATGAGCGAGAGCACAACCAAGGAAGCTGATGGAACTACCAACTCAGTAACAAATGCACAAACAAATGAGCTAGACAAGGAGCTATATGAACAAGTGAGCTAGCAAATGAGCTCACAAGCTAGCTATGGCCCCCTTGGCCCACCCCTGGCCTATATACGACCATGATATGCTATGGAAAGAAATATTCATCTGGTTAGTTTTGGTTATCGGTCTGAACTGTGTCTCCCACTCCACACTGTTTGTAGGGAGAAAGTTGGGAACACACGTCTGGTATCAGAAGCTGAAGAAGAACCTTGAACTGGTGCAAGCAGTCCCCAGCACCAATGAAAAGATACCTTATCAGTACTCTTCTCAGGGCAAGTACCTTGTAAAATACCTTATCTGTACCCTTCTTTGCTCTAATGACACCCCACCTGGAGTTCTGTGTCCAGCTCTGGAGCCCTCAACTTAAGAAGGATATAGACCTGTTAGAGTGAGTCCAAACAAGGGCCATGAAGATGATCAGAGGGCTGGAGCGCCTCTGCTATGAAGAAAGGCTGAGAGAATTGGACTTGTTCAGCCTGGAGAAGAGAAAGCCTCAGGGAGACCTTATAGCACCTTCCAGTACCTGAAAGGGAGCCTACAAGGAAGGTGGAGGGGAACTTTTTACAAGGGCCTGTAGTGACAGGACAAGGGGTAAGAGGTTTAAACTGAAAGCAGGGAGATTTAGATTAGATATCAGGAAGAAGTTCTTCATGGAGACGGTGGTGAGGCACTGAAACAGGTTGCCCAGAGAAGCTGTGGGTGCCCCATCTCTGGCTGTCTTCAAGGCCAGGCTGGATGAGGCTTGGAGCAACCTGGTCTAGTGGAGGGTGTCCCTGTCCATTGCAGGGGGATTGGAAATAGATGATCTTTCAGGTCCCTTCCAATCCTAACCATTCTGTGATTCAAATTCAAAACATATCCTCATACCACCCACTGTGAAGAAAATTAACTCTGTCCTGACTAAACCCAGCACACTATTCATCAAGTCCTGTTTCACATTGCTAATTGCTTCCAAATTGTATTCATTAATTATTACATCTCTTTAATACATTCCATGTTTAGCTAGTGAAAGCAGTTTGTTTAGTTTGGTCTTAAACAAAGTCTACTATACTTGAAAGCTGATACTGTACCTTAGAAGTTTTTAATGACTGATAATATACTAAGTTAGTTCCAGATACAGACAATGAGTATGAACTCTATTAATATTCAGTTAGGCACTAAAAGCATATTTTATAGAACCTAGCAGTGCTGGTAGGAGGCCAAGGCAGAAAAAAAAATATAAAAACCATTTGTTAAAAGGTTTCCAGAAACTTAATTAAAAGGGAGAGAAACGACCATCTGCATTTTACTTTTTTTTTCTTTTTAATTAATGAATTAAAACTGAGGGTCACCTTCCCAACTAATCAATTTGCAAATACAGTTTTTAACTCATTTCATCAAGTCTTTCACATACACTTGAAGAGATATTAAGTAAAAAAAAAAAATTCTAACTTTGAACAAGAAATTATATCTGAAAAGAGTATGGGTTACAAGTAAAACAAAAAGCTAGTTTCAGTTCCATTACCTTCAAATACAATCCACAAATACACTAGTGTGGCAAAAGCTATGGATTTTTAGTTATAAGTATGCATTTTAAGTCTCCCTTATAATTATTATTATGGGGTATCTTGTGTGTATATCCAGTGCACATACATCATTAATCCCTAGGGTGGCCCAGAAACTCTTCAACTTGTCTTTCTGTCAGCTCCTTATTGGCTTCTCAGCATGGATCAGACAGTAGATCTGCTTAAGACAGTAAACTGACCTGAGACAAGGTGGTTGACTGACCTCCTTACACTATTCACAACAAAATACTTATTTCAGGAGCTTTCAAGTTGGAAATTTCAGAAAATCCCAGACTCTTATTTATAGAGAGAAAAGTGGTCAATGTACATGGCTTATCCTAGTTGTCTGCAAATCTCATGTAATACGGTGAACAAAATGACCAAACGAATGGTTATGGTAGAGAGCAATATGCTAAGAGCTGTCAAGGGCTCAAATCAGTATATGTGAAAGATTGCTTCTGTTGCAGATCTTTGGTTTCGTTATTGATGTGTTGGGGTTTTTTAGGTATACATACTCTATTCTCCTATTATAGTATTTAACAGTTGTGTATTACCACATGTGTCTGGCTAAGAAGATTTTTTTTTCTCATTATTTAAGTGTTGAATTAGTATAATATGTAAATTCTCAATCCTTAAATGTATTAAAATATCTCAATAACACAGTATATAGAGATGTTTATAAAAAAGTTCTCATCCTCACATGTGCAATCTGTACGTCTGCATCAGGAAATGGAACCAAAGGCAAAGTCTTAATGTAGGTACAGAAGTTAGTGCAAATTTCCATAGATTTCATTAAAGCTAACACTACAACTATAATATTTCCTTTTGTTATGTCAACTTATTTTCATTAACTAGTTACAGCGGTTGAAAATTAGAAAGATACACACAAATAGTATCTGTTGATTAAATACCAATAAACTCTAGGCATGCAGGTTGGGATTTATATTATCAAACTTAACCCATCTAAAATTCAAATCTAAGCTAATAATCTGGGCTCTCTCTATAGTCCACAGAGTCTGAAGGGTAGTTGTCTTTTAAAATTAGCATTTATCTTACATTAAATGGCTCCCTTGGGGTACCCATTTCAATCACTTACAGAACAAGTCAAACTTACACTGTATGCCTAACTTCAAGATACATTTCTTTGACACTGACTTCCAGGGCAACGGTTGATTTTAAAAGAATTGCAGATGCTAATATCAACATCAGCAAAACTCAGCAGTTTAACTGATGAGCAGCTGGTACTAGACTGATGAGCAGGATGATTGCAATTCATCAAAGAACTAATGAAGATCTACATAAGACACCTCTGGCACTTTTAAGAAAACCAGGAAATAGCTAAATATAACATTTCAAAATGCAAAACATGAAATGAACAGAGTGGTGCAAATTACTTAAAGTTGTGTACAAGCTCATTGTGTAGGTAAAAATTGATTTTTTTTTTAATAAAAAACTAAAAGGGACATGACTGATGTATGACAGATGATCATATCCAAGAGGAGGATATATGAAATGAGGTATAAAAAAAGGGATCATATGTTTGCAAAGGTGAATTACAAACTAAATTTAAGAGGCAAGACAGCTGGACGTTAGAAAACATTTCTGGCCGCCTTTGTAAGGCATCATACTTGCTTGATATTACAATTAATAAAGAAATCATGTGTTCATTCATGAATTTGAGTCTGGAACCAGATGAAAAGGCATGAGAAACTGACCCAGGAGGAGCTAGCTGTGACTAGTGCGCTAGTGGATGCTCTCTGAACCTCGAGAATTTTATCCTGGTCTGCTGCACACATGAAGAGCCAAAGATCCTTGATCCCATTAATAGTGAAACAGGAAGACTGGAAGGAATAGCTAGAACTAGTTATTCTCTTCTGAAGATAAATCCCAAGAAAAAGCTAAAAGGATGCGTAGGTATAAATATTATCAGTAAAGTGTCTTGTGATAAACACTTGTAAATAGGTCAATAGCCACTCAGTCTCCTTTTAGAAGAAAGATTATAAAGTATTAAGTACTCTAGGAAAAAGCTAAGAGTAAGCATATATGTCAGGAAAAAGAGTTCCACTGGTCGTATCCTCCCTGGAAAAAAACAAAAATTCTATCAATTTTGAATGAAATTATTTTAATGTATTGCCAATTACATAGTACCAGACAAATATTAAAAAAGTACCTGCCTCCCACCAGCTTCAGCTTCACACCTTCAGTCCTGACTCCATTGCCCCTGAGGCATGCAATGGGTGGGGAGGGGGGTTGTGGTCAGTCATCTATGATTATAGGAATTGCAAAGAACAAATACACATTTGCTTATATATTCTGTCTCTGGAGTTTAGATATGCTTTTTGTTTTTGGTCCTCTATTCTAAACAGAACAATGGGGTCAAGAATCTGATATACATATTTTTAAATTAATTGATTCAGTTCATTATTTCAGAACATGGCAGAAGCAGTCAAATGCCCTTTAATATTATAAACCTATGGGACTCATATGTTTATTTCTGTAGATTTCTTCTCACAGGTTGCATTTTATTTTCCACCAAAGACTTATTTAAAATTGAAGAGCTCAAAGAACAAGAATGGGATTCCCCAGCTGCAAGTCTCTTATGATATTCCATACTCAGGCTATTTGAATCCTGCGATATTTTGGGGCAAATTTCTTCATGTTTCAAAGTTATCTCTTCTGTCCCTTTCCTCTATCCTTTTCACAACAAGGAAACAGTGCACTCAGAGATACTTATAAAGGTACTTACTGTCCCCATGCCTTTCAGAGACTAATTCCTAGGAATGCTCTGAAAATGGCTATGAGATTGAGGCCTGTGGGCAAGACAGATGTCTGAGCTGTAAATGTCTTAGAAGTTTGGTGTGAGAAGTCATCAAGCTGCTTAACACTGTCAGTTTATGTAAGCTTGTCTCTGTGCACACAGGAGCTCAGAACGACAAGGAAGGTAGAAGACCCCCATTACTCCAGTCAGACACATCAACTCCTGCCCTGGTCCTGCCAATGTTGTCCTGGAACAGGCTCAGTCCCATAGGCCAGTGGTGGCACTCACACTATGGGGCAACAAGAGCCCTGCTTTGGGTGACCTCACTAAGTGGATTCACTGCCCAGGGTCATTTGACACATTATGGGATGCTGGGAAGTCTATCCTGGGATAGTGCATGTCTTATTATGCAAATGTTGAGGAGGAAACAAAGGTATGGAAACGGATAGGCCAAGGTGATCTGATGAGCATGGGGTAAGGAGATGAAAGTGTTAAATGTAAGCAAGATGCTTGGCAGTATGTTTGTCTGACCATGCCTGGAAGTTTTATCATCTTATTAAATTTCTTCCTAACCATTTTTCTGGATGAGGGACTCTGTGTACGTGTGTTTATGGGTACTATTGGTTGACCTTCGCTGGTAGTCAGATGCATCCCCCCAGCTGCACCCTCATTCCCCCTCCAGGACATGGGGAGAAAACAGGATGAGAATGCTTATGAGTCAAGATAAAGAGGGAAATTCCTCACCAATTACTGTCATTTGAAAATCAGACTAGACTTGAGGAAATTAATTGCATTTATCACCAATTAAAATATATTTGGCTAGTAAGAAAAAAATCTAAATTAAAAAACCTTTTCTCATCCTCCTTTCCCAGGCCCACCTTTACCCCTTCACTTCTGACTTCACTCCCCACAAGGGGCACAGGGGCTGCGGACAGAGGTTGCTCACATCTCAAAATCTCACACTGAGAACAATCTTTTTTTTTTTTTCCCCTCTCTCTTTCCTATGAATTTATAATTGGGTTTGCTGGGTTTTTTTTTCCTTCTGTGTTTTGTTAAATACTATATCCTATTATATCTATAATAGGCTATTCAAAGCCTCCCTGAAAAAAAGAGACTAGGTCACAGATAATTGTATTCAAGAAAAACTCTTTTAAGGAAAGACTTATTTTCTCTGCCAAAATCAAACCTCTTTTTTCACTGGAATTTAACATAAAAGCAAGTCCAAGGTCAATATCAAGCTTGCAAAATTACATCTACTGTCCTAGACTTGACATAATCCAGTTTCACACCAGCATATGAAAAGTCTTGGTGTGACAGACAGTTTGCTACCATTAGGGATGATTAACAGAGAGTTGTTCTTATCTTAGACCTCCCTGAGTCATTTGACACATCTGTCATATTTCCAAAGGAACATTTTAATAGTGAGGTACATCCAAAGAATATGATGGAAAATGGTACGAAAGATCAAGCAACCTGCTCCTGTATGGCATTTAAATGCAGTCATGAAATTATATAGACTCATATCAGTAACCTTTCACCATATATATGTCTACACCACTCCAGTAGATAGCACACAACATTTGGAAAACAGGTCCAGGTCTGAGATGAAAGACAGTCTGTTGAAATTAAAGTCAAAAACTTAAGTGATGATGCTGATGAGCAAAGAAAAACACTTTAAAAGGTTGCTACTAAGAAACAGGAGTTGGCTGAAGAATACCTATCAATCTTTGGGCAACACGGTCTGTAGTTTATCACTCTTTCTGCATTCCTTTCTGATTTTAGACTCTCACTGACCCACACTTCTGAGTGATGACTTCTGTTTATCACCAGCTGCCCAAAGAGACTTAACACTACTCTAGCAATAACAGTGAAAGTCATGATTTTCTCACTTCTTGGCTGAGTTAAAACCACGACATATATCTTGGAATGAAATCATTAATTACAGATACTGTCTGCATTAGATCTGGCATGTCCAGGAGACATAACAAACATAATTGTCTGGTTTTATCACTGCCTGTCATTAAGCACTAAGACAAATTCAGAATCTTGAGCCTTATTTATGGTCCCCAAGGGAGGGAGAATACATTTATCTTGTCTAACCTTAAAATTTGCATCATATATATGTGCATGTGTTTCAAGGGTCTTTATAGCCATTGGAGAGGAACAGGCACTTTTGGAAAAAAGGCTGTGAGATTGTGATCAATAGCTCTGGTCTGTTGGCATCACTGAATTTTCTGTATATCTGTGAAGTTCATGGAATTTCATGAGACTATTCTTCAATAGTACAATGATCTCCCCTAAAAGCAGGCAATCATAATGAACCTCTCCATCTCTTATTTTATTTGTTTGACCTACCAACTCTATTATGAACACATAGAAAAAAAAAACAACCCACCACTTTCTAATCAAATACTTCACTGCATATATAATTCTCTCCCCTGGGAGACATGAGCAAGAAAATGAGCTACAGTTGACACGTTAGTCACTTTTCTTAATGTGCTAATGGAAGATACTCCAATATTGTGGGTGATGAGGGCTGCATAAGAATTAATGGAGTAAAATAGAAACTGCTTGCCTACAATGAGCAGAGAAGAGATTCTGAATAGGACTGGATTTATTTTATCAACTACACTGCAGTCAAAGCGGCTTCAATGAAGATAAATGAAGAACTCTATCATCTTACTTTGTAGACTTATTTAACCAACAGACTGTCTTCTCTATGATTTGTGATGGCTTTACACATCAGAAACTAACTGAGATATATCATGACTGTCAAATCCTGGTATTCCTGTGGGTTTCACATACAGTACAATAGTACCACTTTCATTATCTTTGTGTTACAGATAATGGATAATAAACCATCTTACAGTACCCAAAGGAAAGTCTCTTGGAGCATAGAAACACTCTTAATATCTGGAATACATTTTAAACTTTTCTTTTCTGAAGAAGCATTTGAATCAAAATGAAGATGACTTTATTTTTTAAAAGCTACACTTGCCCCCCGTTCCTTTTTTTTTTTTTTTAATGGAAAGATTACTTAAACTATGCCCAAGCAATAACGTGCAGTTATTCTCACTTACCAAAACACTTACTTTTCAGTAGTTGGAAAAGGGTAAAGGGCTTAGGATTCCAAAATATTCACTGAACAATTCCAACTGTCAACAACATCAACTGATTTCTACTACTCCCATTTGAGTTCTACCTCATTGGTTGACTTTTACATGTCATGTCCTTCTATCCTTTTTCTTTCTAGTGATGGTCTGCTGCTGCTCTTTCTTCCCTTGACCCACAGTCATTTCCATCTCTTTCGCAGTCTCATACATCTCTCTACACCTCATAAATGATCATACACTGGAGTTTTGTAATCCAAAATGAGAAGGATTCACATGAAACCTTTTCACATCCCTCCAAAACAGGCAACATCCAGAGTATGCAAGCACATCTATGGAATGGTGTAACAACATTCAGTCATGAGACAACACTTCAGTTAGCTAAAAATTGAGAACCAGGGCTGTCTCAGACCTCACCACAGCCTGCAGTTCACTGTTCAGACAAATACTGACCTGCCGTAAACTCTGTGTCATTTTGCTGGTCATGTGTGGAAACCTTAGATACTTTTGGGCAACCCAAGTGGTACTAGATGTCTGTGTTTTTTACTACCCCTCATTTTCCCTGATATCCCTTCTACTGTGAAGCGACCCCTTCACACTCAAGCTAGGAAGGATGTTTTTGCTGAGATCTGTATGTGCATGAGATGCATAATTCCTTCAAGTTTTCCCAGCTTCCATTGTACATTCACTGGCAGCTCTTTAGAAACCAAATTTAGCTTATTTTATTACCATAACGTCATATCTGTTCTCCCTATTGCATTCAATAGTTTTATCATTTAAGTAGTTTTATTGGTAGTACAGGATATAACAGATGCAAATTTTGTAGGAAGAAGTGCTATTTTTAGTTACATCAGTCCATGCAGTAAGGGAGAGCAGACTTCAAAGAGTATAGGGGTTTCACAAAATCTTCTTCAGGTCGCAAGAAGGAACCGCAATTCTCAAGTCCACGAATAAATTCAAGATAAAAACTCGAGGCTGAGATAACTCATAGACAACTTGAGAGAAGACCATATCCATTAATTGTACAACATACAGAGCTGTAGCTGGACTATTTCTTAGTCTCTCTGGAAAAGTTGGAGACTGTAGTTAGTATCTCTGGGAAAGGCTTACCAAGAGTTAAAGGAGTGGGATAAAATTGTGTTGTGCTACTAAGTCAGTCCTTCTTTCACCCCAGTGACATAATTCAGCAACCTGTGAGTTTTACTTCATTGGACTATAAAGATCTAAAAAGTGTTTACAGGTTTTTGGGATGAAGAAGTAGATATCAAAGATGGGTTTTTTTGTGAAATTTATTCTGCCACTAAGAAAAAGTTGTTCATACCCTTCTTTAGCTGTATGTCTGAGGTCACTCCACAGAATGTTAGCATTTGATCTCACACATCTATGCAAATAAAAGCTCTGATAGTATGTTCTGATGTCATCTTCAGTAGCTCAAATGTGGTTGGTGCAGGACGATGTTGTCCTTTTTCCAAAGACTGTTAAGTTCACTATTGAAATGGATTTCCCTGTGATTTATTAACCTATTTAAAGCTTCACACTCTCTTGAGAACAGGCTTCTTAAATACTTGTAAGTTGCCTAGATCAATCTGAGCATGCCGTTATTGCCATAATGATAATAAACCCAATTCATGTGCACATCAGTTGTTTCACTACAGTATGCATCTCCTCTATTTAATAAATATTTAACTATCTACTGTGTAATAATCATTCCAGCTTTCCTTCTGAATGTCCTCATGTTAAACTTGCAAGGAAGTTTTATATCTATAATAAATCTAACTTTCCGAAAAGCAAGTTATTGCAGAGAGTTCCACTGTCTCCAGCACAATCCAACCCTACAATATGTCATCCAATCATAGAATGCTTTGAGTTTGTGTTTGGGTTGAGACTTTAAAGATCGTCTAGTAGCAACCTCCCTGTCATGTGTCTTCCACACCTTCCACTAGACCAGGTTGCTCACAGCCCTATCTAACCTTGACTTGAACACTTCCAGGAATGGGGCATCCACAACTTCTCTGGGCACTCTCTTCCAGTGCCTCACCACCCTCTTTGTGAGGAATTTCTTCCTGATGTCCAATCTAAATCTACCTACTTTCAATTAAAACCCTGTCACTAGATGCCCTTGTAAAAATTCCCACCCAGATTTCTTGTCGTCCCCATAAGGTATTGGAAGGATGCTATATAGGGCCTCCCCAGAGCCTTCTCTTCTCTATGCTGAACAACCGAACTCTCTCAGCCCATCTCTATAGGAGAGGTGGTCCAGCCCTCTGATCATCTTCATGCCCCTCCTCTGGACTCGCTCCAACAGGTCCATGTCCTTATGTTGGTGGCCCCAAAGCTGAGTGTAGTACTCCAGGTCAAGTCTTATGAGACTGATGTAGAGGAGGACAATCACCTCCCTTGACCCGATGATCATGCTTCTTATGACCAATCAAAATACATTTTGTTAGTAAGAAAAGAAGCGAAAATTAAAACACCTCTCCCCATCCTCCTTTCCCAGGACTACCTTCACCCCTTCACTCCCAACTTCTTTCCACATGAGTTACACCGGGGATGGGGACAGGACTTGCAGTCAGTACATCTCTGCCCCTCTTGGACACTCCTCCCTCCTCACACATCTCCCTGCTCCTGAATAGGACCTTCCCCAGGCTGCAGTCCTTCAGGAAAAACCTGCTCTCACCTGGGTTCTCCATAGTCACAGATCCTGCAGGAAATACACCCCTGCTGCAACGTGGGACCCTCCCTGGGCTGTAGGCTGGGTCTATGCTCCAGTGGGGTTTCTCCAGGGCTGCAAGGGATCCCTGCTCTGGGCCTGCAGCACCACCTGCCCTCCTCCGACCTCAGGGTCCCTCTGCTGCTGCTCCCTCCTTGGCTTCCTCCTCCTCAGCCTGTGTTTCCTTCAGCTCTTTCTGAAACCGTTTCCCCCTGGCACACCCAGCTGGGCTGAGGAGTTCAGCTGTGTCCTGTGGTGGGGCTGCTGAAGCTGGCTGGGACCAGTGCTATCTGGCATGGGGACCCCTGGCCTCTCCTCACAGGGGCCACACTACAGTGCCCCTGCTGTCAACGCCAAACCCTATAGACTGGTGTGTCTCAGTATCTGTATCTCCATTTTGCTCTCATGGCGCCCATGTGTCCATGGTGCAGCCCCTGGAGCAGGTTCTGGTGAGTACTGAGCAGGCCTGGGAGCCAGGGGAGTGTGTGTGTATCTCAGGGTGAGGCACCTGCAGGACCTGGTTACATGACAGACCAAGCAGTCCAGGAGACTTCTTGAGAGACTGTTCCTTTTGGGGAGTGAACTGAGAGACCCATTTATCTGTGTGTCTCTGTGCAGGATTCAGTGAGGAGGAATGAGTAGCCAAGACCAGCTACTGAACCTTCTGTGCCTGGTTGCTGTAGGGACCCACTCTGTGTTTGTGTGTGTTTTACTGTACCCATGTGTGATCTGTAGCAGCAAATGGGGCTCAAATGCATAGGTGCCAGCAAATGGGAAAACTGGGTCCATGGGCAGCTACTCAGCAGGCTAAGACTAGCTATTGTAGGGACCAGTACTCTGACTAATGTACCTTCATCTTGATGAGACAGTGAGAAGAACAAGATGAGGCCATGGGTGCTCTTTGTGATTGTGTGAGTGCTGAGTGTGTCTGTATTATCTCTTTACCTGACTATATATATATATATGTCCATATATATTAAATATGTGTTATGTGCCTACTGGGAACACAGATTTTTTCCTGTTATTGTTTGGACCTCAGGGCATGGAGCTGTGGCAGTCTCACCTCTGCTGGGCTACTTGATTCAGTAACTTCTAGCGAACTGGGAAAGAAATAGGTATTTAAATGTACAGGGTTGTACTCAATTTGATGATAAGCTACCAAAGCATGAATAACTTCATGTGAGCTGAATATTGAAGATGTCGCTTCAGGACAAAGGAGATGGAGGGCAGGATTCTGTTGGCCAATGTTTTCCAAAACCAGAGGGGTATCTTGCCTTGTATCCAGGTACTGTTCCAGCAGGAATGTATCTCCATACACCCACACATCTTGTATTGTGTATTCTATATTGTGTGTGCCATATCTATAAACCTTCATTGTCTGAAATGGCTCTTTCATCTGTGTTGAGGAGTCAGAATAACATACATATTCAGTAACAGCACACAAAAATATCTAGGCAGCATTTAGGTGAAAGTATAAAGGGGTATGTGACAGTTGAAAGTTTCCACATCAAGTGTCATTGTGTGCTTTTGGATATTCCAGCTGGCCTCCACCAGTTGATCCAGCAAACTACAGATTTGCAAGTCTCTGGTATCTCAGACAGGTACTCTAGGCACTGAAACTAGCAGTTGTAGAGTTTTACAGCTGAAAACCTGGGATTCTAAATATGGATTTCACCTAGGCAATATTGAACACTTCCCTCGGACCTGTAAAACAGGAATCTATTCACACTTCAGGCTTACACTGTAATCAGTAAATGTCTCTATGGTGCAATTCAGTCAACAAACAGGTCTGCAATGCGTTCTGAAGAAATCTGTCCTGAGTAACTGGCAAAAACTTAGGATTTCTATCTTCATCTGTTTCTGGTAAGTATAAGTTTACGCTGAGTGGGATGAAAGAATGATCTTAAGTATGGACCTTGAAGTTTAATTGCTGATATTAACTTTGGCTTATAAGAAGTCAATTTTAGATTTGTGTGCCTGAGTTAAAAGTTAAGGTTCCTTTATCCACTAAAATCCTTTAACTAATTAAGCCCTTAGGTGTATATTCATTTATTTGGCCAAGATCCCATCAGGGTATTTTAGCCCTATATCTCATTTTAAACAAACTGTGGATGTACAAAAGGTAACTGGGTACCTTTCAGGATTTGGGCCTTTTGAAGAAATTTATACCAAGATGTGTAAAGACTACAAATTTTACTGCTACATTTCCAGTGGTGCATTCCTGCATATGTGTGGGTAAATAAGAACAGTTCATCTAATTTTTAAGTTTTATATTCATTTTATATTTAAATACATATTTTCCCCAACAGTTCTGGGACTTACCAAATAATTTAGAGGCAATTACTTAAGAAGGGAGATTTTCAACTACAGGCATTTTATTTAGTAAAATTGTCCACTTTTCCACATCAGTGTAATGCTCTCAGTACTGAAGGAAAATAAGAACAACATAATAATAACACCCAGCTTCTTAATTCATGGAAAGAGAGGCAAGGAAAAACTGCTGGGAGCCGAATGTATTTAGATTCTTTCCTTGATTATAGCTGATGAAATTTAAAAAAAAAAAAAAAAAGACTCCAGATGTCTAAAGATAGGGAGGTTTGGGAGTTTTTTGCTTTTTTGTTTAGGATGTGTTTTAAATCCTATTGTCAGTTAACTACCTAGCAGGTTCTAACATATAGATACAATTTAAGTATAAAACTGCCAGTGTAACTGACGATGTCATTACAGAAGCCCAGAGGAGTGAATCAGAAATTAATGCAAAATTAGATGTTAATTAGAAATATGTTCAAAATGATGTGCTGTGTGGGAGATACAAAGCGACTGCACGCAACGGGTTAGAGTAGCAGTTTATACCCTGCCCTTAGAAAAGAACTGGGCAGAAGCTGAATACTCAGTAGAGATGTGGAACTATGTAAATACACAAAAAAAAAACCAAAACCAATATCTTTACCGCAAAGTAGTTACAGTCAGATTGGGGGAAAAAAGAGAAGGGAAGGGAAGGGAAGGGAAGGGAAGGGAAGGGAAGGGAAGGGAAGGGAAGGGAAGGGAAGGGAAGGGAAGGGAAGGGAAGGGAAGGGAAGGGAAGGGAAGGGAAGGGAAGGGAAGGGAAGGGAAGGGAAGGGAAGGGAAGGGAAGGGAAGGGAAGGGAAGGGAAGGGAAGGGAAGAAGCCTGTCTCATTTTCCCCATTGTTTATTTTTGTGGTTCCAGGGTCCACTGAACATTTCAGGCAGCAGAAACTAGAGTCCAATAATTCAGAAATTCATCTTGTTTATTTGTTTGTTTGTTTTTCTTTCTGTAGGTTTATATATTATCTGGTGTGGATGCGGAGCTCAATATGATGGGAAAAACAGAGATGTCATTGGAGGGTTAGGAAGGTTGTCAAACTGGAAATCTCATGAGTCTGGTATTAGATAATGGGTGGCTGTAGAGAAACAAGATAGGTCAGGGAGAAAGACAAGTTGGTTGATATTTAGTTTATCAAGGCAAATATTCCTTCATTAAGTCATTTACTATAGCCAATTCTTTGGTGGCCAAGTGACAGGTTGTGGGTAGGACTTAGGCTACAGACAGGGCACTTATCACTTAGCATGTCACTTGTCGTGGTTTAACTCCGGCTAGCAAAATACCACGAAGCCGCTCTCACAAATCCCCCTCCCCTCCTCCAGTGGAGGGGAAGAATCAGAGGAAAAAGAAATGAGGAAGCTCGTAAAATTGAGATAAGAACTATTTACTAATTAAATCTAAATCAATGTATACAGGTACTACTAGTACTAAATAATTAAAATAGTAGCAAATAAAACATATAGTACAATATATACAATATGATACAATATGATACAATTTCCCACCATCCACTGACCAAGGCACACCCAGATGTTGAGGGATGAAAATCAGACCCAGAGAGCCCGAGAACCACAGCCCGAGAGCGATCACAGCCTGAGAGCCGCGGCGTGAAGGCCGGAGCCCAGGAGCCTACGCAGCAGATTCCAAGCAAACCTTATCACCGATAACACGGCCAGAAAAGTCAAAACAACCCACCAGCTCCCACACGAATGAGCCAGCACAGGAGTTAGCAAAGCAGCTAACGCAGGAGGGTTAGCAAGTGCCCGGAGAGACGATCAAGGGAGTAAAGGAGAGAGAGAGAAGGGAAGAGTAATGGCTACCGGACCCCCTTCCCCACCCAAAGAGACCGGAACATGACGTACTATGGAATGAAATACTTCCTTGGTTAGTCTGGGTCAGCTACAGTATCCGAAGCGGACAAAAGACCTTGAGTTCAGTACAGGCCATCCCCAGCACCAGCTGAGGCCTAATCAATGTTTTCACTTACTGTCCAGCAACATAGTTTCTTGGCAACCAGAGTAAGGGGAGTTGGCCCTTTCCTGACTGAACCCAGCACATCACTATACAAGGATTTACAGGAAGCACTAACTCCTATGAACAAATAACTATATGAGATTTAGAAAAAAATAAAAAGAAATCACATTCGACATAATTGGAATCAGTCAGCCTCAGACCCAGTGGTGGCAGCAGCTCCTGCCGTGGCTTGGCGCTCCATTGAGGTGAGCAGAGGTGTTCCCGGACCCCAGCAAGGAGAGGAGCCGGGCAACCCCCATGGTACCAGCAGCCCCTGCGCAAGTGTCTGACACCACTCAGGCGTGGTGCCAAGAGCAACTGGGGGGATTTAAACACTGCCCAGGGAGCGTGAGCGACTTGAAGTGCGGCGCGGGCAAACAGGGTGTGGTAGTCAGGGAGTGCGGGCAGGGCGCCATTCCCTCCAGGTTCAGGAGCCCACCTTGCCCAGAGACATGTCCCTCTCAGAAGAGAAGAGGACACAGCGATGGTCTCCACACAGCCAAAAGCTGCAGCCAGAAGACTGTGGGGACCCAGACCGAGTCCCCATGAAGACATGCAGCTGTCCAGGGCTCCATCTGCAGGGACTGCCTGAGCCTGGCACTGGGACCAGAGAGCAGCAGTGACAGCTCCTGTGTGAGGGGTGGCCAAATAGATTACCTGCTTAGCCTGGTGGCAGAACTGAAAGAGGAGGTGGAAAGGCTAAGATGCATCAGGGAATGTGAGAGGCAGATAGATTGCTGGAGTCACACCCTGCCATCTCTGAGGGAAAGGCAACAGATGGAGGCTCCACAAAAAACACAGGATCCCCTAACCTCTCACCACCAGGCAGAAGGAGATAGAGACCTGGGAGATGGGGGGGGAAAGGAAACAAGTCCCTGTTTGAGGCGGCACTCAAATCTTCTCCCGGCCTCCCTCACCTTCCCAGTTGCCCCTACTCAACAGGTATGGGGTTCTGGAACTCAGGGGCCAGGCTAGTGACATTACAGAAGAAAAGCTTCACCCAGGGAGTCACCCAGGGAGAGTTGGTCAGCCTTGCACATTAAGACTTGCTCTGTTAAGAAGAAAAGCAGGGTGATTGTTGTAGGGGATTCCCTTCTGAGGGAAACAGAGGGCCCGATATGCCAGCCAGACCCATCCTACAGGGAAGTCTGCTGCCTCCTTGGGGCTCGGGTCAGAGACATCACCAGGAAACTCCCTGGTCTGGTGCAGCCCTCGGATTATTACCTGCTGTTTGTCATGCAGGTGGGCAGTGATAAGGTGGCTGAAAGAAGTCTACAAGCAATCAAAAGGGATTTCAGGACCCTGGGGCAGTTGGTTATAGGATTGGGAGAGCAGGTCATATTTTCCTCAATCTCTTCAGTGGGAGGAAAGAACACAGAAAGGAACAAGAAAACGCACCTGATGAATATGTGGCTCAGAGGCTGTTGCAAACAGTAGAATTTTGGTTTCTTTGAACATGGGAAGGTTTTCACAGCACCGGGCCTGTTGGCGATGGATGAAGTCTGGCTTTCGCAAAGGGGGAAAAGGATTCTTGCTCATGAGTTGACTGGGCTCATTTAGAGGGCTTTAAACTAGGTTCAAAGGGGGAAAGGGATAAAAACAGACTCGCTAGAGATGAGCCTGGGAACATAAGTCCAAACTTGGAACCATAATCAATAACCCACCTCAAGTGCACATACACCAATGCATGCAGTATGGGCAACAAACAGGAAGAGCTCAAGCCATGGTGCAGCAGAATAGCTATGACGTAGTTGCCATCACAGAAACATGGTGGGCTGACACATGACTGGAGTCTTGCAGCTGATGGCTACAAGCTCTTCAGAAGGGACAGGTAAGGAAGGAAAGGAGATTGGGTGGCCTTGTATGTTAGGGAATGCTTTGATTGTGTAGACTTCAATGACAGGGAAGATAAGGTTGAGTGCTTGTGGGTAAGGATGAGTGAGAAGGCCAACAAGAAAGATGTCCTGCTGGGAGTCTCTTACAGACCACCCACCCAGGATGAGGAGACAGACAGAGCATTCTACAAGCAGCTGGCAGAAGTCTCATGATCGCTAGCTCTTGTTCTCATGGGGGTCCTCAACTTACCAGACCTCTGCTGGAAATACAACAGAGCAGAGAGGAAACAGCCTAAGAGGTTCCTGGAGAGTGTGGAAGATAACTTCCTGACACAGCTGGTGAGTGAACCTACCAGGAGAAGTGCTTTGCTTGACCTGCTGTTTACAAACAGAGAAGGCCTGGTGTGGGATGTGGTAGTAGGAGGCCATCTTAGGCTTAGTGACCACGAAATAATAGAGTTCTCAACTCTAGGTGGAGTAAGGAGGGGGGTCAGCAAGACTGCTACCATGGACTTCCAAAGGGCAGATTTTGGTCGATTTAGGACACTGGTTGAGAGAGTACCTTGGGAGACTGTCCTCAAGGACAAAAGGATCCAGGAAGGCTGGTCATCCTTCAAAAAGGAAGTATTAAAGGCACAGGAGCAGGCTGTCCCCACGTGCCGTAAGACGAACCATCGGGAAAGATGCTCTGCCTGGCTGAACAGGGAGCTTTTGCTGGGACTCAGGGAAAAAAAAGGAGAGTTTACCACTCCTGGAAGAAGGGGAAGACAACTCAGTGAGAGTACAGGGATCTCATAAGGTCATGCAGGGAGAAAATTAGAAAGACTAAAGCCCCGCTTCAACTTATTCTGGCCACCATTGTGGAAAACAACAAAAAATGTTTCTACCAATACATTAGCAGCAAAAGGAGAGTCAAAGAGAATCTCCATCCCTTCTTGGATGTGGAGGAAAACAGTGACAAAGGACAAGGAAAAGGCTGAGGTACTGAATGCTGCCTTTGCCTCAGTCTTTAATAGCCAGACCACTTATCAGCCCCCTGAGTTGAAAGACAGGGATGGAGAGCAGAATAAATCCCTCATAATCCAGGAAGAAGTGGTTAAAGACCTACTATGCCACCTGGACACTCACAAGTCTATGTGGCCAGACAGGATTCATCCAAGGGTACTGAGGGACTTGGCGAAGGAGTTTGCCAAGCCACTGTCCATCATTTACCAACAGTCCTGGTTAACAGGGAAGGTCCCAGAAGACTGGAGTCTTTCCAGTCTGACGGCCATCTACAAGAAGGGCCAGAAGGAGGATCCGGGGAACTACAGGCCTGTCAGCTTGACCTCTTTACCAGGGAAGATTATGGAGCAGTTCATCTTGAGTGAGCTCACATGACAGGTACAAGACAACCAGGGGATTGGGACCAGCCAGCATGGGTTCATGAAGGGAAGGTCCTACTTGACCACCCTGATCTCTTTCTATGACCGGGTTACCTGCCTAGTGGATGAGGGGAAGGCTGTGGCTGTTGTCTCCCTGGACTTTAGTAAAGCCTTTGACACGGTCTCCCACAGCATTCTCTTAAAGAAGCTGGCATCTCGTGACTTAGACAGATGTACTGTTCGCTGGGTTAAAAACTGGCTAAGCACAGAGGGTTGTGATAAACAGAGATAAGTCTAATAGGTCTTTTCCAAACTTAGTGATTCTGTGATAATTAAGAAAAAACTTACAAGCTTCCCAGAATGTGCATAAATTAAAAATCTCACCCTTTACTATTTTGTGTTATGATTTTATAAAATAATCTTGTTATTTCCAAGCATGTAGCAGTCAATTATTGAACCTCTACTACTGGTAATATTCTATTAGCTCACTTCTCATTAATCACCTGTTCCACTGAAATAAATATTTCTTTATTCTAAACCCACAACGGATACAAACACAGAAATTTAAAAAAAAAAAAAATTAAAAAGATAATTACAAATTCTAAGAAATAACTTTTTTTTTTAATACTACCCTGTCTGCAAGCTAGCCTACTGTTATCACTGTTGACCATAGTCACCTATAGCAGATTTGCTTGAAATGTTTCTTACAGCTCTTAGATTTCACTCATACCAGGTTATCTCCTGATAAAGACAAGTGAGTCAATGTCTAAGGTAGATAAACTTGTTTTAAGAACAGCTTTGTAAGAAATTTTTGAGAATCCTTGGATTTAATGTGAAGTTCTGAGAAAAACACAGAAAAATAAACAATGTTAGGCTTTACCAGTAATTTTATGGATTTTATATTAATGACCAGGGGTCATTTTACCTTGTAATAGAGGATTCTCTGCCCTGAAGTAAAATATATTCAGAAAGAAAAATCCTTTCTTGCCTTTTCCTTGCTCACTTTCTAACTTTATTCATACCACATGACTTGTTAGATCAAAGTTTCCATTTTAGTTTCATATACATATTGCATGAGTGTCAAGTCCTTACTTTTTGCATCAAAAGTTAATGGGAAAAATCATTCTTCAAGTGTCTAGGGCACGTACAAATGATGGTCCCAAGAGGGAATATCCAGACATAGATGCCTGTTGGACTGTCAGAAAATGAGCTACTAATCTTTCCAAAGGGATTTAGATACCCAATCACCTATAAAATTAATGAGAATTGGGCATACTCAGCCCCTAAGTGGCTCTGAAAAGCTTGTCCTCAAAATCCACTAGTAAATAAAAATGGCTTATTGTAAGGGAATTTCTAGCTAATTTCAGCACATACATCATAACAGAATCTTTTGCTGGTGAGTTATTTTATTAGAAGAATTAATTACTGTTGTAAAGACAACCAGTATCTGAATATTTCTGAAATTTGCAAAGCTAAGGCTGTTTGAAGTACAGATACCTGTTTATATTAGACTTAAATATCTGATTAACACTTACCTCCCTAAATCCAGAATTTCAAACATTTTCTTTGTGCTTTCTAAACAGAATTAAAAAAAAATCCATAATTGAATTTGACAAAATACCAGTAAAATACCAATTACTCACCACTTACTTATCTAGCAGGACGCTCTCATCTTGATAATTTCTGGCTTTTACAGCAGACCTGTATTTATCACTAATGCCCTGTGCATTCTCTCTATTACAGGATGAATGGCAAAAACCTTTTGAACACCATTGCTTGCCTCTCTGAAGATAATATTACTTTATGTGATTAATTGTTCCAAGTATTAAATATGGCCTAAAGTGTTTTCTGATGTAACACTATTCTCTATATACAAGGAATCGAAAAATGACAACAAGCTTTATTTTAAATAAATAAATGGATGAATAAATATACAGCTAGCCTTTTTTATCTGTTTAAACAGTATGAAAACTTAAACATGACTACAAATCAAATTAGTGAAATAAAGAAATATTTTTACTCTCAGTAAATCCAAAGTAAGTCCAGGATAATTCTGTTCTTTGTGTAGTTGTGCCAAGAAACTGATAACGAATGAAAATTTTATGTAGTTACATAATGTTTGTCATACACAAATAGAAGATTCTTATTATTTTCTTCACATTTCTTTCCCAAAAACTTTTAAACCTGGAGTCTAACCTGAACTGTGTTGCTGTTGGCAGTAATTTGGGATTATGGGAAGTTGAGAGTAGCTGTATTGTCTCAGACCATTTAATACTATATCCTATTGCTGATAATGGCCTAAAACAAAAGCTGAGAGAACAAAGGTGATATCACAAAAAGCATTAAATGACTCAGATCATGGGAGAACTTTTTGGCTTCCAGCAATTTTTAGCTCCTTTCTACCTCTAACTGATGAAAACAAAGCAGATGTGTGGCTGAAAGGTGTTCTCAACTCCAGTACAAAGTCTGGGAACCAAGGTCATAAGGAAATATTTTTCCTAGTCCTCAGCACAAAGTTGCAACAACAGAGAATATTAAACAGAGTGCAGGATTTAGCTTGTAGCAACTGTACATTTTAATACCAAGAAGATTAAATAGGCTAGTAGGCTGCTTGAAAGTATTTAAACTGTTTAGCATAGTGATGGTTCCAGACATCACAAATCAACACATTTTAAGTGCAAATAAGTATTTTAAACAATAGGAATGGATTCAACCGCTTATTCATAGTTATATCCCCAAATGATGAGAATTTTGGAACTGTTTTGTTGATTTAATCATTAGAAATAGAATCTAATCTATGGATTTCCCCTCCAATTTTTTCCCACAGAAATAAACTCACATAGTGGACTACTGAGTATTTTCTTGGCAATTTTGTCTAAATAATATTTCCTTGCAATTTTTCTGGTGATAAATATGTCAAAGAATAGTCCAAAGAAACAAATTGCTATGTCCCTAATTAGATGACCGTACTTTTCTGTGCCATAGTTATTTTAAAATAAGTTTTCAAAAAAGATGTTAATATTTATTTCACAAATATTGCATTGTTTCAATGGTTTAAACTTTGTCTTTCACTAAGAGAGTTTTAAATTATAATCAAATACCATGTAATATTTTATATAAGCATTTTGCTTTTTAAATAATTTTGGTCAATCAATATAACATTGTTTTTTAGAAAGTGTGGAAATAGTCAACTCTCCCTGTTCTTTGGGGGAAAAAATAGTTGTTGCTTACATTAGAAAATGCCTGTTCAAAGGGTAGTGAAATCTATACCTCATGAATGGAGCTATAATCAAAAATAAAACCTTATTTTAATACATTTCAATTTTTGGATGTAAAGTAATACACATGCACCATGGGTGACTAGAAAAATTCTATTTCTAGAAAAGAAATATAAGTGACATGAGAGGAGTCTGAAAATGGTGGGAATTGTTGATTTCTCTGGAAAGAGGAAGGTAAGTGAAGATGATCTGATTTATCTTCGTCTACTTAATGGTAAAGTGTAAAGAAAACAGTATAGGACTCCTTTTAGTAGTGCGGTGATAGGACAGGAGGCAATAAGAGGCCACTAGACCTGTTTTGAAGAGGTAGTTGGATTATTTCCCCTCTTGTAGCCTACATTATTGTAAGATTCCTATAAATGGGAAGTAAACTTGTTTAGATATGCCCTGCAATTTTCTAATATCTGCAACAAAGAGGTCTTGTTCAATACGCAGAGAAAACAAAACCAGAAAAAAACCCAGAAATTGAAGTACACAATGTGTGTAAAGAAATCACAAGCTTCTGACAACTGTCAAAACAAAACGCAGGGGACTTACCTCCTGACACAGAACACCCTGATTTCTGTCTTCTGTGATAAAAAGTGGAGATAAAATGCCCCACTGGTACTTATTCACGCTTCTCTACAGAATGTTTGCTGGGTTTGTTTTTGGTTTTGTTTTTTTAATTTGTGTATGAAGAAAATGTTAAGAAAAATATCTTCCTGAATGGGCTGCATGCTAGAATGTAGAAATATCAGATCTTATGGAAAAATGACGGTAAAATGATACTGATGTCTCTTGCCCTTTTTATTCTTTTTTGGTGGGGGAAGGCCAGTATTGCACTATTTTAACAAAACATGAGATTTTGCTACTACTACACTTTCCAACCTCCCTCTTTGTGGATCAATATCAGCCTAACTATTAAACTGTCATTTGAAGTTTTCTATGGGTATGGTCCAAATGGTGGTGTTGAGGTCAATCAGCAAACAATAATTAAGTCCCATTTTTCCCTGCTGCCCATAATCATTTCATAATCCATACTACTGTGATGATTCTCTAAAGGAAAAAGAGCTGAGATGAAATACTACCACCATAGAGCTGATTTTTCCAGAGCTGGAAGGTATATGGAATACATGGAAACATTCACTGCAATGTTTGATATCAATAGTCTTTGAGACAAAATGCTGGTGTCACCACTACTTTAATTCAGCCACTGCATTCTTATGCTCTTCTGAAAGATAACTACAATGCATCTCCCTTTCTGAAAAGTGCCCAAGAATCTTTCATTGGTCACAACTTAGGTAAGGTCCAGAAGACAAAGTACACAGATGAGTATATTTTTTTCTTGTTCATTTGTTTTTGTTTATTTCACTGTTTTGCTTATTTGAGACCCTAACCATGTGAAATGTTGAGTGCTTTCAGCTTCTGTGGACCTTATGTTAAGGTTTAACCACAGCCAGAAACCAAGTACCACACAGCCACTCACTCATCTCCCTCTTACTCAGTGCAATGAAGAGAAGAATCAGAGGAAACTCATGTGCTGGGATAACAATAATTTATTTATTTAAAGGAAATGAAATAATGATACCAGTAATAAACGTTCCTTAGCAACAACTAAATCCATTAGTTCGTTCTCAGTATTCTCTCAGCACAGTCAAAACATAGCCTCATACTAGCTACTGCGATGTAAACTAACTCCATCCCAATTAAAATCAGCACTCTTTAGAAGGAGATGATTGCACACATCACTTAATCACTTCTAAAGACCAGGGATGGGGGGGTGGGGGGGGTGGGGGGGGGGGGGGGGGGGAGGGGTGTGGCGAGAGCACTGTGAGATTTTCCATACAGAAATTGTTTCTGTAATAATGACCAATTAGGAATAAAAAGAACAGGAACAAAAAGATTGCACCTTGGCAGATGATTATTTATTCATGGTAAAAGCTGATGGAACCACATTAAGGAAAAAAATATTTTTTAAATTAACAGAAGAGGAATTATTTTACTACCAGCTGATGCACATGTATCCCTGAAGTCTGCCTTATTAGCTGTGAGGAATTGCAGAATTTCAATATTCAGTATTGAAACACTTCACTGAGATATCTTCATGAATGTAAAACAATGGAGAAAGGAAAGTGCATTTACCTAACTGAGAATAATCGGAAGCCCGCTAGGAATGTCAACATTGTATCTATTTACAACTGATTTACACATCTTACAAAAGATTCAGTCAGGTGGAATCATGCTTACTAAGATGGACAGACCTATCTTTTCATGGATATGTTTTATACCCCAGATGTATCCAACCATATCCTATCAAATTATCCCATGATATACTTGGGACATATGGTCATCAGTAAAGAGAAAAAAGAATTGAAGATGAAGATAGTGAAAAGGAGAGAAGTCACTTTTGTCCAGTTCATGCTGAGGTCTTGGTTCTTATTTTTTCATCTTATAGCAAATAAAAGAGTCCCTATCGAGGCATAACAATTTATGTGACTTTATATTCTGCCAGACAATCTCTTATTCTGTGATCATTTGAATAGGCCCAGGAAGACAACTTTCCTTAAAAGAAATTACCACGGCAAAATGTTTTGTTTTCCCTTTGGATTAAATTTCAGCTTTGAAGAAAAAGACATAAATGTGTTCATGGAGTAAAAAATATACAGCTCAGCATAAAGTTTAGGAAAAGTCTCATGTAAATCAATGGCATAATTCCCCATGGATGAAGCACTGTCCTCACTAACAGCGATTGAAACTTGGTCATTGAAATAAAAAATGCCACAGTTTCACATTCAAACATCAATAGTGCAAACCAATTACGTAATACTGTGAATGTGAATTATGTGGAGCGTAATTCTTTGTTTTCTTCTTTTTCCAGAGGACACTCACACTATGAACTACCACCTGCTTTGGTATAACAAACTATGCTACAGTCCACAGGCAAAAATAAATATCTCATTCTCCTATGGTGTTAAAAGATATTCATCAGAGACTACTATAGGAATGAGTCTTCTAGCTTTCCACAGGATCAGTGGCCATACAGAAGCTGACCTATTTAACCCCAATAACACAGAGAGGTCACTGTATTGTTTTGGTTCTGCCTGCAAAGATTGGTCCTGTCTTCTGGAGAAGGCTTTTCATTGGGATTCATCTTCCTGGATGGCGGAATTCCAAGTAAAAACACAGACTCCAGCTTAATATATACAGAATAATATGCTATATTATATATATATATATATATGAGTAACAACTGGAAAGGGAAGGGAAGGGATAACAATGCACCAGTTAGAAAGGAAAGATAAGCAGAATAGTCATACCCCAGTTAATTCCTGTAAAGCGAGACAGTGATTAAGAGAAGGATACATCACCAATTACTATCTCAAAACCATCATTGGGGTTCACAGTTCAGCAGGGAAGCCCCTTGACAGCTGGTCCTGGGAGAACTGCAGTAATTCGGAAAGTGCTACACAGTGCATCCACCCATAGGTGAGGCTTCAGAAGTCAGCCTAAGGGTCTCCCACTTCTATAACAAGTAACAAATATCTTGCATAAGTTTTCTTGGCACAAATCCTGTGAACTTGCAAATTGTTATGTTCACATCCCACCTGGAACACTGAACAGGTGCCCAGACCGAGAATTGAACCACGTTCAGCCAGCACACAATATGATACTGTCTGGATTTAGGTTACTATTCGCAGAGGTGGATAAGTATAGATGCAGTAATACATCATGAACAGTAATAAACTATTTTCACTACAGGTTTTAGCAGTGAGGTATCTTAAGATGATCATCAAAAGACAGGAACTGTGTGAGTTATAAGGCAACTTCACAGGGCAGTAAATGCTGATGTGAACAGGTTGGAACTTGCACATGACTTTTTTCTTTAAACTTTACTTATTCACGATTTGATTCCAGAGAGCCCTAATACAACTGTTGAACATATTATGCCTCATGTTATTTCTTGTCAGTTCAAATAATGTGGCACTCCCAAGACCTCTCTGTTGAGCATCAGTGACAGGAATGGGGTACAAATAGCTCGATGGTTAAGGCCTTCTCTTGTGATATGTATGAGTGGGTTTTGAGACCCTTTCAGGCTAAAAACGACACTGAATTTCGTCCCCACACACCACTCAAATGACTGTTCAAAACATGAAGATCTTCTTCAGGGGATGAAGTGTTCTCTTATTCTGGGAAAAACAGAGGACATTGGCCCTCAGGAAGACAATCCCATGCTAGTTTTGTTTCAGTTTGAGATACCTATTTTGGGCTGAATGAGCTATATGACTTGGGGAGAGGAAAATAGCCCGTTAAAATGATCTGTGGCATCAGTGTTTCTCTCTGTCTTGCTCAAGCTGCTCTCTTCCCAGGGTCTGATGTTTGGGTCATCATTTTGAGGTCCCTAAAATCTCACCACATAAATAGCCAGGCTCACGGTGGCCATGCTTTCCAGGCAGGTCCAGAGGCCAAGAGCCACCTAGGTTATGCAGGTCCTATCTTCTGTTATCTTTGTTTATTTTTGCAATTAGTCTTAACATTTAGTTCATTAGGATGTGCTAATCTAGCCACTCTCAGACATCTGCCATAGTACAAACCTCGGTACAGATAAGGAGTGAAGGTAGAATGTCATAACACAGATTGCCTTAACTTAAATAGCCAGCAGAGATGCAAACCTTATTTATTTTTGTCCTTGAAGACACTTTTTGTCATTTAGTTTGCCTTCATTTTTAAAAGTAAATAATAGTCTTGCACTGTCACAACAAGAAGAGTGTAACTGATGGCATCTCATTTTGTATTGCACCCCTGTGAAATATGCACAGCCTGGTAGAGCTTGCTGGTATTTATAGCTAATTTTAACATAAAGGCTATTGTGCTAAAGAGTAGGGATGATATGACATTTGAAAAGTCTCTTGAGAAAAAAACAGCAAAGTGAATAGCACTGAAAAAATCATTCTGAACATGAGATAATTTGAGCAGCTCTGCACCATTGTTGTTCCACTGCTATCAGTGACAGGTGCTTCAGACAGCACATTTCCCAAGTATCCAAATCTATCAGTTGTTGTCTCTCTCTAGACAGACAGTCTTATTTCTGCTAAGACTGACCCATGGAAAGGTTATTCAGAGAAAATCATCAAGAATTATATCCTGCTGGTCACCATCACACCTCTGGTGAGTGGGAATGACAGGGAGGATTAAGAGATCTGGATGAGCTAAAATAGCAGCAACCAGATCCCATCTCACCAGTATCTGCCCCAGTACTGGCAGCTGTATTATCCCATTGTTGACCTCATCTTAATGAAAAAGGTGACAGACTTGTGGGCTTCACTTTGAAGCATCATTGGCTGGTGTCTTCAGTGGACAGGAGGCTAAAGATTCTTGGACTGCAACAGAAGCTTCCTGTGAGAGTTTGTGTAAGGACCACTTCCATGCCTCATTTACTCCCCTCTGTCTTTCTCTTTCCTGACCAGATAATCTGGGAGAGAGTGTCTCTTGTACTACCATCCCCTGGAGGTCTAATAAACAGTTATACACATCCAAGAATGCAGGGACCAGATGGGTTTTTGTCTCCTAAACTAGTGTCACTTTTTTATTTAAAGATTACATAACACTGCAGGAACATTCATGTAAGCAGGAAGGAGGCAGAGATTTTTTTTTAAAGGGCAGTTATTTTGAAGTTTTCTGAAAAAAACCCACTAAGTAACATTATATAATTTTAAAATTTTTGGGTGTCAAATAGATCCTCAGTGATCTATTTTCTCCGTTTGTGAATGTAGGAATTAGGTGGTCGAATGGAGGTAATACAGCTTACTTAGGGTATAGAAACTATTCCATGAGATGAAGTAGCTAAAGTATAAATCCATGTCATAACATGCCAGCTCTATTATTCCTGTAATAAGGAATACCAGGGAAGCAATAAAAAGCATCTTAGCAGTAGTAACCTCTTAAGCCACCTCCACTGCTTCATCAGCAAATGTGGGTTTGTAGGTATTAAATATTATTTAACTTGCCAGCCCTCATGAGTGTCAGTTTAAAAACAGTGAAGTAGAAGTTTATTTGTTTGTGTTCATTATCTCCAGAAAAGAAAGAGGTGCACTGAACTTCAAACCAGTGTTGTAAGAGTCCTTAAATAAATGAAGAATAATTTAAGCAGTTGGAGTGAAGTTTCTGACTCCTTTTCCATTATGGAGTCATTAAAAAAGCATTAGTTTTGGCAATTATGATTCCAAATCACTAGACCTACTAGACCATTCTTCTCCCTGTTATACTCCCTTTTTGTACGGATCTACATTGTGATCAGATTCTAAACCACACCTAGCCAAATAACTCTGCAGACAAATAAGTTGATTTTTAACTTGAATGAGTCTTCTAACTAGATTCACAGCTCCTACATTAGGATGTACACAACTGCGGGCACATACTGAAAGGAGGTTGATGCCAGTTACTAGACCAAATGGAGAGGGGAGAGGTAAACAAACAAATGATCTTCTAACTAGGTCTTTAGGTTCATGACAATACATGCCATTAAAAAAAAATATTTAACTATCCATAATATTGGACTTGACAAACTCCAACATTAGCAAATGTCAGAAGATAGTTGATGGCTGTAAACCTTTTTCTGGCTTGCATTATTTGTTTGACATATTTAAGTATTGCAAATTTCTGTCATTTTGAAACATTTTTATTTCAGGTATTAATTCAGTCTTTGTCTTTTATATGCTCTCATTGGGCTAAAAATCCATCTTGCTTTATGGACTGTGATAATGATTGCATGTGTGAGTGAGAAATCAGAACAGTGACAGGAAAGAGAGGAAGAAACAAAAAATTTTTACTCAATCTTTTAAATATTTTTAAATTTATTTTTCTTATGCCTATAATCAGTTCCCAAGCTGGTCCACTAAGTTAAAATATACTGTCCCTGACTGATTCAAATATCACCTTAATTTCTGTCTGTACGATGGTAAAAAGCTTCATAGCTATTTATATTAGTGTTTAAAAGATGTGGCAAATAGACAAATCCCTACCAGGAGAGGCATAGACTATAAGCTTGCTATAAGCATATCATGAGAAAAAAATGTTGTTCCCTGATGCACTGATGCTGGTTTCATTGAAACTTAATGAGACATACACCTACCAAACACTTGTGTGCATGTTAAAGGAAATGTGAAGTGTGTTTATATTTCCTTCATGAAAATGTTCAGACTTCCTTGGTCATTGCTCATATATAAATGTGTGCAGAAAAAGAAGGTGGAGGAGGATGTTTACAGAGTTTTTTGATCTAGATCTGTTGCTGTGTGGAGGAACAGGACATGTTTTTCCTCTGCAAATTGGCATTTCAAACTCTCCCTCAAACAAAACAACTTTACATTCATCATTCTAATATTCACTGGAAACTAGTTTCATGCCCAGCCAGATGAATTTCCTTCAGAGCTCTTTATTACTATTTGTTTCTTCCAATCATCTGTCAGTCCTAGTTATTAAATAAGGTAATAAATTTTATCACTGTGATTCTAGTTATCAAATTCAGCAGGGATTAATTAAAGGGAACAATACCATTTATGCATAGAAAATTATTTATCTCAAAACTCACAACCCCTGTGTACATCCCCAGTTGTAGCACACCAATTTATTATTCTTTTTCACTGTTGGACATTGAGCTCAGGGACCATGGAAAAAATGTTTCCTTAATAGTACATGCACAATTTGACATTAGGGTTTTATTCTGCCAGGCAAGCTAATGGTTCATGTAAGTGTCAGCGACATTTCCATTTACAATTATCCTCAACAGCTTGCTTAACACTGCACATTTTCAGAAGACATGGCTTTCCACTTCACAGGGAGCCTTACGCGTGCCAATCTGCAGACACTTCCCATGCAAACAAAAGTTATCATCTAATTAAACAAAGGTAAAATAGTCCTGGTGGTCCTGACAAACTGATTGATTCAGCTGCCTAAACTTAAGTTTCTAGCATCATATTATACATCTTATTGCACCATGCTTGGCCTCCTGCTGCAGGTTTTCTACAAGTCCTCTGTCACATCTGCCAGTTCCTGCAGATGGCTCAGGTATTCAGTACTGCAGCTGCCTCAGCCCCTAATGGCATGTTAAGATATAGCCTAATATTACTTGTGTTATAGCCTATTTTTTAATCCTGTTGGGAAGATTCAGAGTTGAATAAATTGAGTATAGTGTTAACATTGGGTTTCATAAGTCAGAGGTGGAACACTGAGTGTCAGGGACCTGAGTGAACCAGCAGATTCTGATTGCACTGGCCAGCCTGAAAACGTCTTCTATAATCCTCCTCCAAAAAGCCTTTCTCATCCCTTCTAGCCTAGCAAGTTAGCTGTGTGTGTTCAGGGTCAGCTTTCGTATGATGTGACTGTGTATTCCTAGAGAAAAAACAAAAAAAAAACCAAACAAAAAAAACCCCCAAAAAACATGAAAATAGCTAAGATGTGAGAAAGCCCTATGGGAAGCCTTATCCAGGGCATACAACCATGCTGGAACCTTCTGCCCTGCTCAGAAGCTGCATTTGATCTCCAGCCCTTCACCTTGGTCTTTGCCTGAGTTAAATTGCAGGTATGTCCATGCCTGGCTTTGCACCTTGCAGGTCTTGACTTCCTGCCTTGAACTCAGATCTGACTCATATTAGGACTAATGTGGTGACCATTATTCTGTCTCTGGTTACTGTCATCAGACCTGCTCTTCTCTTCTGGTTTGAATACTGTGGGACAGTACCCCTTGTCTGCAAGGACACTGCCCTGTCTGCCCGGCTGTCACCTCTGGATCATGGCTCCCTTTCCCCTGCAGGGCACTTTCACTGCTTCCTGACACTAAGGATAATGGACTTGTCCATTAAGGGCTCTGGAAACTATCTAATGTCTGTCACTGCTTCCTACTGCAGATTAGAACAATGTATTTGCAGAACAGACTTATGAAAATTCTTATATATAGTAAGAAAACAAAATTACTTTGGATCTTGCCACATCTGTGCACTCTATCTCATTTTCCTATTGCTATATGGCAAGCATAAACATGCCAGTAGGATTCAGATTAAATACTGTTAAAATATTAAACAGTGATCTTGTGATACTTTTTCTGAAACTGAACTTGTGACTTGCGGTGATACCTTGTGCTTTGCCATTCTTCTGCACATATTCACAGGAGGGAAGGAAATACCACAAAGTCAAAACCTAATCCTGAAGAAAAAGGTGGACCACTGCCAGTGCCTGACAGTGGTCATGAAAAGGGACATGGTGAAGTTTAGAAAGGAGAATGGCAGACTTCGACCACTGAAAGTGAGGGTCCCTTCCAACTGAAATATTCTATTCTATTCCACCCTGTTCTAAAGTGAACTCTGACTACATTAGTTTAATAAAAATCTGCACTACTGATCATTTGACCAAGTGAAGACCTTTGACAGAACAATTTTATCATATAATTTACATATATAAGGGCAGTTGGATGTCTGCAGCAGATATAGCATTATTTTCCCTGTCTGAAGATGTTAGACAATTCTACCTGCCTCCTGACAACACTTGAGGTGAAGGAAAGCAGTAATTTTCACGTTCAACAATGACAAGAGAAACAGCCAAGATTGGGGTAAGTCTTTTCCCTGACAATTCTGCAGTAAAATGGCTGCTATTTGTGCATTTACAAATCAAATTGAATTCCCATTACACAAGTTGCAAGTGCTCATGTCATATCTGAGCCAGGTGAAAATCCACCCCCCATAAATGCAGATGTAATTCTGTGTCTTTCTTTCCTTCTATTACTGTGCTCTGGGAGTGACTAAGCTGCTCAGTTGAGAATAAAAATTGAAGGAAGGAGGGGGAAGAAAAGGATTGGATGTTTATTTTATTGGTGGATGATTATCACCCTTCACTGACAATGATTTCTACTTAGGTCACTGAAGTGTGAACTCTCAGACAATCCCTATTCTCTGAGCAAGCACAAACAAAAAGAAATGCAAGGAACAGGGATCTGGGAATAATATGGGAGCTGCAAGCTGTCAAAACAACTTACTACACTTCTCAGATAAGACACAAGAGACCTCTGAAGGTGCACTCTGACTGTCATGTGAGAGAGCCAAAGAGGAGGATATTTCTCTTCAGCCTAAAAAGACAAGGTCTCTTATTTCAGACACAGGACTCCCTAGACTGACACTCCCCTACAACAGCCAAATTTTGACTTCATGGGTATGTACAGTAGCTTTTTACTTGCTGGGTTTGCTAGCTTAAATATTCTAAAAGGACATTATGGAATAGCCGCACTTGTGTGCTAATAACATTTTCTGGTGTTTTTTTTCACTCTTGATGAACTTTTATATGACCACAACAAGACTTTTATAAACTGTATGAGGTAACATCATAAATACCTGGTTATTTGGTGGGCTACGAAGAAAAATATTCTGTGCTTAGCATCAGTCAGTGAACTAGAGAATTGACATGACTTCATATTCTCTAACCTTGCAGTCACATGCAGCATTTTTTTAAAGGCATATATATGTTCCACAGTAATCCACAGTCAGCACAAGGAATAACTAACTACTCTCAGCACAGGTTTTTCTATTTATATTTGCCCTGACTGAATCAAGGCTTCAAACCTTATGGTAGAAGGTGTGTTCTTTGGACCAGACCCTAGGGTTAAATTACACAGTGTTTAATCCAGGGTGCAGTCATACTGTATGCACCTGACACAGTCATACTAGATAAGACTTGGACATACAGATCAGTCGAACAAAGTCTTGTTCAGTTGTCTGGAGGGGATTTTTCCAGAAAATTATTGCCAACGTGGCATACGCTAAATGGCTAAATGCAGTAAAATGTCAGAAACGTTGTCCTAAAAATATTGGCAGTGGAACAATTCAGGGAGACAGTGAGGAATCTTCACTGAATTCCTTAGTATTTTTAAGGCCAAAACCATGTGCAGCAGGAGACGTTCCCTTTCTAATACTCAAGAACTGACTATCTGGCTTCAGGAGAAGAGAGCAGCATTAACCACTGTCTCTTCTGAACCATCAGTGGACACTGCCACAGAAATGCAGAGACATGTAAGTAACAGGGTAATTATTCAGCAATAAGTGCAGTAAAATACTGTCCCTACACCTCAGGATCGAAAGAAGAAGACCTTATGATGCACTGGTGTTCATGTGAAGTCAGTACTGCTTATCATCAGGATTAAAGCTGCTATTGAGATAAGATCTTGGGAAAGAAATGCTGTGAGGAATAACTGAAAACTCTTCCGAGTTCGGAGAGTTTAACCCAATGATCTTAATTGTTATTCTTCATTCCAGAGTTTACTCTGCTGTCACTTACAAGGCTAATGCTTTACACTGTGATGCTGGCTTTAATCTGGGAATCTTGTATCATTTTACAAGCATCAGTGGATTATGTTTCACTCCACCTGAAGTGAGGATAGTAAGCAGTATTAATTGCAGTGATATTTGGTTGCCATCTCTCTATGATAGGAATGATGTCACATTAAATGCCTTACAGCCCTCAGCACAGTTACGATATTGTGATTCTACAAAAGAGGGAAATGGAAAGATACGTTTGTTCTGAATTGCTCCTTAAGTCACTGGCAAGACTTGGAACAGAGTGTAAACTGACATGCTCTGCCAATCTCTGAAGTCCAGCCCAAGCCCTCCCTCTTCCTGTAAGTGATCGTTTGACACTTTCTGTGCAATCTGAGAATTTTTTTACCATTTAGTAAAAGAAGGGGGGTGGGGGGGAGGGGTGGGGAACCAACACCCAACCCATAAATCCTTGGGTATATGGTTTAGATCTGCTGTTTGGCACATTTCAGGAGCTGAGACTGATTTCTACTTTTAGACTGCACAGTGTTCTTGGTCCATAGTGTTCTCCCTGAAAAGCGTCAACACCATTTTTTTGACTAGAGACTTAGTGGTTGGAGTAGAGATGGCAATTTCAGCCTTACAAAGCAACTCATAAGCATGCTCCAAAAATAAATATAGCATCATATATTTTATGAGCATGTGGATTTCATGAGAGCTTGGATCTCACTGAAATATAATTTCTTACTCCTGTTTCAAAGTCTTCTCTACATTTTGCCTTTAAAAGTCTACTTTCTCTGCAGCTACTTATTTTTGTTATGTTACCACGTTGTAAAACACAACAGCTTTCATTATCTATCCCTTCAATTCTTTTAAACTCCTGTTCTCTAGCCTGAGAAGTCAGTAAAATTGTTAGTTTAGTTTCCTGGGGAATTCGGTTATTGCTGAGTTGTGTTTTGGATTTCTTTCCTTCTTTCTGACTTTGAGTAACTAGGACAAGATTTAATGAGATTAAAAACAATGAATGCCTGTTTAGAGACCAGTGCTTATTAGACTAGGTGTCATCTATCTTTCAGGTGGAAGTTTTGTGACTATGTGAAACTCTATGAATGCCCCTAAGATGCTAACATCTGCACAGAATGATTCTGTGAAAGCTTTATATTTCTTTCCTTATTTCTTTTCCCTCTAAGTTTTCTGCTTGTTGCTGAAATCTGCTTCTCAGATGAGAGAAGAGGGAAGCAAGAGAGAATGAAGGTCAGTGACAGAATTGTATCACTCTCTGCTAATAAAAACCTACCTGGTCTGCACTGGTGTCTCTACAGTCTTGAGCAATGTATCACATGCTATATGGTTGGAAAGAACTGAATCCTCCAGGAGTCATGGAAACCTCTGTAATCTTTCTGACAGCATCAAAGATTATCTCCTTATTTTTAGTGCCCCTAGCCCTCTTCTCTCCTCCCCACCTGCATTCCAAAATCCCACCTTCTAGAAGTTAGCCAAGGTGGTTGTGTTTATACTGCCAGTTAAGGCAAGGACCTACCCTGAGTTTTCTCTAGTCACCATGTTCACACACATACCTGCTTACAGATACTGTTTCAGATCTGTTCCAGTGAAGTTCAAAGCCCAGCCCAGTGGCTTAGTGCAAGCCCAGATTCCTCTTATTTATTTCTGAGAGGCATAAGCATGGACAGGGAAGAGACTTGGGTGTTCTCTCAAATGCAACATTTGAAATCATCATGTTCTTTCCAAACACAGGTCACTTAGGACATGCTATGCAATTGGCACTTCAGCCAGGACTGTAAATAACAAGTAAGACTTAAAGGAGGTGAAGTCTATACTTAGGTCTATATTCAGAGGTCATATTTTGGTTGCCATATCCTGTAACAACAAGCTCCTACCAACTTCTGTATGAGCCATGATGACTGTCCTTTCACCTGAGTGGCCTTTCACGGCTGGGAGGAACTGTGAGCAAAGCCAATCCTTTTCTTCCTTTTTCTCTAAAAGAGATGTACCACTGGTGTGCTGAGAACACTGGTTATCGTATCTCATTATTTCTTGATATGACTTCGTCTGGCAACATGCCTTGTCTCACCATCTTTCTGAATAAAATTATGTGAACAGCACCTCTACTGTGGGTTTCCTGATTCCAGCTTTAATTCCTAAGATTTACTTCAGTAGTAATTAAATAAATTTGTTTTGTAAAGGCTTGCAAGGTTTCTGTGTTGTCTTTTGACAGATTATCAGAAGTATTTGGCAAAGCTGGGCTGTCAGTCAACACAAATACTTATATTGTATGCACCTTCATCTTATAAAGGAGGGGTTACTGAAGCTTCTTCACACAATCACAGACTCTCAGGTGGGAAGGCACCTTTGGAGATCACCTAGTCCAACCTCCTGCTCAAAGCAGTCAACTAAAGCAGGTTGTTCATGGCCATATCCTGTTGGGTTTTTAATATCTCCAAGGATGGAGACTCAAGAACTATTCAGGGTAAACTTTTTGTCTTAGCTTTGCACCAGCTAGTCTATGTTTTGCTTCACCCCAAAACACATCAAGTTGGATAGGTGGTACCAGCCCGGGGCCCACGGCACTGCAGGACCGGCAGGAAGGGGGTGTGGGGATATGGGTGGAAAGGCTTGTGGTTGGGCAGGACCCTGGGAAGGGGAAGGGTCTGAGGGGGCTTCCGGCCGAAGGGGGCTGGGGGTTTGTTTGTTGTGGGGACCTCGTGGCGAGTGGTTGGTGCTCCAGGCAGAGCCAGCGTCTTGCGGGGCAGATCAGTCTAGGAGTCGGGGTTTGAAAGGTTTTTTTCCTCTCTTTTACTCTCTCGGCCCCCGGGTAGTTTCATGGAGGGGTTTGCTCCCTTCAGGTGGGTTTTCTTTCTTTTTTCCCTTCTTGGGGTGGGATCTTGTATAATTTGTTTTACCTTTTTCCTCTGTTCCTTATATTACTCATTAGCACTAGCATTGTTAGTAACTCCCTAAGTTTCATTTATATAATTAAATAGTTCTTAACTCCTATGGGCTTTTCCTCGGTTTGTTCCTCCGACCCTTCCTCACCAAGAGGAGGTGTTGGGGGGCACGGAGTGGTAGAGCAGCTGCTTGCTAAAACCAGGACACTTTTCTTGTACTTAGTCACCCTCATTGCCCTCATTGGAGGGAAGGGAAAAGAAGGGGAAGGAGGGAAGGAGAGAAGGAAAGTTTTAATCAATGTTTTAACCATATCTTGAGCATAACTGACAAGTTAAGACATATTACACCAATAATCAAAGTAGCTATTTAGATCATCCAGTAGTGGAAGGTCTATTTGCTGATATGTTCAGGCTGTCTGTTAAGGATGTTTTCTATTGTTGCTTCATCTTCTCTAGCATTACAGCTTCTTAAAGAAATATTTCTATTTTCCTGCCCATGTAGTTTGTATTGCTGATCAAGCTCTAGTCATTAGACAGTGGATTCATTTGTTATAACTGTTTTGGGGTGGGTTTTTTGCATTTTCACACTTTTCTTGGTAAGTAGGGTACGTAGGATTTTAGAACTGCTCTGTTATTTTGCTCTCAGGTAATTTTGATTTGCATTCTTTTATTTCCATTTAAAATAACCTTCTGAGTTCTTTCACTAAAAAGCCTGAGGGGTTTATTCATCCCTATCAAATTACATTTATTTAAACTTCGACCATAAAGAAAATACAAGCATAAATATGGACCAAGCTGTCAACTTGACTCATCATTTACAGTTGACAGGATTAACTGGGTACAGCAACAAATGTGAAAAACATCTCAGAGTAATGCTACAGGATGAATGAACATATTTTAATATTGACAACCATCTCTCTTCTCCCCTCTCTCACTCTATTTAAACATGCTTTTTGTTTTTGTTGTTTAATGAATTAATATAGTGCTTCTTAAAGAACTGTCTCAGGCTAGGCACAGGGTATTTTGTTGCTTGTATGTTTCCATGACAGTATGATGAAAGATTCTGGTATAGACAAGTGAAGACTGAGTACTAACTACACTATGATCACACTTTATTCTTCGAAAAATATCGTGACTATGAATGAAATATAGGTAGTGGAGTTAATCCACAAACATTTCATGTGGAACATCAGACAATCTTGGGATGATAAGACCATCTGAGTAGCACTCATCTGTGGTAGTTTTGGCATGTAATCACTGTGGAAAAAACAATTGCTGGGGTGGAAATCAGTTATTTGTACTCATTGTTGGTATTATGTAGGTATTATTGTGCTGGTTTCAGTCAAGAAAGAGTTAATTTTCTCCATAGTTTGGATGGCTGGCCTAGGATGACTGAAGGAACAGGGCCAGTAGCATGGAGTTAGAGGACAGAGAAGCCAAGCATTTGGGGTCACTTGCTGGAGAAGAAGGCATTGTCAAAGCAACTGGAAGGACAAAAATGTAGGCCTCTGGAGACGACTACTGACAAGCATGAAGGAAAGGTATCCCTTTAAGGAAAGTGTGCCACATCAGCCGTTCAAATAGATCATCATGGAGAAAAGTATCCAGTACCGGAGGGAATTAGCTGTGCTGCAGGTAGTTTATTGTGACCCAAACAATGCATCGTACCCACAGATCCGGATGAAGTTAACTGCACGACTCATGTGGTGGAAATTAATGCAGAGTGCACCATCCTCGTATTCCAGTGTGTTTGCAATAATAACTTGGAAAGAGGATGAGATGATTTGCTGATTCCAGCAATATAAGGAAAGTGTCTCTTCTCCCATACAGGCCTGTGTCTTGGCTGTAGAGAGACTGTCCCAGGAGTTTAAATAATTCAGAGAGCAGATGTTCCAGTCCCCACCTGCATGAGCCAGTATCTCACCTATTAGGAGTAAGTGTTCTTCTGCTCAAAGAAGGGAATATAGCAGCTATCCATCACAGCATACAGTTTTACCTATGTGACCACTGAGAGGGTATAAGGGGGTTGGATGGAAAACCTACCTCGCTTCTATGTGAATTGAAAAGGGAAGAATTCACAAATGGGGATTCTTCCAGGAAAATCACTGCTCCCATATCCAAACAAGATGTAAGACCTGACCTGACAAATAATCAGTTCCTCCAAGACGAGTGAATCATGTCAGTACTAGAGCAGCCCTGCCTCCATTCAGGTGGAGGAAAGGGACAAACGTTTACTGGACTGGCAACATAGGGGTCAACTGTTTATGGCTTGTTGGCCATCAGGGAAGAGATGCAACATACAGATGGGCTCATGATTGAGGGATGGACTTAACCATGGACAATATTGCACAGGTTATTCATGAATGTGAAATGTGCTGCAATTAAACAAGCCAACACTAGAGGACCTGTCAGATGTGCTGGCCCTGCCCAATCAAAACTTTCACATACTGTAGAAGGAGATAAAGTCCCTCTAGTGGATGTTAAAAGTATGTTGGGAAAAAACTGTTTGGGTTACTCCTGCCTAGGGCAAATGCAAACCCATCCGTGGGGTTGCTTTTGTGCAAGGACCTTGGCACACTTTGTGAGTAATGAGAGAAGACAGAGAATTCCGATGTGTGTCTCAAGGGGATTTGATTCTGGGGGAAAATAGCCCATGAATTAAATTACATGATGGACATTAATGGCTGCAACTAGCCACTGTTCTGAATTTTGTGTTGTAGGAAACTCTACAGCAGAAATCATCTGAACCTACAGAGAACAAGTCTTGCCAGAAGTGCAGCAGTGACCTGACCTGATCTGGCTTTGGTGCCCAGTGATCCCATGTGACACTCACCTTTCCCATCCTGAATGCCCACCACAACAGATGGATCCCGAAGTCATGGACTAATGGTCATTTTGCAAAGATGGTCCATAGACTAGGGGAATGATATCTGTGTGGGATGGCAGGGGAAAGGGGGAGCTGATTAATGAGAATTTAGGGAATAATGTGAGACTCGAACACGATGTAAATGGTATGAAATAAAGAGTGGAGAATGTGCTGGTTTCAGACAGGAAGGAGGTAATTTTCTCCACAGTGTGGATGGTTGGCCCAGGATGGTCAAGGAGTATTTCATTCCATGGTATGTCAGGCTCAGTACACTTATGCAATTCTGAAGCAGGAAGTGGCTTGGGGGGAGAAGGGTCATCCAGGCTTAGGTTACCTTGGTAGTTGGGTGTTTAGCTCTTTTGTTAGCTCTTGGTGTGGTTGTTAGTTGTGAGGTGGGTTCGTTTGTTAGTGTGTTGGGGGAGTGGCTGGCTTTTGTCCTGTGTTGTCAACCTGGTGCTCTGGCTCTGGGGGCTCTCAGGCTTATTAATAATTATGTAATTATCTTGGGTTTAATAATAATTATGTAAGGTCATAGAAAGTTATTATATTTCAGAGGGTGCATTTTTGTGTCAAATGAAGTATCTGGTTGAAATCAGCAGAGGATGTTATATGTTTTTAATGTCATTTGGCAGCAAACCAGACCATTTTTAGTAGACGTGATGTTCACAGATTCAGAGATTCACGGAATAGTAGGAATTGGAAGGGACCTCTAGAGATCATCTAGTCCAACCTTCCAACCTCCCTGCCAGAGCAGGATCACCTAGACTAGGTCACACAGGAACAAGTCCAGGTGGCTTTTGACAGTCTCCAGAGTCAAAAGGAGATTCCACCATCTCTGTCACCCTCATGGTGAAGAAGCATTTCCTCATGTTCAGGTTGAACTTTATGTTTTCCAGTTTATGGCCATTGCCCCTAGTCTTGTCACTGGACACCACTGAGAAGAGCCTGGCCCCATCTTCCTGACACCCACTCTTTAGCTATGGATAAGAATTGATAAGATCTCCCCTCAGCCTCCACTTCTCCAGACTAAACAGACCCAGCTCTCCCAGCCTTTTCTCATATGGAAGGTGGTCCAGGCCCTTAACCATCTTAGTGGCCCTGCACTGGACCCTCTCCAGTAGCTCCTTGTCCTTCTGGAACTGAGGAGCCCAGATCTGGACACAGGACTCCAGGTGAGGCCTCACCAGCACAGAGTAGAGGGGGAGGGTAACTTCCCTCAACCTGCTGGCCACACTCTTCTTAATGCATCCCAGGATGCCATTGGCCTTCTTGACCACGAGGGCACACTGTTGGCTCATAGTCATCCTGTTGTCCACGAGGACTCCAAGGTCCTTTTCCCCAGAGCTGCCCTCCAACATATCAGCTTCCAACCTGTATTGATCCATGGGGTTGTTCTTCCTCAGATGCAGCGCTTTACACATGCTCTTACTGAACTGCATTCGATGTCTCTCCGCCCAGCTCTCCAGCCTGTCCAGGTCATGTTGGATGGCAGCACAGCCATCTTGTATGACAGCCACCCCCACCCAGTTTTGTATCATCAGAAAACTTGCTGAGAGTACATTCTATACCTTCATCCAGGTCATTGATGAATACATTGAACAGGGCTGGACCCAGCACGGACCCCTGTGGGGCGCCACTAGCCACAGAACTGTCAACAAATACTACTATACAGTTATGGGCATGATTGCTGACTCAGTGCACTGCTGTTACTATTTTTGCTTCAAATATTTCTGTAAGGAAGAGTGTGTGGTTCACCCCAAATTCTTTATTAGCATAGTATCCTTCTCTCTGAAAATGGTTTGTAGCAGCTTTTCAAGAAAGAAAAACAGAAAAATAGAACATAAACAGTTAGTTATTGCATTGAAAGAGAGATTTTGCAAATATTCAGGTTAACAGAGCCCTCAAACATTCCTCAACGTCTGACACATTTTCTTCTTCCCAGGACCTGACTCAGTTAGGTCTGCATTATACAATTTGTACTGTATTTAAAGGACCTGCCAATATGACAGTGTATGGCTACTTTCAAAACCATCAAAAATAAGCGGAAGGTATTGCTGTGTAAAATACCATCAATTAGCAAATTCAGTTAATTGCAGGTGTTTCTGTATTTCTGAAGAAAAGCCTAAACAAGACCATGTTGGGTTTTGTTCTCTGTTTAAGAGGCTTAGGGAGAATTTCTATTGAATTGCATCTGTGCACCAGGGTTGACAATGCATTCTTTTCCTATGATAAAAAAATCAAAATTATTTGCTTTTCTTTCAGTTAAAAAAATCATAACTATCCTCAGTGTTTACCATATTTAATCACTGTGTTCCTTATTAGAACAGCAAATGACAGATCTTTTGTTGCCAGATGGAAGAATTACAATGATATTCCTTCAAGTTCTCCCCACACTGCCTCAATGCCTCTGTTGAGCAGCTAAAGCTTTTCTTGACTTATGACTGTGAATCTAGACATTCTCTACAGGCTGAAGAAGTAAAGCATATTCTTTCCCTTAGTTGGCTTACTATGACTAGGGGCACAGATGTCTTTCATTCTGCACCTAGGCAGTAAGTAGGGATGTGCCCATTACCTGAAAAGAAAAGAATTCAGAATGTCTGGAAACCATAAATTGAGCTCATAAATATCAGAAAACACAGCTTGTGAAATGGAAACCTTTCATGAGAATATTTTAGTTTCTGTGTCTGTATATGAAATCACTGAATGAAGGAAAATGCCAGAGGTGAAGTATGTCTGGGAGTCACATGGTCCTATGGGCTGTGGACTGAAATCCTTCCCCTCCTGATTCAGACCACTGAACTCCCACATTCACACATTGTACTGCCATTTGGAAGTACATCAATACGATGGAGAACTGGGCTGATGGGAACATCATAAATTTCAACAAAAGAAAAAGATAAACTGCACCATGCAGCAATACCTGTTGAGGGCAGACCAGCTGGAAAACAGCTTTGTATAAAAGGTCCTGGAGGTCCTGCTGGACAGCAAGTTTCACATGATGCAGAAATTTGCCCTTGCAATAAAAGTGCACAGCAAGTGTCCTGGGCTGCATCAGGAAAGCATTGCCAGAAAGCCAAGGAACTGGTAAGACCTCTATCAGGAACTTTGAGTCCAGCTGTGGATTCCACAGTACAAGAAAGACATGGACATACTGAAGAGGATCCAGTGTAGGTGCAAAACTGATGAAGGGACTGGAGATCTCTCCTATTAGTAAAGGCTGAGAGAGTTGGGATTGTTCAGCCTGGAGAAGAGAAGGCTCAGGGATGGAAACTTATTAATATCTATAAATATTTGAAGAGAGAGTCCAAACAGGTGGGAGCCAGGCTCTTTTAGTTGGGTCTAGTGACAGGACCAGAGGCAATGGGCACAAACTGCAACACAGGAGGTTCCTTCTATACATGAGAGCTCTTTTACTGTGAGGGTATCAGCACTGGCACACCTTGTCCAAAGAACTGTGTATTCTCCACTCTTGGAGATATTAAAAAAATGTCCGGACGCAGTCCTGGGCAACTCTAGGTGGCCCTGCTTAAGCAGAGGGCTTGGACCAGGCGACCTTCAGTGGTCCATTCCAACACTAGTGATATCACATAATTTAATCACTGTAAAGAATAGTTGTTTGGGTTTGGTTGTTTTGCAGTGTGGGGGTTTTGGTTGGTTGGTTGGTTGGTTTTTTCCCCCATTTATTATCTTAAGCATTTTAATTTAACAAGAGATTCTTGTAACAGCTTGGTAATGAAATAGTATACCTTCTGGGCATCTTTATGTACATTCAGATCATATTTTCATTCACATAGAAATGTTTTAGCACCCCATGTTTTTTTGTAAAAAGGACAAACCTGTCTGTTCCTGCAGAAAAGACTGATTCCTTTGTGTTCCCTCTTCCTGTGTTAACAGCCTCCTAGACTTTGCTGAATCCTGACTGCACTTACTGCATTCTGCAGCAACATCCTGCCTACGGTTAGAAATGCTGCCTTCTCTTGCAGAGATAAGGCCCTTTAAAAAAAAAAAAAAAAGAAAAAAGGAGAGAGTATCTTGTCATAAGAGGTTTTGCAATACAGATAAAATTGCATGTTCAAGAAAGTAGCAGGTTTAAAGTAAATAGTTACAGGAATTAGCAAAAAATCTGTGAGGCCACTTTTAAGAATCAATTATAAGCATTGGAAACATAGACTCTGAAATAACAAGAGGAATCAGACAGGGTCCAGTTGCTGCAGAAGAATAGTGGGATCAGTCACCTATATCAGCTAAATTGGTGAGGAAAAAAGGTGTCTGCATCTACAAAAATCACCTGGACCTGTGAACATCATTAAACTTGCAGAACTCTAGGATCTGTTAATCAATTATAATCACAACAGACACTGGCAAGTCTTTCTCTGAATTCAAAAGAATTTATTAATATTAACATCCTAATACCAATGATGTTTTATATTAAGTGATAGATTTAATACCAATACTTAATGATGTTTTATAGGAAATAAGAAATTTAAAGAAGGAAGTGTTAATGGACAATGTAAATTCTTCCAGGACATTTTATTGGATGTACAATAGCCCATGATTTCACAAACACAGAGAATCTTTCATTACAGAAAAAGGTCTTGATTAAAAAAAACAGGTGAAAATTACTATTCTAGTTTAATATGCAATACGACTTGGAAAAAGAAACACTTGAACAGAATGAATTCAAATACAAAATTTAATGCAGGGAGCTGATAAAGAAAGCAATCACTGAAGTTTAAATGGCCCAGCAAAAATCATGGGTCATGGCCCAGTAAGTAAGCATATAACATGAAGCTGAGCTCCCAAGTAATGTATGCATCCACTGCTACATTTGAATGGGAATGTCAGAGGTACGGATGCACAACCAGGAAAAAATGTTCAGTATATACTTTTGCTTCACAAGATGCTGTGAATAAAACAGAAAGCATAGCATTTCTAAGAAAGGTGGTTATAAGCAGGGTTTTCTGAAATTTAACATTTTAAAATCCAGAAACTTTTATTTCTTATAAAATCTATTTTGAGGAACTTCCTGAACAAGAAACAGTATTAAATAAATAAATAAAGTGGAGACATGAGATTTCTTGACTGAAAAGACCACCTGGCTAGTTTATATTTTTAAGCAGGACAGACAGATCTTGCAAATACCTAGGACTGCTGATCCTGACTTCAATCCTAGAGAAAACAGTGTGCTAATAAAATGCTTATCCAATACACAAAGGAGCAAGCCTCATGTTTAACCGCTATCCATGTGGCTCATCAATTAAATGTGTAATTTTCCTGATGATAATATAACTGCTGAAAGTAATCTCTATGAAAATCCAAGAACAATGAGACTATTTCACTATCTCAAGTGTATAAGAATTGGCTTTGTTTAAACATGGCGGGGGGTGGGGTGGGGGTGGTGCGACGTTGTGAGGGGGGGCTGGAAATCAGCTTTATTCTGCTTGGGAATATGTTTGGAACTGACTGTCACTATATCTGAGTCTAAATATCAAGGTTACAGAGCAACAGTTTAAGATAAAGGACAATTGTGGGGAAAAAACCCACAACGCTATTATAGTTAATAAACTCAAGCCAGAATTTAAAAGAAGGCTTTTAATCATAACAATAATGAAGTTGTGATACATCAGGCTAACTGTAGTAGTCAGCCAAACATACTTGTTTTTCTATAGAGAAGTCTATAAAGCACATTACATACCATTATTCATGATAAAATAAAATTGTATTCAATAACATGGGGTGTCTTTTCCCATTCTATGCTACTATTATTTATCCATCTGATCAAGATAAAAAAATTGATGCAGCACACTTGAATTTCTTCAGGGCATTTGAGAGAGTACTACACAATATTTCACTTTCTATAGAGCAAATAATACAACAAATGGATTAATGTCACTTATTGTAGCAGCTGTTAAAGGAAAGTCATCCATGAACTGACCAATTTACAATGCTTAAAGTAAAGATCTTAATAATTATATCAAATATTTACAGATAAGTCTTGAAGATAAGGAAAAAATAGTGAGATAAATAATGAAGAAGACATGCTACTTCAACAGGATATTCTAAAGTATGTTAAATTTTTTTCCTGATATTCAACTGCTCAGTAACATATGCAAGGGCAGGAAAATCACGCTGAACTTACTTGATAAGGAAGCTTACAGTGGAAAGTAGTAAGACAGAGAAAAAAAACTTTTGAAAAAACCTTTTGTTCAACAACAGAATATTATCTAACATGCTAGTAGAGAAGTGCTGTAACAGAAAGGACTAAAATAATCTTCAGAAATACAAAAAGTAGGACTGTCAAAAAAAAAAAAAAAAGGTAAATTACCTTGTCTGTACACAGCACTGTCAAGATCCCTAGCAGTTCTATAGTTCAGACTTGTAAGGGATGCAGAAAAATAGTTGTGCACAAGGAAGATGACAGGAGGACAGAAAGAATGCTCTATAGATCGTATGTTATGTTGAAAAGCTTTAGGAGCTCAGTCTATCCAGCTTATTAAAGAAATTGGATTTGACACTACATCTGATAATGAAGTGAGTGCAGAGAAAAATTCACAATGGGATTCACTGTGAATGAATTCATAGTGAGACCTATTCGGGCTTTTACATCCTGAGCTGAAAAATACAGAAATTATAAAACATTGTTTTTAAACAATTAGAGAAATCAAGCATTGTAACAGTTTACAAAGACAGTGAGGTTGGAGAGATTAGTGATAGATGTTTGAGTACACTGATGTACATTACATGGTCATGTACAATGATATAAGGTTTTACCTCAAGTTTGTTCTCACTTAACTAGAGCTCTGTGAGCCCCTGAAGCACACTGAAGTCACTCATTGTACTCTTTACCAGAATAATCCATATTTTACCATTTGTTTATGAATCTTAACCCACTACAATATAAAACTAATATTGATATGTTCCCAAGGCAAATATTTCACATAAACCTGCTTTTCTAAGTTCCCTTTATTTTAATGGCTGTAAATAAATAGCTTGTGATTCATTATTAAAGGAAACCTCTAACATAAATCAGATTAACTGCAAGCATAGAGTTTCTGGTTTTATTCTCCATGAGACCAGACGATTAACTCAAACGTAGGTATCTGCACTGACTATGTCTAAAGATGTTAATCCTAGTCCTTAAAATGAATCCTAGTCCAGGGAATTACCTTTCTTGCTAGATCTACATCTATGTACAGAAAACAAAAGTACAACTCTTGTGAGATTGTAATTAGTCAAGTTCCTGTATTTAAGGCATGAAAAAAAAAATTCCAAAAATTCTGCAGAAATTTAGAATATGTGAGGTCAAACTCACACAAAACAGTTAAAAGCAGCTTCCAAAATTAGGCTGAACTGCTGTTGGGAGCCAAGTAGGGCATTACACTATATGGAGTCGGTGGGTAAATGTTGGAGATTAGTTCTTAATATTTGATCTTTTATAGCCTTTTATAGAAAGTTAAGTTTCTTCCTATATATTTGATAGTATAATCTCACTTCTAAAAGACAAAATGCCTATTACTTCTGTACTCAGGAATCAGAGTCAATGGCGTTGGTGGATACTTTCAGTCCCTACATCTTCTCCTTCCTTCATTGATCCTTACAGAGGTTTTTTGATTTTGTTGATGTGCCCATCCCTCCTACAATTTTGGTGTAAAACAATGACCATAAGCATGTTTTGGGTTTCCATTGGTAACTGACGGAACTCAGGGAAAAATACGTTTTATGCAAAATAAATTATATTAAATTGGTGGTTTTGGCTTTTTCTTTTGGTTGGTTTGGTGTTTCCCTAACATCAGAGTGGCTATGTATCCTATAATAAATCAGAAAATTTCCTTCAAATGCTTGAATTGTTCATTTATCTGTAGATAAATAATATAATTGTAAATAATAATAATAATACAGAAATATTTGAAACTAGGGAGGCAATTCCCATGTGTTAAACTACCAGGGACACTGGTATCTTCTTCCTTAAGTGAAGAGCTGCATGGTTTTTTGTATCTGTGTTGCAAATCCTTCAGCACTGATAAAGACCCAGTTTCTCCTTTTCTCTGTCTGTATCATGTAATGAACAAGAAATAGTAAATGACAACCTGTAGAGTACCTGGATATGGGGTTTTATTTAAGAAGCAAGGACATAGGAGTCTTTCCCTAATCGATTATTTAAGTTACTCACTCTCCTCTGCAGTGCTATGCTCACCAGTTCTTAATTCCCCTCCCTGGCAAGGAGATCAGTGCTGGCCTGTGGTGCTCAGGCAGAAAGTTGTGTTGGTCCAAGCCGTGCCTCTGCTCAGTCACCAGTCACAGGCACTACTGGCTAAGGTGCCTGGGCATCCTCATGGACTTATCTCCACAAATCTCCTCCACCTCCTAGACCTCCTGCTTCCAGGATGTTTCCTCCAGCCAGGACCTTCACTTTTTTCTTTCTGGACCCTGTATTTCTTTCCCCTCTGTCTTCTTTTCAGGAACATACCTTTTAGGCACCACCTCTTCTTTCCAGAGGCTAAACCCCTTGTTTTCTGAGTCTAAAGAGTCTAAGAGCAGAAAAACAACATATGGTCAGCCTCCTAATTGGTGGTTCTTTCTCATGTCCCAGCAAGTTTGAGACAATATTGAAACTTCAACTTCCAAGAATTTTCAAGAGAAAATCTGGAGCAGAAGATATTGGATGTCAGAACTCAAAAGTTTCTTGCAGAGTGAGAACGGATTAGATTATAAAAATTACCTCAAAATCCACATATCTATGAGCATACCAGAAGTTACCTCTCCAGGTGTCTTTTGTGATGCAAGGTCTAGGAGTAAGCAGTTAAAAATCACATTATTATCTGCTATTTAGTTGCAACATTACTTTCTACACCAATTACAATTATTTAATGTTTTAATCTATTATCAACTCCAGATTTTTAAACATTATTGTTTGATTGTGTTTTCTTTCCTTTTTAAAACACTGTTTTCCTAAAGTTTATTAACTTGCATTTTCCCAAGGTAAATGCAATGCTGTTTCCTTTGCCTTCTTGCTTCTTCTTGGTGAGATTTTCTGTTATGTTTTTGCCTTACTGATGTTTCTAAGATCTCTTTGTGTTGCATTTTTCATAAGTTCCTGTAGCATCATCTTTACATAATCACTAGTTTCTACAAAAGAACCCTAACATATCAGCAGTCTTCTAATCATGTTCTTGTTATGTTGAAATTGATCATTATGCAGTTCTCATGGGTTCTTTCGATAGTTTTCCACAGAGAATTATGTTTATATAAGCAGATTTTCAAGAAAAGGTCCTATTAAAGAATCGTGGATTTACAGAAAATTGAAAGGGGTCTTCAAAGATTGGCTGTTCCAGCCACCAGCACCAGACACAGCACACTAAATCTGTCTTACTAAAGCAGGGGGATGACATCATCTCTCTTGACCTTCACAAAGTGCAGACTGTGCCTGACTAATCTAGTGGCCTTCTATGATAGAGTGACTGCAACAATGAATGAGGGAAGAGGTACTGATGTCATCTACCTGTACTCTTGTAAGGCTTTTGGTATGGTCCCACAAAACATTATTCCCACTAAACTGGAGAAATAAGGGTTTGATAAATGGACTCTTATATGGATAATGAATTGGCTGGATGCCTACATCCAAAGAGTTACAGTCAATGGCTCAATGTCCAAGTGGAAAGCAGTAATGAGTTGTGTCCCTCAAGGGTCCTTACTGGGACCCAAATTATTTAATAGACAGTGCGATTGAGTGCAGTTGTAAACTGAAAGAGGGTGTATTTCGATTAGATATAAGGAAGATGAGGATGGTGAGACATTGGTGCCCAGAGAAGCTGTGGATACTCCATCATTGGAAGTGTTCAAGGTCAGGTTGGATGGGGCTTTAAACAACTTCATCTAGTGAAAGAAACTCCTCTTCAGTGTCAGGGAGGTTGATGATCTTTAGGGACTAGCTGGTGTTTTAAGGTCCCTTCCAACCCAAACCATTCTATGATTCAATGACCTACTGGTAATGATCTTCCTAGTGAAGTCCAGAAGATACTTGGCCTTCATTGCTGCAAGAGCACACTGCTGAATTACATGCAACTTGGTGTCCACCAGGCTCAGCAGGTCTTTTTCTGCAAAGCTATTTTCAAGCTAGTTAGTTCACAGGGTTATTCTTCCACAGGGGCAGGACTTAACACTTAGCATTGTTGAATTTCATGAGGCTCCTGCCAGCTATTTTGTTCTGACTGTTCAGGTTCCTTTGGATGGCAGCACAACACTCTGGTGCATCAGTCACTCCTTCCAGTTTTATATCATCTGTAGGCTTGGTTAGGGTGCACCCTAATGAAGATCTTAAACAGTATTGGTTCCAGTACAGATCCTTGGGGTACCTCACTAGTAACTGGCCTCCAGTTCAACTTTGTGCAGTTGCCAGCAGTTCGTCCAACTTTCAATCCAGCTCCACTTAACTTGTCCTTATTTCACAGTTTATCTGGCATGCTATGAGTGACTCTGTCAAAAGTCTTGCTGAATTCAAGATGCATCTACTGCTCTCCCGTTCCTACAGAGACAGGTGTCTTGTAAAAATCTGTTAGGTTGGTCAGTCATGATTTTACCTTCATAAATCTGTTGACTACTCCCCATCACCTTCTTTCCTTTCATATATTTGGAAACGGTTTGCAGCAGGAATTGCATAATCCTCTTGACAGAGACTGAGATAAGGCTTAACACTTGCTATTTCTCCATATCCTCCCTCTTGTTATTCTTCAAGACAGAAGTGATATTTGTTTACTTCCTATCCTCAGGAACTTTCCCTGATCATAATGACCTTTAAAGATAATTAAGAGTGGCCATGTTATTACATCAACCATCTCTCTTCCTGTGTAAATTAGTGCAGATGGGCCCCAAGTCATGGAGATTTCCATGAAAGGTTATGAGAGTTTCCCCAACATTGATGTCCTATAGGCACTTCATTATTTGTGTGCATATTCTTAAGGTGGGTTCCCTTCAACCACGTTATTGTTTTCAAGGTCTCTCTATTACAGCACATTTTGCTGTCTAAACTTGTCACCCCTACCTCACTTATTTGTGAGTCATCATCCCCCTTATCCCATTATAAAATAATTTTGTATCAACCCATTCTACTCTCCATAGTTATCTAGTCTGCTCACCATTAGTCTTTACTGCTTTACTCAGTGCAGGTTATGAAGCATACTACAAACATAATACAGGAGCTCTTGAAGTACTCCAGCAAATGTGGCATTATGTGTGTAAAGTGAAGGAAAAATGTTTAATTTTTTTCTTATAGGGCTGCTCTCCTTAGAGCTTGCACATGTTGTCATCACATAAATATAGCCATTGTAGAGGGCAAAGTGAATTAGCCACTATATACATATGTTTCTAATTCCCCAGAATGATGACATTCTGGATAAAACTCTCTGCTGACAAAACCAAGTAAGTATTCACCTGAAATGCCGGTAATTGCAAAGTAACAGCATCAAAATAATGTTGTAGCAATGTAACATGTTTTCAGGATCATTTCAATGACCATTGTAAAGTTTACCCAAGAGTCTCCTTTAAAAGCTGTGAACATTTTTTCAAATAAATCAGTGGTTACAGCTCTGTTGATGTTGAGGGTGACAGGACATGCATCTAGTTAGTTAGTTACTTGTTTTTACTACTGCCCATAAAATAAATAATGAGTTGTGCATCAAAAAGCCACACGTTCAAAATCTGGAAGGAAAATAATAAGGCCATCTTTGCAATAGATGGGGTTTTTGTTTATTGGTTATTTTAGTTGTTCTGGAGAAGAAAGAAATAAAAATGTCTGGATTCATCAAAAAGTCTTCATTTAATCTTAAAAAAATACACACTACAACACTCAACAGATCAAATATACTGGGATTCTATTTCATAATCTTCAACTTTTGCAGAATCCACTGCTTTATTTTTCTTTTGTGCTGTTATGAATCTACATAGTTGTCTGAAAAGGGTCTTGTGCTTATAATGGATACCCAACAAATCTGATATAAGCAGACTTTCATAACATTTGCTACAAACTTGGTGCCATTTCCACTGAATCCCAGAAGCTTTATTACTGACTCAATTTGCTTTATGTACTATTAGCTTTATTGTTTGTTATTCAACTTTACCATGTGTCCAGTCTTATCTGTAACTTGTCCAGTGGTGCACAGTGATGGGATCTGGGAAGTCACAAAAAGGAATTTTAAGGTTGACATTCCTTTTATGGAACACAGTACAAAGCAGACTATAGTTGACCACATTCTAACAATCAAAGAAGAAAATCTGTACATATTTTAAAGACAGGATTTTATTATTGACAAATCGTCAGTCCTTGCTGAAACATGTGACAAGCCTTATCATGCAGGCAATGTCAATAATGGCAGTAGAACCTCTTAGATCTCTAATGTTGGGCATGGGATGAAACACTTCAGTTACCTCAATGATGCTTTTCTTCTAGAATTTCATCAGTGTTAAACAGAATGAAGTGGTGTACAGAAAAAAGATTCAACTCCAGCTTATCCCTAGGTCTTCTTGCTTCCATTAACCCCAGCATGGCTTAATTACTGGTGAGAATAAACATTTCTCCAAGCGCACAATTTGTTCTCACAAAACTGAATGCTCTTTCAGAGGAGGCCTATATAATTATTACTGCTTTACAGCTGTCAAAACTAAAGATAAAAGAAAGGAAAAGCTATTTAAAAAAATAACAATGCAGCAGTGTCTGTCTAGGTCAAAACATGTGTTCTTATATCAGCCCAGTCTACCCATCATGTAGGAAGTCTTCCCTTTTGGAAGCTTTTCTTTTAATCTCCAGTAGACCCTTTCAAGAATGCAGTCATGGGGAATAGCTTATGAAGCATTTTAATAATAACTGAAATACCAACAAGGCCTAAAGAGAAATCTGATTAAAATACTTGTACATTAAAAAAAAAAAAAAAGTATGTTTAAGTATATTTTAATAAAAAATATCCTAGTTCTTTTGCTGCTTACTATAAAGAAGCAAGTCATAAGTGAAGTCTGCTCTAATTCTCTGGGTTTACAGCCAGCTGAATCAATCTATAATAGAAACTGCCTCCAAAAGGGCTATTTGTACTTTCTCACTTCCTTACACAAGCATGTCAGCCCTGTCTTTTATGTAGCTCCAGTGACAATACTCCTGTGAGATCACTAACCGATCCAAAACAAATCTCATTGTTTGTTGGGTCTTTTTCTGAGTTAACTTTCAACCAGATCAGCAAATTTGGCAAACTCATTCAATATTCTGAGATAGGCAGAAGCTAATAATTGAACTGTCCCCTAAATTTCCTGCCTGCTTAGTTTTGTATTCTCCAATACAAATACCACAATACCCAACAAATATCACAATAACCAACATCAGGTCTTGTTTGGATGAGGAATTGTATACAGGTAGGACAAGAGACTGTTGTAACTTCTCCCTGCCTTGCAGGATGACCCATCCATTGTAGAAGAGGTTCACTTTATTTTCAGTAAATGACACACCACATAGGCACAAACATACACAAAGACTAGACAACAAATATGTGTTAAGCTGCCATTTAAGTAGCAAAGTAACTGATCATAGACAAAACTAGTAATTGCATGCAGAACTGCAGTGTGTGGAAGACACTTTCTGCTGGGTGCTTAGTGCAAATGAAAAGAATAGAGATAGTTATGATTATGAGAGACTTAGACAGATGACTTTTTCTGCATCAAAGGGCATTACTTTCAAATTCAGATGCTGTGATATGATGTTATTCTACAAAACAGCCTTCTTTGCTAAACTTTCCATGTGTTGCTCAGTTTTGATCATGAAAAGATAATGATTATAAAGGACCACTGCAGTTGCACAAGCAGCATAATAACCAATTAGGCAAAAACATGTTTGTGATCATCCCTTAAACATGGATTTCACTGTCACAAGGATCTTTGGTAGAAGAAGATATTGGTCTGTTGTTTCAGCGTGATGCAAGCCAAAGGAAAGACCTACAAACAGAAACATCTGATCAACCAAATAACTTTTCTTGTAGAAACAGATTATTGTATCTGTATTTAGTTGTTTTGTTCTTAGACCTGTGCTACTAGATGCTTCAATTCCTGATACATCGCTTCCTGATGTATTTTCAGCTGTAGTTTTTTGGTTTATACCCATGATTTTATAGTGTGTGTCATGGTTTAGGCACAGCTGGCAACAAAAAACAGTAAGGCCACTTGCTCACTTATCCCACTGGTGGGATGGGGAGGAGAAAATATAAGGAAAGGCTTGTGGGTCAAGACAAGGACAGAAAAGGATCACTCAACAGATATGGTCACAGGCAACACAGGCATGACTTGGATAAGAAAAATCAATTTAATTAGTTACCAATCAAATCAGAGTAGGGCAATGAGACAAAATAAAAGGGATCTTAAAATTTTCCCCCAACCCTTCGTTCTTCCTGGGCTCAGCTTTGCTCCTCATTTCTCTACCTCCTCCCCCGCCACAGCACAGGGAGAAGGGGAATGAGGGGTTTCAACCAGTTCACCACACATTGTCTCTGCTGCTCCTTCCTCCTCAGGATGGGAAAACTTCTCACACTCTGCCCCTGCTCCAGTGTGGGGTTTCTCCCATGGGAGACAGTCTTTCATGAACCTCCCTGGCATGAGTTCTTCCTATGGGCTGCAGTTTACTCCTCCAGTTACTCCAGTGTGGGTCTCTTCCATGGGGTGTAGTCCTTCAGGACCAGCCTGTCCAATCATGGGCTTCCCGTGGAGTCATGGACTCTTCAGGTGCAGCTGCCAGCTCCAGTGTGGGGCCCTCCCCAGCCTGCAGACGGATCTCTGCTTCCCCAAAGAACCTCCGTGTCTGCAGGGCACAGCCTGCCCTCTCACCACAGACTGCAGGGGAACCACTGCTTCGAGGACCTCCTCCCCTCCTTTCTGCATTGACTTTTGGTATCTGCCTTGTTGCCTCTCTCACATCCCACTAACCTCTCCTCTCTGTTTTTGCTTCCACTGCTGCTTCTTTTTTTTGTGTTTTCCCCTGTTAATTATATTAATTGCTGAGGTGCTGACTGACTTGGCTTTGGCAGAGGTGGTCTGAATTGAATTCAGGGGGGATCTTCTGGCAGCTTCTGACAGGAGCCATCCCAGTGGCCTTTTCATTTGCATGGTTACCTTCCCCTTTTACCAAAACCCACCACCACACAAACCCAATACAGTGTGCAATTTACTATATACATACACCTATGTGAATACATCTGTTATTGAGAACTCTTGCCATAACTGGTGGTTTTAGAGTAGCAGGAGGGTTCTTTTCATACAATTATTTTATTTGAAAAATAGACACTTTGGAGACTTCAAAGTTGTCCTACTATATTAAAAAATGTACTAAATCTGTCATTTTTCAGATTATATTCAGAATGATGTGTACCTCTGACCATTTAACACCTGAATTAAAAATTTCTAATCTCATATTTGTTATATGAATGTAGAAAGATTATCAAAACCCTGATGGATTTTATCCCATAAGACATGAGATTTCTCTTATTTTCTATCTACTGATGAGCAACTGAGGAATCTAAAGAATGAAAGGAAGATTTGAAAATAAGATATTTGATATTCTGTGACATTTTCAAAGTTGTCCATGTCCCATTTAAATCACTAGGCACATCTTTACAGCTGTAGATGTTCAACAACTTTTTGTTCAAGGTCACACAGAAAATCTACAGAGGTACAAGAATTTAATCTAGGACTCATAAGTGCCCAGTTACTGCTTCATAAATAGGACAAATCTTCCTAGTAAGAACAACTAGAAAGTGGGAATGGTTGTATCAGCTGAGCATCTGTTTTTATTGAAGAGATGCCCTGAAGATGACTTACCTTTCTGCTGTGATATTATACTTTACTTTGTAATCTCAGTGAATCAAAGTCAAATTGGTCACATACAATATCCTCCAGAGAGGTTGAGTGAATTACAACCCCTTTCAGAGACAGCCCTCTTGACACAGTGCTCAGTGTTAGTATTAAAACAAGGAGTTTGTGCCCCAAGGAAGGTTTCATATGTAACCCTAAAGCTGTGGATGAGAGCTGAGAGGAAGGCAGGCACAAGGAGCAATTAACTGCATGATCATAGAATCAATGGTTTGGGTTGGAAGGGACCTTAAAGATCGTCTAGTGCAAACTCCCCTGCCGTAGGCAGGGTCACCGTCCACTACACCAGGTTCCTCAAAGCTTCATCCAGCCTGGCCTTGAAGACAGCCAGGGATGGGACATCAACAGCTTCTCTGGGAACCTGTTCCAGTACTCTCTGTGAAGAATTTCATCCTGACGTCCAATCTAAATCTACCTATTTTCATTTTAAACCCATTACCCCTTGTCCTGTCGCTACAGGCCCTTCTAAAAAGTCCGCCCCACCGCCTCCCTTGTAGGCCTCCTTCAGCTATTGGAAGGTGCTATAAAGTCTCCCTGAAGCCTTCTCTTCTCCAGGCTGAACAAGCCCAACTCTCTCAGCTTTTCTTCATAGCAGAGGTGCTCCAGGCCTCCAAGCATCTTGGTGGCCTCCTCTGGACTCGCTCCAAAAGGTTGAAATCCTTTTTATGTTGAGGGCCCCAGAGTTGAACACATAGAATTCCTTGGGTTGGAAGGGACCTTAAATATCATCTAGTTCCATTTGCCAGTCATGAACAGGGATATCTTTCACTGTATGAGGTTGCTCAAAGCCCCATCCAACCTGATCTTGAACACTTCCAATGATGGGACATCTATGGGCTACCTGTTCCAGTGTCTCACCATAGTGATGTAAACACCTTCTTCCTTATGTTTAATCTATATCTACCTTCTTTCAGTTTAAAACTGCTGCCCCTTGTCCTATCACTGCAGAGCTTGGAAAAAATCTCTCTTTCTTATAAGCCCCTTTTAAGTATACAATAAGCTACAATAAGGTTTCTATGTACCATTTTCTTCTCCAGGCTAAACAACCCAAATTCTCCCAGCCTTTCTGCACTGGAGAGGTATTCCAGTCCTCTAAGCACTTTTGTAGCCTCCTCTGGACCTGTTTGATCACATTCGTGTATTTCTCATGCCGGGGACCCCAGGACTGTATGTAGTACTCCAGCTGGGTTCTCATGAGAGCGGACTACAGGGAGAGAATAGTCTCCCTAAACCTGCTGGCCATGACTTTTTACACAGCCCAGGGTCTGTTTGGCTTTCTGGGCTCAGTGACAGCACATGTAAAATTTTTTATTTACCTAGATCCCAAAGTCCTTCTCTGCATGGTTGCTCTAAATCAGTTGATCACCCAGCCTGCACTGATACCAATCATTGCACCAACACAGGTACAGGACCTTTTTCAACTTCATGAGATTCATATGGATCCACTATTCAATCCTGTCAAGGTGCCTTTGGGTGACATCCCTTCCCAATCGGATCAGCTGTATCCCTTAGCTTGGTGTTATCAGCAAGGTTGCTGAGGGTGGACTAAATCCTGCTGTGTTCCTATATTTTTCCCAGAATACATGTCTCTGCTTCCAATGCCTATGCATTTCTGCCTTGTGTTTCAGTTTCACCAGGAGGTCCTTGCTTGGCCACAGTGGTCTCCTGTCTTTCTTTGGCCTAATTCTTGGACATGGGAATCAAGAGTTCTTACGCTTTAAGGAAAATATCTTTAAATAGCTGGCAGCTGTCTTCTGCTCCTTCATCCCTGAGGGCAGTTTCCCAGGGAGTCCCACGCACTGGTTCTTTAAACAACTAAAAGTTCACTTTCCTAAGGTTCAGGATCTTGTCTATACTTTTTGCTTGGCCTGTATCTCTTGAGATCATGAATTCTACCAGGGCATGATCACTGTCATAATGAGATACGGTGGACTTAGGAAAGCAAATCTTGTTTGTGCCTCTTCTGAAGGTTTTTCTGATAAATATGGAGCCATCTATAATTATGCAAAACAGCCAGAGAGGTTCTTCTGATGAAGAGCAATACCTTAATTAATTATGTAACATTAGGGAAGTATTTGGTGTGATTTCTGCCTTGGAGACAAAATTTTCATACCATCTTCTCCAATCTAATACATTAACAAAAGTTCTTATGAAGAATAAATGTCACATTATAGGAGAAGACAAGTCTTCAGGGAGAAAGCTGGGCATGATTCTTTTTCATTCTGTCACTGACTTAGAAACATTTCAGGAATCCTTTCTTGCATGCATTTTATCAGTCAGCCAAGAAGGGGTAATCTCACTCCTCAATTCAAGCTCCTCTCAGGATCAACATAGCATACCATTAGCTTTATTTTAAACCCTATTCATGAGCACAGTCCTGTGGGGAGATGCAGCATAACATGATGTGGAGACACGTTAGTTATACTGGTGTCTAACACAAAGACATACGACAACACATTTGTCATTCATATGTTGAAATAGCTCAATCTATGAGGTCAGTATAATTTTATTTTGCATGGCATATCCACTGTTGTCTGAAAACACTGACACATGTAATTTCAGTCTCTGTTTTTCCAGGCTCCTGGTAAGTTCTTTCTAGAACTGATGATGTGTTTTTTAACATCCAGTTGTCATTCCTTCTAAAAAACCCCTATATATTATTTTTAAATCATAAACAAGTTGTCAGATGACTTTTTTTGTTGAGTGCTTTGAAAACTGGTAAAATAATTCACTAATGAAATTTCATAAAACTCTCACAGAACAGCATAATCACATCTCTCGAGCTCTGCAGTACGTCCTTAATAGATACAAGGCATAGGCATGACCTTGCTTGTCCCAATGATGTCAATATTTCTGATCACATTGTAATAAGGTGAAGTATTGTGGTGGGTTGACCCTGGCTGGTGGCCAGGTGTCCACCAATCTGCTCTATTACTGCCCTCCTTAGCAGAACAGTGAGGGGAGAAAATAAGATGGAAATAAAACACGTGAGGCAAGATAAAAGCAGTTTAATAAAGCAAAAGCAAAGGCTGTGTGCAAAAGAAAGGAACACAAAGATTTATTCTTTACTTCCCATCAGCAGGTGATGTCCAGCCCCTTCCTGGGTCACAGGGCTCCAGTACATGTAGATCTGGAAGACAAATGTAAAATTGAATGCCCCCATCCCCCTTTGTCCTCCTTTCTCCTAGCTTTTTATTGCTGAGCAGACATCACATGGTGTGGAATATCCCTTTGGTCTGCTTGGGTCAGCTGTCCTGGCTATGTCCCCTCCCAAGATTTTGCCTACCCCAGCTTACCAGGGGAAAGGGGCAGAGGGAGGGGAAGATGTTGGAGGGACAGCATTGGTGCAAACTCTGCCCAGCAGAAGCCAAAACACTGGTGTGTTGCCAACACCTTTCTAGCTACTAATACAAGGCACAACACTATGAGGACTGCTGTGGGGAAAAATTAGTCTCAGCGAGACACAATGCAAGTATGAAAATTTAAGTGACCACTGAGCTCTGTTTACTGAAACATGTACCACACATAAAATAAACCAGAAGGGAAAATCAGGCACACTATGGAAAAACACTAGTCAGAATTCATCTTCGGAAGCACAAAAGGAAACCTTATACAGGTAAGCATTCCTTGATTTGTGTCCTTAATGCAGATGATTAAATATCTAGAATAGAAGCAGAAAAATACATACAAAAAAACCTGAAGGATAACAGGAATGCAGTTTAATAAATTGTCTCACCAAATATAGTCTTATTTCTTAACATGAAAATATTTATTTATATTTTGCTTTTGTTTCTTACTGAGTCATACTTCATCAGTATCTCAGATGAAGGTAATAATAGTTCTCTCACACTGAGGATTACAATTTCTTACTCCTCCTGGGCCAAGAGTATCCCTGGTGAATCCTTTATTTTCTGATTACTAAGTTCAATAGGTTTTCCTTTTTTTAAAATTTATATTTTTTATTTCTCCTCTGCTGTTTCTTCATCAGGGAGGAAATAAAACTTTCCATATTTCAGGCTGATATATTGGCATTCTGCCCTGTAACTGTTCTTCAGCTTTGGTGTCTTGTGGCAAATGCATGGGCAACTTGGAGAAACAAAACGAACAAAAAAAAAAAAAAGAAAATAGAAACTTTGCCCAAAGCATAGAGAGGTGCTTGAAAAAGGGAGATGTCCTAGGGATTCGATGAACCATGACAGGGACTTTGCTTCAGCAAAATGCACTGAAACCTTGTCACGGTAGTCATTTTAGTACAGTACTCACGTTGACGATACCCTGAGTGAAAGGATTTATTGGTTCAGTCACCATTCCCTGTTTATGTACCCACAGTATTTCAATGGAACAGGTTAACACCTCCTCACAGTATTGTGCAGTGGTACATGGGCATGGTGACCCACTCAAAGTCAGCGTGGAGTTCTTCCCTTAGCATATACACTGTCTGGGGACAGGCATGGGGAATTGTGGTTGTCTTAAAGTTGTCACGAAACATCTGATGTTACAGGAAATTGCTCTTAATCAATTAAGATGAATAGTTACATGACCACAAACAAAATTGTTATTTTTTTCCTCCAAAGAGCTTGCACAAGTCCCTAAAGATGAGGACATGTTGAAACATGCACAGTGATGGGGATTTTAAATACATCAAAATAAAAAATAATTGTCTGAATATGGCATTTTGGCTCAGTCCATAAAATAATGAGACACACTGTCCAAACTCATTCACACCAGATTCCGGTTACAGCCTCTGATATACTGTCATCTTGTAAGCAAAGATGAACTTAAATGTCTTAAAAGGCAATGTATAATTTCAGTTAATTCCTCAGCTCCCATTCCCCCCTCCCCCAAAAAAACCCCAAAACAAACTATCAATATGCAGCCAATGTGTTTTGAAAAACTGCTTATTGTACAAAAATCTCATGGCTGCATCCAGTGCTTTCATGCAAAATCTTTCTTATTAAGTAATACAATTAAGTGTATATTAAATGAGAAATGCATGCAGGTGCCCCTATCTTTTTCTGAGTCTGTATTTATAAGTTATAAAAATGTTCTGAAGGGTTTTCTTTGGCTTAAACTACTAAAATGTTCTTATAGTATGCATTTTGAGGCTGCAAGAAAAACAATATTTGGGACACATGGCACCAACATGGCTTGTGTGGTGTGATAACAAAAACTTCATCAACTGAAAAAAAAAAACCAAAACCAAACCAACCAAACAAACAAAAAAGACAAGGCCAGAGCTTCCAAACAAAACCCTTCACCTACTGATGGACTGAGCACCAGCTTGTTTCTAATTGGATGTCTGTTCCACACTAACAGCCACAGAAATATATTTCGTGTGTCAATGTGACACTTTTAAGGGGAAAAACATCCTGAATGTTCTGCTATCCAACCGATATTTTGAGATGTTCCCCACACCTCCCATAAAACCCACCTTGGCAAATGTTTAGTAAAATGCAGTGATGATCTCTGTCTATTTAGAGCAGGAGGGAAAGGATGTGCAATCAAATCAGGGAGGGATCAAACAGATATAAAACAAGCAGAAAAATTCTGGTTGCCTAGTAAAAGGCTTGGACTACACAGTGAAAGATTTGTTCATTTTAATATGCAAACCTGTACATTTATTTCTGTGTGAAACCCATGCTGTTGCTTAAGTAGGGCCAGAAAAATTGATAAAATTAAAATAATCCAATGCAACCTTCATCCTGCCCTTGGGAATCTGATCTGAAGTGACAAAGAATAATATCAGACCGCTTTTCCATTTTAGAGCATCCATGCAGCAAATCAACAATTAGCTCTTAATAACAACAGTTGAGTTGCTTTGGGAGCTACAGACAGATGAGATGTTCAGTCTGATTCTGGAAGTGCTCTGCTCTTATCATCACTTCAGCCCTTTACTGTGTCCAACCCTCAATAGGTTGAAGCATGTAAAGAAAAACATGCTGTTTCCTGGTGCTCCCCAAGAAGGCAATGACATTAGACCTGGAACTGGGTGTGGCTGGGATGGAGTTAGTTTTCTTCATAGCAGTCCACGTGGTGCTGTGTTTTGGATTTGTGGCTAAAACAGTGTTGATGATACAGTGTTCTGGCTGTTGCTGAACAGTGCTTGCACAACAGTGAGGCTTTTTCTTTTTCCCACCCTGCCCCTGCAGTGAGCAGGCTGGGGGTGGGCAAGAGATTGGGAAAGGTACACAGCTGAGACAGATCTCCTGAACTGACCAAAGGGTATTCCATACCATATAGCGTCATGCTCAGCAATAAAAACTGGGGTAGAGGAAGAAGCATGTGGGAGGTGGGCATTTTATTTCCAAGGTGGCTGCTGCTTGGAGAGTAGCTGGGCACGGGTATGCTGGTGGGAGGTGATGAGTAATTGCTTTTGCACCACCTTTTTTTTCCTTTTTATTTTTTTACATCTTTCCATCACTTATTAAACTGTCATTATACCGACCCACAGGTTTTCTCACTTTCGTTCTTACTCTCTCCCCCATCCTGTGGGGAGGCGGGGGGGAGAGGGGAGTGAGCAAGTGGCTGTGTGGGTGCATGGCTGCTGGCCAAAGCCAACCCACAGCAGACCTCTACTTCAGAGAAGTGTAGACTCACAAATGAAATAATGGAAATCAAAACATGGTCAAATTTCCCATAGCCATAGGATATGTGTGAAGACATCACATCACACTGAACAGCATGAAGGCAAACAGGGTCATGTGAACAGTGTGAAACCATTGATCAGTCTTGTACCACTTAATTCAACAACTATCTTTTTCTGTTAAGACTTTGTCTTTATGATTCCAGTCCAAAGTTCATTAAAGTTAGTGGGAAGCTTCTAGTTACCATCTTGTGGCCTTAAATTAATATCTTACAGTACCAATACGCTTTTCTTCTCAGCCAGAGACAAGAAGCTGTAAAATAATGGAATCCTCATCCTGTGGTGGACTGTGACTAATTATCAGAGAAAAGTGTGTAGTCAGGCTAGATAGTGGTCAGAATGATGGAGTCAAAGGTCTGAATTTGCCATAGATTTCTTCTTTGGTTTAATTACACCTGCAAGGCTTAGGGAACACTAATCACACAAGCAGGCCAAATCACCATGCACAAAATCATTCTGCAAGGTTATCAGTTGAAGTTGTATTAAATGGGCACTAATATGAGCCACTAGGAAACTCAGATACAGGCAGGATAGCAGATGACCCATAATGTTTGTATTTAGAGCACTGCAACAAGCCAAGGTATCTACAGTGAAGATGCAAATAACTGAGTTTTCTGAAACATTTTCAGAGCCAGTGAAGGGAACTGGGGACAAGACCTCTAATCCCAAAGTAAACACCTGAAATAAGACAAATGCACTTTTCCTGTGTTTAAAGGTCTGACAGGGAGATTAACTCAGATGTAGAAAAATACATTGTGTAAGTCTAGTTAGGAAAAAATTAATTCAGCCCTGGGGAGCTCAATTCAGTTGCCCAACAGAGGTATTTAGTGCCATTTGCTATGCCTGAGGGGATCCCACAAGTCTCGATTCAGCTGTCACTCCTGAGTCATGGGTTCATATTGACTAGTACTATTTGAATGTCTCAGATACCCAAGCATATTTCAAATGACACTGTCTGCATGTGTTTAAGAAACTGAATTGAGACCTGACAGCCTCTAAGTTCACTGACATATGTGGATGGGCTGAATCAGGCAAACTCTGTGACAATGGGATATGGGTCCAAGATAGTCTGTCTTGTTACTATCACTACCCAACTTCCTGACCACATCATCCAGCACACACACATAGCAGAGCGCTTTTAAATGGTGCCCAAGGGAGTACAAGTGACTGAAGCTTTCTTTCAGTTCAGGGTTTCTTTCCAAATCTTTCAAATCAGAAAACAGCCAGTGATACCAAACCCCCATTGTTCCTGTTAGTTTCATATTGTTAAAATCATCCTAAAATCAGGCTTGGTGGAGAATGGATAGGGAGCAGCCCTGAGGAGAAGGACTTAGGGGTACTGGTGGACAAAAAACTGAACATGAGCTGGCAGTGTGCTCTACCAGCCCAGAAAGCCAACCATATCCTGGGCTGTATCCAGAGAAGCTTGGCCAGCAGTTCAAGGGAGGTGATTCTCCCCCTCTACTCTGCTCTCGTGAGACCCCACCTGGAGTACTGCGTCCAGCTGTGGAGCCCTCAACATAAGAAGGATATAGACCAGTTAGAATGAGTCCAGAGGAGGCCACGAAGATGATCAGAGGTCTGGAACACCTCTCCTATGAAGAAAGGCTGAGAGAATTGGACTTGTTCAGCCTGGAGTAGAGAAGGCTTCGGGGAGACCTTATTGAAGCCTTCCAGCACCGGAAGGGGTCCTACCAGGAAGCTGTGGGGTGGTGCTTTTTACAAGGGCCTGTAGCGACAGTACGAGGGGTAATGGGTTTAAACTAAAAACAGGGAGATTTAGATTAGATATCAGGAAGAAATTCTTCATGGAGAGGGTGTCGAAGCACTAGAACAGGTTGCCCAAAGAGGTTGTGTGTACCCCATCCCTGGCTGTCTTCAAAGCCAGGCTGGATGAGGCTGTGAGCAACCTGGTCTCGTGGAGGGTGTCCCTGCCCATGGCAGGGGGGTTTGCACTAGATGATGTTTAAGGTCCCTTCCAACTCAAACCATTCCATGATTCTATGATTCTATGATAACTCTAACTGAAACATAAGATGATGGATTAGAATTACCTTACTTCCATGCTTCCATAAATATTTAAAAATCTGTTATGTATTGCACTTACACATAGAAAATATAATTTGAATAAAACTGTTCCCATAATTAATATACTTTATTTAGAGCAGGATGTCATATCAGTTACTTTTTTTTTTTTTTTGCACTATGGCATAAAATTCTAAATTTAATCTTCCTATTGTTAATTATAGCTATTCTCTTTAATTTTTTATTTCTATAAAAATCTAATATTTTGGTGAGTAAATTTAAGAAAACCAAGTTACCAGAGTTCAGAAAATAGTAATTCAGTTTACATGAAGGGATGAAAATAATGATATTAAGATGCACAAGTATATCAGATTACTGCAGGTCTATTGATTTTCATGGAGCTTTATTTATTTAGTGGGGTGGATCTGAACCTTCATATTTTGCAGTAAGACTAACACAATGACATAAAACACACACCTCTAATTATATATTGACACTCCACAAAAATAATATCATTACAGCGGAGTGAATCACTATGTAGAGAAATGCAAAAATCTCAAAACTACAGACGGAAGTGTTAATGGCACAGAAAGGATTCTTTTATATAGTGACTTTATACATTGCTGTGAAGGGTTTTGTTCTGTACCAGAATCAGTATTGGTTATGGATAGATGTGATTGGCAGATAATTGCAACTATATACTTGAAAATATTTCATGCTTAGGTGGAAATATATCAATACTCTATTGGCCCTAGATGATTTTTATAAAGGAAGGCTTTGCCTGTGCCAACACCCCTTTTTTTCTGGGATGTGATAAAACATGGATGGTCCAGGGTTCTTGTCTCCCATGTATACACATTTAGCATATATTAGTTTAAAACAAGTTGTTGAGGTGATTGCTTCTGCCTGTCACAGTCATAACAACAGTGGGCCAGAGGTAGAGGCCCAAGAGACTGGAGACATCACAGATCCTTGCCTAGATTTAGCCTCTGGGATCCAGCAGGACTTTTCAAGCAGACGCTTGTGCATCACAAAGTGGCTGTTGTACAGCTGTGGCTCATTCTTCCCTTCCACCTTCATGGACAACTTGGTGCTGCATTTACTGGGTGATACAGAGAGAGAAATTGGTATTCATAAGCACACAGTGACCGTTTTGTAGTGTCGCATCAGGGACAGGAATCCAGGTGTTCTCTAATGCAGGCTTGTGTGTGGTACCACCTGATTGTGACGGGTCTGTTACACCCATGTTGTCTCTATAACACCTGCAAAATGCAAAGCATACCATCAGCTCTGACCCAAAAGAGTGTGTCCCCAGGGAACTCCCATGTCTAGAGCAATGTTCATCTGTCCTGCACACCTGGGGGTGCACAGGAGAGGTTTGACACCTCGTTGATGCAAGAAGGGAGAGAGCAAAATTACTCTTATGCATGGAAGCACACCCTGCTCTTCAGACAAGTGCAATATAGCCTGTTTACACTCTGTTTTTACAATAACAATAACTTCCCTTGTAAAACTAAAACAAGAAACCATCTGAAGTACCCTGAACAAATCTGATCCTAAACCATTTAACAGGTATGCTACTCAACTGCATACGTCACATCCATAACTAGATCTATTAAAATAAAATAAAACTCATAAACAGATGACACAAATTCTAATATTATCTAGTGCAAAATCTCAAATGCAGCAGTATTTCTCCAGTAAAATAACACTAATAATTTCATGGAACTACTGTTTTAAAAAACAAGCCTATAATCATGTCTGAAAAAGAATTTAGATATGTAATTTTTCCTTAGATGTATTTTGCACAATGGAAGTGATTGCATAGCAAACTCTAGAACAACTTAGGTCTTGATCTTTCTTCGATTGCTAACCCCAGTAAGAATCTGGTGCAGCTGTCTGCCTGAGAAATCACTAATTCTAGCAGAAGGATATTTTCCCTCCCTTTGGTCAAAGGTGTCAGTGTACTATTAATCTTTCATTTATGCTCTCAGTGGGGCTGTCAGGATAACACATTGTATTTTTTCTGACTTTTTAATACCATTTCCAATTGATAAGCTATTACATTCCTTTCAACATTTTTGATGAACTATTTCAACTATTTTGATTCATGTGACTGGATCTGTATGATTTTGTTTATTTCTCTTTGGGACAGAATGGAGACAAAAGAGATCTGTGGAAGACTATGTAAAACAACTTTTTACTGTCAAGAGTAACCTGTTCCTCTCAATTAACATTTCTGCTGAAATGAGGTATGATTGCAAAACTTCAAAGTAAACAGGAAAAACATAGTATTTAAAGCAAAACACCTATTCAGGGAATACAAGTCTCTGGTTTGAGCCTTTATTTCTTTCTTATAGGGTGTTTGTTATATAGGATATTTCTGTAACTATACGGTGGTATTCCTTGAACACACCTGGATGCAAATGTCAAAGGTCCAAGCTTTGTATAAGAGAATCTGTATTCAACCTCTTTGAAACAACAGTGAAATACCAGATTTGATAGGAATGTAGTCATAAATAGCAAAGGGGGAAATCCTTGAAGGCATTTGACCAGACATACATGAAATTGAAGATTAAAGTTCATAGTGAAGTTGCAAAGAAACATGAACCTGCTCTGCTGCTTAGCCAATGCAGGCACATTTCCTAAAGAAATTCCACAGAGATTCCCCTCACTATAGTAACGGAAACCTTATGCTTCAAGATGGGATTGGGAACACCAGTTAATAAAAGTAGTAGAGCTATATTTGTCTACAAATTTCTCATTTTTTTCACACAGGTTGTTGTCACCTAGAATTCTTTCATCACCGGAAGGGGAAGGGGGCAGGGGGGAAATTTCAGCCTTTAGTAAGAGAGTCACATTAATGTTACTCTTCTGCTGCAGAGTGCTGAAGCTAACAACTTTTTCCCACTTGTTTATCTCACATATTCATAGTAGGAAATATGCTTAATTCCCCTGACAGCAAAGAAGTGCTCTTCAAAGTATATTTTCTGCTCTGGCCAGAAAAGTATATTGTACAATGAATGCTTTGGGGTTTCTATCATTTCTCTTAGGAATTCACTGTGGATCTCTTTTTAAAGTGTTCTTTTGTTCTGTTTTTCTTAATACTCAGTCTAAATTTTATCTTCTTCCCCTTTTTTTTTTTTTGTTTTTGTTTAAATCCCCCTTTTGATTGTTCTGACTTCCTCTGTACCATCTAAACATTGGCAAATTGGATCAATGCTTTGACTGTAGGGACAATTTCTCAAAAAATGGCAATTCAACCCAAAATCTCCCTCTCTTCTTCACTTTCCCCCTCCCCTCACTTATCATGAGTTGTAAGAAAGCATACGTCTTAGAGATTCTCTTTCTTCTCTTTCTGTATCTGGTTAACATAGATATTATAATGTATTTTTGTAGTGTATTTGGTATTAGAAGTAATCTTGCCCTTATTTTCATATCTTCTTGGGTAGTATTTTAGGTGGTACAAAATGTTGGCCAAAAATAAGAACTCCAAGGACATCACTGAGCTGGTGGTAGTATCCATATGTATGCTTTCCAGTGAAAAAAATTTTGAAAAGTGATGCTCTGTCTGCTGGGTCAGGAAACATCACAAAGGAATGGGAGGACAGGGGTTATCTGTTCTCTGTTCATAGTGACTATCTCATGGTCTCTGTTCAGTTACTAAAGGAGATGAGAGATTTCCATATGAAACTTCTCTCCAGACACCATAATATGGATCTTCACTCCAAAACAAAGGCAGCAAAAGTAATTTAATATATATTACCACACAGTAAAAGAGGCTTAAGAGGAGTCAAAACACATCCTGTTCACCAGCAGCAGTTACTAAGGTTCAACTGGTAAATGATCAACAGATGATAACTGTTCTGTGTTAAAGCCCCTTCAAACCCCCAAATTCAGGGGGAGGCAGAAGTTTCGCTTTTGCAATGACCTGCTGAGGGGAATGGGAACTACATGCTTCCCTTGCTCATGTTGTGTCACTATGCTTTTCCCTCATGCCCATCTGAACTCTCCAAGGTAGTCATGCTACCTCCTCTATGGAGCTCTGGCTCTGGCCAGATGACATTATGCTCATAACATAATTTTGTAAACCCCTCCATCTGTTTTGGAAGTAGATAGATACATATTCTTGAGGTAGATAAGTAACACGAGATATGAAAATATTCTGTTACGTACTCTGTGTCATGAATCGTACCTGCACCACTGTACCTGTCGTCTAGTAAAAATATATATGAGCTGCTTTGGAATTATCTGCTTGTGACCCAAGCAGATGCCAAACTGCACAGAAAATCATGTGAAATTTGAGAATGGACAGGCTAAATGGTTGCTTCTGCCTTAATAAGCTAGTTTCTCATTAACTTGAACGTGTCTACACTTCACAGAAATCACAGCAGCAGCTGCCACATTCACATATCCTACAGAGTAGTAGAGATGAGGTTATCTAATAACTCTACATGTTAATTCTCTTCTACTAAAAAGCAAATGCAGTTCTGAGGTTCTTAGATGCCGCTCTTTGGCATGATGCTGACTGCATGTAGATAAACAGACTGTAGCTCAAAAGCTTTTTAAAAGGCAACCCAGTGTGAGGTTCTTTAAAGTTAGGGGGAGGAGGGGGAGCATCCTGTTGTTTTAACCTACAGAAGGTGACATTAAAGCCCTCTGAGGATATCTTAATGTGAATTCAGCAGGGAGAAGACCATTTTCTAAAAGAAAGAATGTTTACTTGGCATTCTTAGAACCAAACAAAATACAGGGGTGGGAGGGAACCTGTGACTGCCAGAAGTGATCAGATCACCTTGCTTCCAAAGACAAACAAACTGTTTCTGACAAAGCTTCAGGAAGACCATACTGGAACTCAGAAACACCCCAAGCCTGATGGTTAAATTTCCTATCTTGTCTCTGCCAAGCAGACCTCCACAGTCAAATGAAAAATAAAGGAGGCTAAGAATTTAGAGATGTGATGTAGCAAAATGATATGAACTTTAGAGATGATTAAATACAAATACTATGAATATAGGATATTTTGCTGACTAGTGCTACTGGAAACCAGCCCCCACGTAGTCACTATAGAGAGTCTAATCTATGCCCATCCACAATATTATAGTGAGAAAAACTTACTGAGATATGCAGAGAACGGTTGGACAATCCTGGTTAAACTTCTATCCTATGTGGGTCAGACACGGGTGTCATATCAGAGATGCCAACAAAAAAGTCAAACATCTGCAGATCCAGGTTTTTAAAATCATTAAGCATACTGCAAAGCTTATTTGCTCATCACATTACGACATGAAATCTTCATGCCACTAAAAATGAGCAGAGCTTTAGAAATCCAATGAACAAGAAACAAATGTTCCTTTTTAGAAACTTCCCCAGCCTCACTGTGGCTTTTTCTGTAAGTTTCAGCCTTACTGGAACTAGTTTTTCTCCTGGTGGAGAATTAAAAAGAATATTTTTTTACTTTTCTAATATTTGCAGTTGTACACAGCAGAAATTTTATGAGGACTCTTGAATTATTTGTTCAGGTGTGGTTCGCCACAACTAACTTCACTTGATCAAGATAATTTAAACCAGTCTTCTAAACACTTTCTACTCTGATATAGCTCAAAAAAGCTATTCTAAGGGATGTTTATATTCAGTAAGTTGAACTACCATTTGTACCTGTCTAGTGAAAAAACTAGTTAAGTTATATGAACAAGTTATCTAACTTCTGCAGGATCTGAATGTAACATGGTGCAGAGCTGGTGCTAAAAGAGCAATAACTTAAAAGCAAGTGTCTTTTAAGCTCAGACACAACACCAAGCTGGTAAATCAATCCTGGTTTTGTGGCCTGAGACAATACACTTGTATATCAACACACTCACTTACATATGCCAGGTTATTGATGAAAATCTTAGGGATCTTTAACATTACTTCACTATGTACGTAGTGCAGACATGGTAAGAGCTTGGATCTGTTATATATAAAAATTTAACATTATGTAAAGTATTTATATAGACATGAATAGGTCCCCAACATTGTAGGTTCAGTCCTCATTGAACTCAATCGAAGCTACTTAAGAGAATATAAGACAGTATTTATTACATAAAATGAAGAAGGAATAAAATCGGAATATATGAAAATGCCATACCTGACAGCAGATAAGAATGACAGTATCACTCCCTTCCTCCATTACTCCATGCAAATGATGGTTCTGTATCAGGCACTTGTTTGAAACTGCATGGTGAAAACATCAAATCTTCCTCTACACATTCTTCATGTATGAGATGGATGAGATATTTCATTTCATACACCATTTAATGTTTGCTGCAGTTATTTCACAAAGACCTATTTTGACTTTGCTAGAAATGTGAGAAAGAATTTCCAAGTTTGGAAATTTCTGTAAACAACAAGCTGAACTGCAGCTCCAACTGACATGAGTCATCAGAGGCCCATTGACTTCAACAGTGTTATATATTTATGTTATTTGTCTACTGGGTTTAGTTCTGAAGTCAATGAAGCAGTGTTAACATGGTAGAATTGAGTTTGGGAATAAGATAATTTTTTCTACCTGGAACTGAAAGATATTTTATATTCTATATTTAAATGAGTACATTCTTATCAATGAACATTTCCACACCTTTCTACTACTTTTTCATGTGTCTCTGAAATCTCATTTCATCAACCTAGTAGCATGGTCCTTCAAAAACTTGGTCTAAATTATCTGCTACCTAGAGCAAGAGACAGGATAGTTTTTTGCAGGAGGTTAAACTTCATCCAGTTAGCGATTGGCAACTTTCAAAAGCCATTTAGGATCAGAATATCATTATTAAACAGTCCTTTTTATACCCATTTGCAAAATGGACTTCCTCATGTGTGAGACAAAAACCAATATTCAATATGGTCTTTCTTTACCTCTGTTATCCTTTTTATTTAAATCATAAGAAAAAAACCTTACAACTCACACAGTATATGAGGGATTAGCTCCTTTCATGTCTCTGGGAAAAGCTAAGGGAAGAAAGCAGTAACTGCTAGTTCGGTCTATCCACTCATGTACCATACAAATAATTTCCTGGAAAAGTGTTTTCAACTCTTCTTTCCCCAGTAAACAGTCATATATAAATATAGTAAGAATTATTTGGATTGCAAATGCTTGAAAAAGGAAATAAATGTTGATATTTTTGAATATTGATATTAAAATTTAATTTACAGTGATGCTCTGAAAGAGCCATATGATGTGACTTCATTTGTTAGGAAGTCACCAGTCTTCCTGATGTAGCATTTCCCCTTTCCCTGGTTCCTAAATAAGAAATTTCCAAAATTATTTTAACATCAGAAAGTAATGAAAATTTTAAAAAGAACTTGATAATATCCCTTTCACCCCAATTCTCCAGACTGAAGCTGTTTGAGAGAGTGGAATAAAAAAACCAAAGTGGGGGTTTGGAGCAGGACAAAATCCTAAATGAATTTAAGTGCCATGATGAACTTTGTTACATTCTTCTTATACTCGTTACTTTGAAGAGGAAGCTATAAAAATAAAAGGCTGGACAGTCAAGCTCTGAATCTTTTCAAACATCGTTTTGAATGTATTTACAAGCAAGCAGTGCTGTGTGAGCCAGAAAACAGTAAGTGCGTTGCAAATCCTCCATCTGCCTGGGCTTCAAATAAGGACATTGCAGAGCTCATCTGCAGACGGATGTTGCAATTTAATATGATTTCCAACAAACCATTCATTAAATTCATAGCTGCACCTGACACCGATTAATGTGTTCCTGCTTACAAGTTTTCTCAAAATAGGCTGTTCCACAACTTTTGGAAGCTTTATACACCACATTATAGCAAACTGCAAGAAATGGAGGGTGGATGGTGTAGAGGGGACATTTACAGTGGATTTCTGAAACCATGGTGAATAGTTGATGATATATTTAAAAGCTAAAATAGAATGGGTGTCCAATCTTCGAAGTAGCTTTGAGGTTCTGCTTTCAAACAAACGTTGTTGTTGATCTAGGAACAAACAGGTAACAAGGAAAGTGGAAAAACAGTGCTCTTTGTAAATAGATAGCACTCTGATTTCAGGAAACAGAGAAAGGCTGCAGTCTGACCTGTGGTATGCTGTGAACTAGAGTAGTGATCAGAAAATGAGTGCTTCCAGGGGTCTGTAGAAATCTTGGTACTTTCAGCCTAACAACTTCAACAGATCCTTCCTCATTTCGAATAGTTTTGATTGCCTTAACACTATTTTCAGATTAAATATTGAATAAAATTAAAATTGGAAACTTAACTTTTTTACTTTTATGAGATATCTTGTGAAATCCATAGTAAGGCAACTACTAAAATGTGAATATGTACATTGATAAATGAAAGCTTATTAAAAAAAAAAATATCCATTTTATCTTGCCATTCCTTTGTGAGTTTTTGGACACAACTAAACAAAGCATTGAAGTTTATTACACACTGAAAGTTTTGAAATGCTGGAATCAAATTAATGATAATAAAAACTGTGAGAGTAAAGGATTAAACAATATAAATTCTGTCTTCCCTAGTGTGTTTAAAGATTACATCTCACTCTTCATTTGTATATAGCCTTTCTGCACATTAATTGGAGTGGAAGTGTAGACAATCATAAACGAAAAACTCCTGACTTTGAGATATAGAACTTCAAGTGTATAAAGATCAGCCATTTTCAGCTGATATAATGTTTCAACATATATTTTTTAAGAATGAGCACTATGCAAAAACTCATATCACACTTGGTATAACATGAGATAGGTGTGCCCATGTGAAGTGATATTTTCTTAGCCTACTGTTCTTGACATTTCCACCTGTGTAATGTCTTCCTGGTCCCTCTCTCCACTGAAATTTCTCTATGTGTTACCAACTAATCTCATGTTCCTCATTTTGATAAATAAAGAATTCTCCTAAGTGCATAATTCTTTTTTCACTTTTTCTGTAAGTCTCATCTTGCTCTTCTCCTTAAAGAGCAAAAGTATTGCAGAAATTGGCTGCCTTGGTGTGTTCTCACTGCCCAACAGTTATGACCTTGATACTATACCTACTGGCCACTGAAGTGATAAACCCTGTAACTGACTCTTTTCTACAAAACTACTGAGGCTGCACTTGTGGCTGAAGTCCACACAGCTGGAAATAACACCATGAAGTCACAGGGCTGTGCCACGTTTGCATGCAGATCTTCCACTAATAGTTGTCTGACACTTCTTTCTTTTAATTTCTGTTCTGCCTTCCTGTGTGTACTGCCCACAGTCAGAAAAAAGGTTCAGAATAGGATATCTGTTTCTAGAAGCTAGCAGGAATCAGAGTATGGACATCTGTAGAGCCTAGGTGCTGTTGTCAGATGTCCCTCAAAGGAAATGTTAAATATCACAAAAACTAAGTGACTTTGCAACCGAAGTACTACTGAGAGTTGCTCTCCCTATGCTCCTGTGGTACTGACACCCAAATCACACACAACCTAGTATCTCTTTAGTCCTAATGTGGCTTCAAAATTAACAGTTGAATATCAAAATTATGATTAACTTCTCAGAAATTTGTGCTAACAATTGTGATTTATAAGCTGTGATCTGTTCTGCATGCACTTAATTGAGATAGGTAGATCACTCTAAGCCTCCCCAAGTGCAGGAAGAAAGGATCTACAAAGGGTTGTACTCATAAACCAGGGAGACCTACACAAATATCTGACTTAGATACCAATATATGAGAATCCAGGTTGATTCCTACCTACTTTGCTGAGTAGATGACTGCAATGAAAATGCTGATTCTTGTGTCTCAAAGCTCTACAGAATCCTTTACTTTGTCAAGGTCAGTAAAAGCACAGAAACATGCCTTTTTAGTGACGTGTATAGTTTGTTGGTTTATGATTATTCTTATAGTGTCTTATCATTACAGTAATGATGCCATATCATTATTCTTTGACATCTATCCTTTGCAATAGGGTACTGAACTAGGGACAGTACTGTACCTTCCCAAGGAGACCACAATATGGGACTGGTTGGTAAAGAACTGTCCACAAAGCATTAAAACAACACATTTAAGTTTAAGGCTTGGATTCAGTACACCTAAAAAGCATTTACCTGAGATGCCTAATTTACAAGCCTGTGTGCTCTAGGCTCCTTATTAAATTTATCACCCTCAGCAGCTGCTTGGTTTTCTCCATAGACTAGAGGAGAGCTCAGGGTATCTGTTCTCAGGTTAGATGACATGGTTAAATACCTGAGAATTACCCAGAGGTGCCAGTGACACCACTTATCTCAGATTCTTACATAATCCCCTTTAGGCGTCAGGGCTTCCTTGGCTGTTGCTGATTCATATCTCACTAGGAGTGTGTCCTCGTGGGTGGCTGTGGGGACATTTTGTTCTTTGTGCCTTCCTTACTTCCTCCCGCCCCTCCCAACACACTTGAATTCTCTGGGAATTCAGCTGCGATATCTCTTCATAGTGGCATCTTCCCAGGGACAGAATATGCTGTATATATTTGCAACGTATTTAATAGAAATCAACAGTCACCCATATCACTACAGCAGTTCTGGGAGCAGGCTTTAAACAAAATGCTGAATACCAAATATACTAACCTGCTTCACCCTGTGGCTTTCGCATTACAAATTCCTTCAGTAGCTCTGAGACAAAGAGATAAGATCAGATTCTGTCACTTGTACCATATTTCTTTTGCCCTTCAAACTGAAAAATCCAGTTAAACGTAGTTGTGGATTTATATGTGAATATGAATATCTACAAATGCAACTAATGCAACTCCCCCTTTCTCCTTCAAAATGCTAAAAACATATTTAAATTGAGGGATTACACTTAGAGGAATATTTTCTTTCTAAAAGGCATTGCTTATGTCATAGATGGCATTTTATTATCTTGTGTTATCCTGTGGCACTTGTAAATATGATTTCCCTCTTGCTAGTGTGGAAGTATGAGGCACAGAAAACTGAAAAGGTGCTGCAGGTCCTTGCAAAAGTCATTAGTGAGACTGAAAGCAACACAAACAGACATCATCACTGTTGCTGTCATAATTATATCCTCTAACAGTAGAGCTTAGAGACCTCCAGCTGAAAGTGAGTCTTTATTATGGTAGATGCTGGACACACTTATAACACAAATTCCTCCACAAAAGAGTTTATAATATAATTTACAGGAGATTGTCAGAAAAATGAGTGGAAAATGATGCCATGATCCAGAAGGTAGATAAACATTGAAACCACAATGCAAAATGAATAGAGGTGTTCTAAATACAAAAGAGGTAATACATGTGTGTCAGAGTGTGCTGTAAAGATTGCTGAGTCTGGACTGCTCCAGCTCCGATTTAGAACAAGATCCACCTGTCAGAGAGCAGCAGGTTCAGCTGCTCTCTTAAGGACATGGAACCGATAGCCAAAGCTGACCAGGGCACATGCAACTCCCTTGCCCATGGGGTGTGTCCCACCAGGTGCTGCTAACAGGGTCCAGCAGCTGTGAAAGACACAACAAGTGATTGACGAGGTCTGGGATACATCCAGGGAGCCCAGTCAGGAGCTAAAGGAGATGGAGCCAGAAACAGGAATGCAGAAAAGGACAAAACACAGGTCTAAGTATACATCCAAGATACAGGAACAAAGGCAGGACTGGAAATGAGTTACAAGGCACACACAAGGGCCTACCCAGGAGGCAAGCTGCCAACAGCATTGATCCAGTGTCCATGCAGTAGTCAGGGCCAGAAGCAAGGCTGCAAAGAGGTGGGCTGACAATATAGAATAATCCAAAGAATGGGTGACCAAACCTATTCCTGGTTCTACAGGCAAATGCTGCAGATGATGTTAGGAACTCAGACAACCAAGGTTCACTTTAACAACCAAGGCTCCTTCTATATGCATTGAAGATAAGTGATTGTTTCTTAAACTTCTGGAAGTACTAATTCTTTCCAGAAAGTTAATTCTAAATTCATAAAACCTAGACCCTGAGATTTGCCAATCAAATCAGAGAACTAAACCCAAAATACTAAAACACCTTCACCCCATGCCTCTCTTTTTCCTGGGCTGAACTTAACTTCTTCTTTTCCCTACCTCCTTCCACTGAGCAGTACAGGGGGACAGGAAATGGGGGTTATGGTCAGTTCATCACACATTATCTCTGCTGTTCAGGGGGAGGACTCCTTACAGTCTTACTCTGCTCCAGTGTGAGGTCCTTCCCATGGGAGACAGTCCTTCATGCAGTTCTCTGGCATGAGTCCTTCCCATGGGCTCCAGTTCTTCATAAACTGCTCTAGTGTGGGTCCCTTCCAGGGGGTGCAGTCCTTCAGGAACAGACTTCTCCAGTGTGGGTCCCCTGCAGGGTCACAGGTCCTGCCAGCCACCCTTCTCTGTCATGGGTTTCTCTCTCCATGGGTCCACAGGTCTTCCCAGGAGCCTGCTCCGGCATGGGCTTCCCACAGGACCACAGTCTCCTTTGGACATCCCTCTTTTTACCCTCCATGGCTGCAAGGCGTGGCTGGCATCACCACGAGCTGCACCATGGACTGCCAGGAAATCTGCTCCGGTGTCTGGAGCAACTCCTCCCCCTCCTTCTTCACTGACCTTGGTATCTGTGGAGTTGTTACTCTCACATCTTGCGCTCTCTCTCACTCTGTTGCTAAATCTCCTCTCTTCAGGTTTTTTTTCTGTCTTAAACATGTTATCCCAGAGGCCTTATGACTGCTGCTGATGGGCTCAGCCTTGGCCACCATCTAGTCCATCTTGGAGTCAGTTGGCATTGCCTCTATCAGACACAAGGTAGGCTTCTGGCAGCTTCTCACAGAAGCCAACCCCATATCCCCCTGCTAGCAAAACCTTACCACACAAACCCAATACAGCTTGAGAACAAAACTTTAAAAAGAACCAATCCCTCAGAATACTTGTGGCAGGAAGGAACATTATTTTGTGTGATTTTTTTCACTTTTTCATGTCTAACAAGGAAATTTGATTTTTTTTTCTTTAAATATATCTTGATTTATTTTGTTTTCAGATAAAACAGAACTTCAGAGATTGAAAGCTTTGTTTATGCTCTTGATGTGTTCTTAGAAAGAAAAACAAGACCACTCCACACTTTGTTTTGGCTATTATAGGGTTTTGCCCCAAAGGAACAAACTAAACCTCTTTTCTCCTGCTCCTTGATTTCTTCATACCTTCATGTGAAACAGAGTTACAGCTCAGGGCAGGGATATCCTGCTCAAACACTCCTGTAGCTTACTTCTCCCTCTTCCTCTGTCTGGGCTTTAGGTGTTGTGTATCTGAACACGTTTATGGATTTCAGAGCAGATGTCTTAAATTCCCTATATGTATCAGGATCTGCTGTCTCTTTTACATAAAAGCATATTCTTTTTGTGAATCTGAGTCAATTTTTCCTTCATCTTCTACTGTTATTATAGACAACCATAGAAAACATATTTCAAAACCTAACACTTTCTGCCATTTATTTCAGAAATACTATTTTTCAACCACCTATTAGTCCAAAGAAAAGTGTAGGCATTAGCAGCTTGTTTTTGTTCTAAATTATACATTTAATATACAGCTGCACTGTAGCAAGTTTATCAGAATTTACTGCCAAGTCTGAAATTGCTTCAGCTTATACACCAAGAACCTACTCTTTTTTACACCAGTTTACACCAATATGAGAGTGGAGTTGCTCCTGACTTTAACATGGACAAATGAGAAGAGGATCAGGCTGGGATATTTATTACTACATTTTATTACTATTGCCTTTTAATTGTTGCACTGTCTACATTGCAAAATATTCTCTTTGATTGATTAAATCATGGATGCAAATTAAACATTAACTATCAGAAACATTTGAGATACATGCTAAGGAATTTATGAAACTGTTTTCTACACAGAAAACTGTTAGAAATAGTGTCTTGTATCCACTACTCTAATGTGTTAGTGCCCTTCTATTGCACATTTTTTTTCTGTATCCAAATACATAATTATTGCAATGCTTGTTGGAGCACAAATGGTGGGGGGTGGGAGGAGAGACTGAGAAAAGGAAATTATTTTAAGAAAAAAGCATCCTTCCCACTCCTCTCTCCATCAGAGTCTTGTAGACTTCCTTCCCCTTTGGGAATTAGGCATAGAGATGCTGCCCATACCTGTAACTCAGACATGCATATGCCTGTGCCCGTGTGAGTAAAACAAGTTGGCCTCTGGCAAAGTGCCTCTTGGGAGTGGAAACTGGCACAATTTAGTTTCCTCATATAGACACAGGTTAAAATTACTGACAATGTTAAGAGCTGTAATTCCCTTATACATCTGTACTCTCAAGGGTGTGAGATGAAGTTTTTACCTCCAGCAATAAAATTTCCCATGAAACTACACTAGTAAAGAAGAAGACCTAGGCAATGGGATTTAGACATAACCCTGAAACTTACATCCCATGAGTTATCCTTATTTATATCTTTTTCCAAAATCCTAATGCTTTCCTACCACACCAAATATTGCATCTTGAGGATGATGCAGCTGTAACCTACACATCTTTAAACACAACTAATACCCAAGCCTGCATCAAGTAATACTGCACAGAAAAGAATCCAAATCAAATTTAGTCAAATTTTTCCAACAATTATTTTACAAAAAGGAGAAGAATTGTTTTCAGGTTTAGTTTTGGGGGTTTTGGGGGGGTGGGTGTTGAGTTAATAAATTTTCTTAATATGAGCAAGAAATGGTAGTGATGTTTCTTGTTTGTTTATTTTTAATATGACCATTTTACAATAAAGGTATCTAATTTATTATAATTTCCAAATTAAATTTTTCAGAGGTACCTGTGGCCAGAATTGGAATAAATTTCTCTATGGATTTGCCATACTTTTTCAATAAAATTTAAGTTCTAAAACCTGTGCATTTTAAGTTAACAGTGAAGAATCTGTTAGAAAAGTTATAATCTTCAATTACCACTTAAGAATAAGGTTTCAAGTGTTAATTCCAAATATGTGAAATGGAATACAAAAGGAAGATATGTGAATGGTAGGACCAAAGACAGGGGAGGAAATATGAAGTAAGTACTGGAGAAAGTATTTTACCTATCTATACAGCATCAGTGACATCAGTTGTAGAACTTCAGTCTGTTAAATTACAGTGGAAGTTTGTGTTTTGGTTTGGGGTTTTTTTTTACTTGTTTTGGTTCTTGTTTGGGGTTGTTTGGGGGTTTTTTTGTTTGTTTGTTTTGTGAAGATTCATTGTAAATTCCAAAAGTCTCTTCCAAACCCTGGTGGAAATATTTTAAAAACAGCTGGAAAGAGAAACTCTAAGTGACCTCAAAGATAGACTAGAAACACTAAGAAAACAATAAAAGAAAGTAATCCTTAAAGGAGAAGTCTGAACTGAAAACAAAAGAAAATTAAATAGTCTGTGTGACTTTTCTAGGTTGTCAGAGGACAACCTTATGGAAGAAATCTCCTCACATTCCTCCAGAAATTGTTATGCTGTGATGTTGCCATGTGCCTCTGAGCAGCACAACTGGACAGGTGTTTCTAACAATGGGAGAAAAAAAATTTTGGAACAGAGGAGGTACCACTCATCTGTTGATGGACGTCTTGGACATCTTATGCTATATACCAAGAATAAGGCAAAGTATACTACACCACTGTCAAAATAAGGGAAAAGGGATATGGCTGTGTTAAGCTCTGTTCCTGAAATCATACAAAATACTCATTGTTGTAAGTTTGGGAGAAAACAAAAAATTATTGAAGATGGAGATGTAAGCCAGTTTACCAACTCATAGCTTTCCTTCAGAAAGTTTATCTTCAAAGCATAAGAATATAGCTGCTCATAATGACTGAAATAACTAAAACATCTTTTCAGCTCTGTTTCACACTGGTGGAAAATGGGTAGCTGATAACCCTCATTGCTCTGCTAATCTGACTCTTATCTTGTAGATTTTTAGTTTCGGCTATCACCTGGTCTGGCTTCCTGTTCAGTGGACATAGTAAAATCCCACCTCATCACACTTGTACCAAGGACTCCACATGGTCTTTTGCAAAGAGATCCAAGCTCATTGAAGTCTCAGTTTGAGAGGCCTGCTACGTTAAACTGGGCCAAATGGCTTTCAATACAGATTCACTGCTTCCAGCTGCCTCAGAGCATACTACAAACTCACATCTGCCTGCAAATATCTGTGTAGCAATGACCTAAGTGCTACATAACCAAACATGGTCTTGTTACCACCTTTCATATTTAGCTGGAAAGATTGAAAAGATGTAGAACATGAAATTCCTCTCAATACTTTGTTTCTTGTGTTAATGGTCTTTACTATGATTTTCTGACTGATTTCTCAATTTAATTTGTTTGTGTTTCAGATCCAACCACTACTCCTTGTTATCTCTTTCTTTGCTACATGGAGGACTACTTAAGTACCTTTTATTACCTCTCTCTAAAGGTATTTATGAACCATCATCAAGTTGCTTCTCAGCATTTTTTTTTTAATAAATGAAACAGATTGCACTCATCAGATTTGTTTGATTTATCCAACTTCGTTTTTATCAAAAATTAGACTTGTAAACTTTTTAGGGTACTGACCATCTTTTGGGCATATTTGTGCCTAGTATCTAGCATAGCAAAGCCTGAATTCCAAATGGAGACCCTGTGTTTTATGACAAGTTATTAATATTGATTCAGTAAAACTGCTGTTGAAACCTTTTCCTTGGAATGTAGGCCTCTATGTGTGTCAAATTTTCTCCTTCACCTTATTTCTCTTAATCCTGCAATTTCACTGCATTATGTCTTGTGATAAAAGCACTTCCATCACAGCCAAGCTATGATAGATTTTGGTGAATGGACTGCAAATTAACTCAAGCTCAGTTCAATTCAGTGAAATAAAGTGTATTAACTGATGATGGTTCCAGTTTCTCACAGATTCAATTCTTATCTCATTTAAATCATTCATACTTTTCCAGTTGTAAAGTGCATTTGTTATAATTTAATCACTCTGCATCGTAATTTTAGGAAATTAATTTAATAAATATATTTTTCACCTGTTATAGGATATATTTTTCGAATATGTTTCCATAAGTTTTCATTGCATGTATGCATATATTTTGATACCTTTATGTAAGTTATTGACTGCATGAACAGGCAGTATTTAATGCTTCAGAGCAGTGTGGCAAAGGTGAGGTTTTCTGACCTTTAGTTGGTCACTCTGTGCCTAGAGATAAACCCCTGAATAGTGCACCTGGGAAAACTTTCATACAATAGGGCGTAAAGAACAAATTGCGAGGGCCAGACTCTCAGAGGATGTACATTTAGTCCTTCATATCAATGGCACCATGTCAATTTACACCACCTGAGCATTTGGATTATACTACTGAATGTTTGCTGAACAGCTTTTTTAAGATATCCTCATTGCCTTTTACAATCACATGAGACTAAAACTTCGGCAAAAGGCTGACCCTAAATCATATGCAGCTATGATTAGAGCCTCAGGAGGGATCTGTGAAGTGAAATTAACCTGTCAATTAGCCTTTGTGCAATTTAAAGCATATTAACTGATCCAGAATTATACAGGTAAAATTTGCTTTTGCTAGGAAAAACACAGTGCTACTGTGCCTTAATAGTGTAACTTCAGTGTCTACTGTAGCAGGAGACAACTGGCTGAGAGGCAAAACCTCAAAATCTCTGTAGGATTCTAGACATTTCTTTTGTGTTTGGCTGAGCTATCTAGGACACCAAAGTGGTTAAGGTGAGTTTAGGTCTTGGTTCTTTCTGACCACAGTTTTTTTAAGAGAATAGTTTTGGTCACATTTAGGGAATCAGAAAACATTTGTCACTATAGCTCTTCTGCTCCACCCATCCAGATATTTTGCAGGTAACACGCAAGCAGAGAGCTCAGCTGTACGTATGGGGGTATCGCTCTTTTCAGGAGGAGTTACATTACCAGCATTTAAGCAGGGTCAGGCTTCTGACAGACTACAGAGTGAGAACCAAAACTGAATATGGAAATGCTGGGTTTAGACTGATCTTTAAAGTTATTTTCTTAGGTTAGTCAAGCCAACCATGATCAAATACTAGAAAGAGGATAAAGGAAAATGATCGAGATGACATTGCAGGGAAGTATAGTTGTGCTGCTGAGAGAAAACGTCTGAGTGAATCATTGACTGCAGGAGCAATTGAAATCTTTGGTTCAGCTAGTGTACCATATACTGGATGGTGCTTATGGTTTCAGACTAATAGAATAAAACTCACTGTTATTATTTTATTTTTTCCTTGCAGAATTTTTGTCTGAAAGGGTAATTTATACCTTTTTTTTTGGTGGGTTATGCATTGCTTTAGAGTAGAAGGGCATAAAATAAAAGCCACACTTTCATAAATGTTCTCTTTTTAAATCTAAAGCATGGAAAAGTAATATTTAAGATAAGACTAGGGGTGGGGAATGATACAGTTGCTGGGGCGTGTAGACAAGTGTACCTTAGTCTCCACCCTTCTGCAATTATGTAGGCATATCTTTCTAAACCATTTTAATAAAATTTAACAGTGAATTTAGTGATTGTGGCAGGAATGTAATGAATTCTGAAAGCTTAATCTGAATAAATATGCATGTTTAATGAACTTGTATACTCATCCAGACTCTGGGCACTAAGAGAAACCATACATCCCTAAGCAAAGCATATACATTTGGTAGCAAACCTATTTTTAAAAACAGAGTTGTGTATTTGGGGGCGAGTTGCTAGTTCTCTACAGATTTCTTCTTCAATTTTTGACAGTGTCTATGTGATTCAGTTCCTCTCCTGTTAATTAGTTTTAATGGTTATATTTTAAGTTACTCTTCAATACAAAACAAACATAATTTAGTAAAGTACTAAATGTAGCCTTGCCCCCTCCATCTCTCTCCCCTCCCCCAACCGCCCCTTCTTTATGTAGTACTGCTGTTTGTCTCTATTTTATTTGTTTTTCAAGCGCTTTCAAGCAGAGAATATCTCAGACTATGTATTTGTACAGTGCCTAATGGAATGGCCTCTGAGCTCCTCTAAAGTTTCTGTAATCAAGTATTATTAAAATGTGTGATTTTGTCGTCTCAGATGGATGGCATAAAGACCTCATTTCCTTCCATTTCCAAAGCAGATTGACCAGGAGGAATAAACAAATTTGCTTCAGCAAATTTGTCTCTTCTTCGTGCCACCCAAACCTTCACATGAACACTGGAACAAATGGAGCTCTGTTTTCCCATGGCTTCATGTACTCTGGTTGCACTCACTGGCATTAACAAAGATGGCTGACTGACTCTGGGGCATTCACAGATTCACAGAGTGGTAGGAGTTGGAAGGGACCTCTACAGATCATCTAGTCTAACCCGCCTGCCAGAGCAGGATCACCTAGAGTAGACAGCACAGAACAAGTCCAGTCAGCTTACTGTCTTGTGGATGCAAAATAAAGGTTAGGCTCCCAGGTTCTTCCCAATGGCATATTCCAAACACCTTTTCCATGACATATCCAGCATCTTTTCATCCTGTCACCCTTTAACAAATGTGATTTCATTTGGATTGTGGATTGCAATAACAGAGATAAGAGTCACAGAGAAGATGTACAAGGAGATCATAGATGTTATTCTCAAAGCACTATACAGATAGCCATACAGTCACTGTCTTACTAGTTCTGACAATTCAATGAGTCGACCGTCCAAAGTTTTACACAGACCAGAACTTTAGGTTTTTATTGTGATTTTTTTCTCATTATTCCCTGTTTTTATACTGAGTTGGAGATTCTGGAGTTATTTTGGCATTCTGCTTTCAAAATGAGGTTCTGTAACCATGCATCTACTTTGGTCCATAGCTATATATGAGTGCTCAAACTGGCCAAATTCCAATTACTTTTCTCTTCTGCGGTTTCTTAAAACAAACATTTGTCTTCTTAAAGCCTTACAAAGAAACAAAGTAAAAGAAAGCATTAGAATCTCTTTGCTGGCTTCATGCTATGTCTGTAACTAGGCCGTCTCTCTGCTTTTCTTGGCTTATAGAAGGGACTGCTGTCTGTCTGTTAGCCATGGGATCATGGTAATTTATCATTTTTAATACTACTTTAAGATGGCACCCTGTGATCCTCAGTTAGCTCAGAATCTGTATCAATGCTTTTATTATTCGCCTTGCAGAGCATTTCTACGAGTTTAAGAACCCCAGTAAGAGCTCAGTAGTTCATTGCAAAAAATTGCAGCTGAAATAGGCAGAGGCAATAGCTAGCCAGTCTAAGCCATGCTGTGCCAAATGCATCACATCCTAGAAATTAAATAATCCTTGGCTAGTCTTGAAATTGAATACAAAACAAATACAGAAGGGAAAACTATAAATTCAAGTTGTAAAAACTGTGTGATTTACAGGATTTTATTTGACTTTGTTCTAACCCCTTTACTGGCAGGTTATGGGAAAGGAGGAGAATGTCCTCTAAACAATATACACATGTTAATAAATGGGAAACAATAAAGAAAAAGGTTGAGGTGGAAGATAAGAACATTTGGCTGCTTCTTCATATCAAGGATGAATTCTGCTGTGCTGTATAATTTCTTAGCCCACATGTAGTTTCTTTCTGGTTGTCTAGGAGACTTGTCAGTTAATGATTCAAAATGTTAAGGACACAGTAATTAAGGGGTCTTTCTGATCCTTTGATTAATTATACAGCAAAAATGATCAATCAGTGCAGAGTCTATGACTTGTGATTATCCGTTTTGCTTTCCTGAGAAAATACTGAGGAAATGTTATCACTTTCACATGGCTTTTCATTAACTTTTCTTGTCTATATTAAGACCTAGTAGTGCACATCATCATGAAATAGCTTTCTTGAGCTGAGGGTTATCCTTTAGAACTACTCCTAAGAAATCATTTCAGCAGACGTCTGCAGGTCTGGATAGAAAAGTAGGCACTAAATTTAAAAATACTGGAATTTAAGATTTGTCAGCTATATCAGCCAGGGTTCAGCTCTAGATGATCTGACCATTAAATCACTCATATGAATAGAGGGCCTCCAGACTAACATTAGATACTGAAGCTAGGTCTTCATCATTCAAATGGATATAAAGGAAAAAAAAAATCCTCTCAGGACATGTAAGTAGGAATGATGGTGAAATTAAGAAGAAAATACTACAATTATTTTATTGGATAAGAAATATGTGAAGTACTTCCCTAATGATTTTATTTGTAGTCTTAATTAAAGCCCATTAAAATGGCATTTGAGTCCCTAAGAAAGTAAAGGAAATAGATTACTTTAAATATTTTATTTTTAGGCTAGTTTTTGTTCAATTAATAACACTGTAGAGGCAAAGGAGAATGCCCTGAAACCTGTAGAGCTATGCTCGGGATCCTGTCAGATCTCATTGGTTAAATCTGTACTACATTGCACTGTGAGATAGTGATATATCCTTTGTTTTTCTAACTACACAAGTTGGATATCAGTAGTCTGGCCCCTTAACAGGTTACATGCAAATCCATAATATCCTCCAAGTTCATTAAGAGATACTTATTAAAACTTTATAGGTTATTCTAAGGTTGCAGTATTCCTGGATTTGTAGTGTGCTCATTCTATTACACTCCAAGAAATCATTAGAATGATTTAAAAAACCCTATTCAAAAATTTGAAATAATTTTTCTGCTCAAGTAAAATAAAAATTAACTGTAAAAACATTTTGGTTTCCTTATATGTAATGCATAAATGCCAGTTTGCGATAGTTTCTAGGATACCAGTTACATATGTGAAAGCTTCATTACTATAAATGAGAGAGAGCAGACTTCATTAAAGCTCACATAAATAGAACTGTCCAGTCACTAACATCTACCAGTTTGACTTGTTCTGTAAAAAACTCTATTATCAGTTAGGATACTCACCTTTACTCCTAGAAATCAAGTATATTTTAATAAAACATTCCAAAACTGAAAACTGATACAGCCACCTTAAGAAAAGCAAAACAGAACAAAAACTCCCTATGTATATATTTTGTAATGTTATTTGTATATATAGTCACCTGGTAAGTGTGCATACCACTAACACCCCCTTGAGCTAACATGAGTTCTTGAAGCACTTAGGTATAAAGATCATAGGATAACTCAGGTGTGAAGGAACGTCAGGAGGTCCCTAGTCAAACTCCTCAAAGAGGGTCTTCCGTGGTGAAGAGCCTGGCTCCATCTTCTCGGTGATCTCCCCACAGAGTACTGGGAGCTGATGCTAGGTCCCCCCAATGCCACCTCTTCTTCAGGCTGAACAACACTTGGCCCTCAGCTTCTGCTCACAGGCTACATTCCAACCCCAAACATCTTGGTGGCCTCTGAAGTTTATTGATCAAAGATCCTGGAAGTCAAATTTCCATTGACTTCAAAAGGAATGCAGTTGGATCACTCACTGTGTGAATATTGTCTTTTGGGCTATTTTGCTACAGATACATAACCCTGAAGTCTTTTTTTAAGGGTTAGGAGTATAGATTGTACATGTGACTGTCCAAAACATGAAAGAAGGTAGGATCACAAAAGGGTGCCTTAGAAGTTCATGCAGACAAAACTAGTGTATTCAAAGGAGACAAAAGGACGTTTTTGTTCATGGTGGTGTTTTTTGTATTCTTGCAATAGCTTGTCCCACATTCACAAATACATGCAGAATTTGCACTCATCTGCTCCCCATCCAGTATTTTTCTGGCTCTCTAAGTTATCTGTGTGAATCAATAGTATAAACCGCAGCTTTTTGCATTGACAGCTAAAAAAGATCACACAGTTTGCACCATGCCTGCCTTCAAAGGCAAAGCCACATATTCTTTTGTGTGGAGAGAGTAATCACTGTAAAGGTAAAGTGTACAAAATTTCCAAATGCCAAATTCTATATAGGGAAAAATACCACTTTGCTTTATGCTTTTCAGCTAGCTGAGACCCTCTCATATGACAGGCCATAATCAATAAATCATGTGCCAGTTGTGCTGATTCTGTATGTCAGGTCATATCGCTCCCCTTCAGCTTCCAGTTTCTTACGGAGTATTCACTTGTGTTCTATTATCATATCTTTCCACCACCTCAGTGTCATTTTAAAAGCTGTTATTTTTAGGCTATAGAAATTGCAATCCGCCTGCCCCCCTATCCTCAAAAAACTATTCTATTGGCCACTTCCAAAGCAGGGACATGGAAAGAGGCAAGTCCTCTGCCTGAACTCCCTGTGATTTACCAAGGAGGTCAAACCATCCATGTTCATGCCTTGTCCGTAGTAGGCAAAGAGGTGCCATGATGACAACTTGTCGAGACTGATGAGTAAGAAAGATTGTAGAATTTCCAGAAAAGATCCTTGTGGTGGAAAGATGTTTACTTCTCTCTTCCATAAGCAATTATTTACTCAGTCAGGTGGCTTGACATCTCTAGTCTCGCTAAGGAATTTCCTGATTTGGCAAGCTTCATGACACAGACTGGTTAGACAGCTAGAGCAGAAATTCTCTGAATTATTTTATGTGTCAGAAAACTGGCTGTCTGGGCTGTGTGAATCACTCCAGCCTGACCTTGCACTCATCAGGTTGCTCCAAAGTGATAAGTCAAGAACATTTAAATCCCTCCCAGTGTCTGTGTTAATCCTGGCTCCATGTCCTAACCTTTGTGCTCACTTTTCCCTCCCTTGACTCCGGAGTTCTTCCTGCAACTTCAGGAAAAGTCTGTCTCCATTCTACTCCTCTGTTTCCATGGTAAAGGAGGAATGCTAGTAATTGCTTGTTACTGAATGATGTTTTGAGTATTGGTTAATATTTCTGTGTTTTCAAAATCATAAAGACATACACATACAGACACATACTGCAGTTCTTAACTATTGTAAGTAGGGACTTTGAAATTAATGGCATATTTATAAACAATGATGCTATTTTATTTTGCTGTCACATCTTTCACTGTGAATGAACATTCAGACAGGGAAATTACCTGGACAAAAGCCCTTTTTCTGGATCCTTCAAGGTTCGTCCTTTAAAAAATATTATCAACTGGTAAATTGCATTGACTTGTTCACCTCCAGTGCCCTTAAGTGACTGATGATTCTACATAAGGGAAGGGAAGGGAAGGGAAGGGAAGGGAAGGGAAGGGAAGGCAAGGGAATGCAAGGCACGGCAAGAAAGGCAAGGCAAGGCAAGGAAAGGCAAGGCAGGAAAGGCAAGGCAGGAAAGGCAAGGCAAGGCAAGGCAAGGGAAGGCAAGGCAAGGCAAGGCAAGGCAAGGCAAGGCAAGGCAAGGCAAGGCAAGGCAAGGCAAGGAAAGGAAAGGAAAAGGAAAGGGAAAGGAAAGGAAAGGAAAGGAAAGGAAAGGAAAGGAAAGGAAAGGAAAGGAAAGGAAAGGAAAGGAAAGGAAAGGACCACAATAGATTGTGAAAAGTGGGTTAGTGTAACATGGAAATTCCTGAAAAAAGTGTCCCCCTGTCTTCCAGAAACATTATTTTACATGCCTACATGATATAAAGAGCTTATGGAGGAGTGGACATGTTTTTTGGCATAAGATGTCAAAATAATTTTACCTATATTAAGGTAATCTACCTAATGTTTAAAGTGTAGTGCCTTTTGAGGACATCTTCAAGGTCCTGACCAATGTGATACTGGCTTTAGAAGAGATTTGCGTTATTCTGGAGCAGCAGCTGGTCACATGAGATATCTCTGAAACGCAAAAGTGCAACAAGATGCTGCTGTGGGAACATAAATTCCTCCCCATCATCTTCCCTTGCGTATGTCTTTATGTAAGCTTGACATCCTGATATTCATTATATTTGAGGGAGACGTAGAAGGTTAGTTAATACAGTAATTGCAATTTAGGATGAGATCCCCTGGATGAAAAAGATGTATTTCAGGGAAATTCTCAATTTCATTGTCTCAGGTGGTCAGGGCACTGTTCAGTCTAAAGGGATTTACTGTGACTTTTATCTCATGAAAGTACCTATCCTGTGAACTTTCAAATTTAATCATATGACTCCGACCTAGACTGAGGCTGTAGTTGATGAGAGCTTCCCAAAGATACGTGAAGTGCAACTGTTGATAGACATTATTCAGGGAAAAGAAAATTTCAAGGAGCTGTTGGGCAAGTAAATGAAGGAAACAGGGTTTTCAACTAAAATTCTTACCACTCCTTTTGGTCACTGTTTCTTTAGACATTCCTACATTTTATGCCTTATCCTGCTTTCCTCTCAGATGATCAAAACTAAAACACAGAACAGGACCGTTCCACACTACTTTGAAATATGTACTTCCTTAATCCTTCACAGATGATTCAGCAGTGCAGGACTTCCCCACCTACTTGAGGCTGCTGGTGTATTTTATCGTATAAAAGGCCTTAGACAGAACAATGTTTCCTTTAAGCTCTTATTAGCTGTGGGAGTGGAAAGAAGGGGCTCCATTACACTGAAGATAAATTCCTGTGCCTACCTTTGGTGCATCTCTTTGTGTTTTATTTTCCTAAAAATACCCAGAAAAGTCTCCATACCACATATACACGCTCATTGTGTAAGTTACTGTTACATTGTACAAGTGAACAAACCCCCTTTTTTTGGTTATGTGTTAACAGTAAAAACCAAAATACATGAAGTGCTGAATCCTCTTCCTTTCCATATGATAAACACCCTGCAGTTGTAAGGATTAAAAATGCAGACTAAATGACCTGAAAGTTTTAATTATCACTGAAGAGCTGCAGGCAGACATAAACATATTCAAGTCAAAATAATTAATAATTTTAAGGTTACATATATGAAATATAAACTTTTTTTTTCCCCTAGCAGTTACCCAGACATTTCAAATGCGTGAAAGAAAAAACCTTTCATTTTTATTTACCCCTTTTAGATTTAAAAAGATAGGGCTAAATCTTTCCACTGTGGTATGCATGCTAAGTGCATAACAGTCCTTAAAGTGTAACACAATATTGAATTAAGGTGATACAAACAGTAGGGCTATTCCTACATAAGCAGATTTACCTAGGCAGGAGACAGCAGAACCCAATTTTTTAGGATTTTGCTAGCAGTGGTCACAGGGTAGCTTACTCTGTAAGGCACAGACATATCTGGAGATGATATTTACAACAAAGTTAAACTAGTGAGCAGAATTTGTCAAAAAAATCTGATAACATTTTTTTCTACCAGACGATTCAAATCACACTGGTAAGCTCTAATACTTCAAAATATGGTGAATAATTGAAAAATACTGCTAGAAGTTAAAAGAGTAAAGGTAATATGCTATGTTACAACATGAAAATTTAAAACCATGACTTTGACATCTAAAATTTGAAACTTACCTAATTGCAATTTTGTATCATTTTGAGATGAAGCATTCAGAATTATAAAATTAAAATAAAATATTGCAGCATAAATTAATTCCTGAAAGATTTCAAGGCCAGGTTGCCTAGGGCTCTGTCAACCTCATCTAGTGGAAGGCGTCCCTGCCTATGGCGGGGGTGTTGGAACTAGATGATCCTTAAGGTCCCTTCCAACCCAAACTTCTATTTAATGTTTCAAATATTAGATCTCAGTTTTTAATGAGAATCATATTCTTAAGTAACAGAAAGGAGCTTAAAGGCTGTGATTCAGCTCGAACAATAGAATGTAAATGTTATTTTGAGGGACTCTTCATTAACTTTGTTTCGAGGATCCAGCAGGTGATTGTTCAAGTGGAAGGATTTTTAGAAAACTCATGCTTAGTAATTCCTGAACATATGGTGCATTCTGTGAGTTCTTTTTTGACTTCTTCCCTTTCTTGTCCAAATAACTAGATACCTTTGAAGTACAAAACCCCACCTTTAGGAAAACACGACACATTTCTAACATTAGATGCTCAGAGTAATTTGGGACAGTGCAATGTCTTACAGTATTCAGACTGCCTACATTAGATCTCACTTTTAATTGTGGTATAATGAACTTTAGATTACTTTTATGTTCTTTCTTCTGTGAGTTTCCATTACATAAAAATGAATCAGGAACCCACCTTATATTTCTATTCATCCTGTAAATATAAGGCTGTAAAATGTATTTCACAGAATAAATAAGAAGACTTTGTCATTGATAAGCATTAAATGGAAAATAATTTCTTGCCATTCACATGTCCTGAAAACAACATAATCTGAGTTCATGATAATGATCCAGGGTTGCAAAATATTCTTTGTGAAATCTCCCCTTCATATTCTCTTTTCCACTAGTACAAATCAAAACTTTAGAATGGAGGGCATTTATTGTACTATATTAAAAACTGCTATAAGAAAGAGATCTCATTTTTCTATGCAAATGGCCAAACTGTAAACATATATATATCCCATTAATACTTATGAAGTGGCAAAAGAATAAACCAAAATTAAATAGACCTGGTATTGGAAACAGGAATAAAGGAAAAATGTTTTAAATAGCGAGTATGCAACAGCTAAAATATAAAAAAAAAAAAAAAAAAAAAAAAAAAAAAAAAAAAAGCCAAGAGTTGAACACCATGGTAGCTAGATTTTAGACAGCAGTCTCCTACACAATAGTTCAGAGTTCGTTGAAGAACGTCTGACACTGCTGTAGGGAAAAGCAAAATACCTCTGAGTGTCAATTCAGAAATATCTTTATCCTGAGAGAGGAGATACAAGCCAATGGCAACACAGCCAAATAACTTACTCTGAAAACATAAACTTTCTGCAACTTACATGCCTGCAAGAAAAACCTGTTCTAATATCTGCATCACAGACCCCCCAGGTATATATCAGGAACAACTCCACCAAAGGACTGAGAAAAATTCACCCTTCTCCCTAAAACACATCAGCATGCAGCAGTACCATTGTCAAACTTTATGTCATAGTCTATCTTGATTTTCCTCTTAAGCTCTCTCTTCTCTATATCCCTGGACCTTGGTAAGTAAGCCTTACCACATTAACAAGACTCACTTCAATATTTTTTCTTTTTCATTTTAACTTGTAGGATAGCACATGGAAAAATGCTAACAAAAAGCAACCTGAAGAGTAAGAAGGACAGTGCACACTTCCAACATCCAAAGACAATGAAATTTGATTCTCATTCTACACAATTGAAATATGCCATATTTCACACTTGTGACTTAGGTTACCTAAAAAGAGCATTATCTTTTTTTCATACTGAGCACTATGAATGTATGCTCAGCGTTATTCTAACAAGGGAAAGCTGCACAGCTAGACAGGACAACCGTTTTACAAGCAACCTGGATTTTTTTTTTATTCTTTTGTAAATCAGTTCCCACTTCTTTTTTATTCTAACTGTGCTGGAATCATCTAATCAGTGCTATTATTTTAAATGGTTAATTCAATTTGTAGTTCACTGTGTTCTGTAACTCTGAACACCTTCTCTTATTCAAGCATGATCAGCAAAAGTCCTATGTGTGTTTACACTGTCTTCAATGCTAGATGCTGATACATTTCCCCAATAAATAGAGGACCTGCCTTCAGTGAACAATTTGGTCTTACTGCTTAGTACAGTACCTCTTATTTGCTATGATACTTCTAACTGTGCTAGGTAGTTTCAGAGTGGATTGTGTATAACATAACCTGGAAACACATACTGAATAGCATTAGCCTCTGAGCCTGCCTCACGAGATAGGCTTCTGTGAGAAAAGCTTGTGGGTACACAACAAGTGCGAATAAGAAAGAATCTGATTCTGTCATCTAGTGGTTAGATGGAATATTTGGGACAGGGCAGGGCAGGTTTCCAGTCAGCCATGTCTAAGTCACATTAGAACTTAAGTGCCTTGTTGAATCAAACCTTAATTAGATATTGTCCTTACTAAATGTCAAATTGTTTCTTTTTTCCTTCATAAAACATTAATAACCACTAGACATTGAGAAAACAGGCATCATAATTCCCCTCCATCAAAATATCAGGACTCCAGTCCACATGGTTTCCTCTATACTATCTTTCAAGGGAACACATACAGAGCTCAAACAAGGTAAATTTAGTGACTGCTTTTGTTTTTAATAATGCAGAACACTACTTCTGGGTCACGGTGAGAAGTAGAAAATACTAAAAAAGGATATGGTACTACATGCACCAAACACAGTAAAAATTACAAATTCCCATGAGGTTCTCTCTGAACCTTAAGAATTTCTTGTGGAAATAATATTAAGCACCTCTGCCTCTATAAACAAGTCCTTAAGTTATACGAATTTTTCCTGTAGTAATAATGTCAAGAAAAAACACTGTGATTTTATAAAATAGCTTTGCTGAGATTAATTTGTTATCCTTTTAAAAAAAATAATCATTACAGCCTCAAAGGCATAAGGAGAAGAAACTTATTCAAAAAGACAAAAGTTGCTCAAAGACTTCACATAGGTGAAAATACTCCAGGTATTAGACCCTCAACTGGTCTAAAGTGAAAGAGATCCTTTGAAGTTAGTTACACTGGTTAATTATCTGGCCCATATGGTTAATTATTTTAGACCATCCAATAATGTGGGTTACCTCACCACAATCCTCAGTGAGTCTAGCGGGAGCTGTAGTTGGTTGCTGCTCTAAACAACAAAGCTTTTTAAATAGTTTCATATTGAATTCCAAAGTGCAGGAACAATGAAAATTAATGGATACTTTTGGAAAACTTGACCCATTTGATTCAGTGGCAACCTTCAGACATGATTATTATGTAATGCAAAAGACAATAATCAGTTCATCCATAGGATGAATAACATCTTAGAGGAAAGAAAGAGGAAGCTTTACAGCAGTTATAATCTAAGGTCTCTTAAATATAGAACTGAACATCTTTTTTTCACCAAAAATTATAGGCATCTTAGAACTGCTTTGGTAATTTGATCTTAATTCACTGAATAGTTTCAAACAGGAGTAGGGAGAGAAAAAAATAACAGTTCCCAGATGAATTCACTAAAGGACTGGAGCAGAGATTGTTTTTTTTTTATCCAGTGACTAAATGAGTGCTGATCATCATGTGAGGGACCAGTCCTAGAACTCTATATATAGTTTTGAACTCTTGTACCATTACCCATAAGGAGAGTGCTCCAACCGCTCTGCTTTTTGGTTTTTTTTCCAGGCCTTCCCTTTAAAGCTGTGCTCCTTTGCATGAAATACCAACAGAGAAAGGGACAGGGGTTTAGGTAGTTTGTCCCTCAGGACAGTGCCTTGACCACCAACATACTCTGCAAAATGAACAGTGAAATAGATATGCAAAACAGAATAGCTCTGACAGTGAAAAACTGAGAGGTACCTTCCTTAAACATCTCCAGTTTATGGGTTGGGTGTCTACTCTTGACAGCACTATCCAACTCCTCTGTCTGAACCTACAGAAGCACTTGAAACAAGATGTCTTCTGTCCTCAGAAAACCCTCTGAAGTATCTGAGAGTCTCTCAATCTCTCCTAATGACTCTGTCCTATTTCCCATGAAATATTTAAATCTTAATTTAGTCAGAAACTTATGCAACAACTTCATCATCACTTGAGATCATGAGGTTGACTTCCCTTCCAGAATAAATGAGTGTAAAACTGGGTTCCTCACTTTCTTTAAAAAGTATCTTAAGAAGAACATCATGGAACACCACTAGCACATTACAAAGGAAATTTTTTCTTTTGAATTTTGCTACAAATGTTCATCTATGAACTACTTCACTTTCAGCTGTACAAAATAATTTCCCTCATTCAAATATTACAGAATTGGCAGGAAAACACAAATTCATGCATGCACACATGTATTTTAGTTTTGGACAGCATGATTTTTTTTTTTTTGTCATTTGTTTTTGGCTCAGCACTGAAATGATAGAGTAATTTAATCACTATCCCACTGAAATTAGACTTTTCAAATTAAAGAGGCCCAGTTAATGTCACCAGAAAGTTGTATTTAATATAATTTAATGTATTAAGCCTCTTTTTGACCTTTGATTTTTCAAGATGCCCTCAGCAGAAAAATGTCTGACTCCTTTGAGAGACACTTAAAACTTGAGATTGAAAACCATGGCTGTGTCTGAGTCTCCTTAAGCAAAAGGAAGAGTCATTTGTTCAGTCATTTGTGCAGGCAACAGTTGTTTGCTTGGCTGGTCCTCAGATTGTGAAATGAACTCCAGCAGGATCCTGGGCCTGTCACAAGCATCACTACTTCCATACCTAGCTGAAAGAATACAGCTTGCCATCTCTGAATAACACATAGACGAAGACCAGAGGGTGCCTTAAAATATCCACTGGGGGCGGGGGAGGGGGGGGGGGGGGGGTGGGGCAGAAGTAGATTAAAACAACCAAAACAACCCTGACTGAAAGAAAAGACTACATAAACATTTTTTGCCATGGGATAAGTTTAGAGTGGAATGAAGTTTGTTGTGGCACTTAATGTACTACAGGAAGGTGTTCAGATGACTGTGCCTTTGCAGAGCAATTGTAGAATATTTCTTGGCATGCTTGGAGACTTAATGGTATTAAAAAGTCACAGCTATCAGATGCAACAAACCATCCTGGTCTGATATTTGGCAACTTGTTATTTCATATGGTGCAAATAATCATAAAATCAGATTGCATCTACTTATAATTTTATAGTAATTGCTTCTATAGCACTTGCCAGTTTTTCCATAATAACTTCATGTATAATTAGTATGTAATCTTCAGGCATAAATAACTCTCTAATTAGTCTGTAATCTGTAATTATAATGTACTTATGAACTAGTTATTTGCTTATTTGGACTCTGTAAAATAAAATACCTTCTTGATAAAACATTGAAGGAGAATTATGTAGATTTTGTGTTTGCAGGTCATTCTTAAAGATCAAGAGAAAGAAAACATGATGTAATACAGTTATTGAAATTAGAAAGCGTTCATTTGTTACTACATGTTTATCACAATGGATGACAAAAGAGGAGATTCAGATTGAGAAAAAAAAAATCAACAGAAAGATTTACTGAAATCATACAAAGTAAACAGGCACTTTTCAATTTCCTGTGAATCCAGATAACAAGGAGCTCTGGGATGAGATACAGCAAGTAAGATATCAAGATAATGTTTCATTACACTTGTTTCTTTTAGAGCCTGTCCTTATCTTACCTTGACTTGCCTAGCCTTCCTTTTCCCCCTCCCTTTCCACTTTCTTGACTTCTAATCCCTTTCTTTACTTTTCCTTCTCTTTACTTTCCCTCCTTTTTTTCCTTTCCCTTTTTCCTTTTTCAATGAATCACAGAAACAAAAAGAATAAAGCTATTTGATAGTCAGACAAACATCCCACTGGCAAGAAATGTGTGAGCTACTGAATCTCAGGAGAAGAAAGCCTCAGACGAAAGGATTTACTCAAAAATTACATACCTCAGATGACAGTAAATCTTGGATAAGCGAGTTGGTACATGACATTCCAGGAGGACAGTTTTGTGACAGCTTTAAAAATGTGATATTAAGGTAGTTCTAAAACACTTTTAATTCCCTAAGATGTTTTTCTTTTTTTTTTTCCAGAACTTTTCTGAGGTACTTGCAAAGTATGCAATATGAATAATACTACTCTTTAGCATGTTGTTTATATATTTGCTTGATTTCTGCAATGATGCAGTGAAAAATATTGGTAAATCTGCACCTTTATGGCTTGCAGTGTTAGAATCTGATTACCACAAACTGATACAGAGAGAAAAAAAAAACACCCATTGTTCTCAGTCTGGTGAAAACCCATTGCAAGACATGTTATTTAACCTGGAACTGGTCCATATTAAGAAACTTGTGACGTTTCAGCATTACTTTAACATCAGCTGACTATTTTGCCAGATTTTTTTTCTTCCTTCTCACAAGAAATTGCAGAATCACAGAATGCTAGTGGTTGATAGGGACCATAGGATATCATCTAGTCCAACTCCCCTGCCAAAGCAGACTCATCTAGAGCAGGTTGGATTGGAACACATTCAGGTGGGTTTTGAATATCTCCAGAGCAGACTCCACAACTTCCCTGTGCAGCCTATTCTAGTGCTCTGGCACTCTCAAAGTAAAGAATCTCTTCCTCATGTTGAGGTGGAATTTCCTGCATTCTAGTTTGTGCATGTTGTCCCTTGTCTTGTTGCTGAGAACCACTGAAAAAAGTCTGGCCCCATCCTCTTGACACCCGCCCTTTAGATATTTATAAGCATTGGTGAGATTCTCTCTCAGTCTCTTCTTTCCTAGCTAAACAGACCCAGATCTCTCAGCCTTTCCTCATAAAAGAGGTGTTCCAGTCCTCTAATCATACTCATAGCCCTCCTCTGGACTCTCTCCAGTAGTTCCCTATTTTTCTTGAACAAGGGAGCCCAGAACTGGACACAGTACTCCAGATGTGGCCTCACTAGGGCAGAGTAAAGGGGAAGAATAGCTTCCCTTGAGCTGCTGGCCACAGTCTTTTTAATGCACCTCAGGATACCATTGGCCTTCTAGGCCACAAGTGCACATTGCTGGGTCACAGTCAACTGATTGTTCCCTGGGACTCCCAGGTCCCTCTCTGCAGAGCTGCTTTCCAGCAGCTCAACCGCCAGCCTGTACTGGTGCCTGGGTTATTCCTCCCCAGGTGCAGGACCCTACTCTTGCCCTTGTTGAACCTTATTATGTTCCCCTCTGCCCAACTCCCCAGACTGTCCAGGTCTCACTGTATGGAGGCACAGCCTTCTGGCGTATCAGCCACTCATCCCAGTTTTGCGTCATCAGCAAACCTGCTGAGGGTACACTCTGTCCCCTCATCCAGGTCGTTGATGAGTATGTTGAACAAGACTGGGCTCAGTAATGACCTCTGGGGAACACTGCTAGTCAACTAGACTCTGCACCTCTAATCAAAACCTTCTGAGCTCTGGCATTCAGCTAGTTCTCAATCCACCTCACTGTCCACTTGTCTAACTCATTTCCTAAGCTTACCTATGAGGATGTAATGGGAGACAGTGTCAAAAAATGCAACAGATAGAACAAGAAGAAAGATAAAATGAGTGGGATGGATAGAATAATTCCCTTAAGGTTAAATAGAAAAAATCAGAAATTAAGCCAGAGCTGGAATAGATGTTGAAAGCTACTGAATTATTCTTCATATCAAGTTAACTCCAGAATCAGATGTGCCTGAGAATGGGTGTGATGGGTTAGGTTCAAGCTCCCCAGGGAGGTGAAAGGATTTTTTTGGTAGGGAGAATTTCACAACTAGAGCTAGATTCGATGCTAGAAGATCCAGACAGCTAACAAGTTTAAAGAGGAACATGGAATAAAACAGCTTTGGAATTGGAACTGGAATAATTGTGAAAATATGCCTTACCTCTTTCCTTGTTTCACAGAATCACAGAATGGCTGAGGATGGAAGGAACTTAAGGAGATTACCACATTTAACTGCTATGCCTAAGGCATGATCTGCTGGTACAGGTTGCTCAGAGCCACATCTACTTAGGTTTTTAGTATCTCCAAGGATAAAGTCCACAAGGTCTCTTTGGACAATCTGTACTAGTGTTTGATCATCCTCATGGTAAATCTAATTCTTCCTTTTAAATGGACTTTCCTGTATTTAGTGTCCATTGCCTCTTGTCCTGTCACTGGACACCACTGAGAAGAGTATGGCCCTTCTTGTTCCCCTTCATTCTCCTCACCAGATTCAACTCCAGGTGATCTCTGGCTTTCCTAATCTCATCCTTAGGTACTTGGATAGTGTATCTGTTTCAGTCTTGGATAATAACCACCTTCTACCTTTTCCACGCTTCCATTTTGTTTCCAAGTATTTCTGGGAGCAACTTGTTTATCCATGCAGGCTTCCTGTCGCCTTTGTTTGATTTTCTGCTTGTCAGTAGGGTCAAACTTGAGCTTGGAGGAGGTGATCCTTGAAAATGAACCAGTTCTCCTGAGTCTGTTTCCAATGGTATTCTTCTATCTACAGTGGCCAAAGTCTGCTTTCCTAAAGTCCAGGGTCATGGTTCTGGGTTTTTTTGACCAGATTCCTCCTCACCAGATCCTGAACTCAACCATCTCATAGTCACTATTCACAGGTATGAGTTCCAGCAGTGTGCCCCCTCTCATCAGCTCCTTGATCATCTGTGCCAAGAATTTTTCATCAATAAACTCCAGGAAACATCCTGGATTTGTTGTGCTGTGCTGTATTGATCTACAAACTGATATTGGAGTGGTTAAAGTCACCCATGAGGATCAGGGCCTGCACACATGTGGCTGCATACATACTGGCATGAGATACAAAACAATTGAAATGTTCTTGTAAAATTACTTAAAAATCTTACCTTTTTAAAAAAATCAATTATATGAAACATTGATAGTTCTTACAATTGTTATAATTAGATTTGCTCCCAAAGTCAGATACAAAAATATAATTTCAGTCCTGATCTTGTAATTGGATTTTTATGTGGATGCAGAGTATTGTTTTGAACATTTCATATTCTAGTATAAATTCAAGAATAAAGAAAACACAACATTTTGATAATAATGAAAATATGTTCTGTATTGTGGATGGTGATATAAGAAGAATTCAAAGTGAAATATTTTTATTTCTTTAATTCAATGCTATTAGAGAAAGATATGTTTATACAAATAGTTTGGATTTTTTAAATATGAACTTTTAAGAAAAAAAATAATTATTTTCTTTTTGAAAAGTAAAAGGTCCATTCATATTCAGTAACAAATGTATGGAAGTTTAATTACTGGTGATCAACACTGGCATTGTATTTCTTCATAGTGGTCAGATAATTTTGCCCCATTGACTGAAAAATACAGTTAAAATAAGGAAGACAAAACAGAAGACAAGAAATTTTATGTTCTTGTGCAGTGCTAACAGACTGCATGAATGAATGTGATATAGATGTGAAATAGAGGGTGACTGTACTCGCTCATGAAGCTGCACACAGGCATCTATTCTGCATTGTTATAATGCATGGCATGCACTACAATTTTCTGACTCATGAAGAATACACAGTCAAATCAGCTGTTCTTTGTGTCTGCCCTCAAATTCTTCTTTCAAAAACACCCCTCCTCACAACACCGTAATCTGCCTGTTTCCAAGAACCAAGGGTTAGAACAAATAAATGTTAAGGGGCCAAAATATCATTCAGAGAAAATTCTCTGACAAAAAATAGTGGGTGGGGAGAAAGAAATTCATCCTAACTTTTATCTGAGACAGCTCTTAAGACATCAGGTAAAATCTTCCTTAGAATCCAACACTCAAACTCTTTGCCCTCCATCTTTGCTGAGCTAACACAGGGGCACTTTATCTGCAGATTTCAGAATCTCCAAAGCAGGCAGCCCTGAAACAAGGACTCTTGAAAAGTCCAGTTTCTTTGCCACACCACTTGTGTAGATTTCCATTAAAATTCAATTAAATAAACAACTAGACTTTTTTAACTTCCACAGGGCAAGAGATTTAGGTTCCAGGGCAGCCTCACACTGATTTTCACATCTTCACTCATCAAAAAACCCCAAAGTGCCTTACTGATGAATATGCTTCCCAGGCTCACCACAGATGTGCTATTGATCAGCAAGAAACAAAAACATGTTAAGGATATGGATGATGAGGAGGTAAGCAAGAGCTTCTTCAAGTTAGAATGTCCAAGTAGCATATGAACCAAATATGAAATGTCACATATATTGCTGATTATGTTTATGTTTTATAATTAGTTCATCAACCTATTAAACATTGAGTAGAAAAGCATGAAATTAGTCTTCCTCATTCTTAGGTGAGTTTTGTACACAATGGGCTGTGCAGTTTAACCTCTAAGCCCATGAAACTTTGCATGAATGTGGCTTTGCTATGGTCCAGCTTGCACAAGAGGCTTGGAGAGGGTACTGGTCTCAGTTTGTCTTAAAATATCACCCTCAAAATCATTGAAGGAGTTACAGGTATCCATGAATTTGGAGATCATGGGACAGGGCACATGTCTTGGTACTTATTCCAACTCATGAGGCACAATCTTCAGCAAGGGTCCCACAAAGAGAAGCCGTAACGCTCCTGAGACAAATCTCTTGCTTGCATTGTGCTATCTGGACTGCTTTTCTCTGCTTTCTCTTGAATGTTCTCCTATGGCAGGGCAAATAGATATGACTGTGGAAATTTTAAGTTTTGGTGGATAGGTAGAACCACCTTAGGGATTGGATATAAATCCAAAGCTAACATCATAGTATTTAAATTTTCATGCTCCTTGAATTAACAGTCATCATACCATCAATAATCTAGTCCGCAGCTCATTCTCTACCCACAAAAGGTGTGTTTATCCAGAGATGCATCTTTTAGTTCTAGAAGTTAAGATTGTGTTTGTTATAAAAATATTGTAGCTGTTATCTTTTCCAAAAGAAAAAATAAAAAAAAACAAAAAAAACCCCACAAATAAAACCAAAACCAACAGTTTATAATGAACCACATGTGACACTATGAAAAAAAAGGGAGGGGGAAAAGAGAATCAAGAATAAGCTTTTGCACATCATTTGTACGAAGGGAAAAAAAAAATATCAAAAATCATGCCACTGAGTTAAAAGTCTGCCAGCTCATTTAAACCTCCAACATCTTAGATCAGTTCTGCAAGAGAATCACAGTACACTACCAGGCTGTTATTTACTCCACCCTTAAATATTATTTAAAGCTGCCTATGACCAGAGCTTCAACACTTAGAGATTTGAAAGAAAGAGCATGAAACAGCTCTTCATTCTTCCATTTTGAAGAAACACATTTCAGAAGATCTATGCTTTCATTTAAAGTTTAAAGCCACAGAATAAATATGGCTTGTAGGCTAACCAAAAGGTAATTTTCTATCAGTTACCAAGGCAGCCACTTGCCAATGACCTCAGTTTTAGTAAAATGTTGGGTAGAAATTGGAGCAAAAAAAAAAAGAAGTAAGTAGGACTTGGATCCATGAATAGCATTATCTCAGAGAAAAGCACCATTTCTAAACAGATGCTGGTACTAATCCATCAATAAGGAATAGAGGCGTTCTAAAAACACCTTGGAATTACATTTATATTCTATTGTGTTAAACAAATCTAATTATATTCACAATTATCACACATTTTTATCAGACACAAACTGCTAAAATACACGATATAAACCAAAGTACAAGAAGTGAAAAATTAATTCAAACACTACCAAAAAAAAAAATTATTTGAAATTAAAAAGGCAGAGAAGGAAGAAAATTATGAGTTTCAAAACATTGTTTAGAGGGAGGTTCTTTTTTCTTTGTTTTGTGTTGCTTTTTTTTGTTTTTTGTTTTTGTTCATCAGGTTTGTGACTTATTTTGCTCAGTGACAGCAGAATTTGCCTACATCATGGAGGGGATATATCACTGAAGGAAGAATTATACCACACAATTAGATGAGAAAATGAGACTACAAGAAAAAGAGCAAGATCTGTCCAGTCACTGGTCAGGAGCACATGACCAGCATGCCATGCTTGAATGATAACACAGGCTTTGCCATGTTTGAATGACACATGCTGCTTTGTCACAATATGTGGGATTTATTTCACTTAAAAGCTGATCTAAACTAGTGCTGCTGACTTCGTACTTAAGTGATGGAAGAAGGTAGCTCCAAGGGCACCTTAGAATCATAGAATGATTAGGGTTAGAAGGGACCTTAAAGATCATGTAGTTCCAACCCCCCTGCCATGGGCAGGCATGCCCTCCACTAGACCAGGCTGCCCATACAGCCTGACCTTGAAGACAGCCAGGGATGGGGCACCCACAACTTCTTTGGGCAACCTGTCCAGTGCTTCAACACCCTCTCTGTAAAGAACTTCTTCCTGATACCTAATCTAAATCTCCCTGCTTTCAGTTTAAACCCATTACCCCTTGTCCTGTCGCTACAGGCCCTTGTAAAAAGCTCCACCCCAGCTTCCTTGTAGGCCCCCTTTGGGTACTGGAAGGCTGCAATAAGGTTTCCCTGAAGCCTTCTCTTCTCCAGGCTGAAGAAGCCCAATTCTCTCAGCCTTTCTTCATAGGAGAGGTGCTCCAGCCTTCTGATCATCTTTGTGGCCCTCCTCTGGACTCATTCCAACTGATCAATATCCTTCTTAAGCTGAGGGATCCACAGCTGGACACTACTCCAGGTGGGGTCTCACGAGAGCAGAGTAGAATGGGGAGAATCATCTCCCTCAACCTGCTGTCCATACTTCTTCTGATGCAGCCCAGGATACGGTTGGCTTTCTGGGCTGCCAGTACACACTGCCGGCTCATGTCAGCTTCTCATCCACCAGTACCCCCAAGTCCTTCTCCTCAGGGCTGCTCTCTGTCCATTCTCCACCCAGTTGTACTTGTGCTTGGGATTGCCTCAACCCAGGTGCAGGACCTTGCACTTGGCCTTGTTGAACTTCAGGAGATTGTCACGGTCCCACCTCTGCAGACTGTCAAGGTCCCTCTGGATGGCATCCCTTCCTTCCAGCGTGTTGATCGCATCACACAGCTTGCTGTCGTCAGCAAACTTGCTGAGGGTGAACTCGATGCCATCGTCGCTGTCACTGACAAAGATGTTAAACAGGACTGGTCCCAACACCGACCCCTGTGGAACACCACTTGTCACTGGTCTCCACTCAGACAGTGACCCATTGACTACAACTCTCTGAGTGCGACCAGCCAGCCACTTCTTTATCCATCAAGCAGTCCATCCATCAAATCCATGCCTCTCCAGTTTAGAGACAAGGATGTCGTGTGGGTTGGTATCGAAGGCTTTGCACAAGTCCGGGTAGATGATGTCAGTTGGCTGTCCTCTATCCACCAAGGTCGTGACCCCATCATAGAAGGCCATCTCATTAGTCCGGCATGATCTGCCCTTGGTGAAACCATGTTGACTGTCACCAATCACCTCCTCATTCTCCATGTGCCTTAGCATGATTTCCAGGAGGATCTGCTCCATGATCTTGCCAGGCACAGAGGTGAGACTGACTGGCCTGTAGTTCCCTGGGTCCTCCTTTTTTCCCTTTTTAAAGATGGGGGTTATGTTTCCTCTTTTCCAGTCAGCGGGAACTTCACCAGTCTGCCACGACTTTTTGAATATGGTGGATAGAGGTTTCTCAGTACCATCCACTAGTTGTTTCAGGATTCATGGATGTATTCCATCAGGTCCCAAGGACTTGTGCACCTTCAGGTTCCTGAGGTGTTCCTGAACCTGATCTTCACTGACCATGGGTGGCTGTCCATTCTCCCAGTTCTTGCCCTTGTCTTGACCTTGTCCCCAGGTCTTTCATCCTGTGTGGGGAATGGCCAACTGGAGACTGGAGCAGCAATTTTCCCTGAAGTATCCCTACTTGTGACTTGTTTCCCTTTCAGTTCACTTAATCAATCCTCTAGGAGTGAGGTAGGTTTTCTGTCCCACCTCTTCATGCCCTCTCTGTGGTCACGTAGGTAAAACTACAGGGTATACCATGATGATACCTTCTGTATTCTTTTCTTTGTGCAAAGGAATGCTTACTCCTGATAGCTGAGATACTGGCTTGCACAGGTGGGAAGCGGGACATCTTGTCTTTGATTTGCTTCAACTCCTAGGACTGTTTCTCCACAGCTGAGATACAGGCCCTTATGGGGAAGAGAGATTTTCATTGTATTCCCAGAGTTGTTGAGTCACCTCACCCACTGTGTGGACCTCTTTGTCGTTCCAGACCATTATTACCAGCACATTGGAATACAACAATGGTGAGTTACATAGTACTTTCTGCCTCATAGGTCATGTGCATCAAACTTCATCTGGATCTGTGGGTAACTGTGTGCTTTGTTTAGATCATAATAAACCATGTCCAATACATCCAATTCCCTCATGCACTGGTGTGCTGGGTTCAGTCAGGAAAGGGCTAACTCCCTTTACTCTGGTTGCCAGGGAACTCTGTTGCTGGACAGTAAGTGAAAACATTGATAAGGCCTCAGCTGGTGCTGGGGATGGCCTGTACTGAACTCAAGGTCTTTTGTCCGCTTCGGATACTGTAGCTGACCCAGACTAACCAAGGAAGTATTTCATTCCATAGTACGTCATGTTCCGGTCTCTTTGGGTGGGGAAGAGGGTCCGGTAGCCATTACTTTTCCCTTCTCTCTCTCTCCCTTACTCCCTTGCTCGTCTCTCCGGGCACTTGCTAACCCTCCTGCGTTAGCTGCTTTGCCAACTCCTGGGCTGGCTCGTTCATGTGGGAGCTGGTGGGTTGTTTTGAGTTTTCTGGCCATGTTATCAGTGATAAGGTTTGCTCGGAATCTGCTGCGTAGGCTCCTGGGCTCCGGCCTTCAGGCCGCGGCTCTCGGGCTGCAATCGCTCTCGGGCTGTGGTTCTCAGGCTCTCTGGGTCTGATTTTCATCCCTCAACATCTGGGTGTGCATTGGTCAGTGGATGGTGGGAAATTGTATCATATTGTATCATATTGTATATATTGTACTATATGTTTTATTTGCTACTATTTTAAGTATTTATTAGTAGTAGTACCTGTATGTATTGATTTAGATTTAATTAGTAAATAGTTCTTATCTCAATTTTATGAGCTTCCTTATTTCTTTTTCCTCCGATTCTTCCCCTCCACTGGAGGAGGGAAGGGGGATTTGTGAGAGCGGCTTCATGGTATTTTGCTAGCCGGAGTTAAACCACGACAACTGGGTAGCTTTTTCTATGGTGGCCCACTTGTGTGAGTGATGTGGCACACTTTCCTTCATGCTTGACAGGAGTTGTCTCCAGAGACTTATATTTCATGTCCCTCTTCCAATCCCTTTGTCAATGCCCCCTTCTTTAGCAAGTAATCCCAACTGCTTGGTTTCTCTAGCCTATAATTCCATGCTACTCGCCCCATTATCACATTATCAGAGCAGCCAAGTGATAATATGTTCACCTGAATGACAACAGAAATCTTTTTACATATTCCGTAGCTCACCTAGGGATAAAGATCGAGTGATTACCTGTTGTTCCACCTCTTTGTCTGTCTCTGGTTCTTGTGATGATGTTCCTTTACTAGACGAGCTGACTTTCATGTCCATTTCTTCTTCTGTACTGGGGTGATAGACACTGGCACTGGTTAATTCTCTGATTCAGCTGCTTCACTCTACCAGGATCTGAGTAGCAGCAGTGCCTGGCACTGAGGTTAGTGTAGCTGTCATGGTTTAACCCCAGCCAGCCAACCAGGTCCTGAGTAGTGAGAGCTAGAGCCTGAGAACCAGAGCCTCATACTAGCTATTGTGAAGAAAATGAACTCTGTCCCAATTAAAACCAGCAAAAGAGGGTAGACTGAGGTTATTGTTCAAAGTAAAGGTAGTGCATCCTGAATCTGTGCAAGACTCTTTCAGACTAATAAAATGCTTGCAGTAGACTAGACAGCAAAGAAAAAGAGATGGGATGTTGCATGGGTGACTGAATTGTGACTCATGATTATATGTGCAGCTCCCAACAAGGACAAAATGTCATGACTTGTTGGGGGTAATAGCATGAGACATTCAGGGTAAAATGGAGGCGGTCAGCTAGATAAAGTCAGTTGAAGACAAAAAGGTAACCCTGGCAATTGATGGCACATTCAGCTTCACAAGAGAACAGTGAGACTATCTACTTCCTCTAAGCCAATATCACCCTTCCTTCAGTGGAAGTGTATCATGGATCTTATAAAGGTCTTGGTATGTGACTTATTCTGGCAGAAGGGCTACCAATGACAGCCAGCATCAACTCCCAGACGAAGCCGTCACTGTTGAAGATATGTCTGATTCTTAGGCCAGTTCTCCAGATGGTTTAAGATCATGAAGTTGAAAGGGCAGCTGAATTTATAAAATCAAACTGAATGTAAACCACCAAAATAGCAATTAGAAAGTAAAAATAAGGTGGTTACCAAACATATTTTACACAGATTTTACTCCACTTCAAATGTTACAGCTTCTAAAGAGCTATAATCGAGCAATTATGAAAGAGAGAAAAGAATGATCATTTGTGTTTGAGTGTTATGGAACAATGATAGACCATTAATTGAAATACTAATTACCTTTCATAAGTGTTTTACAAGGCAGACAGGTTCTAACGTAGTGCTAGAAGTAACACTCGTCATTATTTCCATCAAAGCTTTCTCGTTGAATTGCACTATTGTTCATAGCTACTCTATCTACCCTCAAACAGTGTGCACATTTAGATACTTGTTTGCATGGAGCAATCTCTCATTTTTATCTTGCATTTACTTCTTCACAATACAGAAACTGCTTTTTGCCTCCACTATCCCAGTTACTTGGTAGTTTACTCTGACTCTAGTGCTGTTATGAATGTGGACCTTTAGTTGGACTAGGAGCTAGCCTACCTGACATAAACATACCTACGGAAAAAGGTAATCCTACTGTCATAAAAAGTGTTTGCCAATGTAGGTTGCAGGACCAGTCCAATGAAGGCAAGAGGACCTCTTGAAAATAATTACTGATATTTAATGAAACAAGGATAGGAGACTCAAGACCCTGGAATTAAATGTCTTCCTTGCAGATAAAGAAAATACATGAATATGATTAATATCATTTATAAATGCAACATCATCACAAAAAAGAATTTATTTGAAATTTCAAAAATTATTTGTAACTGTGAACATGTCTTTATTTAAATAAATGAATACTACATCTTCATTAGTAATGAACATACACTTTTAACTCATGAATAATCTCTTCTCTTTTTCTCTGCTAAGACACATTACTTTCTGAGACAAGGAGGTTTAGCAAGCGGTAATCTTGGCATCTGACATCCTTTTTTGATGTTCTTTTTCCCAAAGCCTCCAATGTTGAATGCAAATTTGGCTTGTATGGTATCTGTTTCTTGGCATAATTTTCTTTAATTGAGTTGTCAATGGAGGTAAAAGACCACCACATTGTCCCCTAATTTACAAATGTGTTTTACGTGCTCAGTTGTAGGTGTTTAGGGTCTGAGGACTCACCTAGCAAAATAAGTTAGCAAGAAAGAATCTGTGGAAAGGTTGGTCTAGCAACAAATATGTTTCACTTGCCTTGAACCTAATTTGTTGATGACGCAAGCCAAACTGAGACAGATGAGAAGACGCACAACAAGTGAAAACAAAAGCGGAAAAGAAGGTACTGACCTAACATGACCGAGGAGCTACAAGACCCAGTAGACATCACCAGTACCAGACTCCTCCACAACAATATGCAAGATTATTTTGAATCACAGCTTTGCTTATTTGTACTAGACACAGGGTTACTTTAACATATCTTATGAGGAATCCGCACTGGTGATTTTTTTCCCTTTCAATTCACATACTCCTTTGTCTAGAAGTGAGGTTAGGTTTTCCATACCACCTTCTCATGTCCTCAGCGTGGTCATGTAGGTAAAACCACAGGGTACCGCGTGATGGATACTGGCTGCATTCCCTTCTTTGAGAAGAGGAATACTTACTACTAATAGCCAAGATACTGGCTCGTGCAGGTGGGGATTGGAACATCCTCTCTGAATTGCTTAAACTCCTGGGACAGTTTCTCTACAGCCAAGACACAGGCCTGTATGGGGGAAGAGACACTTTCCTCATATTCCTGGAATTGGCAAATCATCTCGTCCACTGTTGGTGCCCCATACTCTTTCCAAGTTATTATTGCAAGCAGAATGGAATATGAGGATGGTGCACTCTGCATGAATTTCCCCTACGTGGGTCATGTGCATCGAACTTCGTCTGGATCTGTGGGTACCATGCATTGTTTGGGTCACAATAAACTATATCTCCAGCACAGCTAGTTCCCGCAGGTACTGGATACCTTTCTCCATGATGGTCCATTTACATGGCTGGTGATGCTTGTCGTGCAGGTCTGTGTTGCCCCCCTTCGTGTTAGGGTGGCTGCATACAGCCTGCCTCTGCCCTGAGCACCCATAGCAGATGGGGCAGTGTTTCCAAACAGTTCTTCAACTTTACACAAGATCACAAGAATATTCAGAAGCATGCTGAACCCTAACCATAGATCATCCAAACCCCATGAATAATTTCCAAAATACTCATACACTTTTGCCATTGGCCTGAGAGAAGAGGGAAAACATTGGAATAATTTATCCACATCCAATCCATCACTGAATAATTCTCTTTTATAGGCAGAATCCCCAAGGAGAAAAAGGGAAAGGTATGTTTATTGAAAGCCTCCAGGAGATAGCTCGCAAAGTACCAGGGGACTGACAATATTGAGTACATATACAGATATTAAATACAGATGCAGGTTTCCTCTCAATGCCAGTAATACATCAACCAGCCTAACAAAACTCTTCAACCTGGTTCAAACATATAAGATCAGTATAATAAGGAACATGTAAGGCAGTAGGTCCCACTGTTCTGTTAGTAACTTAAAGAGCCCTGAACTCAACATATTGATCGATCAATCACCACCACGTCACTATAAGAAATACTTACCGCACGCTATTCAGATCTGTCCTTATCTCAACCTTCTCAAGCCCCACACTGGGGTCCAAAAAGGACTGTTGTGGTTTACCACTCAGCCACTCGCTCACCTCTCCCCTCTCTCCCAGTGGAGAAGGAGAGTCGGAGGAAAAGACAAGGAAGCACATAAAGTTGAGATAAGAACTATTTTATAATTGAATATTAATGAAAATTATAGTGATATTACTAATATTAACAATAGTATTACTAATAAGTAATGAAAATAATAGAAAATAAAACATATGAAACAATTGCTCACCACCCGCTGACTGACACAAAGACAGGTCCCGAGTAGCAAGAGCCTGAGCCTGAGAACTCCCAGAGACAGAGCCCCAGGGTGACAACCTGACTGGGACAAAAGCCAGACAACCCAACAACAACTCGAACTCGCCCCACCTCAAACAACCAGGCCAATAGCTAACAAAGAAGCAAACGACCCAGCTAGCAACCTAGCCAAAGTCTTAATGACCCCCCTCAGGCTAGTTCCTGTCTGAGTACTGCACAGGTACACTGAGCATGACATCCCATAGAATGAAACACTCTCTCAGTCAATCTGGGCCAGATGTCTGTACTGTGAACACAAGCAGCTCTTTCCTGCCTGAAGCCAGCACAATGATGTAGGTTATCACCTCCTGAATGGGAAATGTAAACTAAATCTAGGAAATAATCCAGCAGATTCTAGTATATTGAATGTTTTCTTAATGGGGAAAAAAAATCCTAACAAAATTTGCATTTCATCTTGGAAAAGTGAGTTTTCCATTGAAGAATACTTCAAATTATCAACCAAGCCACAAGATGCTTAACCACAGAGGTTGTCCTTGTGTGCTACTTGACTGTAGCATGGATAACTCTTCCTGACTGTCATGGTTTAATCTCAGCTAACAATAAAGAAATGTGAAGAAAATTAACTCTGTCCTGACTAAAACCAACACTCTGTCTCAGTGGATTTAGCATTTATTACCTAGAAAATTATTAATCTGCCTAAGTAAAGAGAAAAAAAAAAATTTTCATTTACATCAGTGAGCTCTGACAAGGCCCCAAGATCATTTGTGCTGCAAACTGGTTCACACAGTTTGATTCCTGTATCTGCCCAAGGTTACCAGTAGGCAAGGCGCCTTTTCCATGTATTCAGACTGAAGAAGAAAGGATTCCTTGGTCTGTAACCTCCAGTCAATCAACAAATAATCTTAACAGTGCCTATGAAGGTCAGCAAACCAGATGGTGTTGAATCAAATACTCCTAAAGTGTTGAACAGTCTTCTGACACCATGAGCCTGATAAACACAAAAAAGCCATGGACGAGTAGTCTATGTAGATGGTTAAATTCCAGATTTCGGCATCTCATCTCCGCTCTTGCCAAGGAAACATCTTAATGGCCACTGGCTCTGATAAGCTGGTGCTCACGCAACAGTAGGTGAGAGAAAGGGAGAGAATAAAGCACAATGAATCAGGTGCCTCATCAGTAACAGAAGGCAGACAGAATGAGAGTGTGACATACATCACAGTTCTGCTTTTGCAAATTACTTTGCTAATTAGTAGACAAACTAAAATAAGAGATTCTCTGAGTTTTACCATACTTCCCCTCCCTGCATCTTCCTCTCATAGTACAATTGTATTGTGTTGTTCCAGTCTCCTACTGAGATGAACAAGAAAAACTGATCCCACAGTACTAATTTAAAACACATGGAAATGCTAGAGACAAGGATTACAGCCAAATAAATCTGTGCTGTGTCAGGGTCGATAGGAGAGGGAGGTATGTGAGACTCGAAGAGAAAAGAATAAAGGCGAAGACAGAAAAAGAGAGTCTCAGACTCAGAGGCTAAAAAAACCTACTGTAATCATCCAGTCTGACCCATAGAACACAGGTGATAAAATATTAACCAGTAGTTCCTGAATCAAACTCAAGACCTTGCAGTTGAATTACTAAAGATAGCTTAACTATGTTTTAGAGATATAATCAGTCTTGAAAGAGTAAGAGTGACGGAGAACTTATCTCACCTCTAGATTAAGGAAAGGCAAAAGAAAAAAAAAAGTCCAAAAGGGAACAGAAATAGCCCTGCAGTGTAGGAACACTGAGGAACTTCCACCAAAACTAGGATTAGTATGATCTCCTGAAAAAAGTGGTTCAGAGCCAGACTCCTCTCAGTAAAAAGATAATGGGCACAAGTTGCTATACAGTATATTCTATTTAAGAAAACACATTTTTACTATTAGGATGGTTGACCACTAGAACCGATCAGCCCAGAGAGATTGTGAAGTCTTCATTCTTGGAGGTATTCCAAACTGGACTGTGCATGGTCACAACCTGTTCTAGTTGACCTTGCCTTGAAGAGGGCAATGTTTGTGTTTCTTTGGATGAAAGCGTTATCTGGTTTGTGAAGGTATCTGGTTAATGTTTAATCAGCACAAAAGCAAATACAAGAGAGAATAAAAATATTATGTCAAACCTAGATACACTAACTGGCCCAATCAGGAGACAACAGGGTCCGAATGTCTCAGATCACAGGTTGAGAGGTTGTATTGGATTTATGTAGCAAGGTTTTGGTAGTGCAGGGCTGCAGGTGTGGCTTTTCTGAGATGACACCAGGAGCTGCTTCATATCAGAGACAGTTACAGCCATGTGTAAGACAGACCTGCCACAGACTCTTCAGTATTGCTGGTGACACCTCTGTGATAATGTATTTAAGAAAGGGTGAAAAACGCCGTGAAACAGCTGTGAAATAGGAGTGAGAAAAAGTGAGAGAAACAGCCCTGTAGGCACTAAGGTCAGTGGGGAAGGAGAGGAGGAGGTACTTCAGGCACTGGCACAGAGATTCCCCTGCAGCCAATGGAAAAGACCTTGGTAAGGCAGGATGTCCTCCTGCAGCTTATGGAGGTACATGGTGGAGCATATATCCACACTGCAGCCCATGGAGGACCCCATGCCAGAGCAGGTGGATACACCCTGAAGGAAGCTGCAGCCTGTGGAGAGGAGCCCATGCAAGAGCAGGTTTTCTGGCAGGAACTGCAGTCCATGAAGGACTGGAGCAGACTGTTCCTGAAGGACTGTGCTGCAGAAGGGACCCAAAATGGAGCATCTCTTGCACTGCAGCATGTGGTAAGGGCCCACAAGTGAGAAGTTCCGGAAGGTCTGTATCCCATGGGAAGGACACTATGCTGGAGCAGAGGAAGAGTGTGAGGAGAAAAGAGTGGCTGACAAAGTGTTATGAACTCACCACAACCCCATTTGCCTGCATTGTTTTGGGGGAAAACAGGTAAAAGTCTGGAGTGAAGCTGAGGGGAAGAGTAAGAAGAGGGGAGAGGAATGACAACATGGTGATTCCCACACCCCACCCCACCCCCCTTCATTATCCTACTCTGTTATTAATTGGCAAAAAATTAAAATTATTCTTCTCTAAGTTGAGCCTATTTTGGCCGTGGCAGTAGTAGATGGGTGATTTCCCTATCCTTATCTCAATCCACAAGTTTTTTGATCTTGTTTTCTCCCTCTGTCCTGCTGAGGAGGGGGAGTGAGAGAGCAGTTTGGTGGGCACCTGGCAGCCAGCCAAGGTTAACCCATCACAGAAACTATTGAGGGAACCACTCAAAGAATTGAGACAGTTCAAACAGAACCCCATGGATCTTAATGTTCACCAGTTTTGGCTTCCCTTAGCAATAGGAATGCAACTCTGAATTTGGAATAGCTGTTTGAACATGTTTGTCTGAGCAGTTCCCTAGTTGCTTTGTATATTTTTGAGTGATAGCTCATGCTCCAGCTTTTAAAAAATTATTATATGTTTGAATATACCACAGTCAAGCACAACAGTAGTAGGTGTATGGGACAAATGCAGCAAAGTCTTTTTCTAGAGCTCTACAAAATATTTGCAAATAAAGAACATGTAACATCAAATTAACCTGTTCTGAGAGTGCTCAGCAGAGCACAACCCATTTTCTTTTACTTGTGTTAGTATCAGCAGATATACGGCACAATGCAGAGCTGCAAAGATATACTCAAGCTAGCTCTGCAACACAGAAGCTATTTTATTTATCCACAACAGTTATCAATCATATTTATTCGAGGCTGACTCACTTCAGTAAGAAGCTGTAACCCTTTCTTATGGGCTTTTTTGTGAAGAGGTGTGTTCTAGTTGCCTCACTAGTCACCCACACAGGCACCATGTTATCACATATCTAGTCTGTATATGTACTATCCACCCTCATCTTCAAAGATTTTTAAGAAAACTACATAGATATATTATATTCCCCCACGCAAGATCACTAAGAGTTTCCTGGCTTCTAGAACACAGCAGCCAGCAACCCAGTTTCTGTTCCAGCAGTGCAAAGAGTGCATATTATTATTGCATGTGCCTCCTGTACTCATTTGTCCTCTCTTCAAGGACAGTTGGTCTTGAAGTACAGTTGTTTATGAAGCTATTGTTTTTGCAGGGCAGCTGACTTGTTCCTCTGCTTCAGGAAGTTACCATTTATTTGTGTACGGTTCTTCCAAAGAACAGTTTTGTTATTCATCAAAACATCAAACTAGTCTCCTACTAATGTCCAAACCACAGAAGTCTTCCTTTTAGAAGCTTAAGGGTGAAGCCTCTTTTTCTCTCCACCAGTCTTATACTGTTTCCTGAACTGAAATAAGGTAATTTCAGGACTGTGCCATTTCTTAGCCTGATGGTCAGAGTGGGACCCTATGAGTGGTTTATAACTCAATTCTGCTTTCTAAATAAGTGGTTCAATCACTGTGCTCTAAACACATGCACCCAGGGGTTTGTTTGCTTCCTTTTATTGGCTGGACCTAGGACAGTGGTTTTCAAAATGTGATTTGTAGAATTCTCTGTCTGAGAGCTTACAGCCTGCAAGAGGTTGCAAAAAAAAAGTGACCTATCAGACTTACCTTTTCTTTACAAGCACTTACATTTCCACTTTAAAAAACCCCAACATGCTACACATCAGAAATCATTAAAAATAAATCTCTTTAAACAGCTTCTTCATCAGCATTTAAAAAGTGAGTTATCCTCCAGAAATAACCAAGCTTTTTATACACTCAAAAACATAAGTAAATGCATTATCTGCCATATGCTTGCTGTGCCACATAACCACTGTCTAGACCATGTGATTCTCTTTACCTTGAGCCCCAAAATGGTAATTTTCATAGAAACATAGAATGGTTTAGATTGAAGGGTTCTTAAGGATCATCTAGTTCCAAACTCTCTGCCATGGGAAGGGACATCTTCTACTACACCAGGTGGCTCAAAGTCACTGGAAAATGTTGCCCAGAGAAGTTGTAGATGTCCCCTTCCTGGAAGCGTTTTTTTCTTTCCCCTGAATTCTATAAGGTTAGGGGAACTGAGTGTGTTTTGATGAAAAGTTGGAATTTTTGAAGGAAGTTCACACTTTTGACCAAGAAAACCACAATTAATGAAAAACACGATTTTATTGAAAAAGAAAAGAAACACCTGGTCTGAAAATTTCCAGATTGACCTAACAGGCCTGAGAAATGTGACGATGTCTTTCTTTCTTGGATGTCCATAACAATTGATTCATCTACATTCATCTACAGTTCCTCAATGGTCATGTAATTTCATTAGCTGAAGTGCAAGAAACTTGGTTTAACCCCTTCTGATGCCTACAGTTTCTGTATTAATAGTCTTGAATACACTGCTGACCCCTGAGGGAGAGAAAGGGTCTTTTCTCCCAGCTGTTGCAGTGATTATCTTAGCATTTTTAGCCTAATTGAAATGTCAGACAGTAAGCAAATCTGGGAAGGAGAGAATCCACAAATAAGGAAAGTAAGGAAAATATTTGTATAAATACTGTGAAGGCTGAGTTTTGCACAGTTCTAATCTTTGTTATAGCACATAAAGAATTAGACTCTACTAACATATAGCAGCCTTCCTGTTCTTAAACAAGGACTACAAGAAAGCTGGAAAGGGACTTTTTAAAAGGGTGTATAGTGATAGTACAAGGGGTAAGGGCTTTTAACTGAAAGAAGTCATATTTGTATTATATATAATGATTCAATTCTTCACAATGAGGTTGGTAAAGCACTGGAAGAGGTTGCCCAGAGAAGCTGTGGATGGCCCATCACTTGAAGTATTCAGAGCCAGGTTGGACAGGGCTTTGAGCAATGTGGTCTAGTAGAAGGTGTCCCTGCCAGTGGCCGGGGCCTTGGAATTAAAAGATGCATAAAGTCCCTTCCAACCCTGTTACACAGAACAGTTGTAGCACTTTGTTAGATGATTAGCTGAAATATATGACAGACTTCTTGGGATGAAAATACTGTAAATTAGGCACAGATTTCTTTTATTTATTTCTTTATTTTGTGTGCTCCTCCTTTTCCCAGTGGGGCACTTTTAAACTTCTCAAAAACAACTTGTTTGGTAATAACACAGTTAAAGGAATGCCCGAGCTTGTTCCAAGACAACCAATGTTAACATGTTCAGGTAAAATAACAGGAACTCTCCCAAGCCAAATGAAATAGCTTTTTTTTTCCCCTGTTTTCCTTTTTTGTTTTTTTCTTCAGATGTAACAGTCTTTGTACATCAGCCTAATAGCTTCTCTCACTCGTACACACACACCTTTTGGATGGGGTAAAGACAAGTGATAATATTTGAAAATCAGCAGGGAAAAAACAAGCATGTAAGAGAGAAATATACATCTGACTAGAGGTAAAGATCAGACTGTATTTGATTTCAAAAGCCCAGACAAAAATCTAATATGAGGGCTCCTCTAAGACTATCTTATGCACTAGTTTTTCCTTGCACTTTTCAAAAAAATTTAGTGTAGCTGTGCATTTTCCCATAAAGTTCATGAGTGCCATGCACTTCAAACCCACAAGTTGGCTGCTCTGAGAATTATAGCTTGTGTGCCTCATTAAGAGTGCAGAAACAACACCCAGATTTGCAGCTCAATGACCTTACGTAAGACTTATAAATCCATAAGGAGGGCAAACAACTAATTACCTTATTTACCAACTTCTCTGCTGAGTGAATTAACAGCAAGACCATGATGTCATAAATGAGTAACTTAGTCTACACTGTGTTATGGTTTTGCAAAATGCAGAGAAACAGTGATGAAATAACATTTTACTTCCTTGGAATGCAGTGCAGAGACTTCCATATTTCTGTTTACACAAAATAAAATAGAGGGAAGAAAATCCCAAACCAAACTCTAAATTGTTTCAGAGGTGTTCAAAGATGGTCAGAAAGCAAATAAATTCTCCTGATCATATGTTATTATAGACCTCAACTGTCTGAAAGTACATTGGCAGCTATGTAAGATGTAAAGCAATAGTTAAGTTTTCACATGTTGGAACAGGCTGCCCAGGGAGGTGGTTGTGTCACCATCTCTGGAGGTATTTAAAAAATATGTGGATGTGGTGTTTAGGGACATGTTTTGATGGTGGATTTGGCAGTGTTAGGTTAATGGTTGGACTTGATGGCCTTAAGAGTCTTTTCTAAAATAAAAAATTCTATGCTTATATGATTCTTTATTCTATGATTCTATGACAAAACCCCAGTAGCCACATGATTAGTGTTACATAACATCCACGAACCTGTTTTTTTTAGTGCTGCTCATTTTAGAAAGAACAACTCCTACTTTTTCTTTCACCCCTTGCTACTACCAGCTGAACAGTATTTTCCTGGGAGACAACTTTTGTCTTTGAAAACCCTAGCCATCTATTTTAACTTTGAAGGTAGCAGCAGCACCTATAGTGGGCTTTTACTTATAATCTGGTGTTTATTGCATCTCTATCATTTCCTCTTTGACTTCCCTTAAATATGTTAAAGATTTGAATTCCTGCTTTCCCCATGCCTCTTTCTATTCAATTTTTTATAATTATGAACAAGAGGTGTTTCTCTTATTCCACAGAACAGTAGTTAGAGATATATACTCTTCAGTCTTTCTAATAGTAACATGAGGAGCTGGTCTATGTACAAACAGGAAACACACTGCTCCACAGTCAGGTTTTGTCTTTTTTGACTATCATTCTTAGTGCCAGCACAGCCTGTTCTGCCCTTGAATTTCACAGAACCACAGAATGTTCAGGATTGGAAGGAATCTCTGTAGATCATCTGGTCCAATCCCCCTGCCAAGGCAGGTTCACCTAGAGCAAATTACACAGGAATGCATGCAGGCAGGTTTTGAATATCTCCAGAGAAGAAGACTCCACAACCTCTCTCAGCAGCCTGTTGCAGTGCTCTGTCAATCTCAGAGTAAAGAAGTTTTCAAGTTCAGGTGGAACTTCCTGTGCTTCAGTTCATGCCTGTTACCCCTTGTCCTGTCGCTGGGCTCCATTGACAAGAGTCTGACCTCATCTTCTTGACACCTGTCCTTTAGACATCTATAAGCATTGATGAGATCTCCTCTGTCATCTCTTCTCCGGGCTAAATAGACCCAGGTCTCTCAGACTTTCCTCATAAGGGAGATGTTCCAGTCCTCTAATCATCTTTGTAGCCCTCCTCTGGACTCTCTCCAGTAGTTGCCTATCTTTCTTGAACTGGGGAGCCCAGAACTGGACACAATTTTCCTCTTGCGACCTCACCAGGACACAGTAGGGAGGGAGGATGACATCCCTCGACCTGCTGGCCACACCCTTCTTAATACAGCTCAGGATACTATTGGCCTTCCTGGCCATAAGTGCACATTGCTGGTCTTGGTCTACCGATTGTCCCCCAGGACTCCCAGGTCTCTCTCTGCAGTCCTGCTTTACAGCAGGTCTGTACCTGAATAACCTCAGCCTGTACTGGTGCCTGGGGTTATTCCTCCCCAGGTGTAGGACTCTATACTTGCCTTTGTTGAACTTCATTAGGTTCTTCTCCTCCCAACTCTACAGCCTGTCCAGAAGGATGACCGGCAACACAGCCTTCTGGCGTACCAGCCACTCCTCCCAGTTTTGTGCCATCAGCAAACTTGCTGAGGGGGCACTCCATACCTTTGTCCAGGTCATTGATGAATATGTTAAACAGGACTGAACCTAGTACTGACCCCTGAAGAACCCCACTAGCCACAGGCTTCCACCTAGACTTGGCACCCCTGATCACAACTCTCTGAGCTCTGCCATTCAGCCAGTTCTCAATCCACCTCACTGTCCACTCACCTAACCCACACTTGTAAGCTTACCTATGAGTATGTTATGAGAGACAGTGTCAGAAACCTTGCTGAAGTCAAGGTAGACAACATCCACTGCTCTCCCCTCATCCACCCAGCAAGTCATGCCATCATAGAAGGCTACCAGATTGGTCAAGTATTGGTCAAGCATGATTTTCCCTTGGTGAATCCATGCTGACTACTCCCGATAACCTTCTTCTCCTCCAAATGCTTTCCACCATTTTCTGGTACACGGTAGGTATTTACCCCTATGTTTCACTAAAACTCCTCAGAAATAAAATGTGAACATTTAGCTGAAACAAACTCACCAGGTAACCTGGGGGAAAGGTGTTTTACAAATCCCTTCAAATTGCTTTTTCTACATCAGATTGTTGTCATGTGTATCACTTCTGGCCAGGGAGAGCAATTATCAGCCACTACAAAATATGCAGCTTTTTTGTTTCAGTATTTAGCTTTCTCCAAGTCTTTGTCATTGTCCATGGCTGATGTGTTATAGTTTCTGACAAAGAAAGTATAAAGTTCTATGTCTTTATATTAAGCTGACGACCAAGAATATCTTTCTGAAAATCGTATTAATCTCTGTGCTAATGATATAATTTCATTACCATCTTTTCCCATAGGAGAGAGCTCTTCTCTAAAGACAGCTTTGGTTTCCTAAATTAGAAAGGTCTGAATTGCTTTTTGGTTATTTGATGTAGCCAACCCTAAAGTCAGTAGTTGTTTAGCAAACAGAATTTTGATTCTGGAACTCTTAGCTGTTCTGGGAAAGACATCAAATGGGGACAGAGCAATAATTTCCCCCTTTAATTTTTTACTGTGCAGTATAACAAGGTCTGTACAAATATATAATTTCTTTTTCAATTAAATACAACATCATTTATGTATTTTAGATATCAGCAAGTAAATGGCTATCTTTGTCCTGAGTAGTTTATGATATGCAGTGAAGATTATGTTTTTCCCCTGAAGAGGTAGTAGAGAAATTTAGTAAAACAAACAAACAAAAATGCTTAAGAACTTTTTTTCCTTTTTCTATCTATTGTAAAGCATTTTTTTTCTCAGCTGTCCTGTTTTCAGCTGAGATAGAGTTGATTTTCTTCCTAGTAGCTGGTATAGTGCTGTGTTTTGGATTTAGGATGAGAATAATGTTGATAACACTCTGATGTTTGGGTTTGGATGTTTTTTGGGGATTTTTTGGTGGTGATTTTTTGGTTTGGGTTTTGGGGGTTATTTGGTGCTGTTGTTGCTGAGCAGTACTTACACTAAGGATGTATCACCTTCTTACAGTGAGTAGATGGGGAGTGCCCAAGAAGCTGGGAGGGGACACAGCCACTACATCTGACCCCAACTGACTGTCATGGTTTAACTCTGGCTAGCAAAATACTACAAAGCCACTCTCATAAATTCCCTCTCCCCTTCTCCAACCGAGGGGGAGAATCAGAGGAAAAAGACAAGGAAGCTCATGAAATTGAGATAAGAACTATTTACTAATTAAATCTAAATTAATATATACAAATAATACTAATAATAAATAATTAAAATAATTGAAAATAAAAAATATAATACGATACAATTATGATACAGCTTCTCACCACTCACTGACCAGTGCACAACCAGGAGCTGGGCAGTGAGAGTCAGACCTAGAGAGTCTGAGAGCCGCAACCTAAGAGTGATCACAGCAGATTCCAAATGAACCCCATCAGCGATAGCACGACTGATAAAACTAAACGAACCCACCAACTCCCTCACAAACGAGCCAGCACAGGATTTAGCAAAGCAGAGAATGCAGGGGTCAGGGGGAGTGTTAGCAAGTGCCAAGAAGTTAATGAGCAAGGGAGTAAGGGCGAGAGTAATGGTTCCCAGAACCCCTCCTCACCTAAGCCTCGAGCATGACATACTAGGGAATATTTCCTTGGTCATTTTGGGTCAGCCATCTGAACTGTGTCCCCCCTACACTGCCTGTATTGAGAGCTGGGAACACAGCTGCAGTATCAGAAGGGAAGAAAGACCTTGAATTCAGTGCAGGCATTGCCCAGTGCCAGCTAAGAACTTATCAGTACTTCTGTCAGCATCCAGGAACACAACTTCATAGCAGCCATGGTAAAGAGCATTAAGTCTTTCCTGACTAAACCCAGCACATTGACCAAATGATAATTCCATGCAATAAGATGTCATGCTCAGTATATAAACTAGGGGGAAAGCTGGCCAGTGGGCTGCTGCTCAGGGACAGACTGGGCATTGGTCAATTACTGGTAAGCCATTGGTGTTTTTCATTTCTATCACTTGTCTTTCTTGGTGTTTATTTCTCTATATTTTGGTATTTAATTATTTTTTTAAATTATTATTGTTGTTCCTATTATTATTATATTTAGGTTTATTTCAATTATTAAGCTGTTGTTATCTCAACACAGGAATTTTCACTTTTACTCTTCCGATACTCTCCCCTATCCTACTGGGGAGGAGTGAGCAAGAGGTTGTGTGGTGCTTTGTTGCCAGCTGGTGTTAAACCACAATGACTACCAAAAGCTTTTTTTTTCTTTAACAGTTTTATCTGTTTTATGCCCACATGATGTCTCAAGTGATAATTCTGACTATTAAAAAAATGTAATCTTTGCTATTTCTTAAAACCTGCAACTTTTTTGAAAAGCTGTTGATTTTGCAAATGTTCTTAAAAATACTTCCTATTAAAAAAAAAAAAAAAAAATCCACTCTGGTATTCCAGGCACTACTGTTTGGATCACAGTGGATTCAGTGGCTATACCTTATGGTCATCCTCACATCTGTAGAACTTCAGTTTATAGAATCATAGAATGGTTTGGGTTGGAAGGGACCTTAAAGATCTAGTTCCAACACCCCTGCTGTGGGCAGGGATGGACATGATTGGATCTCTGCTTCAGTATGTCTTCCTGGTAAGCTTGGAATGTGTCTGCTCTCTGCTAGCTTGAACAGTGAGTAGTCTAGGTACTTCATATTGACCTCTGGATAATTCATGGTGGCTTCTTTGGCCTCCTCATATTCTTTTTCATCATAGATGGAAATTCACCCAGGTCTGTGGCAGAACAGTGCAAAGTAAATTGCTTTGCATGTCAGTACAGTGTTTTACATGCCTGGTGATATAGGCACTGCCACTAGATAGTCCTGTTGACACCCAAAAACCTGCCTGGACAGCTGCGAGGCAAGAAACTGAGGAAAAATAAAGTCCTTGTAACAAGCAACACACTACTTGCTTTTAAGATACCATAAACTAGACTGGACCAGTTTGGAGTATGTAGGAGGAAAGGTGGAGCAGCATCCATGGGAAGGGAAGGGAAGGGAAGGGAAGGGAAGGGAAGGGAAGGGAAGGGAAGGGAAGGGAAGGGAAGGGAAGGGAAGGGAAGGGAAGGGAAGGGAAGGGAAGGGAAGGGAAGGGAAGGGAAGGGAAGGGAAGGGAAGGGAAGGGAAGGGAAGGAATTCTTAGATGTTTGAGGAACACGCAGTTATGTATATGTGCATATCTAAAGACATATGTAAAGAAAGGCATTCATACAAAATGGAAGCATTTATTCTTTGCCTGTCATTTAGTTTTAACGTTTCAAAATGAACCTCCCTAGTAAGAAGGAAACTCTGTGGCTTGTGCTGTGTTGATAGCTCATACATTTTGTAAATTAGTGCATACTCAACTATCATCTACTCCCTCAACTTTATTCAACAAAAATATTTGTGTAATACTGATTAAAAATCCATTTATAGACACTGGGATTGGTCTGAAAACAGTACACAAACAAGAAAATACATTTAAAAGTCTACAAATCCAGGAAATTAATCACAAAGAATCACTGAGACAGTTGCTGTCAAATGGGTTTAAGCAAAAGCCAGGAGGAAAGGCTAATCTAATGGTTAAGAAAGTGATCAGTGATTATATTTCTGCCTCTGCCAAAGGTGTTCTTTCTGCCCTCATTTGACCACAAACAATTTAATTTCTCTGTCTTCAGACTGTAAAATAGGGATGATGTTCTGTCTTTTCTGATTTTTAGTTTCTTGGTGTTATATCTTACTTTAACCAGTTTTTCCTTGAGGCTTTTAGGTTTAATTTAAGCAAGCAATCTTGTCCATATGATCTAGACTTGTGAGACAGATGTGCTGTGTTTGGATCACAATTTGATTGTGTCCTCTGCCCTGCCACAGTGGACATGGGCCTTACAAGGAAATACTGGAGATATCCCAGTTCTATAGTCCTTACACAAGGAGGAGAGAGAATCTCATCCTGGTTTTTGATGGTACATTACTGAGAAATTAGGGTAATAAGAAAAGTGTTAAATCCAACCCAAACCATTCTAGATTCTGTGGTTCAATACAAGTTTTTCAAGGTCCTTATGCTTTCATTTGTGTAACATCTGAATTGCATACTTTTCCATGTAATATTTTAAGAAATAATAAAAAATCCATGTTGTTTTGGTTTATCTGTATTTGTAGTAATAGGATTCTCAGTATTAATCCTTTTTTTTTTTTTTTTTTTAAAGTGTGATAAGTCCTTTTGCAAATCTTGTAATAATAAAGGCAAGAAGCATGCTCATCTTCTGCACTTTGTCTCTGCTGTTTTTACTTGTCTTTACGTGGCTTTGGTAGACACCTTACCTCCAGCCAGGGTCAACCCACCACACCAAGATACTTTTAAAAATTCTGCCAGTCAGTTCTTATTCTCTGGGAATTGAAGGGGGAGGGGGGGGAAGGACTGTATCCATAGAGAACCATAGCAATTCAGGTACTTGACAATTTCACCTGACATAAAGACACTTAGTACTTTTATTTAACAAATATCTGCTACAGATTACAAAACCACTACAAGTGGTTTTATCTGTCAAAAGCCAATATGTTTCCAAGACAAAACCCTCAATGAAACTACAGTTTCAAACAGGTTTACTTATTTTGTCAAAACTTGAACCCTATAAGCAGCCTTTTCATTGTGTTTCTGAAAATACTAGTACAAATTAATCTGCTGTTGTGGTGCCAAAAACCTTTCTCACTCAGAAAGATGCAGCTTAAGCCATGAATGTTGTTTTCTGGGCCATGTAAAAACTGAAGAGGACAGTGGGTATCAAAGGTTTTGAATGACAGGTCTAATGCTTTTTTAGACTATTAGTCCTGTCTTCAGACCCAAAGGAAAATTTACTCTACGTTGATCTCCTAATTTCAGTTCATCTTTGAACTGGAAAACTTGAAGTGAGAAACAGTCACAAGAGTAATCTGTGGAAAGTCGCCTGAGGAACAAAGACAGAGTTGTTTCCAAAGAGATTAGCAGCCCTTAGAAACACTTTTGCACTCACTTCCCTGTGTGAAGAACCAATTGCTTCATAAAGATGCATCAAAGCACCTCAGATCCACATATCCACAACAGTACCTTTGTACACTTCTTGTGTATGAACCCATATGAGCTGCCAAGTGCATTCAACAGTCTGTCCCATGTCATGATTGTTTTTGTCTCTTCATGCTTTCCAGTCACCTCTCCTCACAACTTCACATGGACTTGCTTGGAGCTGCAGTGTGGTCCTTCCCATTTCTGTTCAAAGGAACAAAAGGCTTTCCCCAGCCTACCCTTTAGGATGATAAAGAGGATTAAAGCTGGAACACAGCAATGTCAAATTCATCAAAACAAATGGATCCACCATTTCTGTGATGTAGACAGTGTTTTAATAGAAGGCAGAAGGACCTCAGAAATTTCAAAGGACAGATCAAATCACATGGATTTAATCCCTTTTGGAAGTACAACTTGCTAGAATCTGATCCTGTCATGCTGACGCAGTACAGTTCACAAGGCAAGATTCACTCTGGTTGACTCACATATTGGCTTTGAATTTTCTTGTGTTCCTTCTGTATATTGATCCATTTCTCTGAACCCAAAGTTGTTTCATGACATAGATTTTAATGTAACTTGTCACTTTTATATTATTTTCACATGTTTAAAGGCAGTAAGTTTAATATTCCACTATACGGAATTGGATTAATTTCATAGTCCTTCTAATAAGATCTGGTTCAGTATTCTTCTTTTTACCCCAAACAAAATATACCCCGTTCTTCTGCCCCTTTAGAAACCATTGGTTTCTTACTCCTTGTCTTCCTCATATCTCATTAGAGGAAAAACATATGATATAAATGTTCAGGGTAGAAGGCTGTAATTCATCCTACAGGATTCTGGACTGCAATAAGTCATCTATGTGCCTGTCAGGGCTGAGCGTCCCATTCCCCACCCCCCACCCCCAGTCTTCTGGACCTAAGTCCAAGCATAAGCACTGTCTCTTGCTCCTGGCAGGAAGACATGGCTGTGATCTGCCTGTTAGGAAAACCTCTATGTTCTTGTCACCAGTGTACCAGGTGTGATATACCGCTCTTCTTGCTTTATGAAACTTTCTTCCTGATATGTCACTCAAAATAATATTCAGCCTTTTCAAGATTCCCTTTCTTTCAGGTCTCTTTTATTTTCTCGGGGTTAGGAGTTTTTTCTCCGTGTAGAATTTTTCCCTAGAAACGACTCAGAAATTTTTTATACCCTTAATGTGTTGTGGTTTTTCAGACTATTTCATTTCACAATAATATAGTAGACATAACATAGAAAGTAGTAATGCATCATGCTACTATACAAATTAATACGATGTGGTTGTTAAAGTCAGTGGACTCAAAGTGAGATTTCAAGAGGGAATTCTGTAAAAAGACATACATTCCTCTTGGTTATTTGGAAATAGAATGGGTTGACCTTGGCTGAACAGCAGCTGCCCACCAAGCTGCTCTGTCACTCCTCTCCTCAGCAGAACAGAGAAAATAAGATGGAAAAAACCTCATGGATCAAGATAAAGGCAGTTTAGTAAAGCAAAAAGCAAAGGTCATGTGTGGAAGTAAAGTAAAATGAAAGTCTTATTCTCTTCTTCCCATTAGCAGGCATTGTCCAGACACTTCCCAGGAAGCAAGGTTCCAGTATGCATAGTGGTTGCCCTGGAAGACAAATATAATAAGAAATGACCCCTCTTCCCCCTCCTTTCTCCTAGCTTTTATTGCTGAGCTGTCAACATACAGTATAGAATATCTCTTTGGGTAGTTTGGGTCAGTTGTCTTGACTATGTCCCCTCCCAAGATCTTGCCCACTCCTAGCCTACTGGTGAGGGGGGAATGTTAGGGAAACACTTTTTGACATTGTGCGAGCATTGCTCAACAGTAGCCAAAACACGTGTTATCAACACTTAGCTATGAATACCAAGCACAGCACTATGGGGGTCATCTATTGGGAAAATTAAGTCCATCTCAGTCAGACCCTATACAAAATGCAGCCTTCCACCTAAACTTTGTATTCAGTAACAGATCTTGTGCAGAAACAAAGTATTCAGAACTGAATTGGTGAAAGAACGTTTCCATATATAACTTCTGAGCAAAGAAGGCCAAGGGAATTCTCCTAATGGAAAAAAAAAAACCAAACAAACCACACACACCAAAAAAAAAAAAAAACCAACACACAAAACCTTGATGTGTTGGACAAATAGGATTGAAATGAACTGAAAATGCGGAGCCAGATAAGCCCAGAGAACATTAAACATGATCAACTGGGATGCTGTTATAATCAAGTGTCAAAAGGAGCACTCAGATCAAGCAACATTAAAACACTCCAGTATCCAGAGTCAGAGTGCATTAATAAACCATTACAAAAATCTAGGTAAGAACACTTTCTGTGCTGAGAGTGAACAAAAAGACAAGTTGAAATTTATCAGAAATGCCCTTTTCCAGTAAGTAGTGAATGACTTCACCAGGCAGATGTCTTCTACCTGCAAGACTTAAGGTTCCAGCCAACTCTGTTCTCAGTTGTCTCAAAACCAATTAATGGGGGATGTTAAAATCAAATTTTTCCACTGCCTTTGCTTGTGAGATGAAGACTAGCTGGGAAATTCAGGTTCACTGCTAAATGAATGCAAATTCTAGACGTGCTGTGATGCTGAGAAGCTGCCATTAATATATTTTTTCAGTGAAAAATATCAGTATTATTTAGATTGAGATCACCAAATGCTTTCCATCGGTTTATTTCTGTTCATTACAACAAGCTGCAGTTTTTGTAATCTCTTAAATCACTGCAGATCCTGCAGAAAAACATGCAGACATATACAGGCCCATATATGCATGGATTTTTAAGACAAAGACAAAAGAAGACTTTCAATTCTTTATTAGCTTAGAATTCTATTTGAAGGTAATTATATGTCGTATGAATAAAGTTATCATTTAGCAGTAACAAAGTAAGAAATAGTGTTGTATTAATCCATTCACCAGCAGTAGTACTAGACTTGGAGAAAATGTTTAAAATATCAAAGAGGGATAAGGTCAATAAGCCAAGCCACAAATAGCAAATTTCTGACACATCTTCAGTATGTTATATAAGGTGGCCTTTGTGCCATTTGATAACAAAGTGTTCATTATCAGGAAGATATAAGCAGCATTTCCCTGGCAAAGGTTGGAATATTGAATTTCAGAAGCCTTCTGCGGCAAGTATTTTTTTTATCTTTTGCATTTCTCTGCATGTCTGGAAAAACTACTACCAGGACATAACATTTTCAAAAAATAAGAACAATAGCAAAGTCAAGCACTGCTTCACCAATAAGTAAATCACTCTTGAAAAATGATGCAGCTGTAGGACACTTGTACTCCTTAGAGTGTGAAGTATCAACCTATATCATTGTCAAAGGGTTGTTTTGTCTCACTGTTGGAGCTGACATAGGCTAGACTAAAGGTATAATGTGGCTGTTGTTGAAGAGCTGACAACTCAAGCCAGAGAAATGTAGGGAAACCTTTAGTTTTTTACCTGGTCTCTGCACAAGGAAAAACAGCTGAAGAAAAGTGATTCCTTGTGACTTTATATATTAATGCATTGTAGGAAAATCTTCCCAGAATCAATACAAATCCTAAGGATATTCCCATGAAATAAATAAGTATGGGTAAGGAGAGTGAGAAATCATCAACCATTTTGTTTTTTTATCCTGCAAATGCCTGACCACTGACAGTGTTCATAAGTCAGAGGGAAATGGATAAATTGCAGCCTCTTCTCATCCAACTTTTCTGTCTGAAGAAGTACGGGAGGCAATTCTTCCTCCATTTTCTGGGCTATCTCTAGGTAAGCTACCTCTTCTGCTATGACTAGTCTACAGCTGTGCACCCCACAGAATATACTAGAACTTAAACCTGCTCTGGTGAGATCTCTGGTACTCATATATTCAAATCTCCTCGCATTTTAAAGCAAGATCTGACAAGGATTTTTATTTCACCATGCTGTAGTCATGTTACTTTTGCGCAAACCACTTTTGCACTGTGCTAGTCGTTACAGAAATTGTGTGGCAATTGGTTTATGTTTCTTTAAAAATGGGAAGACATCTATCTGCAAGTGGAAAGCCAGAGTGAAATACTTTGGCCTTTGATACTCAGAAGAGCAGATAATTTCCTACTTAAGTTCTAGGAGGTGTTTTTTTATACTTTTGTGTTTGTTGAATCAGCTTCTAAGGACCAATTTATGACAGGTGTTAGTTGAAGAATCATATCTGGTAAGTACTGATAGTATATCTCCTGTTGATAGTAGGAGATATTAAGTACCTTTCCAGGCCTGGTGTTTTAAGCATCTTTAGAAGCATTTTTAGAGGTACCAGTAATAATAATGGCTATTCTAAGTTTGCGTTTGTATTTTGATGCATGATGCATGATGTGCACAAGTCACAGTGAGACTAAAAGGAAAACAATCCTAATTTAGATAGCTAATTTCAGAAGAATCTTGCCATACCAGGTAGGTGAACTTTTATCACACTTATTAAATTTATTGCTAATTCTGTGAGATTACATAAATTATACTTTCCTTAAATGGCTGTTGCAAAATGGTCTCCTAGGAACCTTTCATCTAACAAGATTTAAAATTCCATTAATAGCAATGGCAGCACTGTAGCTAAAAGAAGGTAGGTTTGTCTGATATTTTGTCTAAAATAGTCAGGGTAATTGATGATGAGAGAAAGAGAGAAAGAGGGGGAGAGAGAGAACACCCATTATCTCAGTGATTGATATAGGCCTTTTTCTAATTACATCAGCTCTTTCCAGTGGAGACAGGTCATAGTACTTATAGATCTGTAGCTACAGGTTTAAAAGTATTTGACAAATAACCATAATTTGAAATACAATTATTAAAAAAGATAAGATGGATGCTCTACAACTTTTTCTGCACATGTAGGACAGCACAGGAAGAATGGAAAATTTTCCACAGTTGTGAATATGACAGGATTATATTTGGAGCTGTGTTTTCACCAGTGTTACGAAGGGGGAGCTAGTATACTACAATTGAAAAGGATTTCCCCAGAACTATGTGAGGTGAGTGCATGTCATCCAAATAATAAGAATGTAGATAAAATGTATGTAACTCCTTAGCCTTTATTACAGGTTATTACAAGCCAAGGCATGATTCCTAGTAACATGGGTTTACAGTTACAGCTCCACTGAGTGAATGCAAAACTACAGCAAGCCAAACATTTCATTGAGGTCACCACGACTGACGTAATGAACAAAAAACCATAGCCTTGTGAAGGGGGACACATATTCAGAAATGTTATGATCTTGTATATTTCAGATCTCTCTCATCAGAATCTCTGAAATAAAGGATCTCTCAAAACTTGGATGTTAATGAAGCTAGTCACAAAACTCTTTCATTCCAATAAAAACTGTTCTCTTTTGTGAGCTCCTCATAAGTAGTTTTTAAATAAAAAATACTGTTAAATGATTTTACAGTCATAACTCTGGTTCTAACTTATGAACAGTCCATGAAGTGAATACAAGATGACTTAAATGAGAACATAGCCTGCAAGAGAGTAACATCTCCCACCACTACCATGTTCTGAGCTCTCAGATGAAGTATGTTTACCAGTTTGGGTCTCACTTCTCAAGTTAGGCATGCATCCATTTCAGGAAGGACAGGAATTTCCAGGGAATGTTTAATCATTCCCAACCACAAAAGACAAAAATATCTGTAGGTGCTCAACCTAAGGGAGAGAAGGCTGGTTGGAAACTATGTAAACAGACTCAAAATGTCTGTTGCTACAAAAGAAAGAAAAATCCTGATTTCTGTGCTGTGAATAGAAAAAGAAAGCAGTGAGGTTAAACTAAAGAAGGAATGATTCAGGAATAGGCATCTAAAAAGCTTTTAAGAGGAAGCATAAAATGCTGAAACAAATTTGCTGGGGATGTTGGGGAGTTCTCCTTAGATATCTTGAAGAACAAGTTAGACAACATCTGTCAGGAATAACACTTGTACAGTTCATCTTGCCCTTGGGAACAAGGAGGAATTTGACAAACTATTGGGTTCCTTTCCTAGCCTTATTTTTATGAATAAAATAGGCAGACAAAATAATTTCTAGAATAAGACTATCTAAAATTCAAATGATCATGGTTATTGTTTAAGTTCATTGACAAAACCCTTCAGAGTTTTCACAGAATTTTCCAGTTATGCTGGTCTTATAGACTACATCTAAAGATGATAAAAACATCAAACAGACTAGATAAGAAAAGGTCATGTACTTGCTGTGAATTTCCTGTTACAAATGAAAATGTTACCCTTAAATTCAAAAGTTTTGGTTTTCAAGAACAAACACCAATAGAAATGTTATTTAAAATATTGGTTTGTTTATTTGTTAGGGGGAAAAAAACCCACAACAATTCGTTCTTCCTCTTAGTCACTTTTCCCATATTTTCTTGTCCTTAAACAACATATGGGCATTTATTATAGCGTGGTTAATTTTGTGTTTGTGTGTCCATGCATTTTTTTGATAAATTTTAAAAAATAAATAAAGTTCCTGAAAACTTTCCCAAAAAAAGTTTTATCGAAGAAGTATTTCCTCATAAAATTATTGCCCAGCTCTAATTATTATTCCCATACAAAGGACATTCAAACATTCTGGTGTGTTGTGTACATTATAAAAGCTCTTATAAAAATACAAGTTCAAAGTGACATTCTAAAGTGGAAGAAATAAACATATATTGGCCATGTTATGATTTTTATTAATCATAGAATCATGGAATGGTTTGGGTTGGAAGGGACCTTAAATATCATCTAGTTCCACCCCCCCTGCCATGGGCAGGGACACCCTCCACTAGACCAGGTTGTTCCAAGCCTCATCCAGCCTGGCCTTGAACACTTCCAGGGATTGGGCCATCCACAGCTTCTCTGGGCAACCTGTTCCAGTGCTTCACTGTACTCTCCATAAAGAACTTCTTCTGATATCCAATCTAAATCTCCCTGCTTTCAGTTTAAACCCATTACCCCTTGTCCTGTCACTGCATGCCCTTGTAAAAAGTGCCCTCTCAGCTTCCTTCTAAGCCCCCTTCAGGTACTTGAAAGCTGCATTAAGGTCTCCCTGGCCCCTTCAAATAGACTATACTAATCAGTATATCTAAATGTAAATATGGTATACAACTCAGGATGAAATATATTGATTTGTCTTCCATCTTAAACTACAATTTAAAAGTGGATTGTGCCCACTCTCAAGATCAATCCCACTAGGCTAAATCTAGTGCCTTTTTAAGACACCTGGAGTATCTAAGCCTTGTGCAGGGCGCTCACAAAAGCTCATAGAAGAGCATACCCTTCTGGTGTCACAGCTGAAGGTCAAAAAAAATATTCTAGGGTTCTTAAAATGTGAATTGCACCTGAATTTTGCATTTTTTCTTCAGGCAACTATGTTTCTTTGCAATACTTTCTGAAATAAATATGTCCACAACACAAACTAGTCACAAAGTTTGTTCAGCCTGGTCTTTTTCTTTCATCACTGAACACAGTGGAATTAATAAAGTAAACTAACCACAGCTCACAGACTGATACTGCACAGTTAATTTTTAAGTCACAGCTTGGCGGTGTCTTAAGACATGATAGATCTTCATATCTCAAGGTTGGCATTATTCCTTTTTGCAATTAATCGCCAGAAGCAGGATGGACTCAAAATTCCACAACTGATTTTAGATGAATGTTGAGGTTAGTTCAGCACAGACCAGTAAGAATACAAGTTCTTCCTCATTGGTGAGAAAGGCAGGCAACAGAAGATCCAGACGATCCATAGAGATACTGCCCACAAAACAACCTGCCCAATTCTGCTGCTGGCATATGTGATAATGAAATCTTCATTCCCATTGCAATGGATCAAATCCAAATGTGCTGTTTAGGTCTGGGGTCTATTAGGTATTTTAAAATCTGTTTAAACTTCTCAGTCTACACACAGATGGTCACTAACACATTTTACTGTAGCCTCTTGCAGGCAACTATGAGCTAATTGAAGATATAAACCATAGTGAAGAGGAACCTCAACAGTGGTTCATGCATCCTCTAGCCTCCGTACTTGGACTTTTCCCTTTTGAAAGGAAAAAAAAAAAAAAGAGATTATGTAGAAACTGGAAGGAGTTTAAGAAGAAAACAAGTAATTAAATCAGTACAATATATGAAGATTTTTGGAATAGACCTAAAAAGAAAAATTAAATTAAAGCCAGAGCCATAGCAGTTTGAATCTGCCTTCTTAAAATCAGAGGACCTATGACACCTATCATGTGAAAGAGATGGATTTTTAAAAAGCACAGATTTCCCATCACATCCATTAATTTCATGGGGGTTTTGTTTTAAATGTAGGATTAAATGTTCAGAAAGAGGATAAATGAAGACTAAGAAGATAGCCTAAAAGTATCATTTTACTAATGAGAAAGCAGGATTACTTAATTCCATATGAAAAGCAAAGGGAAAAAAATTATTAGAAAACCTCAAAAAGTCTGTTCCGTTCATTCTTTCATTTTCCAAAGAAAATTTTGTAAACATCATTACTGAAACATTTAAAGCTGCTCAGGAAGAGTGATCTAAGCAGTATACTTTCAAAAGAAAATGAAGTATCCTTCCTATATTTAACTCTCATCTTGATGTACCTCTCACCAGGGTCAAATGATTCCAAACATTAATACAACTTTGAGAGAACACATGTTAAAACTAACAAAACAGAAGGACTCAAAGGAACATGTTCTTTTTATTGGAGAAGAATATTCATAGAGTGGCTCTCTGCTTTTAAAAATCTGGACTTTCCAATTGGTTTGCATAATATTGCTCATTAACCATTTCTGGCTTGTCATGACAGAACAGTGATGTCCTAAACATGTATCAGAGCTTCTTCCCAAGCAGGATCAGGGCTGACTCCCTTCACTTGTCCAGAATTATGGGCTTGTGTGTCAAAGTATAATGCTTGTAAATTTGAGTTAGTCTGTGGCAATTCCTAGCACTTTAATCCCTTTAAAAAGCTTTCACATTCTATCTTCCTCTATTAGACATATGCCACACTTCATCCTACTCCAAAGAGGATTATAAATATATAAATCACTCAAAAGAATGCTATCCCAAATAGTGAGCTCTGAATTTTTTATTCTACCACTATGCATGTGGTCACACCAGGATTCCCAGACTGCAGTTCACTAAGATGAAGTAGAATGATTTCTCCCAGTTCGGTTTATTTGCAACTCATTCTTTGAAAAATAACCAACCGTGACACAATACCGACCCTGTAATAGTTCAGGAAATAAACAAACTAGAAGGTGGTGGAGTTAAGACTAAGCTAACACTTTCCAACTAACACAATGCAGCACACACAAAGTAAGAATTCAGACCAAGCCTTTGTCTCAGCTGTAACACATCTATCATGTAAGTTAAGACAAAGGACATGAAAAAAGCCCTTATCCTGGCTTATTTGAATGTGTTTCACTGTTCTTTAGACTACCATAGACATTTGAAAACACATGTGCAGCTATATGCAGCATATTTCATTGCAGTAAGTCAGAGCAATATTCTTAAGAGGAGGCTGCAAGAGTTGCCATTGACCTCTTTTTTGCCATTGGGATACTCATGTAGCACTCATAGCAGATGGTGGACAATATTTAAATATGAACATATTTATACACATGGAAAGAAAAAAAATAATCAAGCAGTAGCAGCTCAGACCTCTTTTTCTTTTTTGATGGCTAAAAAAATGTTTTGAATAACACCTGCGAAGGAACATAGTGCACAAAATGGTCCAGAGACTTAGTTTTATAACTGATGAGTTAAAGCTAAATATATTTTTAGGTGGCTAAATGCTTTTTTTGGATTGGGAATAAAAGAAAAGAAGAAAAAAAAGGCGTTTGAGAAATCACAATCTAACTTGGAGTATCAATATAATAAAAGAAAAGGAAATTGAACTTCGTTTCAGGGATCATGGACTCGGGTTGTTCCAAGAGCTAACAACTATCACCATCACTTAGGGAACAATATTATTCTTTGGCATGTCAAAACTCTTATTTTCCATTGGCCAGTCTGCTTTAAAAGAGGGAACAGTATGCAAAGCATTCTTCTGTTGTGTTTCTTGACAAAGAAAAGCTCTGAAATCTAAACTACTTGTCTTTGCTGCCTATACAGTTGAATTGCTCTGGTCAGTAACCTCATTTTAGACAAGAGATCAATTAGCTTTTAAAAATAATTTCCATTTGGTTCCTTTTACAAAGAACGGAGATCTGTTCTTGGTGACTGTGGGGTGAAGTGCAAATCACATCTCCACATATTAATTCCCAAAATGCATAGTATTTAAGGACTGAAATAAGTATTAACATTTAAGGGAAACAGGACACCTTCTCAGTAGAGGGTCTTAGCTGCGAATACTAAAGTCTATTTGACTTCTTCAATAGACATTTTGGTGCTAACTTTATCTCTAAAATGTGCAAATTCTTCTCTCTCTACTTGAAACTGCATACTTCAATAGGTGATTTAACAAGGGAATCATTGGGAAAGGCAAAAAGAAAACGAAAAGCTGGCTACCAAATGAGTATGGAATATTGGCTTTTAATTAAAAAGTATCATGTTGGGGTCCCCATGCTCTTATTCACACATATCAGTCTATAACTGGGAAGACATTTAAGTGTATCAAGATGATTTGGAGCAGGGGGCTCTATATATTTAGGATTAGCTGTGCTTAACTGGCAAACAAATTATCCTCTGAAAATAATTCATTAGAGCCATTTTGTATTAAATTGTATTGCTTTTTCTCTGGAAGCTCTTAAATAAAACCGAAAACTTGAACCTTACTACACTGCATCAGACAATTAACTTTTCAAATAGGTAACTTCTGTAGAAATCACTGATTTTTATGTAGCTTGTTAATGTTCCAAAATTCAAAAGTTTAAACACCTAGACATATCACCCAGTAATTTTGCTTCTTTTTACATCAGAATAAATGTGTTGCTCTTTAAAATCCATTGTATAAAAAAAGAATATATCAGGAATGCAGCTTGGCAAGATGGTGATACTTGTGCTCCTTTCTTTCTTTTAAATGACTATGATGTGAAAGACAGGAATAACAACACAGAATAAAGAACCCTTTTTTACTGAATAGGCACAACAGTCTATCTTCAAATGCATCTTTGAAAAGGCTAAAATATTCATTGACAAGAATATTTGTATATAAATTCTGATCTTACTTTTGCCAGAGTAGCTAGGTATAAAACCTTCAGTTTCAGTGGAGAGTAAATTATATAAGAATATGGCCCCCAAATCTGCATCAGTCATCTATCATTGACATGCAAACGAGACATAGGGATTCCTTAGTAGCCTCTCTTGAGCTCATTTTCAAGAAAAAACTGTTCTACTAGATGTTGGTTTAGAATATTTGAAACAAAGTTTCATTCTGAGGTGAAAAACATATGATAAAATATTCACAACCAATGGTGTATGTTTGTGTACAGTTGGGTAAAACCAGTTAAATATGAATATATAAATGTATATGTATATATATATATATACATATACATCTCCTTTAATATTTCTTTTATAACTGCTCAGGCTTTCTTAACAGATGATTGAAACCAAAATGGACAACGAAATTCACAGTATCATGTCAGATCTGTCTTCTGTCTAGAAAAGTCCATCAAATTTCAAACAAGTGGAATTGAACAAGATCCAGAAGCATAAACCATCAAAATGCATAGATCCACTCCCCTCTGAAGAATGGATGGAAGGAAGAAAATACAAGGAAAAGTGGGTGGAATGAGGCAAGGACAGGGAGGGATCACTCACCCATTATGGTCATTGGCAAAACAGACTAAACCAGGGGAAGAGAAATTAATTTAATTAGTTAGCAATCAAATCAAAGTAGAACCATGAAAGACAAAACAAAACAACTCTTATAAACCTTCCCCTCACCCCCTCCCTTCTTCCCAGGCTCGGCTCTGCTCCAGACTTGTCTGCCTTCTCCCTTGCCGCATCACAGGCAGGAAGAGGATGGGGGTTTTCCAGTCAGTTCATAACACATTCTCTGCTGCTAATTCCTTCTCAGGGGGGAGAAACTCTTCACACTCTTCCTCTGTTCCAATGTGGGTTCCTTCCCACAGGAGACAGTCCTCCATGAATTTCGCTGGCATGAGTCTTTCCCACAGGCTGTAGTTTTGTTCTCTAACTGCTCTGGATTTGATCCTTTCCATGGGCATGTGGTCTCTCAGGAGAGGACTACTTGAGTGCAGCCTTCACATGGAGTCACAGGTTCTTTGGGCACAACTACCTGCTACGGTGTGGGGTCCACCCTGGGCTTCAGGTGGGTCTCTGCTCCCCTGTGACCCTCCATGGCTGCCGGGCACAGCCTGCCCTCTCACCACGGACTGCAGGGGAACCTTTGCTCTGGGAACCTCCTGCCCTCTTCTCTGCACTGACCTTGGTGTCTGCCTTGTTGTTTCTGACATCCCACTGCTCTCTCCTTCCACTCCTCTCTCCACATTGTTTCTGTTCACACTGGTTCTGCTTCTGCTGCTTGTTCTCATTTTGTGTTTTCCCCTCTTAAACATTTAATCTCAGAGGCACTGATTGGCATTGCCGTGGCCAGAGGTGGGTCTGACTTGGAGTCTGGGGGAGCTTCTAGTAACTTCTCACAGGAGCCATCCCTGTGGCCCTTCCCCTTCTACCAATACCTCACACCACAGAAAACCAACAGAGACCTGTTTAAAAATGTTTACCTGTTCTAGTACTTACATTCAAATCTCTAGTTTGGTGATCTAGAGGGTGGGAACTTTTTCAAGAGCTTTCTGTGGTCCCAGAACTCCATTTTCCCACTCATCCATGATCTTTTGAATAAAAAACTCAGGGAAGGTTAGAAGAACTTTTAGACCCAGTCATAAAATTTTAGACCAGGAAAGAAATTAAATAATCTTTTTCAAAATAATTATTGCATGAATAAGAAGAAGCATTGTTTTTTCAGACCTGCAAGAATACTCAACCTGTTCTCCATGCTGGACACAGCCAGCGCCAGCAGGTCCCAGCCAGCCCCAGAAGCCTCACTACAGGATACAACTGAGCCCCTCAGCAAACGTGGGGGTGCCAGGGGGAAAACAGGTTTCAGAAAGGACTGAAGGTGGCACAGGCTGAGGAGGAGGAAGCAGCAGCAAACAGCCCTGAGGCCAGAGGAGGAAGTCAGGGAGTGCTGCAGGCCTGGAGCAGGCATGCCCTGCAGCCCTGGAGAGACTCTGCTGGAGCAGTGACCCAGCCTGCAGCCTGGGGCGGGCCACATGCCACAGCAGGGGGTTATTTCCTGCAGGAGCTGTGGCTGTGGAGAGCCCAGGTGGGGAGCAAGTTGTCCCTGAAGGACTGCAGTCAGGGAAAGGGTCCGTGCTGGAACAAAAGGGTGTGTGAGGAGGGAGGAGCAGCCGAGAGGATTTGTGAAGGACCGACTGCAACACCCATACCAACTTTTTTAGATTTTCCTGGGTTATTTTTAATTCATATATATTTAAGTGAGGGGAAATGGGAGTCGTTTATGCAGTAATAGAGAGCTTATTCATTGATGCTCTCCAGTACCGATGTTTAGCAGCTGACACGGATGCATGGCTCGCTAACGGCAACAGTTCACTTTCATAGAAGCAATTACTCATATTCCGTGACCCTAATTATGCCTACAATCATGATCATATTCACACAATATTCAGATTAGACAAAAGATATGAACTCTGATTCTCTGCTAAGTTACTCTGATTTAAGTCCAGCAAATGTCTTCTAATTAACACTTGTCTCAATGAAAGGAAAATGAAGTCCATACTTCTGCAACTACCTAGATTAGTTTAGATTTGCTTAGATTAAGGGAAATTGTCTAATGCATATGTAAGAGCTATGAGTAGACAGCCATAGTAATACTAACATATTACTGCTAATAAATCCTCTTCTATACTGAAACAAATTAAACTCTCATCAGCTGGTACATAATAGTTCCATTGTCATTGACTTAAAAATAAAATGACCTGATAGCAAGGAGACACTTTCACTGTTGTCATTACATGCTATTGAAAAATGTGAATTACTTGCAGGCAGTAGAGGGTTCTACGTGCAATTAAATTAACACTTGTGGACATTTCACCCACATCCAGGGACATCACTGGAGAAGGGAAAACGACAGATTCTAATTTATCACAGGCTACTGATTCTTTGTGAAAAGACAGGTTTAGGCTATTCTTGTCCATTTTCTGAAACCCACAGGAGTTCGAAAATTATCTGATCATCTAACTGAATGATTTATAACTCCCTTTTGGCCCCACACAAGGATTTGCCCCCAACAATTAATCTTCCTAGATATAATTGGAGTTAAAATTAAAACTACATTACTCCTCAATTCATTGGGATGAACTTGGCATGGACTTTTGTAACAGCTTCAGGTAACATACCCATTAACAATGGCACATGATACCATGTTTGGCTGGCCAAAAATGAAAATGAGGGAAGGAAAATTAGCAAAAATAACAACCTTTTATCAAGACATCAATAGCTTCCAGCTGCTCAGGTCTACAGTAGCAAATTGCTGCAGTAGCAATTACTTGATATTGGTAAATGAAGCTCTTAAGCCCCAGTAGTATACACCACAGTGCGATTAAAAAAAAAAGTTACTAGTAAATTTCTTCTCCCTATTCAAACCTAAGAAAGAATCAATATCCCCAGTAAGGCTTAGAATGGATTAACAGAGAGCACCAGACCTGCTTACAGGTCTCAGGAGACCCTTTGGGTGCAGAAGAAAAAAGCTTTTTTTGGCCTATAGCATGACTGCACATTTGCAGAGAATAAGCACAAAGTGTAAGTCTTTTCGTGAAAAACATTAGACCCCTCAGGTGCTTTGCAAACAAGATTTCACAGAAAAATAACACAAACCAGCATGGCAGGGTTAATGCTTAAAACAGTCTCTTAAAAAGGGAAACTGCTTTTCTTCCCACAGCAGTGTCATGTGAAGAAACCCACCCCAAAAATTCATTGATACATTTTACTACTTACCTTGCTGAATTTCATTTGCCTCTTTTTCTTATTTCCTCCAGGGAGGGATGGCAGGGGTGGGGATGGTGGGAGTGGGGGTGGGGGTGTGTTCAGTCAGGATGAACAATTAAGACACCGCAGACAAAATCTGTTTGCCAAAATGTGAGTGTTCAGTGGCATTTCAGACCCCACAAACCATCCTTCCTGACCCCTAGCTGACACTCCAGAAGGACACAGGTATCCCCTTACTACAAGAAGGACATAGAGATGCCAGAGCAAGTCCAGATAAGGGCAATAAAGCTGGGGAAGGGTGTGGAGCACAAGTCTTATGAGGAGCAGCTGAGGGAGCTGGGGGTGTTTAGCCTAAAGAAAAAGAGGCTGAGGGGAGACCTGATCACTCTCTACAGCTACCTGAAAGGAGGTTGTAGGAAGGTGGGTGCTGGCCTGTTCTCCTAGGTAACTGGTGATAGGATAAGAGGAAATGCTCTCAAGTTGTGTCAGGGGAGGTTTAAGATTAGATGTTAGGAAAAACTTTTTTACTGAAAGAGTGGTCAGGCATTGGAACAGGCTGTCCAGGGAAATAGTGGAGTCACTATCCCTGGAGGTGTTCAAGAAGCATGTAGATGTGGTGCTTGAGGACATGGTCTAGTGGATATGGTAGTGTTGGGTTGAAGGTTGGACTAGAGGATCTTATAGGTCTTTTCTAACCTTAGTGATTCTGTGATTCTATATCTTAAATATTTGGTATCATAACTAGTGGTATCAGGTAGATGTTTTGGATACTGTTGCATAAATCAGAACATAGACTGAGACTGAAGTCACTAATGTTCAAATTTCAAGCAACTTCACTCAAAAATGTGATAAATATTATCCAGCAGAAGAAAACACTAAATTAGCTTTCTGGAGGAATGTTGCTTCCCAGGTAGACAGGTGTGTTAACATTTGCTCTGAAACCTTCTTGCCTCATATTACTCACTGGTGAAACGAGGTTAAACTTCCTCATATTCTGGAAGATAAATTCCTTAACATCACTGAGCTCCTCGAATACATGAGAACCAGAAGTATACCAGTATAGATGCTGCTTTCTTCATTTGGACTGGTCCACAATGGTTTGTTATAGGAAGGTTGTACTACCCCATCCAGTGCCAGCTGAGATAACTCTGAACAACCTGTTACATCTGTGTAGCACAATGAAATATCGGGCAGAAATAGTAGCTTCGGTTCTGGAAGCTGCAGAGCTATTCCCTCTTTGTAACATCAACACTATCAGAAGGGATTTTTGTAGAAAACATAGGTGTTTGCCCATATGCCGTCACTTGGAAGTAGAGCAGAGCATTCCTTTTCACCACTAACAACATTACTATATGGTAGATATCACACTATATTATTTTATTTTTTTGAAGTATTCCATTTCTGCTGCTTCCATGGTTTGCATCTGTAGTTTTGTTGATCTTTCTCCAGCCCCCACCTGGGTTGCAGATGTGCCATACCCTCTTTTTAGCTTTGGTCATGCATTTTCGGTACAGAATGACATCCAGGAAGTATAGATTGCTAAATGAGCCTTCTATTAACGTTGCATCTTCCATTGCATGCCAAGAGAACACAAACACCTACTGTGTAGTTTGAGCTATGTCCCAGTCCTGAAGAACAGCAACGCCAGATGTAAAAGTGTCAGGGATGAAGGAAGCTTTACAATAAAATTTCACATGAATTTTGGTCAATCTTCATGCAACACAGTTACTTGCACTCAGCACTGTATTTTCTGGAAGTATGAGAAGATCACAAGCTCATAACACCAACTTGGAAAATAAATAAGGATGTTATTAACCAAAAGCCTCTCTGAGATTGGTACCCATGACTGCTGTATGAGCACTAAAGGCTAATCCTTAAAATACAGACTTATCCTTATGAATATTTTCTTACTAGTAACTCCTCTGTTGACAATAGTCCTGTCTCACAGAAACTACCATCATTAAGAACAGCTCTCCTTCTATGGTCTCCATCATAAAAGACATTGAATACTAAATGTGAGTAAGGTTATTCTTTTATCCAAATAAATACATTTCTGCCAGAGAGCTGAAAAGTTCTAAAGCATCGGTAGAAACTTGTTTTGTTTTACTGTGTACTGTTAATATGTATGTTATCAATAAATAGGACAGTATTTAGCATTGTCAGTAGGACATTAATAAAACAGTCTTAAACATGAAATAATTACTTGTGCATCACAGGGCTCAGTCATCCAGACCCAACCTCTATTTCTATTGTTTCAAGTGTTGTACATGTCCATAATAAGAAGGAGCCTCATAGATCTAACAGCTTTACAAGTCAAGACAGTAAAATAGAATATTATCACTGTCTTTTAAGAGTGGAAAATTATAATAAGGCACATTTTAAGAGTCAGCCCTGCAAAACAGATTTGTGCAAACTATGTCCAGATCAGTATTTAAGCTACTCATTAAAGGTCACACAAGAAACTTCAGGCAGACAGAGTAAGGAAGCTCAGCTCTGTTGAAGGTGGTATTTGGACCCTTAAAGAGCATTGGAGAGCTTTGGTTCCTTTTGTCATACATTCTGCCTGTTGTCATCTAGCAAAAAAATTGAGCATGTTGGCTTTGCTGAAAATCATTTTTCTGGAGAAGACAGTAAAAAAAAATGTCCATCAGAGGTCAGAAGATAATCCTTGATCTTCTGGAACACCTGAAGAAAGGTGATCTTTGTCAAATCCTGAATAGCTTTCAAATTAGAAAAGGTCCTGAGGTAAATAAGATGTACCTTTGCTGAGAAGAGGAAATGAACTGAGGAAGAATCTACTTAAATATGTTACAATTTGGTGTTTTCCCCCCTTTTACTGCTCTAACAATGAAGGATTATAGTAAAGCTTTAGCAAATAATGAAGACATATGACATATGGGAATGAAAACTGCTCAAATTGTCAACACATTTTGTTTTGCTGCTCAGTATAAATCTTTTCTTTGCAGATGCAGATGTTATTCATTATGTTGTAGATAAATTCAGAAATGTGGTTTACACTGATTTAGCATTGTACTTAATTGGTTTTAAATCTAATGCACTGCAATAAGCCGTAAGTGTTACTTTGCTGTGAAATTTAAAAGCGAGCAGTACTGTAATTTTGCTTTGGTAGGATTTCTCTGAAAGCAAATATGCTTCATTTCAACAGTCTCTCTCTGGGAATAAAACAACAAAAAATCCCGTTAAAATGTAGCTTTCCTAAATGACCTCAGTTTCTAAAAGCTCACATTTGAGGACTGCTTTATTTGTGGGGTTTAGGTCTGTGAAACAGACAATAGAAAATCTGGAATCATGGCACTTCGCTCCTAATAATGTAAAAAGGCATCAGACTATCAGCAAGTGACAGTTGGTACACCAGAGCGATGGGTGACTTAGAAGCACAAGGAAAGCAACACAAAATACTGCTGACATTTTGCAGACCTAAACACTTTACCAGTATCTTCTGTTGCCTAGGCCTGGACTGTAAGCACAAGACTACTCTTCTCCTCAATAACATATAGTCTGTAATTGAGAGCCAAGATGTGTTTTCAGGTTGGATTTTTGTGCTATCTCCCCTTCTGACTCCTACCGATAGATTACACTTTCCATATCCTTGAATTCTCAAGGGTATTTATTTTAGCTGCTATTTTTCAGAGAATAACTGCCCTAAGATGTGGCATATAGCTACCAAAAATACTAATATGGCAGCCCAACTACTCTGCATCTGGCTTTTTGAAATTATCTTCTCCTTTTCTCCTTTCATTTAATTTCCATGTAAATCACAGTCTAAATGTTGTAGAATTTGACATTTTGGCTTCCTAAATGAACCTCTCTGCATAATCAACCTCCTAAAGAAAAATTAAAACATTTTCTTCTTTGATAATTTTTGTAATAAATATGTTGGGTCTTTTATTTTCATTTTTTTTAAATTAAAATATGTCATCAAAAATCTTTAGCCAAATTCAAATAAAACTGATTGTTTTAAAAGAAGTCTATTTTTGTGTTTGTAAGATGTTTTTAATGTAGCTAATATACTTTATATATATATATATATATATATATATATATATATATATATATATGATCATGTCAAATAACTTTGCACTGGTAAACATGAAGTTGTTAATTTTTCTTATTCTCAGGCTGAGGTATCTGCTCTTTATAATATTTATGTACGACAATCTATTTCATCACTCCTTATTTCCTTATAAGTTATAAAACATTTTAAAAAAAAAAGACCTGGAGAAAAAGGGGGAAATAAAACATTTATTCATAACATTAAAAAAAAAAAAAAAAAACCAAAAAAAACCAAACAGGAAAATTATATCCTTTCTTTGAAGACATTTATAAGGATTTTACTCAGAATTTAAGGTAAGAAAAACACAGAGCTGAAATTGAACTTGTCTATAGTTCATGGCACTGGAGCTTTGGTCAACTATGTGAACATCAGTCCAACATACAGTTTCAAGATGATTGTTCACCAAAGTACACCAAAAAAGTTACTATCCAAAACATAAGTGATGACATGAAGTTGGACTAGCTGAGGACAGTTTTGTTTCATGTACCTATTTAAGTATATACCAGAAGTGCACCAACACTTTGGACCTTGTTGCTCAAACTCAGACAATATTTGCAACAGTCAGTTATGAGCAGAAACTGCTTTTTAGTTCAAGGTCCACCAGGGAGTTCCTGGATTGAATAGGTTTTTCAAGACAAAGGACATTTTTCTCTCCTCTCTATCCTGAGATTACCAGGTAAGAGTATGACGTCACATTTAACTTCTAATTTTAATTTTCACATTTCATCAGTTGATTGGTTGTTGGTTTGTGGTTTTTTTAGGGAAGTGTTGTGACACAACACAGAAGACAGAGTCTCAGACATCTCAGTATCCCTATTTACATGCTATCTTATACATGGAGTGCACGATGTCCTGGGACTTGCAAGACAAGCTTATTTGTTAGTCTTCAGTAAGTTTTCTGGCATCTTACAAAACTTCAGGGAGGAAAAAAAGAAGTCAAGTAAAGCCTCCCAGCAGCATATTATATGCTTTAAGTAATGCCAGCTCTGCAATATGAACTAGGTTTTCTTATCTTAATTTTTCTCAGGAGGAAATAAAAATATCTGGAGGGTCCCAGGAACAAGATGTACACATACCAATACTTTCACCTCATCCTCAAATCTGATCTTGCCAGCTTGCTCATCTCCATTTTCTCCAATCTGCATCACTTGTTATACTGTTTGTCTCTGCCTCCCTCACTTTTCAACATCATTACTTGCTGGATCTATCAAAACACAGGTAGACAAATTTACATTGAATGGAAGCACCATTCATCAGTCACTTATTAAAAGCAGTGGCTATTCAAGAAAAAACACATAGTTTATGACTATGAGTTAATGAGCAACACCTAATTAAGAGTGATGAGCCATTGACCTGTTAGCATGAGTTTTAAACATAGATTATTGGTCATCTGTGTTACAAAACGTTATGTGCTGATTAATGGAAAATATTAATAATGAAATCTGTAATTTCTGAAAATTAATTTCTCAGGAAATATATAGTCCTTTTGTAAATCTACATTTTTTACTTTATATGCAACAAACATAAATTTTTTGATTCATTTTGCAAAAGGGTCACTTTTTCCTTCAGTGAAAATATACAGCGTCCTTGGATTTGATAAAGGATTTCTAATGTTGCTTTGCAAAATAATCCTAAAGGAATATTGACATCAGCAGTTCATTGACACAAGATTAAGTACTTTAAGTAAAGGCACAAATCAGGGTGTGTACCAGTGTCAGCCACGTTTTTTTTCCATGAGAACTTGCATGACTCCACATACCTGCACATATGCCTTTCCTCTGCAATTTTTACCCTGACATCTCTAAGTCAGCTGGAAAATATCTGAGACAAGATAATTCACCCTTGACCTATTTTGCTGGTTTCAGGCAGGAACGAGCTCCTCTCCTACACAGAGCTGGCTGGCCCACAGCAGCCAAGGGATTTTGTTTTATTCCATGGTACGGTCAGGCTCAGTGCTGAGACTGGGTGTGCACACATGCAGTGAGGAAGGCACAAAGGCGACCCGGGGTGGGAGAATCATTAAGGCTTTTAGGCTAGCTTGATAGTTGGATCGTTAGCTCCTTTTGTTAGCTCTTGGTGCAGTTTTAGCAGAGAAGCAGGGTCTTTTGTTAGTGAGTTGTGGGATACGCGTTTTTTCTCCCTTTTCTGGGTCTCCACGCTTTCAGAATTGTTCACTGTTTTTGGGATCTGGCTGTGTGTCTGTCAGAATGTGGTGTATCATATGTTCTATTTTCTATTATTTTAATTACTCATTAGTAGTAGTATTGTTAATATCACTATAAGTTTCATTTATATTACTAAGTAGTTCATAACTTTCATGACCTTTCTTGGTGTGGTTTGGTGTTTTTTTTTTTTTCAGCCCCTTTCCCACTGTGGGAGGAAGGGTGGAGGAAAGTGAGCAATTGAGTGGTACTTAATAGCCAGATAAGGCTAAATCACAACACCTTCCCTGGGGACAGTCTCAGAAAAATTTCTTTGGCAATGGCAGGAGAGAAAATACTGTTGGTAGTGCCTCTTGGACAGCATATATTACAGATGTTAACTTATTAAGAGTAGTTAGGATAGTTCAGATCTCTATGAACTACATTTTTTTTTTTCTCACAACTTCAGCAGATGTTACTACATTGCCTATATTCAGCACAACAGCAGGGACACTTTTTTTTTTTTAAATAAAAGAGGCTATTTCAAACAACAGTATTCCATTTTGTTCGGAGTTGGCATTTTCCATCCAATATGGCAAAGCATTTAATCTGATCATAACATGAAGATATATATGGAAGGAAGGGTTGTCATCCAGAGGGACCTTGACAGGCTGGAGTGGTGGGCGTATGCCAGCCTCATGAAGTTCAACAAGGCCAAGTGCAAGGTCCTGCACCTGGGTCAGGGCAATCCCAAGCACAAGGACAGGCTGGGTGGTGAATGTATAGAGAGCAGCCCTGAGGACTTGGGGGTACTGGTTTAAGAGAAGCTGAACATGAGCCAGCAGTGTGCACTGACAGCCCAGAAACCCAGTCGTATCCTGGGCTGTATCAGAAATGTGGCCAACAGCTCGAGGGAGGTGATTCTCCCCTTCTACTCTGCTCTTGTAAGACCATACCTGGAGTACAGTGTCCAGCTGTGGAGCCCTCAGCATAAGAAGGAGGTCGATCAGTTGGAACGAGGCCAGAGGAGGGCCACGAAGATGATCAGAGGGCTGGAGCACCTCTCCTATGAAGAAAGGCTGAGACAATTGGGCTTGTTCAGCCTGGAGAAGAGAAGGCTTTGGGGAGACCTTATTGCAGCCTTCCAGTACCTGAAGGGGGCCTACCAGGAAGCTGGTGGGGGGTGGGGTTGGGGGGGGTGGAGGGAAGGGGAGTGCTTTTTACAAGGGCCTGTAGTGACAGGACAAGGGGTCATGGGTTTAAACTGAAAGCAGGGAGATTTAGATTAGATATCAGGAAGAAATTCTTGATGGAGACAGTGGTGAAGCACTGGCACAGGTTGCCCAGAGAAGCTGTGGATGCCCCATCCCTGGCTGTCTTCAAGGCCAGGCTGGATGAGGCTTTCAGCAACCTGGTCTAGTGGAGGGTGTCCCTGCCCATGGCACGGGAGTTGGAACTAGATGACCTTTAAGGTCCCTTCCAACCCTAACCATTCCATGGTATAATTTGCTGGTTTACATTAAGCCACTAATCTTCAGTGCTTGTTTGGTATCATGGAACAGATTCACACAATGGTGTTTGATTTTGCTTATTTGCCCTCTTTTTTTACCTTTAGAATCAGTGCAACAGCAAATGGGACATATATGAACTAGTCATCCACAGTACTATGGGTTCTAGTTAGGGAAATATATACTTGAGCATGCTCTGAATTTTAAGGTATCCTTGAGATTCTCCTTTCTGGATTTACTGTAAAATTAGATGAAAATGCACTCTTGTGAGAAGCCAGTGTATATGTGTCCAAAGAATATATGTCTAGCCCATTGAATTTTTCATAAAATGTCATGAAAATATTTCATGTTTTGGAGACCCATTACTGCAAACGAAGAACAAATAGTCAAATCATTTTCCAGGACTGTGAATGATTATACCTCAAATATATAGAAGTCCAAGAAATATGTAACAAAATGTCTTTTTTTTTTTTCCATAGAAAAATACTAAGGTTGAAATACCAGTTTTACTAATGCCAATAGGAATTTTGCCATTAGCTTCAGAGGAATCAGGATTTAAATCTTGAAGTTAACGTGATAGTTTCCCCCAGGTGCTGTGGGCTGTATTTTCTTTTCTTCAGGCTAATTAGGACAATCTGTGACAAAGGTGCTGGCTCCTCAACAATGTGAGTTTAAATAAAAGCATATTGTTGAACTGACTATTTACAATGTTGAAGCTTTTGGAAACAACACACTTTGAAGCCATACTTTACACTTCTGTGATGAAAGCTGGACATGATCCATCAGTGTATAGTGGCAGCCCAAAAAGCCAACCATATCCTGGGCTATATCAGGAGAAGCATGGCCAGCTGGTCGAGGGATGTGATTCTCCCCCTCTATTCTGCCATTGTGAGACTCCACCTGCAGTACTACATCCAGCTCTGGGCCCTCAGAACATAAGAAGGTATTTACGGGTTGAAGTGTGTCCAGAGGAGGCCACGAAGATGATCAGAGGGCTGGAGCACCTCTCCTATGAAGAAAGGCTGAGTGTTGGGCTTGTTCAGTCTGGAGAAAAGAAGGCTCTGAGGAGGCCCTATAGCAGCCTTCCAGCAACTTAGGGGCTTAAGAAGGCTGGAGGGGGACTTTTTACAAGGACTTGTAGTGAAAGGACAAGGGGTAGTGGGTTTAAATTAAAAGTGGGTAGATTTGCTTTGGACATCAGGAAGAAATTATTCACAGAGAGGGTGGTGAAGCAGTGGCACAGGTTGCCCAAAGAAGTTGTGGATGTCTCATCCCTGGAAGTGTTCAAGGCCAGGTTGGATGAGGCTTTGGTCAACCTGATCTAGTGGAGGCTGTCCTTGCCCCTGTTAGCTAGTTGGAACTACATGATATTTAAGGTCCCTTTCAACACAAACTTTTCTGTAAAGTGATATTCCATTATATTCTATGTATACTCATTTAGTGGAGGTGACCTAATCTTACTCAGATTTAGCACATTCACTGACATTCTTACAGAATAATATCCTAGCAAGATGTCTACAACTTTCTGCCAACAGGCATTTTTAAGATGTCACAGGTACAGTCTGATAAACATGAAGAAGATATTTGTAGAAGGTAATGTAATTTTTTTAAACTCAGAAAAATCCAATTGTTAAGGGCTTTGGTAAAAACAAAGAAAATAATTCATGTGGCTATATAAATGGATGGCTATTTTTTCTAACAGAAAATACAGTAGAGCAAATAATCCTTATCATTTCCGATTCGGGTGGGGAAGATTGAAATGAAGACAATTTTGACAAAAGACATGTTTTAGTGTGTAAAAAGAGAAAAAAAAAATTATAGAATCATAGAATAGTTTGGGTTGGAAGGGACCTTAAAGATCATCTAGTTCCAACTCCCGTGCCATGGGCAGGGACACCCTCCACTAGACCAGGTTGCTGAAAGCCTCATCCAGCCTGGCCTTGAAGACAGCCAGGGATGGGGCATCCACAGCTTCTCTGGGCAACCTGTGCCAGTGCTTCACCACTGTCTCCATCAAGAATTTCTTCCTGATATCTAATCTAAATCTCCCTGCTTTCAGTTTAAACCCATGACCCCTTGTCCTGTCACTACAGGCCCTTGTAAAAAGCACTCCCCTTCCCCCCACGCCCCCCACCCCCACCCCCCACCAGCTTCCTGGTAGGCCCCCTTCAGGTACTGGAAGGCTGCAATAAGGTCTCCCCAAAGCCTTCTCTTCTCCAGGCTGAACAAGCCCAATTGTCTCAGCCTTTCTTCATAGGAGAGGTGCTCCAGCCCTCTGATCATCTTCGTGGCCCTCCTCTGGCCTCGTTCCAACAGATCGACCTCCTTCTTATGCTGAGGGCTCCACAACTGGACACAGTACTCCAGGTGGGGTCTATTTATAGCATCTATTTAAGTTTCAACTACATTTTTCTTCTCTTGAAGAATTTAATGAGCCTGGGACAGCTAGTCAATAGAAACCTGGTACAAAACCTATATGTCACTCATCCTTGCCTCAACCTTTAAGTGCTGTCTGGTATAAGCCAAACACCTAGCTATTAGTAAAATGACAGCTTCACTAATGAGTTTTCAGAAATGATTGTGGCATCAAAGTTGTTTCTGCTGCATATCTGGTCAGCAGTGAGAAGAAAAACACGACAAAACCTGAAGTATAATTTATTGTCTGGTTATTCTTGCCACAAAAATAGAGCAGAAAGGAGTTTTGAACTTTCTTTAAGATAGGGAATGTTATCACTCCTATGATAATAAATGACCTCACCACTGTGCTATTCAGCCTCCTTTTTGTTTCTTGCTCTTTTTCTTTTGGATCATATCCTGAAAGTGCAAGAAACTCTTCCAAATATTCAAGACCCATTTATGATTTTAATCTACTTAATACCAAGCCTGGAGCAAAAGTCATATTCCTAGATTACAGTAACAGCTAAATAATCAATTAACATTGCAGTGCAACAGACACAGCATATTATTTTTTGAGCAGCCACTAGAAAATCAAAGCACTTACTCTCAGAGTAAATTACAATTAAGTCTAATGGCATATGGCCCATAGTGTCTTGGAAAAGTTAGTCAACTTAACCAAAATTCCTCTTTCAGCAGCAGTACCATTTGTCACAATAAAAAATTTATGAGGTCTTCACAATTACAGAATAAGTATCTTAAACTATTTTTAACAGCAGATATAACTTTTATGAATCCCCTTGAATACTTGCAGTCTATTCTAACAAGAACTTTGTTAAAAAAAAGTGTAAAAATTTGGATTTCTAGCAATATGCAACTGGATAAGACATTAAAACCCATTTCTTACAGTGTGCCCAATTTTATCTTTCATAATTTTCTCTTTCAAAGGTGTATAATTACAATGCCTATTATAATACTGTAATTTAGACTGTAAACACAGAAGATCTGTCACAGAAAATCTTTACATAACACTTCTTAGAGAAAATCCTAAACAATTTTTAAAAAGTGTGAATTACATATGACCACTTGCCTAAAATAAAACATGTAAAAATAATTGTGCTTTAGCTAGTAGGGTGTAAAGCTACTGTTCATTAATTAAAATGCAATCCTGGTTAGAATCAGCCTGTAGAAGGTGTATGGAAAAGAAACTGTTGTCAGGTTTGCTAATTGGGATCTTAATTCTGTTGTCTGAAAATCAGATATTCAAGAAAATTAGTACAGTGTATCTATGCATATGTGGACACATTTTATCTATGTGTATATATATGCACATAACATGTTCATACACTGCCTCTCTGCCTCCTTTTGCTAATTACATCACAAACTTACTAATGTAAACACTAAATGTCTTTGTTACAGTATAAATACTCAAACTTTTAAATATAAAAGATGTGTCTGGTTTTCCACACTCAGTGACACCCTGCTTTTGTCCTTTTACAGCTGCAGCACTCCACTGTCATGCTCACACCTCAGAGACTCTGGCTAGCCTGTGTTAACATCTGCCTGACTGATCTGGTTTGCAAGAGGGAAGTTGGATATTTGCTACTCATGCACAATGAGATTTCTGTCCACCTGTATGTCAATTCTTGCAGAAACAGGACATGAACATCTAATGACATCTCTCTACCTTCTTTAGGGCATTGTAAATACAAGTGTACTGTGCTGTAAATGCTATTCTTTTTGTCTTCTGAAAGAGATCAATCTTTAATCAAGCAATAATTCACAGAGGTGCATGTTGAAGCCTCCACTCAAACTCTGTTCAGGAAATGTCCTACATCTCTCCTTTACTTATACAGTATCAACTTACTGTTGAAGTCCACTGAAAGGATTCCATTAATCTTGTGGTTTAGTTTTCACTAGGAAACTGCAAAGAAAAAGGGGATGCTCTCAGGGAATGGGAGAGCGCAAAGGTCATCAGGTCATCACAGATTGTTATACTGAACAGCATTTAGGCACCAAACCTTGAACTACACAGTAAATTCTCTTCATTCACTACACTATCAGGGAATTATGTACTTGTGTTCGAAGGTAGATGCATAGAAACATATAAGAGTTCATGAGATTCATCTGGTATTTGGAGGAAGTGGGACTGAGAATTAAAAATATATAATGAGCTATGCCCTTAGAATACCACACTCACAGATATATTCCTCCTTTTTTTGATCATGGGGTTTGTGTACTTGGCTCCTGCCTTTTGACCAAAGAGTATTTCTTCTCATACCTGGAAATCTGATGAATTGCTAAGAGGAGATAAAATTGACTGGCTAAATGTGGGCATCTACAGTGTAGTAGTCTGCAAGTCCCTCTTGACTTCCATTTTACTGAAAGGAGAGCTGATCAATAAAGACAATGTTTGTGGCATAAGTCATCCTATCTTAAAACAAATATTAACATTTGGTCACAGAAATAACACCCCTAACTCACCAAGTACAAGGACTATGATTGCCTAAATACAGACATTGATACTCAAAATATCCCTCCTGGCCTCCATCTGCCACTCCAGAAGGTCCTGTATCATATGTGCCAACACAAACATTTCAGGCAACCTAGGAAATCCTGAAGTGACACCAGGTATGACGTTTACCCACCCTCTAACTGGTGTTCCAAGTACTCCAGGCCACTAGACATACCTTTTGGCAACTGAACCAAGTCCTAAACATGTAATTTATTTCACCTGACTTTTAAGTATGTACAAGAAGATGTTCAAATCCCAACTGGTTGTCTAGAGTCTCATAACAGTAAACAGAGAGCCTGACTTTGCCTAACACATTTTGGTAGTGGCCAGGAAGGAATGTTCAGGTAAACAACCAACAGGAATGGAACTGCAGAGAAAAGCAATGGTATAGTTAGTAATATTTCACAAACATAGTCTCAAATAAAGATAGATTATTGCATTATTATAAAATTATATTATTTCTGTTACATATTCTACAAAATGTATTATCTATTATAATAAAATCATAATAAAATTAGAATATGTGCTTGTGCTTAACATCTGAGAAGAGACTGATTGAACTGGGCATGAAATTTTGTACATTTCAAATTCATGCAATGTTTGAAGGCAGTGAAGACAGAGAGGTCAAGGGGCAGGCCTTTCTGTGTATTGCATTATTTAACTCACACTTTACACCATGTGAAACAGTTTTCCCTTCATCTTGCTGGAAGTTAGAGAGTCACTTTTAATGGGCAAAGGACAAGAACCAAAGACATAAAACCCCTTTGCTCGGGCCACCTGACACATGCCACGTTAATGTAACAGGGAAGCCACAGAAGCCCTGTAGAACAACTCTCCTTCCCCAGATTTCATTCAGTTGTTAAACATACACACATAATATAGAGAATGGCAGTGTGTTGGAAAGCTTGTCACCAGAAACAAAGACAGTTTACTCAGCAAAGTATTTGAAAAAAGTAAGTTAAATTCCTAGGGAAGAGAAGACAACTAATTTAAGGCAGGAAAATGTTGGGTGAATCTATTGCTGAACTACAAGCTAATGATGATTTGGGTTGGTATATACTAATCTCCCTCTTCATTGAGAATAAGCTTGCAATAAATGTCTGATTTTTAGACGATTGAAGTTTTATGGGCAACTTCTGCCATAAATCACGTAAGATTGGTTTATGCTGCAGTCAAAAGCTATGTAAACATAATAAAAGTAGTTTGTATTCTGCTAGACCAAAATTAGGTTAAACATGACTACTTAAACTTCTGTTGGGCCTTTGGCAGCAGTATAAGCTCATATTTCAGCTTTCTGTGCATGTGTTCCTTATTTATAGAATGGAGATAAAACTTGATCCATTTATTAAGCCAGGAATTTTATATGGACAAGCGGTAGTAATAAGTGAGATCCTAGACTGTTCCAGTTATTTGAGATACCTTAATTTATTGTTAGATTAAATAAAACAAAGTAACAAATTGATATACATTGCATAGGGGATAAGTAAATTGCTCATGACTTCACTGGCCAAGCTTCCTGCTATAAACCAAGGGAGATTCCTGTAATTTGCTCAATGTATCTCTAGTCATCGGTTTCCACCTTGCTTGTGTTCAGCCTCATGCTGTGTTTTCACTTCACAAATTGCCATATTATTAACACCTAGTTGCCTATATTTAAATGCCCTTGTCATGAAGGAATCCAAGTGAAATTGGTATCTGTCTACTTTTAACTTTTTCCTTCAAAAATTCTCCGTCTGTGATCTGTGTCAGCTGTGACACAGGTGTGTGTCTGTTTTCTGTGTCACAGTATCATTCATGGCTTTGTTTTACACTGTCCCACATCTTTGTTTACCATATTCCACCCACGGTTATCAAGACCTTGGCTGAGTTTATATGCATTTATATGTCAGGAATGAGAAAGAAAAAAAAAATAGTAAGAAAGAAGAGCAAAAGAGAGACAATGCAGTGTGTGACCTCGTTATTTAAATAAAACAGAGTTTACTTAAACAGAATGATGTTTCTTTGTTCTCATTCAGGCCCAAATAACTTATTGTTTTCTTAGTCTTCACCGATGACATATGTGGCAATGAGTAGTCTTTTATATTTATGCATTAGAAAAGTGGAAATACAATGAGACTCAATCTCTACAAATTATAGAATTATCAATTGTCTTAAAAGGTAATTTAGTAAAATCAGATCACCCATGTTTTGCTATATTGCTATGATTTTATTCTCATATTTTAGCACATTCCTGCAATTATTTGAAGGGATAACCCATATTTGGGAATGTGAATTTTCCCTCTGTTGCAAAAAGAAATGTTTTTTACCTCATGTATGTTTACTTCTATCACAAGCAAGTGACTTCATGAAGATTGAGATATGTCCAGAGATTCTGCATCCCTGTGCTGGTTTTAGTCAGGAAAGAGTTAACTTTATTCACAGTGGCTGGTATGAGGCTGTGTTCCTGAATTCACACCGAGAAAGGTACTGATAAGGTACCTTTTTAGCTGGTGCTGGGGAGTGCTTGCACCAAATTCAAGGTTTCTCTCAGCTTCTGATACTGCAGCTGCGCTCCCAGCTTTCTCACTGCAAGCAGTATGTGAGGGACACAGAGTTCAGACAGCTGATCCAAACTGACCGAAGGAGTATTTCATTCCATAGTATGTCATGCTGAGTACATAAGCTGGTAGTAAACACAGAGACCATTACACTCTTTTCAGTCTTTCACTAGCTCTTCTGTGAACTATTTTGCTAATTCCTTTGCTTGCTCATTTGTTAGTGAGTTGGTGGGTTGGTTGGCTTTCCTGGTTATACTGTTGCTCCTGGGGCTTGCTTGGAATCTGCTACAGTCACTCTCAGGCACTGACTCTCTGGCTCTCTGGCTCTGACTGTCACTTCTTGGGACCTGGCTGTGCATTGGACAGTGGGTGGTGAGCAATTCTATCATATGTTTTATTTTCTATTATTTCCATTACTTATTATTACTAATATTTGCACATATTAATCTATATATATAATATATGCATTTATATTCAATTAGTAAATAGTTTTTATCTCAATTTTATGAGCTTCTTTGCCTTTTTCTCCTCCAACACTCCCCTTCTGCTGGAGGAGTGGGGGGAAGGTGTGAGAGCAGCTTTGTGGTATTTTGCTGGCTGGAGTTAAACCATGACAACCCCTTTAGACAGAACTTCCTCAAAAGGGCTAGACTGATTTTAAAAAGATGAGTCCTCCTTTTTTCCCCCCTGTAATACAGTTTGGGAAATGACATGGGTATCTCAAGTGATCTTTGCAAACCTAACAGTGTAATGCACTTTACTTTTGTGCCAGTGGGATAAGAGCACAAATCCATTACTCTTTAGTTAGGCGATCACAGTTAGGTGTCTGAGGCCAAGCACTTCTCTGTGTCTCTCACTTTGTCTTCTGAAGCTTAAAATAAGGGATATTGTGCATTGCTGATGGACATGTTAGCAATCACAGTGTTCTTAGATTTTCCAAATAACAGCTAAGATATGCTCTAGCTGGGAAAACAAAACAAAACAAAACAAAACAAAAAACAAACCATAAAATAATTAATTGCCAAATGTACAGAGAAATCATTTTAAATTTTTGCAACATGAACACACAGCTTAAGGAATTAAATACTTGCTGTTTCAGGATTCACAATTTTCCAATCTCTGCTGCCTCCCTTTGTGAAACTCTTTGGGGACTATACAGTGCCTCTTGCACAACATCAGTGTTTGCCACACTTAACTATTTTTTAGTAAATACAGATAAATTCATATGTTCCATGGTCAGGGATCAAGCACTGCGGCCTCCTCTGGGAAAATGTACAGGAAACACTTTGTTACAGACATAAATAATAAATACAAATAGTAATAAATAATAAATACTAGTAAATGACAATGTTTAGGGGCAGCTATTTATCTTGTGTAACCACATAGTTTCTGCCAACTATAGTAGTGTGACATCAGTTTTCACAACAGAAAGAACTTTATCCCAAAAGGAACTTGTTTCACCTAGTGAACCTGCTTTACGTATCACCTACATTTTCTATATGATCGTTCAAGTAGAGTGAACTAATTAGTTTTCTTGGTAGGGATATTCAAGACATGTACAGGCTTATGTCAGTCTACATCGTGTGGTCCAACGACCATGCTTTACTCCCTAGTTCCAATATTATATAAATATAGACTTGTATGCCTTAAGTGGGATGTACCAATGTGTCAAAATTTGTCCGAATTGTTGCTGCATGATGATGATGAGCTCACTGGACAACTGTACATTCTTGAAGATTTCCAAGCACCAAGGGTTCTGCATCAGAAGATAATAAAGGCTGTGCTGCTCACATATTGCAGTAATGATGACCAAAATGAAGTAGTTATTAACCCTCCAAAAACTGTCAGACACGTTATTATTGACCTTTGTCTTTTTTTGCAGTATCACCAACTGGAAGAGAGTGCAAAGACTTGGAAGGGTCTAAGGGCTCACTTTCTCTATAGTTTACCTAAGAGCAGAAGACTATTATTGATCTCTAGGATATGATAAGAAGAAAGCCGTAAACACATTTTAAGCAAACAAAGAAATGCCCTGCAATGAAGGACTGATTTAAAACACTTTTTAAATTAAAGAAAGTCTCATATGGACTGACAGATGTATTTCAGGTTTCAAAAACCAAGGTGATTTGAAACAGCCATAGTATTAAACTTCAGAAACTGGAGTTCATAACAGAATTGCTGACATGCAGCCTGTCTTGAGTGCTTTGGGGGACACTTCTGTAATAAAGATAGGATCCCTGTCATTTTGGATGCTGCTTCCAAGCTTCTTTAATCTGGGATTTAATTCAGGTGGCCTATATACATTTCCCAAACTATTTAAAAATTACTAATTTAAAAAAGACTGTGAGCAGGCTCTTCAACTGTTATAAATCAAAACCGTTTCACTGAATAAATTGTTTTAATGGAACTATACAAAGTTATATTAGGCAAAAATTAGGGTACTGTTGGAAGTTTCTTTTTGACATAATCTGATATCTAGATGACCATGTTAGATTTATCACTATCCGTGGGTAACTGAATGAGCATTGGTGGTTTGTATGGGGCTTTGATAATCACATATCTAACTGTAAATAACATTGAGATGATGGCTCTTCATTTATGAGTCCTACTTTGTGAAAATAATTCAGGAAGGTTGTACGACTGTTGGGCAAGGGTTTAGAGGTGAGTAACATGAATAATCAGAGTTCTTGAGAATATGAGCTGTGAGGAAATACTAAAGAAATAACAATTGTTTAGTTTGGAAGAAATAAGACTGAAAGTAGACATAGAATCATGGAATCATAGAATGGTTAGGGTTGGAAGGGACCTTAAATATCATGTAGTTCCAACTAGCTAACAGGGGCGAGGATACCTTCCACTAGACCAGGTTGACCAAAGCCTCATCCAACCTGGCCTTGAACACTTCCAGGGATGGGACACCCACAACTTCTTTGGGCAACCTGTTCCAGTGTCTCACCACCCTCTCTGTGAAGAATTTCTTCCTGATATCTAATCTAAATCTCCCTGCTTTCAGTTTAAACCCATTACCCCTTGTCCTGTCACTACAAGTCCTTGTAAAAAGTCTCCTCCCAGCTTCCTTGTAGGCCCCCTTCAGGTACTGGAAGGCTGCAACAAGATCTCCCCAAAGCCTCATAAACACATCTGGAATATAAGAGATGATATAAAGGGCATAACTGTCAGCCATGTCTGCTCTAGTTAGGAGGACATATATTAGTGAAAAACTGATGAAGAGTGGAGATGGTGAGGCACCGGAATGCTCTTGTGAAATCATTGTTAGTACTTTTTAAGAGCAGGCTGGACAAAAAAGGGTCAGGAATGGCATCAGCATACAGGATCATGTCCTTATTTATGGAATTTTAAAATTAATTCTGCATGGCAAACTCCTCTTACTTTGGTAAGGAAATGGAAAACTTGGTTACCAGGGTGTCATAGTTTAACTTTATCTGGCAACAAAGAAACACAGAGTTGCTCGGTCCCCTCCCCCCTCCTTTCCTCAGTGCAGGAGGAGAGTCAGAGAAAAAGACAAGGAAGCTCATAACAGTTAAGAAGTATTTCATCATATAAATGAATATTGTAGTGATACTAACACTAACAATACTACTACTAATAGTAATTCTAATAATAGAAAATAGAACATATGATACAATAGCTCACCATGCACCAAACCAGCACACAGCCAGTTCCTAGAGCATGGAGCAGTGCCCCCCTCAGAGCAGTGGGAAAACCAGCTAACCCCCCAACCCACAAACAAATGAACCAGTCCTACCGCCAACAACCACTCCAAGAGCTAACACAGGAGACAACGACCAAGCTATCAAGCTAACCCGAAGTCTTAACGACCCACCCAGGCCACTTCCCACCTCAGAACTGCCTGTGCCCTAAGCCTGACATACCATGGAATGAAAAAATTCTCTCGGCCATTCTGGACCAGCTGACAGCACTGTGAAGTAGAGGAGCTCGTTTCTGCCTGAAACCAGCACACAGGGACGTGGAGAAGGCTGAGGTATTCATTGACATTTTTACCTCAGTCTTCACCAGCAAGTTCTCAAGTCACACTGCCTGAGTTGTGGAAGGCAAAGGCAGGGACTGGGAAAATGAAGAACTACCCATTGTAGGAGAAAACCAGGTTCAAGACATTCGAAGGAACCTGAAGGTACACAAGTCCATGGGACCTGTCAAGATGCATTCATGGGTCCTGAGAGAACTGGATGATTAAATTTCTAGGCCACTATCCGTCATATTTGAGAGGTCATGGCAGTCCTGTGAAGTTCCCTCTGTCTGGAAAAGGAAAAACGTAAGCCCCATTTTTAAAAAGGAAAAAAAAATGGAAGACCCAGGGAACTCCACTTCAGGCAGTTTCACCTCTGTGCTTAGGGAGATGAAGAACCAGATTCTCCTGGAAACTATGCTAAGGCACAAGGAGAATAAGGGGGTGATTTGTGACAGCCAGCATGGCTTTACAAAGGGCAAATCTTGCCTGCCAAATTTGGTGGCCTTCTACAATGGCATTACATCTTTGCTGGATGAGGGAAGAGCAATTGACATGATCTGCCTAGACTTGTGCAAAGCATTTGACATTGTCCTGCATGACATACTTGTCTCTAAATTGGCAAGACACAGATTTGATGTGAAGACCACTCAGTGGATAAGGAATTGGTTGGATGGTCACACTCAAAGAACTGTGGTCAACGTCTTTATGTCCAAGTGAAGACCAGTGATAAATGAAGTTTCTCAGGGGGTTGGTACTGGGACTGGTGCTGTTCAGGATATTTGACCTTGACATGGACTGTGGGATTGAGTGCACCTTCAGCAAGTTCCCTGATGAGACCAAGCTGTGCTGTGTGGTGTGGTTGACACACTGGAGGGCAGGGAAGCCATCCAGAAGGACCTTGATAGGCTTGAGAATTGGGCCTGTGAGAATATCATGAAGTTCTACAAGACCAAGTGCAAAGTCCTGCACATGGGTTGGGGGAATCCCTAGCACAAGTACAGGCTGGGCAGCGAATGGATTGAGAGAAGCCCTGAGGAGAAGGACTTGGGGGTGCTGGTTGATGAGAAGCATAACATCACCTGTGTGCTTGTAGCCCAGAAAGCCAACCGTATCCTGGGCTGTATCAAGAGAAGTATGGCCAGCAGATCAAGGGAGGTGATTCTCCCCTTCTACTCTGCTCTCGTGAGACCTCACCTGCAGTACTGCATCCAGCACTGGGGCCCCCCAGTATAAGAATAGTATCGAACTGTTGGAGCAAGTCCAAAGTAGGCCCATGAAGATGATCAGAGGGCTGGAGCACCTCTTCTATGAAAGTTGTGGATGCCCCATCCCTGGGCAGGGCCAGGCTGGATGAGGCTTTGAGCAACCTGGTCTAGTGGAAGGTGTCCCAGCCCATGGCAAGGAGGTTGGAACTGGATGATCTTTAAGGTCCCTCCCAACCCATATCATTCTGTGCTTCTTTGATTCTATATCATAGAACACATGACTGCCTCTGGAAACTAGCAAACAGCTGAAGAGTGATTGCCATATTTTAAACCTTCTGATCCACCTTTTCTGAAGTAACAACATCTGAACACTTCCTTAGACAAGCGCTTTCTTGTCTGTTGTATTGGCTGTGTATTTTGTTTCCTTACTGACCAAAGATTCACTGTATCTAGAGTAGTATATGGACTGTTAGCTGACCAGAGGTTTCCCATTATTATAGAAGTCGCTGAGAAATGGCTTGTCTCAGTCATACTTGCCTTAACACAACTATCTGGTTTATGCAGTGGATATTTACTCTGTGTATCAAATGGAATAAAAACCAGTATGTGACACTCACAATTTATGTATCTCCTTGCTTCTTTGCTGTGAAGGAAAATGGTGAGCTGAGGAAAAGAGAAGGAAAGGGGAAGTAAAAACAACTTGTGGAAGAATAATAATTTATTAGGTCAAATTCTCCTCCAGGTGTTCTAAGAGGTACCTTAGGGATACAACACCAGAAATAGAACACACACACAAATATTTAAAGTAAATCAGCTACTATTTTTTTTTTTTCAAATATTCTCAACCATCTTACAAAAAATTATATTCTTCTAGAGTTCTTTGAGCTTTCTTTAAATGAAAACACATACGTATTTTTTTTTTATTATTAAAAAAATAATGAAAAATAGACTATTAAAACAAGCTTCGGGCTGAAAAAATGGTTTTTATAGAAGAACAGACATTTAAAATTTATGGTGTAATGGTATCAATAATTCACTGCATAAACTACAAATAATAAATATTTCAACCCTCGTCAACAAAAGCATGACAAGTAGAAGAAAAAATGTAACTTTTTTTCTTCCTTTGGACTGGCACATCAGACTAATCAATAGACCACTGTGTTGTACATATTTTTTCTCTAGTGGAAATGTATGTGTATATATATATTATTTGTGAAAAAATGTAATCTTGATTTTGTTGACTCAAACACACAAAAATATCAAAATATGGTATTGTGGAATTAGAGGTTTGACCATGTCTTGTATTGAACTTTTGACTGCCTGTCAACATCAGTTAGACAGCCATTTGTGAGAATACATGACACCAAAATCAGTTGCCATTCATGGTACACTGCTTTTTAAGGGCTGCCTGTAGGTTCTGCCATATCTCCATGCTTACAGAAGTACTTTCCCTGATCTACTTTTAGGAAAATTCTTTTTTCAAAAAAGACAGCAGAGGTATACTTATGGTCCTCTGAAAGAGTTCTCACCTGGAGGATGGTGCTTCAATCCACTAATCTTATGCACCATCATATCAGAGCGGGGTAATACATTCTTCATATGCTTGTTACTAAATTTATTCAGCATAGGTATTCTGAGAACATTAATTACATTTTTATGTATAATAAAATATCTTTACTGAATCTGAGGGTTGTGGAAAATTTAATTTTTATAGGGTGGATATGAAAGAGTGAGAAAGATCCATTAGTTGGAAACCAGAATTTAAATGCAAACCTAGAAAAAAGTGCTTAGAATCTGTGCCAGAATGATTTTGAAAAGCAGACAACAATGTATCCTACTCTTTGAAAGGTGGGGAAAGAAATAAGCCAAATAGTTAAGAAATTTCTTCTATGTTAGAGAAGGACACAGATCCCTTTAGGGTCAGCTTCTCTTCTGACTGAAAATTTATATCTACCATCTCCTTAATTTTAATTACAAAATCTTGCTTTGGTCTCTTTGATCATGAGTTTGTAGGCTAGTCAGACATTTCCTTTAATCACCCCTAAATTTCTTCTTATCCTCTACTCCCACAGATTCATCATACTCTCTAAAATAACAGCTACAGATACTATTGTCCTGAATCCAGTATTTATACACAGGTCCTAACAATGAGCCATTTAACACATCATTTCTCACAATCCCCAAGTGACAAGTTTGTGCATTACAGCTGATCTTATACAGTCCCAAATATATGGAATATCTGTTCTACATGGACATTAAGGTGGAATATATTTTTTTGGTATGCTTATTTTTCAAGTAGCATGATCACTGGCAAAGCAACTTTGAATCAGAGGTTTTGGTTCACTTTTAAGAGCAAAATCAGGCCTTGGCAAAAGCTTGTTGTCCATAGTTAAGAAAACATGACTGTCATAAACCACTGGGTAAACAACTGTACTTCAAAAAAATCCAATCAGCACAAGAATAACAGAAATCTGGATTAGAAAAAAGTAGTGTGACAAAGAAGGACTCTCACACTTCACCAACTAAGCCGATGACACCTTTGCAAATATAGAACAACCCTTAGTAAAGGGAAAACTTCACTGTCAAGATCAGAATCTTGACAAGCTACCAGATAAATACTGTGCTAAAAGTAGCATCTCCTCCTCATGAAGGCAATAAAAGCCTCCATGAGATATTAACATAGTAATAAATATGACTATTGTAAAGTAAGAAGGGTGAAAGGGCGGGCAGTGAATCCCAAATAGCACAATGAGGCTAAACAAGCACCATCCCAGCTGAATGTCAGGGTACCCAGATGCAAAAGCATGTACCAGATGAAAAGGCATGTAATGAAGTCATTGATTGCAGTGTGTCACCAAGCCACAAATCTCGTAAAGATGGAAAACTAAAAGCAAGCAACGCCAAAGTAACCATTTACGTTACAGTGGAGGCAAATATCAAAGCTGTTTAACAAGTGTATGACACATCAATGCCAGCAAGAGGCATCATTACGCACCCTTAGAAGGAATGGTTGGACTACAGAGGGTCAAAAATAGAAAAATCAACAGGTAATGGATTACAATTATAGATACCATGATATGTCTGTAGAGTCCACTGGAAAACACAACTTACAGAATAAAATAATTCTCATTAGATCTACTTTCATGATTGAATTTGCCAATGCTGCCACTTTCCTACATTCTTCTTTCTCTTCTGTACCTGCAAAGAGCAATAATTGACTACAACTATAACACAGCTAACTTGATTCCTATATTTATTAAAGAACCTTGCAGATAACAAACACGTTATATTTGAAAGGTATTTTTAACATGTTTATTCAATGTTCTTTGTATAGTCCCTGCTGCTAAGTTGTGATGGCCACTCATGGCTTGGACAGGCACACTCTTCACTGGGTAAAAACTGGCTGGATGACTGGACTCAGAGTTTTGTGGTAGAGTTAAATCCAGTGGCCATTCACAAGTGGTATTCCCAAGGGCTCAATCTTGACAGACAGAATCATGGTTACTTAGTAAAAATCAGAAAGGAAGATCAAGAATATCTTCCCATGAAATTGCTGCTAGGGAAAGGTGGGGAGAAGCTCAAAGACGTAAGCACGTTGTAGCCAGACAAAGAAAATTTCAGTTTATCAAGGGGAAGTTGTGACTTGCACTGATGAAGTTTCCCTAAGGACAAGACAAAAATATTTGCAAACATGAGTTATCATCGGCAATTTTGGGTTTGGTTGGGTTTTTAATCTTTTTCTAAGATTTTGGAACATCAGTAGAAATTCACTCTGGGCACTGTTGACAGAGTCTAGATTTAGAAATGGACTTGAGCATCAAGATTGCCTTTCATCACCTCTGTTTTTCAGTCTGAGCTACTCAGCTGGTCAAGACTGCCTCAAAAACCAATAAAAACAAACCACCACCACCAAACAAACAAAACAATCCAGCAAACAATACATTCTATGATAACAGTCTTAATTTGGAACAAAGTGCCTTCAGGGGAAACTTAGACCTGAATAACTAACTTCACATGCCACATCCAGACTTCAGCTGAGTAAATCAGCTTGGAAATGGATAGATATAAATAGTGAAGACAAAAATAAATATCTGAACAAGAAAAATGTGGATGATATAGAAAGACGACCAGGTGTGCATATGGCTCTGGTTCACAGCTTTGGAAATAGGTGCCTAAATTCTAACTCAGCCTTTCTTATCATACCTACATCTTTTACTGAATGTAGCCCAATGTTTATTACACCCTCATACACTAAACTGTGCTAATTTAAGACTTATTAATACTAGGACAAATTATGTTTGAGGAGTGAAGGGACCCTTATTGGTTCATGAACTGCCAAAGTGAAAGAAAATGTTAATTAATCTTTCATGCTTTTACATGTCTCTTTGCATATTGATACTGATGAGCAAATGAGAAGGGAATCCATACTTTTCCTCCATCTGTGAATGACATTGTGGCAACACAGAAACCAATAGAAATCCTTCCACCAGTTTCAATGGCATTAAAATCTCTCGGAAAGCTCTAACATTTCTGGACTTTTTCTCATAATTTACAGATACACATAAGTATATCTGTATATCTATCTCAGAAAGTTAGGCCTTGAAACAGTGTCTCCCTGTTTCCATGAAGTGCTTCAGTGTTTTGTCTTTATGGTTTTGGACAGAGCAAACAGAAATCTGTGCCTTCTTTATTCTTTACCTTTTTAGAGTAACAAAGAAATGGTGCAAAAAATTGCAGCACAATCAAACATTGAGGAGAAGTTTATTTCTTCCTGTGGTAGAAAAAATGTCATTGTTCAGTTAATAAGTTCTACCAATTACTTGTCAAATATACAGCCAACTTTGCCAGTGAATGTCTTCATCTCTTTAAAACTATTCAGAGAAAATCTGGATTTACTAAGCAATCAGACACTTTCTGGTACTGTTCAATGGGAAACAACAGCTGGCTAATTTAAAGTCAATGGTAAGCTACAAGATGTAGTACAAAACAACAAGTGTGGAGAATTCTGTTACATAAAGCCCTGAAGCAGCGAGTCCTTCTCTCCTTACTTCATTTGTAATCCTATCTAAAAGCTGCTAGTTTCTCAAATAGGACAGGTGTTAGGGGAAAACAACTCTAGCAACTGAAGTCTCATTTTCCCTTCTTGATGCTAAAGAAGTCCAAGCCCCTTACAAAAGTACATACTTGCCCTGAAAACTCTCTATGCATTTACAATTCTACCAGTGGCATGAAGAAACCTGTGTACATATTACCATTTGGAGGACTCCATTTTCTATTGTTGAACTTCATAAGGCTCTCATCAGCCCATTTCTCTAGTCTGTCAAGGTTCCTCTGAATGCTGGCACAACTGCCTAGCGAATTGTCTACACCTGGTAACTATGTATTGTCTGCAAATCCACTGCAACTGCTTTCTATCCCCTCAGCTAAGTCATTAAACAAAAGGTTAAGCAGTATTGTTATAGAATCATGGAATGGTTCGTGTTGAAAGGGACATTAAAGATCAGCTAGTACCAACCCCCTGCCATGGGCAGGAACACCTTCCACTAGACCAGGCTGCTCAAAGCCTCATCCATCCTGGCTTTGAAGACAGCCAAGAATGGGGCACCCACAGCTTCTCTGGGCAACCTGTCCCAGTGCCTCACCACCCACTCCGTGAAGAACTTTTTCCTGATAACTAATCTAAATCTACCTGCTTTCAATTTAAACTTGTTATCCCTTGTACTGTTACTACAGGCCCTTGTAAAAAGTCCCCATCCATCTTTCTTGTAGGCCCCCTTCACGTACTGGAAGGCTGCAATAAGGTCTCCCTGGAGCCTTCTCTTCTCCAGGCTGAACAAGCCCAATTCTCTCAGCATTCCTTCACAGGAGAGGTGATCCAGCACTCTGATCATCTCTGTGGCCTCCTCTGGACTTGACCCAATGGGTTGATAATCCTTCTTAAGTTGAGGGCTCCAGTACTGTACAGTTGAGGGCTTCGATACTGTTGTCCCCAGTATCAGCATGATTTTCCTATCATACATCCTTGCTGACTACTCCCAATCACCTTCTTGTCCTTCATACGTTTGGAAATAATTTCCAGAAGTAGTCACTCCATTACCTTCCCAGAGACATTGGAGAGGTAGACCAGTCTGCAATTTTTTGGAACTTTGGTTTTGCCATTTTTGAAAATTGGATTGACATTTTCTTTCTTTCATAAATCTCTCCCACCTGACAAAGCCCTTCAACTATGGTCAGCAGCGGCATCTCAATGACTTTAATAAGGTGCCTCAGATGTAACAGGTATGTTCTGTTACATATCACAGACTATTATTGTATGTCCAGTTTGTTTAAATGTTCCCTGACCTGATACTTCTCCACCAAAGGTAGGTTGTCCTTTGTTCAGTTTTCTTTTGCTCTCAATGGACAGTGATTTCTGTCTTACCAGTAAAGGGTGGGGCAGAGAATTCACTGAGTTCCTTGGCCTTTTCCACATCTCGTCATCAGCTTATCCTACTCTATTAGCCACAGGTTCACATTTTCCCTAGTCTTCTTTTTGCTGCTGATATACCTGTAGAAATCTTTCTTGCCACTCTTCATATGCCTCACCAGATTCAACTTTACTGGACTTCTCCTAACCCCAACCATGCATGATCAGCCAATGCCACTTACACATCTCTTGTAAGACCTGTCTCTACTTTCACCTCTTGTATGGTCCCTTTTTATGTTAGACAATTGTCAGAACTTCCTTATTCATCTGAACAGGACTCGTGCTGCATTTGCTTGCCTTCCTGTAAATCATGATGTATTATTCTTGAGCTTGGAGGAAGTGATACTTAAAAAACAATCAACTCTCCTGGACCCTTCTTTCATCCATGACTGTTTCCCAGAGGATTCTTCCAAGAAGATTCCTACAGACCTTCTGTGTAGTGGAAAACCAGAAGGATACAGAATTGCCTAGTATTTGCTTTCCCAGAGAGAAAGATTAAAAAAATCTGCAGTGAGATTTTAAGAATGAGTTATTGCATGTTACCTTGCTTATCTGTCTTGGTGGTGGTTTGTTTTCTCCATTTAACACAAATATTGCTTCTTAAACTAATTAATCTTTGAGACTAGGGAAAACTAGGTCACTGAGCATCAGAAATCTTATTTTAGTGTTCTCATGTTTCTGTGTGGAGGCTCTAATGAGTGTGTTAATAATGATTTCTACAAATTAGATCCTAGTTTTTGTTGCCAGTCAAGTTCTGGCAGAAGGGTTGCATCATTATTATTTTTTAATTATGCATTTTAAGTATGGTGATTGTCTTTCTGAAAAGAAAACAACAACAATAATTTAAAGAATATGCATTCAAATAGCCTAAGGTGATAATGCTTGGGCACATGTTTAGCATGAGACACATATAATTGTTTATGAACTGTGAGAATATTCCCTGTTCCTAGATCATGATGCTGCAGAAGATAGCCTCTTATGGGGTAAGTAGCTCAAATGTTAAAATGGTAACACATGTATTATCCATAAAGATGTCTCAAGGCCAAGGACCTACAGTGACTAAATGACAGTAGAATATCAATGCACGTGTCACTTCTCAGCTCAAGAAATATTTGTTTAAGGAACAAAATGTTCTGTTGAACCTGAAAGAAAATTAAGCGGGATCAATGCCTCTATAGTAATTCACCTCTTTAGTTACAAAGAGTGTCTTACATGTAAAAGAAATGTACACAGACAGGGAAAAAAAAGGTAACTACCCTTGGTTTTCCTATCATTAAAAAAAAGAATACTGGTACTGTCTAATCATACGATTTATGAAAAGGGGTTGTTTTTAAACAGTAGGAGTGAAATAACACCATTAAATGTGTCCCTGATTTAGCAAAGCTTTTGAGTACGTCCTTAACTTTGAGTGTGTACTTATATCCCATTAACTATGTAGGGGCTGAGTCAAATACTGATAATTTAATTCCATGATTAAGGTAATTTGTTGATTCCTGACCTATAAGAATGCTGGGATATGAAGGCGAGAGTGGGCCAATTAAGTAAAATTTTAAAGAAGGGGACTAATTTTGCCTTACAGTGAAGGATTTCTTCCAGATTCATAACATAGGTAAACAGCGGTAAAATATTTTGAGACTTCTCAAAAACAAGAAGATATTTTGACTGCACAATGGATAGGATATGTAATGGAAACAGTAAGGCAAAAGCTACTGTTGTATTTCCATGGTCCACAAATTCGTCTCTTCCTTAGTAGACCTATACAAAGAGATAAAAGTGATCTTTGGGCCTTAGCAGCCTTAGGACCAAGTTTGGCTTGAAATACAAGGCTTTCTATGTCACTTACTCCTCTTGCCTTATTTATTCCTCAGCTGTCTCCATTCCTCCAACCCTGAAAAAAACAAAACAAACCTGAAACAAACACACACATCCCTACACTGCAACCAACAAACCATATACTAAGAGAAAATCAGTTTAGGATCTGTGTAGTTATACAAGGAAAAACACACAGAGCCTTTGCACTCATTTTGGAACTTCAGGGACTTTTAATGAAAGGAACAAGAACATCAGAAAGCTAACTGGACAGAATAAACACTTCTATTTCTGCTTTCTTCTTGTTATTGTCATTGAAGATCCTTAAGTTCCAATGATGAGATGTTATGATGTCAACAGATGAAACCGGTATAAAAAAGAAAATGGTCCTAGAGGGTCACCTAACTCAAAACCCATGTTAATATTTTGCAGGGTGTCCAATTACTTCACCCCAGCTGATAAGTTGCTATTATAAATAAGCAATGAAACATGAAAACTACACTAAAACTGCATTTGAAGGAAGATAAGATGAACAAGAATGCATACTGAGAGGTATTAATGCAGACAAAGATGTACCCTTAAAGAAAAGGTATGGGATGAGACTAAGTTTATTGATAAGATGGTTCCTGAAGAACTGGATAGGGGGTACAGTAAGAGGTGTATGAATAAAGCATATGTCCTGAGGGAAAATAGCTACTCACAGGCTAAGGAAGCCTTTAGATCTAATGACTACAGCAGCACGTATGTTATTGTATCTGTCATATTGGCACAGTAATGACATAATGTCACTCATTTGTTACTGAGCCCAAGGTCCATGGCACAGCTTCAAAAGGACTATTGTATAACTGCACACCAGGCAAGGCAAAGATAACAAAAATCACAAGGAATACTTTCAGTAGTGAGCAGACCGTATAGTCCAAGTCACAAGGATCAGTGGCAGAATTATAGTCAGGCAATTACAATAAGTTTAACATAAAATTAATTTTGATTTCATACTATTTTAATTTCTATTGTTAAAGATTTTAAAACATTTTCTGGAGTTTGAATGGCAGAGGAAGTTTCCTGCAGAATGAAAAAAAAGAGAGACAAAATATTGGATTGAATAAATTCCTAACTGAAAAAAAAAGCTGAAAATGGGAAGTGAAAAATCCTGAAAAGTGGTTTTGCCTTCAACTAAAGCATCTTCCTTACAAGCTAGTCCTTTTCAAATGCAAAATTGTTATTTACAATGGTTTTCGAAGTTGGATAAAAAAAGGAACTAGTCAAATGCTTTAGTGAACTACACTCCTCTTCCTTCATGAATGCTTTCTTGAATGATCTTCACATACCTGGTGTGACTTTCTTTTCTTTTTTTGTGGTTCAAACAAACTATGAGAAATGAAGTGTCTTTTGGCTTGGACTGACTTCTATATGTTTCTGACACACAGTTTATGTGCAGAAAGCTCCTCTGAGAAAAACATTATAATTTAGGAGATGAGAACACACAGTGCAACTCCCTTTGCTAAAGTAGTTTCATACTGACCATACCCTATAGTCACCAGACACTTTGTTATTGATCTAAATTTTAAATGATTACACTCAGATGCTATCACCATGGACAGAAACATGAAGTTCCAGAATAGATCCTACAGTTACCAATTAGTAACACAGCAAAGGCAAGAGTAAGAGGTAAGCAAAAACAAAAATCTTTTTCCTCCCAACCAGTTCCTGGACTGCCCTGCAGTCTTAAGAATTCCCATCAAGACTTGGCCTTTGTGCAATGAATTTGGCAGTTAAGCCTTCTTTGAACATAGCAAATACTCTTAGGTAGCTAAGGTGGGGAATGGCACTCACTGTACCAGTAGCTCAGTGACCTGGAACAAGAGTGGGGGTAACTAATCATCCCCTGACAGCCCTGCAATCTATTGTAACTTGGGTAGGTCAGTACCAGTGATTACTGGTAATTTGACAATTCCAGTAATTACCAACCCAGACTGTTACCTGGATGGAAATTTCCTGATACTTAAAGTCAATCACCTTGTGACCCTATAAAAAACTGTCCTAAGTGAAGCCCTTTGAGCTCTCCTGGACCACAGAGAGCTGCAATCAGCATCTCCCTCGGAGTGGAAGGCTTCCCAGAGCTTGCAAGTTCTCAAGTTTGAGAAATCAGAGAACCGTTGCCACAAATCCATGATGGGACCTGGGCTGAAACCCCCAAAGGTGCAAAGGTGTCTGACCTGAATATTTTCACTGAACTCAACGAGAAATTTTAGCACGTGTACCTTTATATATAGATATAGATATAGATATAGATATAGAGATATATATGTATATCTGTGTGTGTATGCAATTTGATTTTAATGACTTATTAAGTCTTAAACTAAGTTGTTTTGTTAATTGATCGATAATTAAGTAACTACATTGTCTAAACTTGTGATTTGTCTTAATAATGTTAATGAATTTTAAATTCCTGATACTTCACCTGAAATTGCTGCTTTTCTGAAGTTATTCAGAACATAAAATCATATGTTAAATCACCACACTGAGATCCCTACACCTAGTCCCTTTTAGACATAAACCATGATTAAGGCCCAGACTAAGACTGGATTCAGCCGCACCTAGGCTCGTCTCTGAGAAGTAGTTTAGAAAGTAAGGGAGTCCACTCTGAACTCATGAATCAACAGGAGGGTGTCCCTCATCTTCTTTCTTTAAACCCTGTATAAATAACACCAACCCAATTCTGGCTCGATTTCCCTGACCCCATATAAATAATTTGCCCTGATCCATGTGTAAAACATTCTAACCCAATTCTATATTGATTTCCCTTTATATTCTTTTTTTCCATGTTGAGTAAGTAGTAGAGTGAACCTTTCAATTGAATTCTGTTGTGTTTGCTACTAACTCATAGTAGAATAACTTTTTTTTTTTCTCTAAAATCTTTGAGGATGATTATTTAAAGTGGCCTAAGCCATTCATCTGGGATACATGGTGGAGATGTGAGTCATAGACATATTATGTAGACACCTAATTTGTAAGGCAGGAAATCAGATTTCTGCAGCTGCTTGATTCTAGAACTATATTTCTATGGCTCACCATCAAATTACTTCGGTTTTATAGCTTTAGAAGTATCTCCCTTTGGTCCTTATCTCTGTGGGAAGTGCTAGCTATTCCTGCACCACAGCTAACATATCTCTACTGGTTGGAGGAGTCTGTGTTTGTAATGGGTATTTCCAGCTCATCTTTAAAGCCAGACTCTGCCAACATGCATCAGGGATTTAGTGCAAGAAAGGCAAGGGGAAAGTATAAATGATGGAACCACGATCATGCATATCATCTAGCTTTTTCTGCCAGAATACATGAAGCTAGAGGCATAGGCATCTAGATAGCTGCTTAACTCTCAATTTTCCTGGCATTTGTGGAATGTCCCTACCTCTTTATTTCAGAAGGAACTCCCCAGTGACCAACAAGCTGCTGAGACTCCACTGGAGACAGGATTTGTAGTTTAATGAGAAGAGATTCAGCAAAGCATGAGCAACTAATGATGTAGATTTCAAGCCCCATATTGTCTAGTGCATTGCCAGGTGTCAATTGTGATTCCAGTTGTAAATTAATATAATCTCAGAGTAAATGATCTGATGTAGGAAAAAAATAAAACAACTTACTTCATTAGGAGAGTGTTGATCTCATGGGAATGCATTTTATACACAGTGCAGGATTTTTTACTTTTTAACTTGGCGTGTTGGAAGAGAAACATTTCTTGCCAGCTTGCAGTGAAAATAACAAAGGAGAACAGATGTACTGTAGCATACAGAGGAGTTCAACAGAGAGTGTGTAGAGCAAAATACTGAGAAAAATACATTTACTGGGAAGTAGTCACATCTGAATTGTAAACATTATAAAATCACAGCTATTCCCATCATCCTCACCTCCTTCAAAAAATGAAAAAAAAAAAAACCCAAACCCACAACAATAACAAAAAAAACCTCAACAACCCCAACCCCCCCACATAATTTCAAAAAGCATTATATTCCTGATTAGATATTTAGAGTCTCTGGGTATAATAAACTCAGTATCAAGGTCCTATCTAGCTTGGCTCTTCCCTGCTTCAGAGGTTACTAGCTTGGATCAACATCCCTGCCCTGTTGATCCTTCATGGAAATATCCCCTTCTCTGTTCTCTGATCACTCTGGACCTCAGAAACCTGCTCTGCAGATATGTCACTGAAATGGATAAATACCTAAGATGAATTTCATTTTTTGACAAAACACCTTTTCTTTTCTGACTGAAAGGGAAATGGATTAGTGAGGAATCTTTAAACTACTCTTTCATCACTCATACAACCCATCATCAGTTTATTCAGCACCCCTTCCACTTCCATTTTAAACTGCTGAGAATCTCAACCTAATAATGCTTAACAAAACTGTCTTTCTTGACTTTTTTAGCGTATAAAGATACTTGGGCTGAAATCCTGGCTCTAAAGATGGTCTTTGCCCCGTATCTCCACCATACTGTAAGTGTCGTCCATTATCATGCACCTAGTTGTCCCTGATGCTTGTCTATAAGAACACACAATTCTTTTGCATAGAAAATAAATTGTTTCTCCTCAGTTAGTCTGTAAAGAAGAATCAACACCTTCTTAACCTTTCAAATACTCTTGGAGATCTGTGGAAGAAAACACAGGCTATTGTCAGCCCTGAAGGAAATGAATTGAGACTGACTGGGAAAATAGCCACAGCAACAACAGTTAGAAAGTTCCCAGTTTCTTTTTTTTTAATTTATTTGACTGTTGTGACAGGTAGAAGAAGTGTGTTATAAAGTGTATGTGCTACTGTGATAAACTAATGCAGTCATGTGTAAGGTTTTAGTCCAAGGCACATCAGCTGAGATGGGGAGGTATAATTGCTTTGCAAATCCCATTACAAGGGGCAAGATGAAGCAGGTTCTCTGACTAATAGACTTGCAAAAATCATGAAGTCTGATTGAGGTTCATTATAAAATAATGCTGCTCGCAGAGTAGGAAAATAACAAGGCAACTTCATTGCCCTCTGTACTCCTCGCATATGGATCAGGGTAAGAAGGAACTGCTGTCCAGCAGGAGGTGAAAAGGATTCAGCTGCTCCTAGGGCACATTTTCAACTTCCTCTGAGACTTATTACTGATAATTCTTATAGATCATTTCAACATCTGCTGCACTGATTCAGAGTGGATCATCACCATTTCATAGGAAGGCATGGAAAAGACTTGAAATTGCATTCTTAGGGCTGCAGCAAGCACTATCAGGTCCTTTGATTTTTCAAATGTAGGTCAGGTTCTGGCTATTCTTGCTTTGCTTCTCCTTAAACTACATTTATTCTCTTTTCCCCCTGCTTAAAATTTCTCTTAAAACATGAGAGAGGAAAGATGCTTTTCTGTTTTTGCTGTGTCTTGCAGTAGAGATATTAGAAGTTTATTAGTTCCTTAATGTGGTAAGAGCTGAATTGTCTGTTTTGAGTGTGCTATTTTTCTTGGTAATGTCTTGTTAGAGTTCTTGCTAACATCAGACTTAATCGGGCCCTGTAGTTTTATGCTGTAAAGTGTGATTATCATTGAATTTTCATACTGAAAATTTTAAGCACATAATTTCATACTGTTTTAAACACTTAGTTTCAGTGGGAGACATCATTTTAATTATTACAGACTAATCCAGAAAGGCACATTTACAATAGCTAGCAGTCCTGTAGGAGCAACTGAAGAAAAGGTGTATTTCATAAATCGAAATACTAATCTTGAGCCTCTGCAAAAAATTATTCTTGGCCTCACTACTTGACCCTTCTCATCCTGAGTAGCTAAATGGTCTGAACTGCAGGCAAAACTTGGTTACAAACCATTTATAAGTCTGTCTGTCAGGGTCTGGTCTTCAAAGCTCTGAGTATCCCCAATATTACCATTAGGTATTGAAATAAACTGTCATACCATAAAATAGGTTTTCTATAAAGTACAGAGGTAGTAATTAAATTTTGATATGTGCTTCATAAATAGATTAGACAGACAGAAATCACCCCCAACACAGCTCCTTGGTTAGAGCAGAAAAGCAGGAAGAAGAAAAAATAAAAATGTGTACTGTTCATGTGTATGTACTCCTTCATGTGTATGTACCCCAGTAATTTCAAAAAAAAAAAAAAAAAAAAAAGTGGAATGGATAGGTTTGGGACCATGTACATTTTCTTACAGTTAAGCCAACCAGTTATTGGTAATTATCTATTTCAACTGAAAAAAAAAGAGGTAGGTTCCCCCTGTGTATGAATGAATCTTTGCAGAGTCATAATGAAATATGGTGCAAGTTTTAAACAAATGCAAAGGTGAATTTATACTCATGGAGGTTTTTGCGTACTGTCAGCTCAAAAATTAAGTGAAATCTTTGTGGTGTTAACCAAGTCTTTCTTTGGGGCTTTAGAATTAAGTTGTGCTTGCACGGTGACGGTTTATTCAGTTCAAAACTAACTGTGCTGGCTAGCATCATTACTTTTGAACAAGCTACGGGGAAATATCCAACCATTACATATGCAAAAACTCTCACCTCCCCAGTCCAGTATAATTAAGATTTCCAATTGTTATGGCAGAACGGGTGTAGGACACAAGAGTTGGTATCTTATCTGTGCATGTCTGACATGTTTTTAATTGTATTAGTGGAAAAACAACCAGATTCAGTTCCACTATATCTTAGGGATGTACATATGTATACACATGGATATACGTATATATGCATATTTTACTGACTATAGTACACAAAGCAATGCAACAGTATTTAGTATCTCAGCTGAATAGAACATTACGTTTTTCTGTACTAAATTGTTTAGCTTAAAATCAAAAAGGACTCAGCATCCCAAATTTTATTGTCTCCCTCCTACCCCCCAGAAAAAAAAGAATTCATTAATAATAAATAAATAAATAAATAAACTCTGTGCCTGTGCAGGTACATATGTATCTCTCTGTGTGTATAATTTCTTTTGACTGAAAATGCAATGATTTCAGAGAGAGCTTTTTAGGCTTCAGTTCTTCAGGAACCAAACAGGTTCTGCTTGTGGGTTTTTTCCTCTCCCAAAGAAAGCATTTCCATTCCATATAAATATCTCTTCTGTCAAAGAAACCATTTTCTATCAAAAATAATTTCTGTGGAACAGTCTTCAACTGTTTCTATTTATTAAAGCTAGAACAATAATAAAACTCCCACACGAGCAGTGCTCATTAGTTGTTATTACTTAGCTATTATTTTAATCACTCCAGCTGTCTAGGTGCTTTACAGACTTGTAGGAAGTGAGTCACCCTTGCCATGAGGAGCTTCTATTTAAAACTGACAATTCCCAAACAAAGACAAGGATATGGAAATAAGAGGGGACAGCACAATGAAATGATAAATTTATGCTACTATATTTCAGAGGAACATGTTGGCTTTTTGGGATTTAATTGGTTAAATGGAGTATTCATGAAGTTCAGGATCAGTTAGGTAATGCCTGTCTGTGCAGATTTAATATTTAAGCATGTTTTGGAAGAAATGTGTTTTTAAAAAAGACTTGTTGGATTTGGAGGAGAAGAGAAATTGCGTGTCAGACTGAATCAAGAAAGTGATTATCAGCATAATTGTGTCCTTCCCTAGGGGTTGGAAACATGGTCAGGAGATGGCTGCTGTGATAGTCTAGGAAGGAAAATAGACAAGAGTCATTGCCTCATTTTCACTGTAAATGAAGCTTGACAGAGGATCTAAGACCTCTCAATATATCAGAATGAATCGTTAGGCCATAACCAGGCTGCTATTAGCTGGTAGCAAAGCTTTCCACTAAGTGTTCTGGTGCTACTTTATTCTGACAATTTGGGTAAGAATATGGCAAGACTGGAAACCAACCCAGGATTTCATTGCTGGAAACAAACTTTTCCCAAAAACTAAATTAGAGTTAGGTAAATCCCAAAGTTCTGGTTTATTTCAAAGAGGAATTAGACTTCTTCATTGTGCTATATGAGTTATCTTTCCAAGTTAGAGATGAGATAAATGTGCTGGTCTTGGCTTGGCTGAACTTCAGGCAAAATATGATTAGATGCTGAAGTGGAGTGCAGTTCCAGTGAAGGGAGTTTGTGTAGGTGGAGATCTGACTTTATCCAAAACTGTTTGGCTGCTGTATTGGTAGGCTGAAGTACACCAACCCACAAATGCTTCTTGAGAATGAAACATGGTTACTCCTGTGTTCCCCAAATGTCTCACTACAATATGTCAAATGGATATACATATAACACTTCTATAGGCAAATTTCTTAGCAGAGTTCTAAATATTGTACTATTACTGTTCCTGGGCATAAGTCCTGCTTTCAGAAAGCATATCTTAGTCAATAAATAAGGAAGAAATGAGGAATAGATTAATTATATGAAATGGTTTGTGTATGTTCCTTATATTAGCAACTAGTTAATGAGCACTGTAGCATTTCCGGGAAACATGATCAAGTTGATTTATTAATTTCTTAATAGCCTCCAACAAACATTGAAAATAATTAACACCCTTGCTACTTCAGACTGATGATTTCTAGAGATGAGTGAGTTTGATTGTCTTGAGAGTGAACAAATCCGGCTTCAGGAGTTGAAGCATTCAGCTAGAACTCCAAGTACCGCTATGTGGGGGTTTTTCTGGTTTGGAGCAAAAAGAACAGTAAAGATTAAACAAGACTGGGAAGAACAGAGGTTTGAGTAAAGAGCAGATGAGTGAGATATGAGGATAGAAAAGACTGGTGTAGAAAGAGTAGGTAGAGAAGAAAGGTCTCCTGAATAGAGTTTATAGATCATAGTATTTTGAAAAATATATGAATTTGTATTTTCAAAACACACCTAGGTAACATGAGAAACTATGTCCTATTTTTAAACAAGAAATAGATGGACACGGGTGTATTTCAAATGAGTTTTAGGTCCTTTGTTCCATAAAAACACTGAATATTTAGAGTTCATTATGTTTAATTGTGGTCTTCATAGTTTTTAATAAGATGTAAGTTCTTTTATTATTTATATCACAAGTTTGAAAATTTTTCTCCTGTGGACTGGAGAATTAAGTCTTTTATGTCTTTCTTTGTACCAATTTATTCTTTACATCTTCTAAGTTCAAAGACAAGAAGAAATTATTTTCAACTGCAATAATGTTCATGTGAAATGAAAAATACAGTCAATCTTAAAAAAAAACCCCACAAATCACAACACAAGACAAGGACCATTATTAAGCAAATCACTCCACCTTAAAAACAATCTTAAAACCCACTGAAGTTAAACAAACTGTAAACAAATTAAACCTATTTTTAAATATGTGCTGAATCAGGGCCAGTTGTAATTGAAGATGCAATGACATAGACTACTGATTCCTTAACTGTAATCCAAGTGGTGTCAGTGGTTCATGAAGCCATGGTAAATAGTCCCCAGGTGGTTCATGAAAACTTGGAATTACAGAAAAGTGTATGATGTTTTGAGGGCTGACTGATCTCTGAGCCTTACGATCTGGTGTTGGCCATATTCGGGAGATGGATGATATGCATTCTTGGACAGGAGCCGGAAAGTAAAAGACACAGAATGGAAGAAAAAAATGTGTGTTGACAAGAAACAGTGTGAGGGGTTTAGACTGGGATACTCCACATCTCCAGGTCAGCTGTACATGATGTTCACTTTCTACAAAAATCTCTTAACCTCATTAAATCCTAGCTTTTATATTCTTATTCTCTTTTTATTTTTGTGTTTTATTAAGGACATCTGTAGTCTCAGATATGAAAAAGATTTCATAAATTATAAATGATATTTTGTTAATCTGAATTTTCCTTCCATCCCTCCATATCATTGGAGACATAAAGTCCTTTGAGAATCATAAATTGAAAGTCAAATCCCCTTTGTTGGAGAAAATACCCTTTTAGTTTCCAAGTCAACTTAATCTTCAAGAAAGTTTCATGACAGACCTGTGAACTAATGTCCTCTAGTTATTCTCACAATGAACCAAGAACAAAATGTGCCATTATGAGCCTTCAGATGCTGCCTCAACTTTGTTCTTGAAGAACCAATTTTGAGTGAACGTTACAGAACAATCTACAAGTATGGTATTTATCTTCTTTAACCACTGAATGTTCTACTATCCATACTAAATTAAAACAGCAGACTTTACAGTCTCTACTGATCTCTAGAGTCAGTGGAGAGAGGTATTCCATAGGGGTATCCAATATAGATGATCTGTTATTTGCCAGTTATCCTCAATTCCCAGTGAGCTAGCAAGGCAGCCCAAACTTCGTCTGTATTGATGAATTTTAGGCTGAGATCCCATTTTTCATGGATAAAATGTATGTTATCAGTCTACATTTTAGACTGTATCTAGAAAACACTGTCCAGTTTTCTCTCTCCTCTTATAAGAAAGTCATCTACAAGCTGGAAAAAGTTCAGTGGGGAGCAATGAGATGGTCAGGGTTATAACAGTTGCCCAGTGAGGAGAGGTTGAGGGACTGGAGCTCATACATTCTGAATAAGGGACACATTCAGAGGACCTAACCATAACCTCTTAGGAAACTGAGATCATCAGGAAAATGGCACCAGGCTTCTCACAACCTTGCAGTGGGTTTAATCTAGAAGTATGTATATGCCTGTATCAGGGCTTCTCTAGAGTGAATATAAAATGATTTTTTTCAGTTTTTAATTTGGAGCAACATTTAATCCTTTCCATCTATTCATTCTCTAGGACTTTGTGCCCTACCTTAGCAACACAAGTCAGTTGTGTTTAGGCACAAAATTGCTGTAGGTAATGGATGCTTTATAAAAGAAAAAAGAATAATCACGCTATCTGTGACACCAAGGTTGTAACAGGAATGGCCACATTGTGACTCAGAGTGAAACGTGAATGAAAAAATGCTATTAATTACAAACTGATTTTTTTTGAGGGTTTAGGGCAATGATGTCACATAAGAGGAGCTTCATTTAGGGTATCTGATTTAAAATTGCAAAGATATTCCCTCAAAATTGCTTTAATTTGGACAGAGCTTTGTGCTGCGATTGTGGCTCAGACCCTGACCCGGAGTGTATCATGGCCTTAACTGTCTCAAAAGCTGTAGATTTCAAAGTTTGAGATTTAGGTACATGTGGAGTAGATGGAAGGTCTAATTTCCCAATTTAAATACATCCTGCAAATCAGATTAAGAAAATCTCATCTCAATTGTAGCAGTCATAGGGAGAAGGCAGATGTTCAGCATTTACAGAATAATGTTCTGGTTTAAGGCATCGGTTATTCTTTGCTAAGTAGTCCAAATCAGCATATTTCCATTGCTTCCAGCATATCTGTACCAGTTATCACATTAGAATCTGCAGCCATTTATTTAAAGTGCTACCTTGGCATCAATGCTTAGGGCACCCTAATATAAAGACTATTTGCTAACAGATGCAACTGGTTCTATAATGTATGGTCCACTTTTATTCAGCATTCACCTGCCTCAGTTATCTTTATGCAGCTAATTCACAGATGCAGCAAACCTTGTATTATTTTGTTTAACTAAAGGATCAATTTATCCCAGTCCCACTGCCAAATATGCACAGCATAGGAAATATTGACTTATTATTGCTAGGAGTGGCTTTGTTTGTTTTCTTTTTTAACTGTATTTTTGCAATAATTTGGGTTTTCCGTTGAAGAATTTAGTCTTCTGAAAAAATGAAGTATAAAGTGAGGAAAAAACTTACTTTATTGAAGAGTTCAGATTACTTGTTTGTTAACCTTGTTTGGTCACCAGGTATCCACCCAGACGCTTTACCACTTCCATCAACAGGACAGGAGGAGGAAATACAATGACAAGCTCATGGATCGAGATAAGGACAGGGAAACTACTGAGCAGTTACGAAGATTAATTTAATTTATTGCAAATCAAAACCAGAGTAGGATAATGAGAAACAGAACAAGTTCAAAAACTCTTTTCCTCCAACTGTCAAGGGGGCAAGCCAACCCAATGAAGAAATAGTCACACCCAAAGCAGGAAGTTGGGTCAAAAGACCACCAGTGATCCCTTCAATGTTTTTTTTTTTTTTTTAATTCATTATAATGGTACTTTCCCCAGTATTTTCTCCATCCCTTCACTGATTTATTGTGGATCAAGGAAGTCTTGAGCCAATGACAGTTTTTATTTAGTAACCATTAAGGAGTGACCCTTTTTTTCCCCAGTGTTGTAGATGAGAAATAATAATAAGGCACTTATCCTTCAGAAAACAACCAAATGCTTTCCACAGTAAATCTACTAGATTATCTGGTCTTTAAACTTAGAAAAGGGTGGTGGCATGATAAGATTCTCCAGGTCCTTTTTCAATTATTTTCATGTTTCTGAAAATGTGTTTCCCAAATATTTATTTTATACTGTAAGCACACTTCCCAACAGGAGGGTTTTTCAAGTGACGCTTTCCTTGATAACCTCAGGCTGTGTGAGGGAGCTGCATGACCAGACACTGGGAGTTTTTATGTGCATGTTCTGCTTCATTTTTTTCACTTCCATTGCAACAATAAGTAATTAACTGTCACGAAGACCAGCCCTCAGAGGACAGTTTGTCTCAAAAAGTTATTATCCCACTAGTCAAAGCCACACAAGAACACATTGTGGTCACCAGCTTCCCTTTTGTATTAACTGCCGTTATTTGTGGCTTAAGATATCACTGCTTACTGTTGACTGGAAGAGGGAGGAAATAATTAATTGCTGGCAAGCACGTGGGAAGGAAATTCATTGTCATCACTGACAAATGGAAGGAGACACTCTTAGCCACAAATTGTTTTAGATTTCACTCAAATTTTTCAAGGCTCAAAGGACAACCTGGAGGACTGCACGATGAACTGGAATGTTGGAGTGTCACTTAAATTGCCCAGCAGGATCAGGGCTACAGTAACTGTGTAAGCAGCTGTACAGACATACATGCTCTAAAGTATATTGACATCTATGAATGTTCAGATGATACTTCTTACCCAGGATCAGGTCTGGATTTGTCATGAGTGGGGGGATAAGAAAGACGATGAGGTGATTGAACAACAGGTCTCCAATTTCTCATGCCCCAGAAGGCTCTTTATGATTGCCAAATATGAAATTTCAGCAAGGTAAGTTTTTAATGTCCATGTCCCTTATGAATAATGCTGTCTTGTTATTTGGACACATGAAAAACAAAACCATGAAAAGTCAGTCAGGTCAAGGATGGTCTTAGGAAAGGTGAATGCACAATCCTACTTACCACCATCCCCCGGGGCTTTGCCAAGTCATGAGATACAATAACAACCCAAAACTCCCACTGAAGTCCTTTTGTCAAACTCCTAGCCAACAGTCACCTCACTCTTTTTCCCATTCTGATCTCTGTCAGGGTACCTATGAAACTCCTAACAGCAGGTAGATAGCTGGTGGGTCATGGCTGCTGCTTATGACACCAGTAATGATTGTGGTCTTGGTACCTTGTGTTCCCACCATCTGTCTGTCATATATGCCTGCTATTTCATGTTTATCTTTGCATTGAAAACTCTTCAGGGCTATATTTCTTTTGACATGCAATTCTGAAGTGCCAAACACAGTAGGCTTTTACTTTAAAAGTCCTGGACTTGTACTGTTTGACACAGAGAGTAATAAGTAATAGTCAACTATTTTTTTTAAGCAGTGAGAAAACCAATATCTGGGTTAGTCATATTCTCAGAGATGTATAAACCTGTTCCTAAAACTGATAGAATTTATGTCTTATAGGAAAACTAATAACTTTTTGTAATTTTAAAAAGAAAAAAAGCTATTACATCTGGAAATAAAGTATTAAGGAAAGTGGGCAGAGCAGCTGAACTAGAGCATTAGTTACACCTGGTACCTACAATTTTGGTTTTCTTTCCCAACAATATGAGTGTGCCGGGCACATTCAGTATGTGATATCTATTTCCCCTGTTGCTCTTTAATAACTGTTGCTATATAGCTTTTTCTCTGGATAGAAAGAGTAATTCTTCTGTCCATCACACAAGATGTAAGTGCATGTAGAGAAAATAAAAGCACTGGTATTACAGATGTATCTTTTGTTGCACTTATTTCCTTCAATGCCAATTCTACTTTCAACATAACCCTCAGCAACAATTGCTAATATTAAACAATCAATTAAATGTAAGATGGAAATTAAATATCTTTGGGTTTGGAGTGCTACACTTACTGCATGTGCCATACCTTGTCATTGAACCGGAGTGTCCAAAATAAAGTATTTTAAAGTGGAATCTCTCCACTAAATAGTAGTTTGTCTCGCAGAAATTAAAGATATTGTAAAATCCTGCAAGCAATCCTGCAGCCCAACAAGCACCTTCTGAGTCAGTGTGCTTACTGTAGTGAAACACTAAGAGTATATTAGACATGAACATGAGCTACAAGATAACACAGCATTCAGTAGCACTCCACTGGGCTTTAGGCACAAAAATATGAGCAGTAAGTTAGTTGTTTCTGACTCAGAAGAGGGCTTGAAACATATCTCCAATTCCAAGTATATATATCAAAAAATAATTAAATTAATATAAAAATGAAATTGTTTTGGATATGAAAAAAAAAATACTAACAAAAGAAGCTACGCAGCAAATGTACAACCTCGCATTGAGTTAATTTCTCTAGAATTAGTCGCCCCTGAAAATAAGTTATTCAATAACTGTCATCTTTCCTTTTTCTGCTACCAATAATAGGCAAATCCTCTTTCTTGATCCCAGGACATTCTGCAAATAATCAGGTCTTGGTGAAGGCATCACTGTATAGAGCATGGGGTAAATAAAGAGATACAGGAAGGAATAAGACTACGCTTAGTCTAAAGAGATCTAATAGGAAGGGAAATATTTTTAGATAAAAATACCTTATTACCTTCCTCTATATGCAACCTATGTAGTAGAAGAATGAATTACATTTTATTTGTCTGTCTGTCTGTCTGTCTGTTTGTTTGTTTGTTTGTTTTATTAATGGGCAACTTGAGGATAACATGGTAACAACTTGTGGGTAATGAAAAGCTGAACATGAGCCGGCAGTGTGCACTGGCAGCCCAGAAAGCCAACCGTATACTGGTCTTTATCGAGAGCAGCATGGGCAGCAGGTTGAGGAAGGTGATCCTCTCCCTCTACTCTGCTGTCATGAGACCCCACCTGCAGTACTCTGGGGTCCTCAAAATAAAGGTTGGAGCAAATCCAGAGGAGGTCATGAAGATGCTCAGGGGGCTGGAGCACCTCTCCTATGAAGAAAGGCTGAGAGAGTTGGGCTTGTTCAGCCTGGAGAAGAGAAGGCTTCAGGGAGATCTTATTGCAGCCTTCCAGTACCTGAAAGGGGCCTATAAGGAAGCTGGAGGGGGACATTTTACAAGGGCCTGTAGTGACAGGGCAAGGGGTAATGGGTTTAAACTGAAAGCAGGGAGATTTAGATTAGATATCGGGACGAAGTTCTTCATGGAGATGGTGGTGAAGCACTGGAACAGGTTGCCCAGAGAAGCTGTGGATGCCCCATCCCTGGAAGTGTTCAAGGCCAGTCTGGATGAGGATTTTGAGCAACCTGGTCTAGTGGAGGGTGTCCCTGCCCATGGCAGGGGGGTTGGAACTAGATGATCCTTATGGTCCCTTCCAACCCAAACCATTCTATGATTCTATATGTAAAAATCCCTAAATTCAGTAAGATTACCTTAAGATTTACAACACCCATTGATCTGTAGGGAAAGTACAGAGACAGAAATTATAAGTTTCCATTTCAGTTGTTTAATTCCAGTTCTTCTCTGGCTTTGGATATTTTTAATATTCTGTTAATCTCCCTAAGAAGTCACCTGACATGGACATTCTTCTCAGCATCAGAATATGGGACTGGCATGGAGAGAAATGTGGTCAGCCACAGTAAAGAGACACTTCTCTCTGGTGCTGGTAACACTTTATGAGTGCTCTGTCTCAGTGATGGAAGCTGTCACCATTCATGCTAAAACCTGGATGACACAGTATCACCACTGTAGAGAGAAATGTGACATTTATGGTGAGATGATATTACAGTTAGATGGTTCAATAACCTTTTTTTTTCAATTCTGATTCCTGAGTTTACCCCTGTGTAGGATTTCTCACTCTCTCTCTTTACTGGAAAATACTGAGATCATTACAAGTACATTTCCTAATGTTACTATAAATAAAACCTTTTAAATATTCATCTGCAAACATGTGTTGTAATAAATTATATAAAGAGTAGTTATGATTCACTACAAAATATTAGATCTTAGAGCCCTGTGAAAAGTATTTTATTTTGAAAAAGTCTGTGCATTTCTATTTTCAAAATGTCAGAAAAGCAACGAAGTTTGAATCATATTTGGGGTACATCTCTTCCACCAGAGGTTTGGTATAACATTATGGAAATCAATAGGAGCTCTTCTGTCAATTGCATTATGTACTGGATCAAACCTGGAGAATATTATGCATCTATTTGCATTGATTACTGGTGCTTTTTATTCCCACTCCTGGAACTGGCTGCAGTATTATCACTGCTTTTTAGAAAGAGCAATGTAGCATGTCAGTTTGAAAGATTGTTGCCTTCTGGTCATACTCAGTTAAGAATAAACAGATCTAATATCCATATTTCCCAGATCCAGCCTTATACTGAAACACTGCTTCAAAGAATATTCCCCCTTCCATAATGCCATTATTCCCATCACACTATTGTCCTCTCCATATCATTGATTTCTTTGCATCTCTATATCTTCAATTTCCTTGTGCTGGCCTCAGGTTTCATTTTATTTCATATTTAGTGGCTTGAGAACAGCCCTGAGGAGAACAACTGGTGGATAAAAAGCTGAACATGAGCCAGCAGTGTGCGCTGGCAGACCAGGAACCCAACCACATCCTGGGCTGTATCAGGAGAAGTGTGGTCAGCAGGTCGAGGGAGGGGATTTTCCCTCTCTACTCTGTTCCTGTGAGACCCCACCTAGGACCTTGGTGGTCAAGAGGGTCAATGGCATCTTGGCCTGTGTCAGGAAAGTGTGGTCAGCCGGACTAGGGAAGTGATTGTGCCCTTGTACTTGGCACTGGCGAGGCTGCACCTTGAGTACTGTTTTCAGTTTTGGGCCCCTCACAACAAGAAGAACATAGAGATGCTGGAGCATATCTGGAGAAGGGCAACAAAGCTGGGAAGGGTCTAGAGAACAAGTCTTATGAGGAACAGCTGAGGGAGCTGGGGATGTTTAGCCTAAAGAAAAAGAGACTGAGGGGAGACCTGATCACCCTCTACAGCTACCTGAAAGGAGGTTGTAGGAAGGTGGGTGTTGGCCTGTTCTCCCAGGTAACTGGTGATAGGATAAGAGGAAATGTCCTCAAGTTGTGTCAGGGGAGGTTTAGATTAGATATTAGGAAAACTTTTTTACTGAAAGAGTGGTCAGGCATTGGAACAGGCTGCCCAAGGAAGTAGTGGAGTCACCATCCCTGGAGGTGTTCAAGGAACTTGTAGTCATGGTGTTTGAGGACATGGTCTAGTGGGTATGGTAGTGTTGAGTTGAAGGTTGGACCAGAGAATCTTATAGGTCTTTTCCAAACTTTGTGATTCTGTGATCTTTAAGGTCCCTTCCAGCATAAACCATTATATGATTCTATGAAATCTCTCTTAGTTTTGCCTTAAATCCTTGCTCAGATTTTAATCTATAATTAATGATAAGACAAAGCAACTTGCCATGGTGCTGATGTTGCTGTTCACAGCCAAGAGGAATTTGGAACTTTCCTATGCCATTAGACCAAAATATATTCAAAACCCAATTATTATTGGTAGTAATAGCATCATTAGTATTAGCATCATTATTATTATTATTAATATTTTTTTCTGAAAAAGGTCTTCATAGTTTAATGAGTGCAAATTGATTTTACTTATAGGTGGCAATTAAAAGCAAATTCACTGACATGACTCTTGATGTTCTTATAAGCCTTAGGATTTCCTATAGAAATTCCATTGGAAAAAAAAAAAAACCAACAACCCAAAGGGGACTAAAATTGTAAAATCTCACTGGAGTAACAAAAGAGTCAAAAAACACCAGAAGCCTTTTAGGGAAGGAAGGAAAGGAACTAACCCTATTTAAAAATCATCAAGGGCCCTGTAACCAGCATCTTTTTGTGTGTTCTCCAACCTTCCCTTTATTAACTTTTACCAAGATTTTGAAATACAACAGAGTTAGTCAGCAAAACTATAAATAAACCACCCCTCCTTCCCCACTCCCCAGTTCCAAATACAGTATATTAGATTCAACGCCTTCATTTCTGTTTTGCATAATTGACATCATTATCTGTCAGATTGCTGGACTCAGGTTTGCAGTCATTATGAGATCATTAGAAAAAGGGTTGTAATAAGTTCAGAAGGCCAATCGGCTCTGTTCTAATCACTGGAGAAGAGACTGCTGATAAGGGCCTAGGGGAGAAAGTATTGAAGCAGCTAGACGAGTTTTAATGACCAAATCAAGTTAGGAAAATCACCATCTGTGCCTCAGTGAACAGGATAATTTCAGCTTGGAGTGACAGCGAGTGTAAAATGGTTTGTAATCACTTTTATTTTTCTTACCATTCTTATTTGAATGTTTTTTCTTCCTTGGGGATGATGTTGACTGGGAATCTACAGAGCAGAGCAGCAGAAAATAGGAAAAAATCCAGAAAATAAGGTTATTGAAGGAGAATAAAATTAATGTCTTATAACAGGTGAGTGATCAGCTGCAGGAAAGAAGAGAAACTTTGCAAATTCAAGAAAATGTCAAATATTTCAAAATCAAGGAGAAACAATTCTGTAACCTAAAAACGAGAAGTTCAGTCTTTTTTTTTTTCGTAGTCAGTGGGGAGAGAAAAGCATTTCCCGCATATGATTCAGTCCATCATAATTTATGTGTCTGACATGATTAGACGAGTAACTTGTCTGGGAGTGTCTGCTTTTCTCCATTCACTCCAGAGGGAATACAGATGAGTACCTGAGTTAATAAAGCTAATGATTAGACAGTTAAAGGCTCACTGCAAGAGTTAAATAACTCTCAGTCATGATTAACTCTAGTAGACTCAGTCACAGTGATTCTTAGAGTAGGCATTGGACTTTACATTTACCCAGTCCTTCCCCAAGAAATTACTACTCCTGTCCTTTGTCTTGCTCATTCAGACATCTCCAAAAATCATATTGATCTCTTCTATATTGCCATTTTCCATTCTTTGGAGATATCTATATAAATATTTTTCAGAAAATACTAGAGCTCACTTTATCTATACTCCTGAGCAGATGCTGTAGGAAACCCTAAGCAAAAGTTAAGATATAACATTTTTCATCAGCACTCTGTAACTTGGATTAAACACCATATTATTTGTATTCACTAGGCTTCTAGTTAATGTGGAGCAGAGGCAGGAAAAATTTCCATCTGCTCTGGATGCAAACAGAATGAGCTCATGTCTGCTCAGAGGGCAAGAGCCCATGTAGGTGTATCTTATGTCTGGCTTATCTGTTAACACAGAAATTAATCAGAGAAAGAACAATCTACATTTTGTATGTTCGTACAGCCCTCAGCACAGGAAATAATGGGGTTCTGCTGAAGTCTGAAAAGGCCACTCCATTATGAAAACTAAAATTTAGAATGAATGCATTGTCATCCATATCTTCATTAAATAAATAAATGGAGCACATTAAAGCCAAGGTGAAAAATATTCAACAGATATACTTCTAATAGAAAGATAATTTAATTGAAAAATAATCTGTTCACAATATTCTTGTATACACTATTTTATTAGACCCTATTACCAAGAACCCATTTACTCTGCATCCTTTGGAAAATATTGGGAGATGAAAATTTAGACTAGACGAATGGATAATATGTGGGATAAATGAATATTCCTGTGTTAATATATCTTAGATTAAATGAGATAAGTAACTAAAACAATCCTCTAAAAACCAGATATAAATAAGGAGACTGACTAAGAAAAAGACTGTCAGTTTGGGGTTTTTTTTGTCTTTCTTACTCTGTGTCAGTCTGTTCTTTCTCTGTCAAGGGAAGTTATTTGCTTGAGGCTTCTTTTCTATCTTTTTGGGTTTTTCTACCTTCATCTTCTCCTCAGAGAAACCTTTGACTTTATTATGAAACACTGCCGTCCACTGCTATTTAAAGCAAGGAAACAGATGGTAATTCCCTTCCTTTATTTATACTATCAGTTTTGTGGTTGTCGTGGTTTAACTCCGGCTAGCAAAATACTACAAAGCTGCTCTCACAAATCCCCTTCCCCTCGTCCAGTGGAGGGGAAGAATTGGAGGAAAAAAGAAATAAGAAAGCTCGTAAAATTGAGATAAGAACTATTTACTAATTAAATCTAAATCAATATATACAGGTACTACTACTAATAAATACTTAAAATAGTAGAAAATAAAACATATGATACAATATATATACAATATGATACAATATGATACAATTTCCCACCATCCACTGATCAATGCACACCCAGATGTTGAGGGATGAAAACCAGACCCAGAGAGCCCGAGAACCACAGCCCGAGAGTAGCAGCCTGAAGGCCAGAGCCCAGGAGCTAATGCAGCAGATTCTGAGTGACCCCTATCAGCGATAACACTGCCAGAAAACTCAAAACAACCCACCAGCTCCCACACGAACGAGCCAGCACAGCAGTTAGCAAAGCAGCTAACACAGGAGAGTTAGCAAGTTGCCCAGAGAGATGAGCAAAGGAGTAAGGGAGAGAGAGAAGTGAAGAGTAATGACTACCGGATCCCCTTCCCCCCTCCAAGAGACCGGAACATGACGGACTATGGAATGAAATACTTCCTTCGTCAGTCTGGGTCAGCTACAGTATCTGAAGCGGACAAAAGACCTTGAGTTCAGTACAGGCCTTCCCCAGCACCAGCTGAGGCCTTATCAATGTTTTCACTTAGTGTTCAGCAACATAGTTCCCTGGCAACCAGAGTAAAGGAAGTTAAGCCTTTCCTGACTGAACCCAGCACAGTGGTATATTCTGTTCAAAAGTAGGGGTTTATGCCACCAAAGAGCATGTTATGCTGTGTGAACTTGGTATATAAGATTACCTGGTAAAAGAATCAATAATGGCCCTACCATTTATCAAGGAAATCAGATTTTACTTCTTGACCAAATAAAACTATGAATCTGATCTCCTTCTGTTTCTTTTTTCTAATGTTGGAGGAACCAAACCATCTGACCATGGTGCATTCCCTTTGCAGTCAGGCCAAGACATGTTGAATTATTGGGAAGCTTCAGTTACCACAGTCATCAAAAGGTGCAGCACTTTTTTCACCTTTCTAATTTTGAGATGTGTTCTGTATATGTTTTCCTTTTTTTGTTTTGTTTTTGGTTTTGGTTTTTTTTTTGTTATTTTAATGCATGTTGAAGATAACATACATCAATGAATAAGTTAGCACATCTCTTGCCTGCAACACTCCCCAGATAGCCCTGGACGTTCAATAGTACCTTCAGCACTAATGTAGGATTCATGTCAGTGAATTGCACTGTTAAGCTACTCCTCTGGCCTCCTTATTTAGTAATTAAAGAGAAACAGACACTTCTAGAAAACTAATTTTATGTAGTTAGATAGGATCTAACCTTAACCATCTGAAGGAATGTATTTCCGTCTGTTGACTAAGATCAGCTGACAATGTTTTATCTGTAACTTCACATCATCTTCATATTAATAAAACATAGTGTGAACTATTTTTTCCCTGATCTACCTTCCATAGTCTTATGTCATTACGTGATGAATGACAGCTTGAACCCTCTGTATCTAAGAACACCAACATTTCTAGGCACCTAATTTTCTCAGCTTTGACCAAAGACTGCAAGAATTTCCACTGAATATGTAGCAGATCCCTATGTGGAAAGAGTAGCTCTCTCACACGACATCAATAAACAAATGATTTTGTAATTCTAGGATCTAAATCTGAAGCATTTAGTTATGTCTGCAGCAAAAGATGTGAAATACATGCTAAAATGACAACAGTTCACCTTAATAGAGAAAGCAGGCCTCACTATGTAGAATCATAGAATGGTTTGGGTTGGAAGGCACCTTAAAGATCATCTGGTTCGAACGCCATACCGCATGTATGAGAGAGATCCTCTAGCAGTACTCACATGAAGAACAGTTAGACTCACAGACATGGCAAAACGTTCCTGCAAATCTCAAATTCCTATTTGAAACCCTTGTCTAATTTGTGAATCATCTTGATTCTGAGGCTCGTGTAATGCATTCAATATAAGAAACTTTCTGCACTCATGCAGACTATGTGCCTGCTGAGACTTGTTCATCACCTGAAATGCTTTAAGGACTCTACAGCAGAAAAATTAATCAAGTGAAAATTCATTTTAGTACGTGATTTGATTCAGTTACTGTTTTAGGCTCTAGGCTCAAGGTACACAGAAAGCTGTTCTTCTTTTACTTACTACTGGCTGTTTCCAAAACCCCTCCTGAGTTGACTGTGTGCCAGTGTATCTAGTTTTATCTGATAGCTCCGCTTGTAATAAAGCTGTTGACCTCAGTCCTACATTACCCTATATGGTAAATTCTGCTACCCTTCTAGACAATCGGTATGAAATTCTGCAAATTAGTCCACTGGAAAAAATACATCACCCTTATTCAGAGAGAGAAGTGCCTTGCTATGTATTCCCACCAAATTTACCTACTGACCTGAATAAGAAAATGTTGATATAAATGAGTAACAGAATGTGGTTTATAATTTCCATAGATAGAAACTGAGGATTTAAATTCATCCTTTTGCTTCCTTTGTTTTAAATGACATGGTTTTATAACTTAACTAAAATGTCAAAAAGTCTTATATTTGCCTAGCAGGGATTTTTTTTTTTTTTCTTTCAATAAGGACTTTGGTTTCCAGTGATTAGTTTGGAAATCCACCTTATCCTGTCATTGATGAATACTCTTTCCTAGCTTCTGATCTGATCAAAGACAGTATAAATCTAGTTACTGAAGCCTGAAGAGTTACTATTTTTCTTTGAAAAATGTGTTTTCTACAGAATTGAACAAACATTCACCTTTCTGTTGATAAGGGGCGGGTGGGGGGTGGGGGGGGTGGTGTGTGTTAGATGGTCTTTCCTGATAAACGAATATTATAGTTCTAATTTGATCTGCTTTAATATTTAGCTTTGCCAACAAGACGATGAACATACCAAAGGCATCACAGAAAATATATCAGAGCTAGTCCATTAGCTTCTTTGGACACCTTCACCCCTTTTTTCTCTGCTTTTACCAAAATGAAAACATGTACATTTTTTATTATTATTTTTTATTTTTACAAACAAACCTGTGAAATTAAATAATTCCTTTGGAAATAAATCTTCTGCACTAGAGCTGACAGGACCTTAGTGGCATTTATTGATAAAAAAAAAACTTTATGAAAGTTTTTTTTCTCTTGGTTGGAGAAGCCATTTTGAATCAATTCATGCTGAGTAAATCCATCCTGTATTGACTTATTTCTGAGCAGATGGTCCTTTTTGCTTCCCAAAAAATGTTATAGGAGCAGAATTTTAAAATATGCTGAATGTTGGAGGAAATATATATACATATATATGCACATTACTATTATTATTATTATTACTAATATATGAATATATTTTGATCTGTGCACACTTATTGCACAGTTTCTTGGGATTATGTGGCACTCTGTGTTGACAGAAACTGCCAAGAACATTTAGCTTTTCCTCTTATGCCTTCATAAAGAATCTAGCTGTGGCTCTGCACTGGTCAGAGGCTTCCAAACATGACTCAGTTACAACACTCCTCCTAAAGCCCAGTAGCATCACATTGAGAAAGAAACCACATGCAGGACCATGAGTGATGTAGAAGTGTAAAACAAGGGAAGAGACTTTCTGGTTCACAGTAGGAAAAATTTTACTAAATTATGCTGGATAGATGGGCAGGTGAAAGGAGCATTATCTGCTCTAAAGTTTCTGCCAAATGTTCTAAGATATCTGGAAACCAAATCTTGTACTGAGGTAGACTGAGATGATATTGATAAACCCTTCACTTAGAGAAAATAACTGTGGTTACAGCAAAAGCAAAGTAAACTCATATAGCTGAAGGAGGATCATATCTGAGCTCCCCAGGCTTCACCTACTTAGCATTTGTTCTCCAACACCTGGCTTCTATTAGCAATATATGGTTCTAGGTGTGCTTACTACAGGAAAAGGAAGGGAAAAGAGGTCTTGTTCTCCACAACTTGCTATTCTTTGATACCTAAGAATGGTCAAGCCTTACCATATTTAACTTAACTCAGATAACTAGGTATGCCACTCAAATACATTATCAAAATAGCTAATCCTGTCTTTGAGGTGTCTTATACTCAAAATGACTAATAATCATGTTTTATGTGTCAGATTTATGCCTAAATTGGGTTGGTTTATTTTTATTTATTTATTTTTTTACATCCCACAGAGCACATCTGTATTAAACGTCTTCTTTCTGTAAACCCAACAACTATCTTGAAGAGAGGTCAATCAGCAGTGTTTAACATTATGGACCATTCTTTATTTCTTTTTACTGAATACTTGAACAGGATTATACTTTTTCTGTGTAAGCTGTGTCTTTCAAGTATTTGGAAAACTGTAGCAACTGAATGCACAGAACACAACATAGTACTCTGCCATCTAGTATGATAAATAATAAATTTTATTTTCCTATTTTTCTGTGGAAAACATTCAGGTGACTGATGGTAAGTGCTAGGAGATAAAGAGAAGACTATTACTCAAAGAGTCTGAGTGATAAGTTTCCTAATGACTTTCCCATGGAAAGACATAAATGGGTTAAATCAACATTGTCTAAGAAGATTTGAATTCTAATTTAAACTTTGATCACAATTGCCAAGCTCAGAGCTCCTCCTCTATTCTGCATTGCTATACCATGAGTTCCAACATCTAGAAATGGTCAGAGTTGATATCATTCAAATTTTAGGTGGAACTATGATTCCAGGAGTCATAAGAACATCATTACACTAAGCATTATACACACATAATGCAGGACACTCCAGATACACCTCTTGATTAGATGAGATGATCAAAGCACAGGAGGCAAAATAAGGACATAGAATTATTCAAGCATCAGTGACAGAACTGGAATTGTTTAAGGTCATAATAATTCATTGGATCTATCACTTATTATTGGAGAAATGGAATTTCTGCTCCATCAGAAATCAAATGATCTCTCAATTTGATCATAGTGTCTTAAATGTCAAATCTCACCATTTTCCCTACCTCTGGGAAAGAAAGCTGTACTGCCTCAAGGGGTATATTAGCAGGAATGCCCAGTTTTCATGTATTTTGAAAAGGAATAGAAATATGTAGTGTGAAGGCAAAAAACTGTTTGAAGTTTTTCTGAACAGTCAGACTGTTTCTCTGACTTCTTACCTGCCATCATTTGAAGGAAGTATTATTCACCTCCACCATCCTTGTGCATAAGTAACGCAAATAGATGCATATATGGATGCTTAAAAGAGACAGATATATATGAAGCACAAAAATGCCTACTGCCCCTTTCATAGATTTTTATTGGGTCTGGAATTACATCAGCAAAACTACTACTGACAAATTGATGTTCCTGATAAAAGAATACTGTAAGATTAGACAGTGTTAGGAAAAGTTGCTATGAAGCAGAAACTAAATAAAATTTAAGATTCTGCAGCTGAGGATTTTAAATCAAGGCAATATCCTGTTCCTCAGTATTGCATCAGTATTGTACTACCTAAACATATATTGAAGGAAGAGAAAAAAAAAGTGTTGACTTTGCGTTACCAGCTAAACACTTAGCACACATGACTGGGCATGACCTTTCTGTTCAAACACATGCTCTCATCAACCAAGACAATAGGAGATGTCAGACTGTAGTGTTTGATATATATTCCACACGCTTGGAGAGTTGGATATGGCCCATTTTACTTTCCAATGAAATAAGCGGTCCTGAACACACAATCATTTCTGGTAATTGCTTTTTTTTTTTTTTTTCCTCTCTCTTTTTTCTCCCCTTTGCATTGAAATGTTGGATGAAATATTTTGGGGTTTTATTTTCCTGTTTTTATGCCAAAGTTTATACAGCTTTGTAACAAAGGCATTTGTCTTTGTGCTTAACTTGAGGTTTCAGTGATAGTCAAGCTGAGGGTACTAGGCAGATAGAATGGTCTTCATGACCAAATGTCATCAAGTGAACACCCAGGGAGCTGATGACTTTTTAAGGGAATTTCCTGTTAGACATGAAACTAGCACATTTGTTTCTTATAAAGATGTGTCAATAACAGGCTGTACCTTACAAAAAGATTGTATATTCCAAATAGAAGAAATAAAAATGAACAAATCAAACTGCTTTCCCATAGAGACAACCTTGACAGTGATAAGACCACTGTGTAACCAATTCTCTGTGCTCTCACTGGAATCAAAATCTCAGCTGGTAGTTGTAAGGGTCCTAAATTACTTATTTTTCAACTTCCTCCCCATTAAATCTTAAGGGTTTGATGGTGCCTTTGATACCACCACTGATGGAAAAACTGGAGAGAGATGGAGAAGGTGGGAGGCAGTTTTTAATAGTGCACCAGGAGTTGCATCCTGATGCCATTTCTTGTATTGCATCAGGATCAGAATCACACAAACTATTTTCTTTCGTTCTTTTTCTTGTACAGGAGGTCACCTTTCTGCCTCTTCATTTGTTACCTGAAGTATTCATCCTCATGCACTCTCACAGAATATACAGTGCATTGTGAACAGGACTCCCTCCAGTACTTGTTCTTCTCCATCACCTTCTTCCTACACTTCATCTGTCGTACTCCAGGTCTCCAGAGCCAAGCCAGAGTAAAATCTGAGCAAAAATTACCAAAATGACCAACACGATTGTCTTAGCTTTGCACCAGTTAGTCTATGGTTTGCTTCACCACATAACACATCAAGCTGGATAGGTGGTGCCAGCCCGGGGCCCGCAGCACTGCAGGACCGGCGGGGAGGGGGTGGGGATATGGGTGGAAAGGCTTGTGGTTGGGCACAACCTGGGAAGGGGAAGGGTCTGAGGGGGCTTCCGGCCGAGGGACTGGGTGTTTGTTTGTTGTGGGACCTTGTGGCAAGTGGTTGGTGCTCCAGGCAGAGCCAGCGTCTTGCTGGGTAGATAGGTCTAGGAGTCGGGGTTTAAAAGATTTTTTTCCTCCCTCTTACTCTCTCGGCCCCCCGGCAGTTTCGTGGGGGGTTTGCTGTCTTTGGGTAGGTTTTCTTTCTTTTTTCCCTTCTCAGGGTGGGATCCTGTATCATCTGTTCTACCCTTTTCCTCTGTACCTTAAATTCCTCATTAGCACTAGCATTGTTAGTAACTCCCTAAGTTTCATTTATATAATTAAATAGTTCTTATCTCAACTCCTACGGGCTTTTCCTCAGTTTGTTCCTCCAACCCTTCCTCACCGGGAGGGGGTGTGGTGGGGGCAGAGTGGTAGAACAGCTGGTCCTGATAAAACTAGGACAACGATCATCATCAATTAAATTAAATCAATTCAATTAAAGGCGTGAAGACATAGATCAAAGAAGTGGGTTTCTTTGCAATGGCTTTGCTACATTATAGTGATTCTTTTGGTCTTCAACAAATCTTAAATAACACATCTTCGTGTTACAATGAGAAAAGATCTTTTTCTTCTCTGATTGTTTTCTTTTAAAAATTTTTATTCTATACAAAACCTTCAAGGCTATGTACATATAATAATTAAAATAATGGTTTGTGCATATTATATACTTATAAACCTTTTGAGGGTACCAAAACATAAAGGTCATTTCACCTGCCCTCACCTTACAACTCCCAGTAATTCTAAATAACAATAGTGTAGGTGATGGAACCTGAAGAATAATTTGCATTGCCACAAGGTATTAGCAAAACTTGGATTCTGGCCATAACGTTGACATCCTGGCTGCATTTTTTTTCCGAGAATGCAAAGTTCTGCAGTGTCAACTACAAACTAGGATCTTGGTTTAGTTTTGCATTTCATGCAAATTATGGCATTTCAACAGATAATGTCTCCAGTGGAACAGATTAGGATTTCTATCCAAATTCTGACAGAGTGTGATCCGAGAGTATTCTGAAGAATTTACCTGATGGAAAAATGAAAACTTCTCACAATTTGATTGGTCAAGAAATGCTTCTAAAGAGGTAATTATAAAACACTTCTTCTAGGCACATTTTTAAAATTTTTTTTTTATCACTTCATGATTGATTCATAGTAGGGGCTGAAACCCATGTCTGTGGGAGTTAAAAATGTTTCTGGCACTGCAGTGATATGCAATAGATTGTCATCCCTTTTTACTTTCTGTGTACTGCATCAGGGCACAAAGAACAAATCCCAAAGAAGAAGTTGAAGTATAAAGAGAATGAATTACAAGTCTGGCCAAAGAAAAAGACATGGTCCATTAGAGAAGTCAAGTACTCAGGATAGGTTCCAATGTCTCATTCATTGCTGCTTCTTTGCCTGAATGACTAAGGACCAAATCTCTACCACATGCAAGTTATATTACTGCGAAGAAATAGAGTTGAAGTCAACAAGAAAGCCAAGAAAAAGTTTTGTGTGAAACTGAAGAAAGAATATGTAACACATCAAGGACAGACACAATGAATGGAATAGTGAAAATGAATCCAGAAAAAAAGATGGATATAATCATCAGATATGCAAAGTAGTAAGGCTGAGAGGGTACAAATGTTCTTAGCATGATCACCTAGAAGTATATTTAACTCACAGGTTTTACGTGGCCTATATTTCTTTAGAAAACCTTGGGAGCAGTGTTTAACACACAAACCGGATGAGAAAGGCTGTTATCCGCATTTTAAACAGGGAGTTCAAGGTAAGATTTCCTGATACCTGAGTCCATCTACAGTGGGACTTCATGAGAGTTTAGATATAGATCCACATTATGGTTTTCTGTATGACTGTTTATAGAATCATAGAATTGTAGGGTCATAGAATCATAGAATAATAGAATGATTAGGGTTGGAAGGGACCTCAAAGATCATCTAGTTCTAAACCCCTGCCATGGGCAGGGACACCCTCCACTAGAGCAGGTTGCTCAAAGCCTCATCCAGACTGGCCTTGAACACTTCCAGGACAACCTGCTCCAGTACTTCACCACCGTCTCCATGAAGAACTTCTTTCTGATAGCTAATCTAAATCTCCCTGCTTTCAATTTAAATCCATTAGCCCTTGTCCTGTCACTACAGGCCCCTGTAAAAAGCCCCCCCCCCCCCCCCCCCCAGCTTCTTTGTAGGCCCCTTTTGGGTACTGGAAGGCTGCAATAAGGTGTCCCTGGAGCCTTCTCTTCTCCAGGCTAAACAAGCCTGATTCTCTCAGCCTTTCTTCATAGCAGAGGTGCTCCAGCCCTCTGATCATCTTTGTGGCCTCCTCTGGACTCATTCCAACCCGTCTATATCCTTCTTGTGCTGAGGGCTCCACAGCTGGATACAGTACTCCAGGTGGGGTCTTACAAGAGCAGAGTAGAGAGGGAGAATCCCCTCCCTCTACCTGCTGGCCACACTTCACCTGATACAGCCCAGGATATGGTTGGCTTTCTGGGCTGCCAGCGTTCACTGCTGACTCATGGTCATCTTTTCATCCACCAGTACCCCCAAGTCCTTCTCCTCAGGGCTGCTCTCGATCCATACTCCACCCAGCCGATCCTTGTGCTTGGGATTGCCCCGACCCAGGTGCAGAACCTTGCACTTCGCCTTGTTGAACTTCATGAGGTTGTCACGGTCCCAACTCTCCAGACTGTCCAGATCACTCTGGGTGGCATCCCTTCCCTCCAGCGTGTTGACTGCATGACACAGATTGGTGTTATCAGCCAACTTGCTGAGGGTGCACTCGATGCCATCATCCATGTCACTAAAAAAGATGTTAAACATTACCTGCCCCAAACCCTGTGGAACGCTTCTCCTTACTGGTCTCCACTCAGACATTGAGCCATTGACCACCACGCTCTGAGTTCTCCAGGTGCTTCCCCTGATCAGCCTGGTGATGCCTTATGTGTGTTCCTCAACCATAACCAATGTTTGAACAGAAACGTTTCTTGGCACTGTTCAACTTACTGTTCTTGACATAGGCTAGAGAACCAAAAGATAACAGAAAAAAAAAAAAAAAAAGGTGTGATAAGAAGCCATTTAAAAGTCAGAAGCAATGGTCAATGTCTGACACATAGGAAATCTAAGCTGAGGTCTGCATACCTCCATCTTTATAACTCTAATTGTCAGAACAGCTTAATGTTCCTGTGCTCAGGAGGGCATTAACCTGAGTAGTTCACTGTTCTCTTCTTCCCATTGTTGTTGCTTTTCCTGTACTTGAGAATTACACTTCAGATTCCCTTGTGTAAGTACTGAAAAGAGAGCAGTTCCTCAGGACATATGTGTTGGTTTAGGCTGGGATAGAATTAACTTTCTTCATAGTAGCTCATATGAAGCTATGGTTTGGATTTGTGTTAAGAATGTTGATTACACTGATGGTTTAGATGTTGCCAAGAAATGTTTACATTAAGCCAAGGACTTTCTTAGCTTTCAAGAAGCTGGAAGAAGACAAAGCCAGGACAGCTGAACCAAAGGGATATTCTGTGTCATATGGCATGATGTTCAGTATATAAGCTGGAGGGAGCTGGCCATGGGCTGTGATTGCTGCTCAAGGACTAGCTGGACATTGGTCGGTGGGTGGTGAGCAGTTGTATCACTTGGATTTTTTTCCCTTTCTCTCTTTTTTTGTTGTTTGCCCTTTTACTGATTATTAGTACTAGTAGTATTAATATTAGTAGTAGTATAATTATTTTATTTCAATTATTAAACTGTTCTTATTTCAACCAATGAGTTCCCTTACCTTTTGCTCAGATTCTCTTTCCTATCCCAGTGGGGGAAGGGGTAGATGAGCAAGCAGATGTGTGGTGCTTAGTTGTTGACTGGTTAAACCATGACAGTGTGACAGCAAGAAATTCAGCATTTGAAGGAAGAGATTTTCTGAAGGACAAGACTTTTGCCCAATGAAGGGAAACACATTATGAACAAGAGAAGTATCAGAAAATACATCTACTTTGGAAAAAATACAGTTATGAACACTATATATCTCAGAAGAATGATGTAGTGATTTTCTGTCTTCAAAGACAAGACGAGATCATAAGCAGCTCAGCTTTGTTACTAATAAGACTGAGATTTTAATTGAGGTTTAATGAAATGGAACTTGCACTGATGCTCTTAGAAAAATAGTCCACTTTCACTTCACAGTGAGGTTCAATTCTCATCTGCTGGCACTCGAGGGCAGCCAGCCCAAACCATTTGGTTGGTCTATACTTGGGAAGATCTGACAGCACTCTAAGACAAGAAGCTCATGTCATTAATTTAGGGTCAGTTATTAAAATGTTAATGAACCATCAGCCACTGTAGAGAGCCAGGACAAAAGGAGAATGGATAACAAACAGACTGAGTAAGAAACACTGTTGGTAGATGCAAGTGAGGCTCAGCTAAACAGGAATCTGTGAATCCTCTTGCTTTAGAGGAAATGACATACACATACCTTTTAAAGAGTGATGGATTAAAGAAAGGTTGATGGCTAAACTATGGCATTTTTTCCATTCCATTTACCTTCCTTCTCTGTACTCTAAGCCCAGACATGCCTTCAAACACTGTCTTTAGACACCTGTGTCTGAAGGCACCCACAACGTTTGTCATAAACATTCAACATTTTAGAACCCTACCCAAAAATTCAGAGGAGTAAACCTCATATGACTTAGAAAAATTATCCATTATACTGGCTGGAAGACTTATTTTCTTGGAAATGAGTAAATATTTTGATCTTTATATCCCCAGAAGCATTACCTTAGCACTTGAGGACTTGACCCTGATTATATGGAGTACTGTACTGCTTTCTGCCAGGCGTTCTGTAATTGTTATGTATATGTCAGTATGTTTTGCATTCTTATACAGACTATCTGGAAAAGTTCTATATATAAATAAGGCACATGGTTATTTTAAAATTGTTTGAGCAGAGGGTGAGACAAGATGAACTCTAGAGGTCTTTTCCAACCTCAGCCATTCCCTGTTATTTATCTCTAAATACAGAAATATATCTCTTCTTCAGAATGCCCTTCTGTAAGTCTTTGTTTTCTTGCATCACTCTCACTTCAGTCTCCTTTTCCTGGGGAGAAGTGTGCTGTGGAGTGAGGTTTCTAAGTGTGGCAGATTCACAGCCTCACAAAGAAGAAAAGTGAGGGAAGAAAGAAAGACAAAGCCCTTGACAGTAGAATAAAATGGAGTAGATTCAGTAACAACCAATCCAGCTTTGCCTTAATGCAGTTCAACACACCATCAAAACCAATCCCTGACAAACATGGGACAAAACTTCTGAACACAGAAGGACCCTTTGGCAGCATGGGACTGTAATGAAGCATCTGCTGTGCTGAATGCACAGACGTATAGCAGAGGTTGAGAAAGAAGTGGTTGAGGCAATAAAAAATACCTAGCAACCAACACACTGCTAAGAATTATCTACTACCTCACAAACCACAAAATGAACACCCTAGGTTTCCTGAGACACTGTGTAAGACACATAAGATTATCGACTTTCTTCTGTTCAGCAGTGATATCTTGGGACATATTGTGCAGGTTATTTGCTTTATCAGAACATGTGCCAATTAAAAAAATTTCTTAACATGTTACAGGACCTTATAGTGCCTTTACTAATTACTATAAGGGCCCATTACACTAATATTGAAGACATTAAAGAAGTCTACAGTGGCATGAAGACATTTGCAGAACACAATAAAGTGTAATATAGGGATCCCTCAGCTACTTCTGGGCAGACTGGTGTATCCCTAAAGCATGATGCTGTACCACCTACTGATTATAATGTGGATCCTGAGGGCAAAAGAGAAAACTTGAAACATAAAGACTTATCGCATCACTTCTGTCTCCACCAATTCAAAAAAATGAGTTTTCTATTCCAGATTTAACTTGCCTTCTTTGTATTGGCAAAGCCTTTTGTCATGTTAGCTTTCGATCTACACAGATGAAAATAAAGATGAATGCATTTATGAGAGCCAGAAACTTTTCAAATAGGGACCAATACTTTGGTCTGTGTTTGCACAGAACCTAACATAAGAAACAATGCAACCATGCTTGGAGAATCTAAACTTTGTCATATGAGAAATAATAATTGATATTGCAGTTATTCTGTGCTTTGTTTTAGAAGTATTATCTACTTTGCTCATAACATCAGTCATGTAGGTTTTTACTCAGTAGAGATGCATAAACAAAGATAAAGTAAAATAACACCTAACAATTTAGGGTTATTTCCAACCATGAACTTATGTTCCCAATGTACTTTTCACACTTATTTATTCTAGGGTAGGACGCAAAGAGTAAAAGAAAATATACCTCTTAGGTTTCCATACATTGAGATCTTTATCTATCAGCATTAACCTAGTGATTTAGTCAGCCCAGAGGGGTGCCAAGAACCTTGAGCAGCAAGAACAGAAAGCAGCCTCGAATAAGTGAAATAAGAGCTAACAAATGAAAACCTCTTAATGGAAGTTGGAAAGGTTGTCTCAGGCATGCTGGAAAGTTGTCAGAGAAAAAAGACACTTACTGTTCTTGACCAATAGTCACTATTTTAACTTAAGTTCCTAATATTGCAGAGAAAACTTTTGAAAATCTGGTAACCCCTTCACGTACAGTGACTCCCATAATCCAAAACCAGATTTGACACTTCTGGGCCACCATATTGCAGCCATGTCATGTAAAAGTAGTCTTCCCTCCACAACAACACGGAAAAGGTCTCATTGCCTCATGCACCCAAAGTTTTAGAGTAAAAAGAAAAACCTGAAGAAGTTTGAGTAACACAGGAGAATTATCCTATTTCACAAACATTTTGTTCCAGGTTACTAAAGACATTTAACTGGTTGCAGTCCCTATAGTGTCTAACAACATCATAACCTTCTAATATTTACCTGAATCACAAGTCTTCAAGACATAGAAATGTAAGTTTACATAATTTATAGGTGTTTCTTTTTTTAATATTTCAAATGGGTCTAGTTAATGATTTTACTACTGTTGAAGAATATTTAATAATCAAAGCATTGTTTTTTCTTGGGTTTTTTTTGTTTGTTTGTTTGTTTGTTTTTTTAATTGGTTATCACTTTTTTCTACAGAAGCACAGATATTTCACTAAAATTATTGACGGGAAGATATCTGAAATCCAGTGAGAAATCTCTGCACAGTGTAGTTACATCTACACCAATAAACTATGTGTACCCTGAAGCATTCCTGGACAGTGAGATAAGCTGACAAGGAATGACCTGCATCTATGCTAACGAACTGTCAGTCACCAGAATAGTTCAACAGCTTGGAAGCTGCCTTCTGTGATCCCTGGAATGGCCTAATTGCTATATCTTATCCAGGAACCCTCTGGGACAGTGCAGATGCAGTGGGCCAAAATCCCACCATAAAAAACTTCTGAAATATTACTAGTAGAGATATGTAACTTAGCATTCACAGATTCACAGAGTGGTAGGGGTTGGAAGGGACCTCTAGAGATCATCTAGTCCACTCCCCCTGCCAGATCAGGATCACCTAGAGTACATCACACAGGAACAAATCCAGGAGGCTTTTGAAAGTCTCCAGGGAAGGAGACCCCACCACCTCTCTGGGCAGTCTGTTCCAGTGTTGTCACCCTCACAGTGAAGAAGTGTTTCCTCATGTTCAGGTTGAACCTTCTGTTTCCCGTTGATGGCCATTGCCCCTAGTCCTGTCACTGGACACCACTGAGAAGAGACTGGCCCCATCCTCCTGACACCCCCCAATTAGATATTTATAATCACTGATAAGATCCCTCCTCAGCCTTCTCTTCTTCAGGCTAAACAGGCCCAGCTCTCTCAGCCTTTCCTCCTAGGGAAGGTGCTCCGGGCCCTTCATCTTCCTAGTGGCCCTGTGCTGGATCCTCTCCAGTATCTCCTTGTCCTTCTTGAACTGGGGAGCCCAGAACTGAACACAGGACTCCAGGTGAGGCCTCACCAGCACAGAGTAGAGGGGGAGGATAACTTCCCTCAGCCTGCTGGCCATGCTCTTCTTAATGCACCCCAGGATGCCATTGGCCTTCTTGGTTGTGAGGGCACACTGTTGGCTCATCGTCATCCTGTTGTCCACTAGGACTCCCAAGGTCCTTTTCCTCAGAGCTGCCCTTCAACAAAACAGCCCCCAACCTGTACTGATTCATAGGAGAAACCTGAATAAAAATACCTGATACTTTGTGAGTAATACAATTTCACTTCCTCTAGTACAGGATATAAAAGCTTTTGAAAATATACTTCTAATTGGAAATATTTTTGAGAAAATAGAGATAATTTGAATATTTTTTAAATTATAATCTATTTTATTTGTAATTGAATTAAAGTTACTTCATGGTTACTGTACCACGCACTTCATACTTCCATTTTTTTTCTATTTTCAGTGTGAAATTGTCTCATATAATGCATCAGTGTCTCTGCTCTGGGTGAAAGGAGATACTGTATCATGCGCATTTCACTCTGGGAGAGCATCATGGGAAAGGTGTCTTTGTAGGGAGCCAGACCAGTATAAGTATGAGATAACTGCAGTAAAACTGCTTTAAGATTCTATGGCACAATCTTCTATATGTGGGATTTGTCCTAGAAAATTAAAATGTTCTGTATGAAGAAATTTTCATTAAAGGTCTGTTTGAAGTTCTGACAGACAGGTTTTATTGGAGACTTTTTGATCTGCTTTAACCAAAGAATTTATATTATTGAAAACTCAGATTTGACATTTCTCATGATAATCACCCAGACTGATTTTACATGTTTTTGCTTGATCTGATATTGGAATTTCTTTTTTGCTAACACTTACTGTGGTGGGCTGACCCTGGCTGGGTGCCAGGTGTCCACCAAAGCTGCTCTATCACTCCCCTTCTCAGCTAGACAGGAGAGAGAAGATATAACAAAAGGCTTGTGGGTTGAGATAAGGACAAGGATATCACCCAGCAGTTACCATTATAGGCAAAATAGACCTGAACTGGGGGAAAGAAACTGCATTTATTAACAATGCAGTCAGGCTAGGGTAATCAGGACTAAAACCAAAACTTAAAAACACCTTCCTCCCACTCCTCTTTTATTCCTCAGTTTAACTTCACTCCCAAGTTTTCTACCTCCTTCCCCAGAGCAGCACAGAAGCACAGGCAGTGGAGGTTGTGGTCAGCTTCATCACACACTGTCTCTGCTGCTCCTTCCTCCTCATGGGGAGGACTCCTCACACTCTTCCCCTGCTCCAGCATGGGGTCCCTCACATGGGACACAGTCCTCCATGAACTTCTCAGATGTGAGTCCTTTCCACAGTCTACAGTTCATGAACGGCTCCAGCATGGGTCCCTCCCACGGGGTGCCATCCTTCAGGAGCAGCTTGCTCCAGCCTGGGTCCCCCCAGGGTCACAAGTCCTGCCAGCAAATCTGCTCCAGCCTGGGCTCCTCTCTCCAGGAGCCACCGGTCCTGCCAGGAGCCTGCTCCAGCGTGGGCTGCCCATGGGGACACAGCCTCCTTTAGGCATCCCGCTGCTCTGGTGTGAGGTCCACCTTGGGCTGCAGGTGGGTCTCTGCTCCCCCATGACCCTTCATGGATGCAGGGCACAGCCAACCTTACCATGGTCTGCACCACGGGCTGCTGGGGAATCTCTGCTCTGGAGCATGGAGTACCTCCTCACCCTCTACACTGACCTTGGTGTCTGCAAGGAAGTTTCTTTCACTTAGTTTTACTCCCCTCTTCAGTTTCAGTGGTGCAGGTTTTTTTCTGCCTTTCTTAAACAAGTTATCCCAGATAACCATCATTGATGGTCTTGGACTTGGCCAGCAGTGGGTCTGTCTTGGGACTGGCTAGCATTGGCTCTGTCAGACACAGGGGAAGCTTCTGGAATCTACTCACAGAAGCCTTTCTTGTAGCTCCCCCGCTACCAAAACCCTGCCATGCAAACCAAATGCACTGCTATAAACATTTTTATTTTCAGGCTGACTCTCTTCCCCCACTGCTGACTTCCACCACAGACTGCACAAAATACAGATCACAGTAAAAAAAAGTTATATAAAATATTATTTCTATCTCTTATTTTATTGCTGATGCTGTCAATAGCAGCATTTTTCTTCAAAATGATAAGAAAGTATATAAAATATAAATTATAGGCTTCATCTAAAGCTGTTTACCATAACATCTAAGCAAGAATTTCATATTAATTATGAAAAAGAAAATCACAAAACTGTCACTTAAACTCCAATACATTAGTCTGCATGAAATCAATAAGCCTTATTAGTTCCACTGATTGAGATTATATTAGCATGTGGTGTTTATAAAATGATCTAAAAACATAATACTGATGCAATTTATGTATTTATTTATTAATCTTGGACTCATGCTAAAAGCTGCTTCTACCTTCAGCTGAAGGAAGGCCATATATTTTCTTTCAAGCTACTGCTTGGCTGCATTCAATTTGCAGGACCAATAGCTGGTCACCTGTAGAAGGAGGAGGCTGAAACAGAAATCTGAGAAGTATCCAAGAGCACTCAAAGACTCTTCCAGATGTCCAACAATTAGTTGTCTTATTGAAAGCCAGGGGTTCAGATCTCACATGCAAGCTGTAGCCCTTCCTTGTCTGTTCTTTTGTTTGTGTAATCAGAAATTAGACAATATCTTTAGTAAAAATCTTTACAAATTCACAATTCAGTATCTTTCAGTCAAAAGCATAATTAGGAAAGAAATCAGCATGCAGCAGTAGTGTACTTACAATTTAGAGTGTATGTGAAGGAGGAAATGTAATAAAACTGGCCAGGAATATAAACAGAGCTTTTTTTGACTGTTTAGAAACACCAAGGAAGTAAAAAATATATAAGCCACAATATACTAATTTTAAAGTACAGTAAGCTGGGACCTGTGATTCGTTTGATCACTGCTACAAAGTCTCCGTTGAAAGAAAGGGAGTGTTAATGAATTTAAGCCACGAAGGCAAGAAGAAGGGCAATATGTTTGTCTGGAAAAGAGAGACTCCAAGAGGGAAGAAAAAGAGGAGGGAATTGGCAGGTCTTAAAGCTGAGGAAAGCTTAAGGTTATTGAGGAAGAGGAACTCTAAACATAAAGAATACAATCTGAACACATATTTTTTGTCCACACAAAGTTTTCACATGTAGCAGATCCAGGGATCATTCACTAATTCCTTTCACTTTACTATTTACTTGTCACTTGGCTGACAAAAGGTCCATTTATTTGATGCATTTGTGTTTTATAATTTAATATAATAAAATTAAGTTCATGTTTTCTGTGGTTAAATGTAGAAAGCTGAAATGGAAACTGAGCATTACTTGCATGTCTGTCGTGGTTTAAGTCCGGCTAGCAAAATACCATGAAGCTGCTCTCACAAATTCCCCTCCCCTCCTCCAGTGGAGGGGAAGAATCAGAGGAAAAAGAAATAAGGAAGCTTGTAAAATTGAGATAAGAACTATTTACTAATTAAATCTAAATCAATATATACAGGTACTACTGCTAATAAATACTTAAAATAGTAGAAAATGAAACATATAGTACAATATATACAATATGATACAATACGATACAATTTCCCACCATCCACTGACCAATGCACACCCAGATGTTGAGGGATGAAAATCAGACCCAGAGAGCCCGAGAACCACAGCCCAAGAGCGATTGCAGCCCGAGAGCCGCGGCCTGAAGGCCGGAGCCCGGGAGCCTACGCAGCAGATTCCGAGCAAACCTTATCACTGATAACATGGCCAGAAAACTCAAAACAACCCACCAGCTCCCACATGAACGAGCCAGCACAGGAGTTGGCAAAGCAGCTAACGCAGGAGAGTTAGCAAGTGCCCGGAGAGATGAGCAAGGGAGTAAAGGAGAGAGAGAGAAGGGAAGAGTAATGGCTACCGGACCCTCTTCCCCACCCAAAGAGACCGGAACATGACGGACTATGGAATGAAATACTTCCTTGGTTAGTCTGGGTCAGCTACAGTATCCGAAGTGGACAAAAGACCTTGAGTTCAGTACAGGCCATCCCCAGCACCAGCTGAGGCTTTATCAATGTTTTCACTTACTGTCCAGCAACATAGTTCCCTGGCAACCAGAGTAAAGGGAGTTAACCCTTCCCTGACTGAACCCAGCACAATGTCATTTTAAAATGAATATCAAATACCTCCTGCAAAGATGACAAACTATACTTTTTTCATTGTGGACTTTAGGTAGTACTTCCACACGCTAATGTAAAGCCTTCCTACTTCCAAAAAAACCCCTGTTTAATTAATACTAGAGGAAAACCTGAAGGTATCACACTGTTACAAGTAGTTGAAAATCAATAAAGGATGCAAGATTTCTCCAGAAACACTGATAATTCTTGTAGTACTTCTGTCTTTATAGAGGAATAAGTGAGATAGATGACTTTGTAGTTTACTAATGGGGTAGAATAGGGCAGTTGCAGGGATTTTTCATTTCAACTCTACTATATTAAAATATTACAGTGAGTTTATTTCTATAACTTGATTCAGATTTATTAAACTTAATGTATAAGTAAATCTTGACTGTTTTCTCTTTCTTCTGCTTTTATAACAAGAAAGGAATTGTGTGTTTCCCACAAAATGAAAAATACAGTTCCTGTCCTCCTCTATTTTTAACACCATTTCTTTGAAGAACTTGTTCTGGGAAATCTGTTAATTGAAAATACTGACAGGATCCCCAGAAGGCAAAAATCCAACTGAAAATTAGTCTAAAGTTTTACTGAAATATCAGAAGTTCTTGAAACTAATTAACTTCTCTTTGCTGAATGCATGTTAATGGAATGAAACTGTTCCATTCACCACTTCAACATAGCTGAATAGCTTTCTAATAGATTTTTTTCTCAGTAACTGTTATCATATGAATATCTTGCTAGCCTCACTCTTCTTGAATAGATCTACAGACTAGTAGCAGTAGTTAAGGATTTATTAATTGGAAAGAGAAGAAAAAATAAAAGTAAAAGATTCCCATCAAGACGTGCATATTCCTTTGTCTACCTTCCTTCTTGAGTTCCTTTTGTCCTTTTTTGTTCTTTTTCCTTTTTTCCCCTCTGGGTAGGGGGCAGGTGTTTGTGTTTTTGAAGGACTGAAGGCCCTTCCTAGCAAAAAGATCTAGTTTGAAAAGCTTAGTAGGTGCTGATGGCATGAGTTGTGTTTTACTCTGTGCACAGAGTAGCTTACTGCTGCACAAAAGCTGAACTGTAAGGCTCCTTACTGTGCATAGTGCTGATCTCAGGCCCAGAGTACAAATTAGCATCTGTCACATGTTCAAGGCACCCTAAATTAAACCAAGTATTTAATCAATTGTTAATTTCAAAGCCAACTTAAGGAGGTTTTACATTTGCTCTTTGATCTCAACAAGCATGATTTTAGGAATTTTAGGATTTTTTGTTTGTTTTAAATCTCACCTCCTAAGAAACATTTCTTTCTGTTCATGCTGCTGGCTGTAGAGTAGATCAAGCAAAGGTGGGGTATTAGCTCTGAGATGGCCCCAAGCACCCCACAACTCAGGTCAGACTCAGCCAAACCCCCTAAAGAAAGTCTGAGCCACATGCAGTCATGTAGTTTATCTGGGCTGACCCTCTCCAGAAAGCTCCCAAACGTGGCTTGTGGCAGTGAGTTTTGGCACATTTTTGAGCATTCCTGATGTATCTAAGGGGTCAGGCTTGGTTTTGGGAGCAGAAAGACATGCTTACCTGCCAGAGCAGAGTGCAGAATATCAGTAAGTAGCTGTGTCAAATGTTTTGAGCCAAACTGCTACATTCCATAATGAGAATTTGGAGGATTATTTTGTGTCTGGTTCCAATAGATCCCTAGGCCATTTAATCTTATCCGTCATTGTCTGGAAAGGATTGTGTTACTGAGACACAAAGTAAATATCCATCAGTTTATCTCAGGGATACAGTGAACTTAAACCATTTATGAAAGATACTGTATTTACAGCTGAAATCAAATAATTGATCTATGTGTAGTTTACATCTGTTTCACTTTTCATGAAGTTCATCTTGCAGTAAAACAAGTTAATTAACCAAATGAGGATTATTAAAATATTTGTTTAAATATTAAATAATTTGCATTTAATAAGTATAATGCTTTTGTCCTTCTAGTACAGCATTACTTGTTATATATTTATTATGCTGCAGCCTATTTTCCTGGCAAAAATATTTCATTAGCCAGACTTCATTGACCTCCAACCTTTCTTCTCATCAAGTATGAGCTCACATTACAAATATGATCATTTTAAGTTCAGGGAAAAAAAAAAAAAACCCACACCAAAAAAACACCAAAAAACCTCCTACAAACCCCCAAACCCAAACAATAAAACCAACCTCAAAACCAGAAAACCAAACAAACCCTTGAGCAACCTTTTTTTTTTCAAATGCTTTCAACTGGATATCATTTAGGAATAGTTGTTTATTAATAATAATTCTTGAAATATGCTGAGATGACTGGGATATAGTCTACATCTGTAATTGTAATTTGAGTGCTGTCTCAGGCTGTCTGCAGAATAGCAGTGTGCCTTCTGATGATAATTTAGAAATGGAATGGACCAAACCTAAGTAAGCTCCTTGTTTAACAGTATTAAATACACGAGCAGCTACAGTTTGTGTGCCAAGCAGCTTGGACTTTAGCTCAGACAAGTCTTGATCAGACAAAAGACAGGAAGACGCAAAGATGGAAGTGACTCATCAGAGGTTATATGGCAAAATGAAAAAGTAAAGGTCTTTTCAATCCCCTTTCTCAGGTCACTAAGCTCCACTGACCTTCTCATTGGAAATGTATTCTGGTCTTTGGATTTGATAATGTCCTTTCAGAGCATGGGATGATGTCAGTTGATTAATGTTGCAGGCAGAAGATTGCAAGATCACCCAGGGTTAATATGATAAACAATTAGAGAGTTTAGGATGCAGCAGAAATCATATTGTCTGACAACTCTCTAATTGCCATGGTGGTGTAACTCTAAAACAACCTCTCTGTCCAAATGCATGCAGTCTGCCTCAGCATCAATAATAATTCACGTCACTGCTGTCAGACATAAATATTGCTGATCTCAAGGCCACTGAAATCATCCTGAACCAATAGTTACAGCCATCAGCGAGAGAAACACAGTGATAGAGGAGACAACACACAGAGAGCAATTCTCAGTTTGCGTTCGCCACCAAAGAAAGCCCTCTGTGACTTCTAGTTAAGTTAGTCATGAAAGAGAATACTGACCATAATGCCTAGAACTGAGTTTCTAACTCTGCATACTGGGAACCCCAGCAAAATTTTTGTGTTTTAGATGCACTGGGACTTCACAGATCTCAATGAAGTTAATGACTGAAAGTACATCCGGTCAAAAATACAGAATTGCGCGCTACAGTAATGCAAGCTGCTCCCTCCTCTTGAACCAGATTTTGAATGAGGCAAGAAGGGCCCAAAATATGGTCAGCACACGTGACAGGAAGACTGGAGATGGGAACATTCAGAAAAGGGCCTCAGGGAATGCAACATGGAGTGTATTGACACAGGGATAAAGGAACAGAATGGACTTTACAGTAATGGGTACAAAGAGGTCAGAGAAAACAGCTTTAGGAGTCAGTGGTATAAGAATGCACAACATCAGCATCTCTGTTCTTCATCCACTTCAGACCTATTAAGTCAGTGTAATCATTCTCCAGTTTTAGTGATGTGTCGGTTTATACAGTGTCTAATGAGCTACAAATTCAGGTTTAGAATATCTTTGCCATATCTGCACCATAAAAATAATAACATCAGTAAAAGAGAATGAGAAACAGCTTTCTTCAAAATCTGAAGTTAATAAACACTGTCCAGGTTTATTTAATTTAACCAGGGTATTTTCTTTAGGTTTTTAATGCTTCTTAAACAACTTGCTAATTTTAACATTAGGAAATAAAAACTTCTTCAAAAGCTGAAATTGAAAAAATAATTGTGTTTGTTGAATTTAAATTTGTTTCTTAGCTGAAGCAAGGTTTTTGTCAGTTATTTAATGAGCTCAACCTCATTTTTGAATAAACTATTCATGCAAAAGATGCACTATGTCAAAGTTCAAAGACAATAACATCCCAGGTTAAAGGAGGCAGTGGTATCATGGCAAACCCAGGACAATTTCAGAAAATTCTCATATTTTAAAAGCCTCAGTTTCTGTGAACTTACCTAACATGGATCTGAGGTAAATATGAACAATGAAATCTGCTGATTTCAGATCAAATTATTTAAGTATCTCTACATGGGGGAAACAAACAAACAAACAAAACACCAAAAAACCAAACCACAAATACCTTAAAAAATGAAAATTTATTTTATATATATTTATTTCCATCAGTTCCCTCCAAGACCCAAACAGTCATTCTGTCATTCTAATTGATAAAATGATAAGTTTGCAAATAGCCACCTGACAATGTCTCTCAGATGTCTTCATTATCACAAATGTTTAACCAGGGAGTGATGGGAAACAGTTTTAGCAAGATGGCATGATTTCGTGCTAGAAAAGTGTTGATTATCTGTTAAATTTTTTAAATAAGGAAGTGCACATTTATTGTACACATATAAAGTATCACCAGTATTTTTTCCACCAGGAAAGGACTGAAGTCGAGAACCACAATTTTCAACAGATTATTAATAAAATTAAGTGTAAACCAGACAGAAGTTAGTCACATTTTTGGTGACTGTTTCACAAAGTGAATGCTACTACTACTACTACTACTACTACTACTACTACTACTACTAATAATAATAATAATAATAATAATAATAATAATAATAATAATGTCATTTAATTTAAAGTGGAAATAGATGGCTTGCTGTCAGACTGGATGCAAACACTTCTACGATAATGGTAAAAAGTTATGACAGAGGACATCCTTTGAGTTAAAAAATTAATTGTTTCTGACAAGCTGTCAAGTTGTTAACACTAACATGCTCTAAAACTAAAAATTTATATACCCAGAGACCAAGATTCACACTTGATTGTACCTGACTATGAGGTTTTCAATTCTGTAATGATTTTTGGCACTGGAAATATGCCTGTAAGGTTCAAACACTTTAGAGAAAAATTGCCTGGCAGATTTTCTGCAGGCTTGTTTGATTACAAGATCAGAGTGAATTGACTGGAGATGTTGGCAGCTGGTTTAGGTCCTTGTTTAAAAACTTTGAGAACATTCTGTCAAAGATCATGAAAACTTATAAGCAAGTGGTAAAGCATCACTGAGAATATCTTTCTTTATCCTGGATGTTGTCTTGGGTCATAAAAGCCATTCTGTTTGAGCCCTTATTGAGCTATGGGAGTTAGACAATTTCACAGAAAAAACTCCACCCAACAAACCCAAGTAGCTTCAATTTTTCTTGAGTATGAAAAAAATAGTAAGGGTTTATCAAGACAAAATGTGGTATTTATAGCTAAGGAAATACATGGACTATAAACTGTTCTAGGTTTCCACTTTCCACTTAGAATTGGAACAAAAGGATTTTAGGTACAGGACATTTTATTAGGTAAGGACATTTTCTTTTAACTTATTATCTTAACTTACTAGTGTTATATTTGATGACTTTTGTAGACTTTAGACATTTCAGCAGGAGTTGGATTGTGTCACCAAACCTCTGCTTCTTTTTTAAAAACTCATTCAGAAAAACTCAAATTTGAGTAATAAGAATGTTTAGGAACCCAAATCCTAGTAGAATTATGAGGACTAGAGCTTCAGTCTCAGGCATCCTTAAATTTCAGAGATCTTTAGATTTACAGGAATGTTATCAGTGTAGTAGTTTTTAGATGGAAGCTTCATCGGTAACTAGTCATGTGAAAGACTCTCCAGTGTGTCAGCTCTGCACTGACAGAAAACACAGACTTCATTATTTCATTAATCTCTCTGGACCACATGCATCTTATTACTGTAGTAGAAACTGGTCCTTGAAACTGCTCTTCCCCTTGGAGGAAATAGGGACCAAGTGTCTAACTGTTTGTTATGTGGCCTTCCCACTACCTTCTTAAACTGAGCAATATTAGCAGATATGGTGATCACCTCTAGTAGGTCACTTAAATGTGACCAAAAACATCGCAAAGCAGCAAGATTCAATTTATAGCCTTACATGATCAATGTGAATGCCTTGCTCCATAGTAGAAGCTTGACGTAAGAGCCATGCCTCTTTTTTCCATCATAAACTTGCAATTTCAAAAATTATTTCTCAATAAAGACCATGCAAAATTAAATTTAATAATTTTTGATCAGGAGGAAAAAATGGGAAAGTTTTTATGAATACACTTGCGGAGAGACAGCTTTTAAATGATATAATATTGCACTATTGGTGGCCACAGCTTGAACTTAAAAAACCCCCACAGTGTCAAATTTTCCAAGCTGTCCTGAAGCAGACTCAAAATCCATTCCTGACTTCAATAGCACAGCATGTTATCTCAAATACATGCATTTGTGAACATAATTTTGGTTGCTTTTTATTAGATTTAAGCCCACCAAAATTCCAGGTATATAAAAAAAATTACTATGATTTTTAATATTCACAAAACTTTAAAATATCCCATATTTATTTGCTCATCATGACTAGGAATGGCTGAGAAATGGTATCTCCTGTGAACAGGTTAATCTGGAAACTTCTGTCATGAGTTGGGAGATATTTACAAAATTACCATAAATAAAGTATGAACTTAAAAATCATTAAAGAAAACCATAATGCTTATGACTGACTGACACAATTATTGTGTGTATAAAACATTGTTAAAGATGCATCAAAGGAGCTCCTGTATGTATTGAGATTGCTTTGAATGCCAGTCACTGTAAGAATGAAGTACATTAAAAGTGACAAAAACAACCAACAAACCTTTAATGCTTTGTCATAGATTGCAACATTCTGGTGTTTTCAAAGAATCATTTGGTATACAAGCCACCAATGACTGAAAAGGGTGTGCTGTACCAAGAACTATAAATATTTTCAATGCAACACATTTAATACCGTTCTGTGTAAGACTTTCTGAGGGGAAGGATATTTCATTGGTGATAACGTAAAAAAGTCCTTGTCTGTGATTTAATGACAATAAAGTTTGATGAAGCTTTTAATTCTGCAAGGAGATGATATAGATGTTTGAGAAGATGAAGGGAAGAGTAAAACACACACAAGTGATGAAAGAAGCCATGATATTTTGATGTAACTTTCTTACCCTGACCCCACAGTGGGAAACCACTTGTAGTGCAGTGAACACGCTGGAAGGAAGGGATGTCATCCAGAGGGACCTGGACAGGCTGGAGAGGTGGGCCTCTGCTAACCTCATGGAGTCCAACAAGGCCAAGTGCAAAGTCCTGCACCTGGGTTGGGGCAAACCCAAATACAAGTACAGGCTGGGTGGTGAATGGAGCGAGGGCAGCCCTGAAGAGAAGGCCTTGGGGGTACTGGTGGATGAAAAGCTGAACATGAGCCAGCAGTGTGTACTGGCAGCCCAGAAAGCCAACCGTATACTGGGCTGTATCAGGTGAAGTGTGGCCAGCAGGTCGAGGGAGGGGATTCTCCCTCTCTACTCTGCTCTTGTAAGACCCCACCTGGAGTACTGTATCCAGCTGTGGAGCCCTCAGCACAAGAAGGATATAGATGGGTTGGAATGAGTCCAGAGGAGGCCACAAAGATGATCAGAGGGCTGGAGCACCTCTGCTATGAAGAAAGGCTGAGAGAATCAGGCTTGTTTAGCCTGGAGAAGAGAAGGCTTTGGGGACACCTTATTGCAGCCTTCCAGTACCCAAAAGGGGCCTACAAGGAAGCTGGGGGGGGGGGGGGGCTTTTTACAAGGGCCTGTAGCGACAGGACAAGGGGTAATGGGTTTAAATTGAAAGCAGGGAGATTTAGATTAGCTATCAGAAAGAAGTTCTTCATGGAGACGGTGGTGAAGCACCGGAACAGGTTGCCCAGAGAAGCTGTGGGTGCCCCATCCCTGGCTGTCTTCAAGGCCAGTCTGGATGAGGCTTTGAGTAACCTGGTCTAGTGGAGGGTGTCCCTGCTTATGGCAGGGGAGTTGGAACTAGATGGTCTTTAAGGTCCCTTCCAATCCTAACCATGCTATGACTCTACAATTCTATGAAACCCAGAATGAGGTGTTCCCTGGAGTATTAAATACAACATATGGAAATAAAAGAGTCAGATGAAAAGGGCAAAACCTAGAAAAATCCGTGAAGTATGAATGAATCCAATATCATTTAACCTAATAACTGTAAATTAACCTTTGCCCAACTTCACGGAAGTCTCATCATCAGTATTTCATTATTCTTTTTTTCTGTTGTTACAGCCTTTGAATCTTGTTCTGCATAACAATGAAGGAGATATTATATTTACATTTAAAGAAGTAAAAATGGATTCTCTGAGTCATATGACTCCATTGGAAAGAAGAAAAATTGTTCAAATAATAAAACGTGATAATTACGGCCCTCATCAACATATCAATCTTACTCTGCAGTCTTCCTTATGTATTGGGCCAGAATGAATGAAGACATTCTTAGGTTAGTAATTGTCCACTTGCTTCACAGCATCTCCACCTACCTAGATGTAGTGGGGAAAGATAACCAACTTGCCATGCCAAACCAATACCATACATTTGCTACCAAGTTTGCAGATAGCCCCTTTTAATGAAATACTTCTCTATAGCCCAATTTAAAAAATGTATGAAATTTCACCAAAAGGTTCTGTTTACTTTTAATGTAACTTATTTTAAGTCTTAAGGATGAGCCATTTTTTTATGAGGCTTAAAAAAAAAGATTTAAAGGCCATAGGAAAACAAACAAACAAAACAAAAAACCCACTGTAAGATTCCTCCAAAGGTCAGTAAAATTTGATTTTTTCTAACTCCTATTGCTTTAAAACACTCTTGTTGACCTCAAATTTGAACATAGCACATTCACTTTAAGAAAAATGAGCAAAAAAAATCCTGACTTTCATACAACAGAAGTTTCCAGTACTGTATCACAGAATAAAAGTATATCATGAGTAATATGGTCCAATCCTGGACCAAGATCCACTGGAGAAAATAGGAGCATGCAGAACTGGAACACGTATTCCCCTGAAGCTTTGCATCTGTATGCACACAGGAAATCAGTGTCAAACCAAACCAAAATGTCTGGTATAATTTTTGCAGCTGAAAAATTTCAGTAGCATCCATCTTCTTATCTATTTTAGATACATAGAAATAGATGAAAAAAAAAAAATGGGTTTTCTCTAAGCTTGTAAGGAAGCAGGGGTGTTTTAGCTGTGCTCTGCTTTGAACAAACTCCCATGTTATTTGGTCAGAATTGGTTGGTGAACCCACAGACGTAACCTATAAAGTTGCACAGGAGCTGACAAAGTCTCTGGCAGTGAGTGTAAAAACATAGTTTTTCTTTTGTTCTCTGATGTGAGAATTCCCCATGACCACAGGAAAGCTAAGGATAAGGATAAAAGATTACTGTCACCATAGCAGTGCCTGCCATGACACAGCCAGCTCCCGGATCACTTTCCCTGTGGAGCAGCCTGTTCCTGATGGTCCCAAGCAGGGGGGCAAACCTGAACTTTTGGTCAGTGGGAGTTGGGGTTACATGTACTGGTAGAACATAAAGGTATTTAGGAACTCTGGAGAGCTGTCCCACTCAACTGTTTAATGATCATTCAGTTTACAAACCATTAACTGGTGAGCACATGCCCTTTCTTTAATAAACTGTGCCCAGTTTTCTGATTAACATTTCTTCTTATTATTGCAGTTTTGCTTTTTAAATATGTTTGAATTTCAAGGGGTATTTAAGGAAGTAATTAAAAATGGAAGTACTTTAAAGTCACCACACCATATCCCATTTCACACCTCTCCATACACTGAAATGGAGCCCATAATTTTCAAGTAGAATTGGCCTACACTTGAAATAGCTGTGTTCATCAGTTAAAAAAAAAAAGAGAAAAGGAAAAAGAAAAAAAAAAAGGATTTCTGCATCTAGCTTCGCAGGAATACATAGCTGTAAAAAATCCCTAAACTTCACATAGATACTGGCCTAACTCTTCCTTCAAATGTTTTGTATTTTTAGACATGCCTTAGAAAAGACGGAACACAGAAAGGAGAATATCAGAGTGATTTGAATCACTCATCACGGTGCAGAAACTCTAATGGTGTTCATATAAAAGGATCTTAACCTGCAACCTTGAAGACACTTAATTCGGGGAGGTAGATGTAGGCAGTCCTTCTTGCTGTAAGGAAATGGAGATGTAAAAAATGAAATAATTTCCTGATAGAAGACGGTACTGTAATGAAGGCATTTACTCATAGCATTAAAAATGAGGTTTAAGAGTATGATTTCAATACTGACTAGTGGGAATGCAAGGAAGAAATTACTTCTTATGCTTCTTTCTGTTCTAACATGAGTCTGTTTACTTAGTTGGATCTATTCTCCTTATTTCTGGTAAAAAGAAAGTTCATCATATTGAGAAAAGAAGGCAAGGATTAGAGTTTATTTATATGACCTCTTGAAAGAAGACAGGTTTGTTCTCTTCATAAGACTAACAATTAAGACTGGTTTATATATATTTTTTAAAAGAGCTTGCATAAGATTTTTTTGGAAAAATTAATAACATCTTCATCCTGAGTTTCTTGGAAGGATTTTTTGTTGCTTTATTCATAAACACGATTAAAAATTATTTTGTATGTGTTCTTCTGGAAAAATCCTTTGTTGGTTAAGCTGTAAATTGATAATCAGATTGAAGTAACTTTTTTTTTTTCCCTCCAGCTAGATAGACTGAAGTTTTATTTAACAAAGTATCTGGTGTCATAAACAGAATAAAATTTTAACTTCAGCCCTCCCAAAAAACAGGAAACTTACTGTGCACCTGAAGAATGGGGTTTTCAGAAGTGACATATTTCAGAAGTGGCCTTCATTAATTTCAGTTGAATTTTGCAGATCACAAAAACCTCGAAACAGAAAGCTCCTGCCACTAAGTCCAAAGTCTCCAAGCTTTATAGAGATGCTACTTCCATTTGTTATACTAAACAACAACAAAAAACAAAACAAAAACAAACAAACAAACAAACAAACCAAACGAAAAAACCCCACAAAGCTAAAATATTAATAGCACTATGGCAGTCTTGCCTTTAAAAGTGATCTTAGGATTTAAGTAATTATCATCAATAATATTATACAATTCAGTGAACCCAACATATATTCCTGTCATTAGCCACAAGATAGAGGGAAGAAACCACTTGTCTTTCCTACAGCAGTTCATGATCACACTTCCCAGTATGGGAGATAAGTTTCCATAAATACTAGAACTAGAATACATAGAACTATTTGTGAGGTAGAGATGTAAGCACCAAAATTGCCATGATCATCTTCTGAAACATCTCCCTACCTCTTTAGTCATTCTGAATTCCCAGAGTCTTTTGCCTTAACAGTTGAATATTATTACATTTAATCTTCCTGCTTATAGCTGCCCTCTGCTTGATACCATTACTTTGCTTTATTAAGACAACAGGAACCCCCTGTTCCTATTTCAGGCTCTTATTTTCTATACTTTTTTTTTTTTTTTTTTTTCTCCAAGGATTTGATTCATGACAGTTTTGGTCTTTCCTGGTTTTTTGAGTGAAACCAGTTACATCATAACACCTAGCACTGGATACCATTTACTGCATTCAGATGGAAAAGTAACTATTTCACACATTTTTCCCTCCATTCAAAATATTTGATGACTAATTTTTAAGAAAGCAGCACCGCAAAAACACAGATGAAAGGGAAGAAATATTTTCCAGACCTGGAAAATCTTTATTCATTTTGAAGCCAATGCCCACAATCAGGAACACCAAATGACATGGCTTTTAGTATATATTCCCACATTTCTCTGGTCTCTTTTCTCTTATTATTTATTGAGATTGAAGGCAAGGCATGATAGGTTTTTCATTTATATTGTATATTTCTGTAGATTACATATAACAAAATTATCTCTGATCTTGCTAAACAATAAATATTTGGCCAACAACACATTAAACTACCCTAAATGTACCAGATAACAGCTCCCACTAACAACAATTGCAAATATTGATGCTTGACCTCATTACAATTTTGCTTTTGGCATGTCAGTCCTTCTCTCCCTCCTCCCCCAGCATTCAGTGTGTGCATGAATAAATAATATACTACTAGCTATGAGTCAGCTTAGTGAAGATGATTCAGTTAGATACAATTCTGAATTGGGGATAAGCACAGTACTTTTTGGTATTAGCAATCTTGGGAATGGTCATAGTGAAATTTTGGTACCAAACATGAAAGTGTCCCATGTCATTCACAAGTCCAGGTTCTTTTGCTGCATCAGGAGCAATGTTCTCTGCTATTCTTCCAACAAATACATGATGATGCTTACATGGATCTATGTTAGTAGGAGAGGAAAAATTAAAAAAAATAATAACTATACATATGTAAATGGAACTTCCACAATGATTAAATTATTCTTTCTATAGGGCGAAAAACCCCACAAACAAAAAAAGCTCCTACTTTCAGTTTCTCCTAGCTCTGGTGAGGTTGAAGTTAACTTGCTAGGGCTTTCCAAATTTACTAATAAACTTCCAAAAAGTAAATATGACCCTGATGTCATGTTGCAAGATATCATTTCACTAAATTCCCCATATCTAAGGAGTTTGGAGGAAGAAAACTAGGCTGTTTTACATTGATTTTTGAAGCTAACTACTGCGCATATCTGTGGCAAGTAATATAAAAAATCCAGCTAAATAAATTCACTACTGGCTAGTTTTTTTTCAGAAAAGGTAGAAAGCAACAGACCAGATGCATCTGCACCACTCAGGAGAACTTTGAAGGACTTAATTGCATTTTTTCATGTCTGGATAATAATTGTCATATTTAGTTTTTTGTCTACTGAGGAAGTTTAAAGAAAACAAGTTCAGCTGGAGATATGTGAGTAAACGCTGTAGACAGAAGATAACAGAACAGATCTTATAGAAAGATATGTCAAAACATATGGAAGACTTGGACATAATTAGAGACAACCAACATGGCTTCACCAAGGGCAAATCATACCTCACTAATCTAGTGGCCTCCTACGATGGAGTAAGGACATCAATCAACGAGGGAAAAGTTATGGTTGTCATCTGCCTGGACTTCTGTAAGGCCTTTGATATGATCCCCCAAAATATTCTTTCTGCCTAGGGCAGTGGTTTAAAACTGAAAGAGGGTAGATTTAGATTGGAAATAAGGAAGAAATGTCATTTAGGATGAGCGTTGTGACACACTGGAACAGATTGCACAGGGAAGTTGTGAATATCCCATCATTAGAAGTGTTCAAGTTCAGGTTGAATTGGGTTTTGAGCAGCCTGAGCTAGTGAATGCTGTCCCTGTCCATGGCAAGCCAGTTGGACTAGATGAGTTTTAAAGGTCCAGTCCAAACGAAACCATTCTTTGATCCCATGAAATTTAGCTTCAACACAATATGTTGTAAGCACAATAGAATGGACAGATTGAACTGCACATCTATGTCACATGTATCTGCTGCAGGTAAACCCTCAGAAAGCTGTATAAAATGATGGAACTGCAAAGAGGATGAGGAAGTAAATAACACAAGACATAGAAAATAATATTTTGAGTCCTGTAACATTTTAGTCTAAAAGGTATGTCACATCTGGTCTTCTATGCATGACTGACTGCTTTGGGTCAGCCTGTCAAAGACATTTGGCACCTTATTGAATTTACGTATTAGGTAACAACTGAAGGGTTGCTAAGATCAACTGAAAATCTTCTCAGCTTTTAAGATGTTTCCAAAAAGTCTGGCAGGTATCTATCTGTATAATCAGGAGCATAAGCAGCTTTGAAAATATATGCCCTTCACCCATATCAGTGTGTGTGTGTGTGTGTGTGTTGCTCTAAACCAGATTTCGAAATTTTTTTTGTTGATTTCAAAAACATCAACAGCAGGCAGAAATGGTCAAACAGAACAAGTAGTAACGTGAAAGATGTATGCAGTTCTTAAGGAACCAGGGAGATGATATGATGGCAGAAACAATGTTTTGGCTGCTATTGAAAGAAAGAAAAAGTAAAGATGAATAAGCAAGAAGTGAGAAATATAGCATAAAAACTGTTATATGTAAAGGTTACTACACACAGAAGCTCTCACTATTCAAACTGAGCTGCTTATCTTGGAGCATGTTTGCCACAAGATATCTAAGGTAGTATGTCTCAGGGTAAAACACATTACAAAATTTTCGTACAAATGGTGATCATCACAAACTACTTTTACATGAGTCCAAAAATGCAACCCCCCAAGCCCACAGAACAATCAAATTAAAAAAAATCTTTTGATAAGTGTAAACATTAGTCTTACAGCCTGTAAAGTCAATCACAGACTGATGGAGTTACGGCAAAGATTCCCTTGTGGTTGAGTTACTTCATCATGTATCAGATATCAGCATTCAACAGTGACAGAGGCTAGATATGATCTTATGTCCAGGCTGCTCCAGCAGAGAAAATGTCATGTTTGCATGACCATTTTTCTTCATCATATATACAGTAACATGACTGGTGAAAGACTCTGGCTAATGAGTGTTCATGTGATGAGGGGTGGAGGGGGAAGCAGGGGGTTGATGAGGGGTGGAGGGGGAAGCAGGGGGTAACATACATGTTATTACAGGAGAGCAGATGCAAAGACAGCATGGACACAAGAGCAATCAAGATTTATCATCATTGGCTTGAATGATCCCCAGATTTTTGAGGCTGAGACCTTCTTCCTGAAAGACGATGCTTAGGACAAGTGATTTACTACCTTTGCACTTCAGTTATTCATCTAAGTATAAACTCTCCAGAGCACATATATTCTTCTCCTAGTCCCAATCCAGCCACGTAGAATCATAGAATCATAGAATGGTTTGGGTTGGAAGGAACCTGAAAGATCATCTGGTTCCAGCCCGCCTGCCATGGGCAGGGACACCTTCCGCTAGACCAGGTTGCTCAAAGCCTCATCCAACCTGGCCTTGAACACTTCCAGGGATGGGGCATCCACAACTTCTTTGGGCAACCTCTTCCAGTGCCTCACCACTCTCTCTGTGAAGAACTTCTTCCTGATATCTAATCTAAATCTCCCTGCTTTCAGGTGGGAAATTCTCACATGGTGAGATTGGACCTGCTCTGACTCCCTGAAGTTCCCCTCTTTCTCTTTACTCACAGGGGTTTTGGGAGTTTCCCCAGCTCACCCACCAACTACACCAGTTCATTACAGCAATTTTGATTCTTCATTGTTTTATCTGTCCATCACTGTTTCTTCCCATTTGTCATCTGCTGTCTAAATTCACTTTAAGGTCTACTGATTAAATGTTTTCCCCTTTTGCTAAGAAAAATCTGAAAAAGGCAATAAAAAAAAAAAAAAAAATTGAGGGCATCTAGGTTACTGATCCTAGGCTCCTATGCTGCCAGCAACCACTTTAGATCCTTCCCAGGGCAGCACAGATGAGACCAGACTTTCCTTATTATTCATAGCTGAAAGCTATCACTGTAAAACCCATATTGCCTCAGTTTGGGCCATCTAACATAGGTATAGCCTACAGGATAAGCATGTGTTTCAGTAAATCCAGTGTAAAATCAGGATTGAACATGACTTCAAACATTATTTTCCATGAACATGAAATCAAGCAGTTTCCTGTCTTCCACATGAGGAAGGCTGTGAACTACCACTAGCTTTTCTTACAATAGATTTAGTCATTCAGGAAAAGTAATTTCCACAGCCATTTCAAGATTTCTCATAATGGCATCAGTTCGCCTTATAATTTCATGTTAAACTAGTTAACTTCCTGATCTTCGGGTTATTTTCACTTAGCATCCCAGCTCTCAAAAACATCTTACCTTTGTTTTTTACCTCAATTGACCAGTGATTCCTAATCTTTTTCCACTACCTTTACCTAAGCAACACTGAAACTTTTCTCTATTTGGCCACTCTGCTTTCCTGTTGTCTCTGAGTCCTTCAGTTAAGGTATTTTTCTATCTGTGCTCTGGCTGCAGTGCATAATTAGAAATCTGTTCCATTTCCCCCATTTTGGTGGCTGGCAAAGCAATTTCCATCTGCATAGAGATCCTTATTACAGAAGCATTTGCTGTTTAGCTCTAAGGGCAGTAGCTGAAATAGATGGAGATTATTTTCAAGTTCTTCTACAGAGCATTCACAGAAATACCTGTACTTGCTCTGTGACATTAACTAGAGAAGGCTTAAAAGAAAACCCACCCGCAACAACTTTAACCGCAGGCAGAGGCTGAATCTCTCTATTTAGAAAGCTTGTTCTCATTAGTGTAACTTCAATTCAGGATGCCTGAGAATGTGGAAGCCACTCACATTTGAGCTGCACTGCAAAAAAAAAAGTCCCTACCCCTTAATGAAATTAGGGGTCACAGCAGATATTTTCAAGAGAGCTATGAGCACAGCACAGATGTCTGAACCCAGCACATACAGTGTGTAAATGCTTATTTGATTTACAGATATTCTTGCTGGCACAGTTCTGTCAGTGCTATTCCTGCACAATGTTTAAGTGCAAAAAAGCCTACTCCAAATTAAAAATAAAATTCCATGATTTCAAAACTTTTTCGCTGCCATGATAAAATGTAATATTAAGATATTACTCACTCTCTACCATTACAATCCAACAAGTGATACAGGGAAAAAGCAAGGAAGACAAATATTTGGAGAGAAATAATGCCTTATTATTATAAAATGGAAATATTTTCACTGCTTGTTTTTTAGTCCTTTGTAGAAATGTATCTTCTGATCCTGACATCATATGTGTATATTGAGAGTTGTCTGAACACTGAGGTTCTCACCAAAACGTGTAGATACAAACATATTATGGAAAAGTCTGAAGCATTTCCAGTGAACTCCCATGGAGTATTGTAGTAGCTCAAAATTTACTGTAATTTTTAGACCTACTGTATAGGTCTTTGATTGTTTGGGATTTTTTACTGTATTTCTATGAAAATTACTCAATAATGTCCTTTTCAAGTTTTTTAGTAATGCAGAGGGTGTAGAAATGGTGCAAGGTATTAACCAATAGATGTTTATGCCTGATTCTTTCTCACTGCACCAGCTCTAAAATATTTAACAAGGAACCCCCAGACATAAAGCCTTAGTAAGAATGGCTGGGAGATGAAAAGATAGCCCCTGGGAAAAACAGCTTGACGTCAAGGAAATAGCAACCCAGAATGTTATCTGTAGCAAAATTTCTTCACTAATGGAAATGAATTATGCCTATTTCTTTCACCAAGTAGTCAACATTCAATGTTAGTCTCAGGAGCAGATGCTTTTCCCTCCATGTCTGTAGAGAAAATGAAGTTCCTTTCCTGTTCCTGGATAGACAATGAAAAGTTCTGTAACAGAAAAAGGTTTAATGGATCAGAAAATTCAGACAAATTATGTGATAGATAACCTGCTTTGTTCTTTAGGTGATAGCACCATTCCCTGCAAGACATCTGATAGCTGCTGATCGAGCAGCTGGATCACCAATAGTAAACTAGAATAGAGGAATTACCCTAAAAATTTCTGAACAAACCTGCATGCAATTAAGCATGAATTCTTCATTTTGTCAAAGTTAAGGCTTGGTGGAAACTGAAAACATTTCAACTTCTCACAAATCTAGACGTAAGCTTCCTGGGGTTAAGAGTTGCAGATTGCTTCCACATAGAGGAATGTCAGTGTTGGATATAAGGTCTAGTACTTCTAATACTGTTTCTACAGACAATTCCAGCCAAGGTCACTTTCACAAAGTCAGTTTCACACTAAGTGATTGGAGTGAATGAAACTCAGTTTTGTGGGGTTTCTACTTCAGCAGCAGGTTAGCTTTTCCCTTCTCTGGCTTTCTATTCCTTTCTGAATTGAAATTAATAAAATCAGAACCATCTCTCCCCACATCTTTAATAACAGGGCAGGAGTCCCAGATGGTTTCATAAGCTCTTGAATTTCTTTTGTATACTTGCCTAAAAAAAACCCCAAAACCACTTAATATCTGATCATTTATTTGTTTATTTACTTACTTGTGGTTCAGGAGAGCACATCTTATTTGCAATTCCTTTCTGGTCTACTCAGGCATGCTGGAAAATGGATACTCCAAATCCATAGAGCAAAGGTCGATGAAACATCTGCTTTCCTGGTCTTGTTACTATCAGTATGTTCTCTTCCAGCCTCTGTTTTTCTGGAAATCTTTCAAGCATATAATGGGTAAAGTTCCCTCATATCTGAACCTTCAGCTCCAGCTGACACCTTAGTAATTTGTTTCCCATGGCAACTCATTCGGGATTCTTGACCTTGATGGAATCACTAATGTGGTCACTCCTTACTCAGCTTCAAAACTGTAGAAGGATTGCAAGTAAACCATGACATATATCTATTTTAAAGCCTCTTTTTTTGTTTGGTTCCTTTATTAAAAATTATTTGGTCTGTTTCAGTAGTAGTGTCCCACAGCAAGAGCTTCCTCCCAGATTTCTTAGTTTTAAAAGGAGATACACTTCAGTAGTTTGTTGTAATAGGTTTATATAAAATCACACGTAGCACTTAGGGCACCAGCATTTTCTAAAAGTGGGATGGCATCAAAGTGTTTCTGTTTTAATTCAAACATCTCTGATGAGTTCTCTACGAGCAGCATTGCTTAATTTTCAGAGACAAAACAAGAGCTGAGCAATTCTAGAAAAGATGCTTGAATGTAAGTATTTCTGAAGATAAGTACAATGGTAAGTCAGAAGGATGAAGTTCGCATTCTCTGTTATTCCTTTATATAAAAGCATTAACAACTTGTGGGAGGGCTATATAATTGAGTCAGAGGTTTCTTAGCACCTTAAAATCAATGCAAATTTGCCATTGACTTTTATGAACCATAATGTTAACAATACATTGTTTAAATTAACATTTCCCTCTTTTTTAAGTAGATAACATTTTGGGGTTGTGTAAAAAAATGTATGTTTAGGAATGAAACTTCAATTTTTTTCTGGAAAGCTGGAGTGACTAGAATTGAAAGAATCAATATTTTGCCAGAAAATCATAAATTTTCCATTTAGAAATGCTCTAGGTCAACTTATGAAACAATTGGATTCCATTGGACTCCAGTGTCTGATGTCAATGAAATAGATTTCCTGTTTGATTAAAATACACATAATATGGAAATGATAATATAATAGATGGTGACAGATTAGATGAAAAGAAGCATCAGAATATATTGGGGAAAATGATTTGTTATGAAGATTGGTCTACGGAAAAGTATGTATAAGGACTTTCATAAAGCATAGAGGAAACATCATTAGTTTTAATAATTAAAACAAAAGCAAAAAAAACCCACAGATTTTTCTTACCAAGACATTGTTGAAAAATAATGAAAAATTATAACTGAAAATATTTCTAACATTACTTGTTCAGTTACTTCGTTTGAAAAGAACTTCTATATTAAGCTGATTATAAAGAAAAGTATTTTTCTGTTTTCAAAGGAAGGAGAATGCATGTTTACATGTATGCGTGTGACAGGGGACATATTTCCTCTTTAGGGGACATCAGGATTTAGTGACAGAAAGGGGACTTGTGAATGTCAGAGGTGACTGAATCCCAGGTCCTGTGTTAATGGACAATAAGGTTATCAATGTTTAAACTCTGTTTCATGCAACTGTTTCACTGTGCAATCCTTAAATTTCTTTTGATTCAAAAGGGCTTGTGAAAACAAAACCACATGAAAATAGAAAGAAAAAGCTAAACAGAACTCAAGCCTTCATGCAATATCAATACCCACAGGAAAAATCAGTGAACAGCCTGGGAACTGCAATTGTACTATAAGCTACAGACAGAACAGCTGGAATGAAATCAATAATTCAACTAGAAAAAACAATACAATACAATAATTAAATTATAAGTAATTAATATATAATAGCTTATATCTTAAGAGCTTGCACTTTGAGAAATACTGTGATGCTGCAAACAAAGCAGCAGCAAGGTTTTCTGGGTCTTCCCTGTGTCATTGTTTAGCAAACAAAAGACCCTCTGAGAGCACAGAGCTTTCTGCCAGCACAGCTAAAATGCCTATCCAACCACATACTTAAGTCTAACGTGCAAGTGGAATTACAAAATTCTGTCATCTCTACACAATACCAATAATACATATCTTTTAATCCAGAGGAATGACTTTTCTTTATATAAAATCATGTTAGAAATTAGTCTGATCTTACTCCAGAGTAAAACAGGAATAACATGTTAAAATCTAAAAAAACAACAGCAGAATCAACCCTTGCATTTCTATGTTAACAGAACTTGATCAAACACAAGAATGAAGGTTTTATCCTCTACATTATAAACCAGGGCCTCTTCAACCAAGAAAGAAAGGTGAAGCTTTAAAGGTGTTATTTTTCTCAAACATCCCAGACTTCAGATAAAGTTAGAAAATTAAAACACATATATGAAATATTTTTAGGGTAACTTCTGTTTTCTACAACTGTATGCAGTGAGGGTCTCCTTAAAAAAGACAAGAAACAGAACAAAGAAGGGTCAAAAACATCCAATGTTTAAGAGGAGATACTAGAAATGAGACCAAGGTCATGAGTCCTATCCTTGCCTTCTGGCCAATGGGTTTATCAAGACTGGATTCAGCAGAAGACAGAAAGTGTAATTCCCCATACCTCCAGCCACATAAAATGGAAAGTGGATGCAACTGTTTCAACTGTTGCTGTCTTCAGTGTGATTACATCTTGTCTTTCTTTCACATCAGTGAGGTAGATATTTGTACAGACTTTCTGACTCTACAAAACCAGCCTGGAGGCCTGTCGTGGTTTAATTCCAGCCAGGACTGCCAGCTACTCTGGTAGTGGAACATTATGCAAAAAGAAGGTAGAAAGATAATTATTAAAATTAGGCTTGTCTGATACATTGGAGTGAAGGTATTCATCGGAGTGAAGCACCATTCTGTGATGGTATGGGTTTAAATTTAAAGTGGGGAGATTTAGATTAGATATCAGGAAGAAATTCTTCACAGAGATGTTGGTTAGGCACTGGAACAAGTTGCCCAGAGAAGCTGTGGTTACCCCATCCCTGGCTGTGTTCAAGGCCAGGCTGGATGAGGCTTTGAGCAACCTGGTCTAGTGGAGGGTGTCCCTGCCCATGGCAGGGGGGTTGGAACTGGATGATCTTTAAGGCCCCTTCCAACCCAAACCATTCTATGATTCTGTGAGTTGAAAAGATTAGATAGTCATCTGCACATGCACCAGGGAACTATATACATGAGGAAAGAGAAAGGCTTTTTCAGCAAAAGGGTAAAGCTGTAACAAGAACAAATACATATGGATGTGCTGTGAATAAGAGTAAGCTTTAGGATTTTTTTTGTAACCAGCAGGATAGTGAAGGTTTGGATCAGCCTTTTAATACGTGAAAACAAAATATACTTTACAATGGAGCTCAGAAACTTCTGGAGGGCTGTAATATACTGCCCCCATAACAGAGCTTTGATGTTGTTGTAAGGACGTCTCTATATTCCTAAATTATCTTATTAGTGTAGTATTATGATCATAGTATTTGATCTGGTTTGATACTGTTACTAAAACTGACATTGATTCAGATTATCTGTCAGCTAATAATATCAGACATAGATGAAGGAGTGAATTTATTGCGGATCATTTACAATAGTCTAGCTAGTGTCAGGATGTACAGTGTCAGGTAAGCAAATTTGCTAAATAGCCCATCTCATTATTATTATGGTAGTGACTGTATGTACCTGGAGGCAAGTGAGTCACAGTCTTGGTAAAATGCTGTAAGGAAGGACCAGATAACCACAGAAAGATCCTGTCCTTGTATAAAAGCACATTCCAAAGCTCAGTTCCAATCTACAATCTAGTTTACAGGGTCTGAGATTCTAGTACTCAGTGTGCTAAGGGTTTTCAGAAACTGTCTTTTAATGTTCAGTTTGGAGGAGTCAGGGTTGGTGATGGAAACCTGTATCTGCCTACAAGGACTTGGTAGTGTATAAATTGTGTCCAATATACAAGAGGCAAAGGGGAAAGAGAGAAGGATAAATGGTTGACTCAAGGACACAGTGAAAACTAGTAGCAGCAAAAAAAAATCTTTTCTCCTAACTTGTTCAGATGTCTTGTAAACCTGACTGTACTGCTCCTCCACCACTCTCTTTCTTCAGAAATACTACATGTGATGTACTCATTCATTAAAGGTATTAATTATCCTGTTTCTGAACTGAGCTAATGCTTAGGTTTCCTAACTGGAATCCTATTCTGACAAAGGAGGTCACTTATTCTTTGACCTTCATTGTGTATTGCACACACCCTGATTAAGACCAGCTCTCAATTACAACTGATCCTAGAAGAAAAAAAAAAAAAACCAACAACCAACAAAAAATAAAAATAAAAAAAAAATCCCTACTTTTTTCTTCATTCTTTTCAGAAACAACAAGGCTACTCAGAGTGAGGAAAGGATGTTGTCTTTTATAATCACAACAAATCTTATAGCACTGATAGATTAACTGGGCACAAGCTTTTCACAAAGTGATGCCACTTGGCATCATATGTATATATTCTGAAAAGCACCATGTCATTTACACAGTTCAAGTGGGTGCACGTGAGAATTAAACAAACATCAGCTCTAAGCAGCTTCTCAGCTTTTCATACAGTTAGCAGATTGTCTTGTGGCATACAGAAAAAGCTATTGTTGCTTTTTAATCTTCTTTTGGTGTAGGGAGCTACTGTTCTCTCTACTGCACTGATAACACATAAATTGCTTATCCTCCAAAGCAGCCTTCACCTGACCACGGACTGCACTCTCCTCTTGCCAGGCTCCTGATAATCTCTTCCCACTTCTTTTTCAGTCTGTTTTGTGTTTAGCTTGAGGGATTTCTGTGGCTCCATACAGAAGTAGAATTAAAAAGGTCCTTTTTCCTTTTTTCTTTCCCCTCCTCCTCTGCTTTCCTGTCTGTGAGATGAAAAACCACTGGGGGGAAATAGGAGGGAAAATGCAGTGATGGTGCTAGCATACCAAGTAAAAGTCCAATTCCAAATCATGTTGTGAGGTTTCACATGTGCTGTGCAATAATTAGAGGTCACAAAGAGGAGGCCAGATTCTCAGTATGGTAACACTGCAATTTCTCAAAATCTGCCCCAAGGCTCCTGGCTTTTCCAGCTGAAGTCATTTGGCAACAGCTAACATTTAACTTTCTGAAAATAAAGCAAGTCTCTTTTCTCTCTCTCTCCCTTTCTCTCTTTTTTACTCTGTCCCACCCCTTCACCCCCCCATTAGACCACAGTATGGTGTAGATATAAACATTGTGTGTTGATCACAGAAGTCAATGAGACATCCTCACCTTGAACGCTGTGTAGCCATCTCATTCTACAAACAAAAGATGTGCAAAGGAGTGTAATGAAAGATATTAAAAAAAATCAATGAGAAATTAAATATAGCAAGATCATTTATGAAGAACAAAGAGAATAAAAAGGTGATACATAAACTTGCAGGAAAGCAAGCCAACAACAATTCAAGGTTTTTTTTTCTTTACTGTGTAAGAAGAAACTGAAAAAAAAATATTATAGGTATAAATTGAATAAAAGAAAACATTTTGAACTTACGCTTTTTTTCCCTCATGGGATTAAAGAGAAGAAAATAATTGGAGTGTGAAGAAGTTATACCATTTTGCTTAGGGAAACTAAATCACAGGTGGAATCTTGCCAGGCACATTTGATTTACTAGTACTGATGAAACTCATGTGGGTTTCTTAATATTGAGTATTCCTTAATATTAAGTATTCCATCTCTGCCTTGTGATGAAGACTCAGCTAAAGTCATCAAGAACTCTGCCGAATAAAATTATCTCTTCAGAAACTCTGATGCTGCACAGAAGAGACCTAACATCAGATTCTCAAGACTTACTCCCTGCTGCCCCGTCGAAGCTTTTTATCTGGCAGTCAGAAACAGTGGGGCACAGGCAGGAGCTTCTCTCTCTCTCCCTCTCCAGCACACCAGCACAAAGAACAAGGAGTTTAACGACAAGTTGAAGGACTGATCCTAGGAATGGTTTAGCTGACTCCCTAAGATGAAAAGCAAAGATGAAGTGGGACTTCAGTTGGGCGGTTGTCAGGGTCAGACAAAGCTGCATCGCAGCTAATCAATATTCTCAGAGCTCTTTTTTCTCTGTTTTCCACCCCTGCAATTACTGCAAGTATGTGCTGAGGTGCTAACTAGGAGTGAAGGAGAAGCATCGTGTCTCATCACCCGAGCAGTGGTGTGGGTTGTACAAAGCCTTCTGCAGGAGATGATTCATCCTGACACCTATGTTTGCTCAATGATATGTTTTTCCAGAGATGTCCTGAGCACTTTACCAAGTGCTAATCTTGTTGCCTGAGAAGACCTCAAATAAACTGAATCACACAAAAGTCAGTCTGGTTTCTAGAGATATATGACAAGGTCTGTGCAGTGATACCCTGTCACTGAGAAGTGGATAGGGCATGACTGGAAGAAGTTTGAATATGTATGCCTGTAGCTGGACAGGCAGATGAGAGGGAGTAGGAAATTGTTGTCTCTGCCCCTTACAGGTCAGACTGAGGCATCCCAGGAAAACCCACCCTTCTCCAGACTGCATATTTGGAATCATAGAATGGTTAGGGTTGGAAGGGACCTCAAAGATCATCTAGTTCCAACCCCCCTGCCATGGGCAGGGACACCCTCCACTAGACCAGGTTGCTCAAAGCCTCATCCAGCCTCGCCCTGAAGACAGACAGGGATGGGGCATCTACAGCTTCTCTGGGCAACCTGTTCCAGCATCTAACCACTCTCTCCATGAAGAATTTCTTCCTGATATCTAATCTAAATCTCCCTGCTTTCAATTTAAACCCATTACCCCTTGTCCTGTCTCTACAGCCCCTTGTAAAAAGATCCTTCCCAGCTTCCTTGTAGGCCCCCTTCAGGTACTGGAAGGTGCTATAAGGTCTCCCCAGAGCCTTCTCTTCTCCAGGCTGAACAAGCCTGATTCTCTCAGCCTTTCTTCACAGGAGAGGTGCTCCAGCCCTCTGATCATCTTCGTGGCCCTCCTCTAGACTCGTTTCAACTGGTCGATATCCTTCTTAAGCTGAGGGCTCCACAGATGGATACAGTACTCCAGGTGGGGTCTCACGAGAGCAGAGTAGAGGGGAAGAATCTCTCTCCTCCCTCTACCTGCTGGCCACACTTCTCTTGATATAGCCCAGGATATGACTGGGTTTCTGGGCTGTCAGTGCGCACTGCCAGCTCATGTCCAGCTTTTCATCCACCAATATCCCAAAGTCCTTCTCCTCTGGGCTGCTCTCTGTCCATTCTCCACTCAGCCTGTACTTGTAGTTGGGATTGCCCCAACCCAGGTGCAGGACTTTGCACTTGGCCTTGTTGAACTTCACAAGATTGTCACAGTCCCACCATTCCAGCCTGTCCAGGTCCCTCTGGATGGCATCTCTTCCTTCCAGCATGTCAATCACACCACATAGTTTGGTGTCATCAGAAAACTTGCTGAGGGTGCACTCGATGCCATCGTCCCTGTCACTGACAAAGATGTTAAACAGGACTGGTCCCAACACCAACCCCTGTGGAACGCCGCTCGTCACTGCTCTCCACTCAGACATTGACCCATTGACTACAACTCTCTGGGTGCAACCAGCCAGCCAGTTCTTTAGCCATTGAGCGGTCCATCCATCAAATCCATGCCTCTCCAGTTTAGAGACAAGGATGTCGTGTGGGTCAGTATCGAAGGCTTTGCACAAGTCCGGGTAGATGATGTCAGTTGGCTGTCCTCTATCCACCAAGGTTGTGACCCCATCATAGAAGGCCACCTCATTAGTCAGGCATGATCTGCCCTTGGTGAAACCATGTTGACTGTCACCAATCACCTCCTCATTCTCCATGTGCCTTAGCATGATTTCCAGGAGGATCTGCTCCATGATCTTGCCAGGCACAGAGGTGAGACTGACTGGCCTGTAGTTCCCTGGGTCCTCCTTTTTTCTCTTTTTAAAGATGGGGGTTATGTTTCTCCTTTTCCAGTCAGCGGGAACTTCACAAGTCTGCCACGACTTTTTGAATATGATGGGTAGAGGTTTCGCAGCCTCATCCACCAGTTGTTTCAGGACTTGTGGATATATTCCATCAGGTCCTATGGACTTGTGCACCTTCAGGTTTCTGAGGTGTTCCCGAACCTGATCCTAAGTTCTTTGTGGGTTATTTTGGGGTCCTGTGCCTGCAAAATGCATGTAGGCAATACCAGGCTGGGAAATTGGAAAAAGCAGCCTGGGAGTGAGATGGACAGGACACACCAGTGGGGTCCTTACACTTTGTATGCAAAAAAGATAATGCCTCTGTTTTCCTTTTATGTGCATGTAGTTGTTACCATCTGTTTCAAAATGATGTGGATTACTACTCTTTAGAAGGAAGGAAGCATGGACCTCAGTTGGAACTGGCAATGACCATGTGTACTAAATTCCGTCACAAATGATCCAGGCAATACACAACCACAATGTTGATTTCCAGGGAATTCTCTCACTGTTGTTCCTCACGAGACAGTTTGTCTGGTCTCCTGTCACACTTAAATCATTCACCAACTGAGCTCCAATTCCTTGACCAGCAATGTCAGAGTTGGTATCACCTGAAGGGGAAACCTTGTCTCTCAAAGCCAAACCAAAGTGGGTGTGAGAGGTATTCTGTTGTGTCTGTGGAGGTGAACAGGGTTAACTGTGTTCACACAACCTACAAAAACCAGAATTCTGTCTAGGACTGCTGTAGAATTGAGGAAGCATGAGTATTGCAGTGAATGACCGGAAGGGATGATCTGCCTGTGTCTTAGTATTTAAAAACCAAGGCAGCAAGATGCAGTAGAAGAATTTGGTTGTATGTTGACACACAACTTGACTCGTTCTATGTTATCCAAAAACTTCTCCATCTTCCTTCAGGAACGAACTGAAGAGCATGGTCAGGACCAAGACTGACTTGTCTTTGGTATACTAGTTTATTAGTTAGGACATTTTTATTTCTCTCTGATCATGTTCAAAAAGCTGAAACAGGGTGGATAGCCAAAGCTGCAAATAGTGCTTGTACAGAACAGTGTAAATCTAACCTCAAGTCCAAAATTTGTTGCATTCCCCCAATTTTTTGCTTGGTTGCTTTCAGAAGCTGTGGATGCCCCATCCCTGGCTGTCTTCAGTGGAGGATGTCCCTGCCCATGGCAGGGGGGTTGGAATTAGGTGATCTTTAATGTCCCTTCTAACACAAACCATTGTATGGTTCTATGATTCTGTAAAATTGCTAATAATATTCATTTCTGTATGCCATTTAATCCACAAAGTTTTACCAAGTTCGTCAACATCATTTATATCAGAACACTGTCCTTTGTGGAGTGATACCTTAGACATTCAACAGTGACAGAATATTAAATGACCATCTCATCATATGTTGTTTCTACCAGAAAAATATTGAAGAGCCTGTTTATATATACTGTTCTGGTGTATTCTTGAAATATCTACTGCTTGTGCCAAAATGCATTGGAACATAATTTTAGTTTTAATTTTGTGATTATATCAGGGAGATGGAAAAAAATCTTATTTACTCTAAGCACTTTTGTTGATGACATACAGGTTGCTATAAAAGCTGGAAGATCAGAACAATTTTATGAGCAATTAAATGGGGTCTATCCAAAGGTAATTAATTTTATGGTAGAGGTTGAGCAAGGTGATGATATAATATTCTTATATCTCTGATGATAAGAACAAAAGATAGCTCACTGGCTAATAAATGTTTCCAGATGTTCACATTTCATATAATTATTTATATTTCAGGTCTGTTCACTGTTTTGTTTTTAAAGTTCTTCTGGATGGTTAAATATGCAATTTATGCATGCTCCAATGAATATTACGTATATCGAGGTCTTTACGAAAATTAGCTCTCTTCTGCTTATTTGCAATTTGACCAACAGTTAGATATGTACCAATGAAAATAATAGTTACCTCACATTTCCAGAGAAGATAAGGGAGGAAAAGGCATATAATGAGCCATAGCTAGTTTTCTTAAAATCTGAGTGTGGAAAAGTTGAGAATGTAGTTAATTACTCTCACAAAACTTCACTGAGATATTCTGCAAGAGGTGTAATTAGATTATACTCTCAGAGAAGTAAGTCACTCCAGTTAAGAAATTAATATGAGACAAAAGTCTGTCTGAACAAGACTAGGAAAATGAGATCTAGGGGTGTTCTGTTGCAGTCTTATATCCATAATTAGGACTTACAAGAAAATCTTGAAAACTTGCAGTAGGCAATTATGAACAAATATGTCCTTTCAAATAGTCTTTATCTTGTGTTCTCTCGGTTCAAACAACTAAGGTATTGCATGTGTTGGTATCTGGATAGTCTGAGCAGCTATATGAAAATCCATATTCCTTTGAGACTATTGTTCAATTGGATATCTTAAACAAATTTTCTATGGAAAAATATCCCAAATTTAGTTGACTGTTACATGAAAAAAAAATGAATTTCTTTTTAATAGTGCTGACAGAGTGTGTAAAGGTGCATTGTAGGTCCATGTACCATCCTTTTTTCTTTGTAACATGGGTTTGGGAAAATGTTTCTAACCCAAATTCATTCTACTTTTTCATTTTAATTGGTTATTTGTTTTCTTGACACTCTCAAGTTTTTTCTTGTTTTTCACTGAGGGGACTTTTTATGTCCTTTATTAACCCTATTGATTTTTTAATCCCTTCTTGTTTGAAATTATCCTTCTGGAGAAATGGTCCACCAATGACACATAGTACATTAGATGAGATCATACAGGATTAGGAAGTATTCAAAATACAAACAGTCACTATAATATGATCTGAAATATCTCCATCTCATTCTTTCTGCATTCTAATATTATGCATAAATTTTTACTGCAGCTGAACATTAAGCAGAGGTCTTTGGAGATGCCTTTGTTCCTTTTTCATCTACTGCTGTTAGTCTTGAATGCTGCAAGGTTTGATAAGTGATTTGAGATTTCCTTGTGCTTTATTATTTTATTGTTCTCAACACAGAATTCATTTGCCATTAAATAACCATTTTTGGAAGATGAAGTTCCTCTGAAGCTTGTCAACAGGCTTTTCGTCCCTAACTAAGGTTGTAAAAATAATTAATATTTTGGTCTGGCTGCCAAAAAAGAGCTGATTAACATTTAAACAAGTATATAGATGTTTCACTGTTTCTTCCCAAAAAGAAAACCTAGGATGAGAAGGTTACTGTGCTCAACAATACTCTCACTGAGCCGCAGATGAAGTACTCTAATGCTCTCAGAGTTTCAGAAGTCAAAGAATACAGTGTTAACTACTCAAAAATTCAGTGAGAGGTGACAGCCTGATCACTCTCCAATAGCCCAGTAGATTGAGTGTCCATCTAAGGCATGGAGAAGGGGCCTTTGTGTCTACAGACTGAGATGTCTCTAACCACCTGGTTATAAGGCACACTAAGACAACCTTGTGCACAGATCTGAATTGTCCTGTGGATGGTGGTTTATTTTTTAAGCTCCTAGGATGAGAATTTAAATCTCTTGCAGCTGAAATGCAGATATCAGAACATACTTCCTGACACAAGATGCGTGGGTGTCACTGGAGGTATTACTCTTCAGCTTCCCACCATACACCTTTTTGCTGAGATACACTTTAAACCTAATAGCTATTCACATTATTGCATTTCCTGTAAGTTACATAGAATAATTAGTGTATTTAATCTCCTTATGGCATGTTCTAACTATTGTTTTTTTGAAAGAACAGTTGCCAATTATTTGAAAGTCTAGTTCTTCAGACATTTTTTCCAGACTGATCTAGTCCACATTTCACATGTCAGTTCTGAAAAAAAAGCAGAAATAGTTTTGTCAAAATAACTGTCCGTTAGGTATTCTCCTGTATTTTTTTCCTTCTTCTACCTTCCTACTACATTCACATTTTTCTAGCTCATCACTCATCACCTGTGGTGATAATTGCCAAATAGATTAAGCTTTGCAAAACCCAGGGAATTTAATTTTTAACTCTTTGCTGTATTGAAAAATTACTATTTAATCCTATTTTTCCCACTTTTTTATCTAGTTCTTTGCTTTACCCTCCTTGCCTGTTTTAAAATGTCATGTAACAAATCTTGTAAAAAGTATTCTGTTAATCTGAATTATTTCTTTTTATTTTTTATTAAAAAAATTAATCTTATGCCACATGAAATGAACTTCATAAAAGGTTGAATACCTTTGGTTAACTCAAGTCTAATTTAAGTTATATTTCAAGAAATTAAGCAAAAGTCAGTGATCATTGGGCCTTACTATTGCTGTCTGCTGATGAGGAAAGGGTTACCTATTTTCATGCATTGATTGCCATGGGCCATCTGATTCTCTGCATGAAGATTATTCCATTCTGAGAAATGCAAATAAACGTTTAAGAACTTTGATAGTTATTTGCTTGTTTGTTTCAATATCAAAAGGTGATGTATTAGTCAAAGAGGTTTACATTTGCTGTAAACATTATGGTTTAGATGCAGTTCACTTCTGCTAATGACTAATGCGGTCAGAAAGGTTATTTGCAGACAGGAAAGAGCTGTTATGGGACCAGAACCAAAGTTGGTGAGGGAGGTTCTGATTCTCTCAAGACAGATGTCCTGGAAAAGCTTAAAGTGCTTCTAAAATGGGTTATTTTCAGGGTGTATCAAATATACACTGAAAAAACTGAGATATTCATAAGGTGTTAGCTGTCACTTTCCATTTAGAAGAGTAGCTTGAGTGCTTTATGAAGGGCTTTTCTCTTGTAATGCAGTGGTTAGAGCATTGACCCAGGGTAGGAGACATCCACCTTCTACTTTCTCCTTCGTTAAATGGGACTAATTCCCACCTCCCTCAGCTCCAAAGAATACCCAGTGGTGGTGCCTGAGGGAGGATGAACCCTCCATTTCTTATCATGCTGTTTCCTGGCAGAACTTGAAAAAGTTCAAGATCGATGGACCTTAAATACACTGAGGAAGCATGACTGTACTCCCTGGTAGCTGGGATATTCACCTGAGAGAACAACAAAGTTAATCTATCTCCAAAATAAAAACAAGAATTAGAAATTCAAAGAAAATAGTTATAGGGCAACCAGCTCAATAGCACAGGCAAATGAGAAGGTATTTCTCAGTACTATCCTTGCGTACCTATCAACCCTTGGGAGTGGAAGCCTAGGCTTGCCGAACAGTAACTTCATCCAATAATTAAAGGGAGATCCTTAAAAGACACCTATCTAAATCTTGATGTCAGATATGATCCATGGCATTTGATACAGCAGATAAATGACCAGAACATGAGATTTATTTAATGCTATATAACAAGCCTTGGGGTTAGGAGTCCAAGCTCCTACTCAGGAGAAGGGAGCTGTTTCAGTAATGAATTATTACAACCCTGGGAGTACTTTGGTTATGGTTCATCACTGTGGTACACTGTGGAACTTAATAGTGTCTTACAATGTCAATATGTGCTTCATTTAAGGTTTGTATCATTTTAGCTGGTCAGAAAGGATTAAAACTCATCCCTGCACAGCAGGCCAGTACATGGCCTATTCATCATGTTAGTCCCACATGAGTCCTCAAATGTATTTTAACTGAGATGGAAGTAACACATGAAGCTTCTGTGAGGTCTTGTGCACACAACTGGATTTCAGGTCTGAATAGGAAGTCACCAATTCGCAAATAAATTATTTGATGGAAAATGTTTCCATCAAACAGATAAGCTAAGGGACATGAATAATTCTTCCAGCCTTACCTACAATATCTGAAACTTGTCTTTCAGTATAGTTTTGGGTAAGCAAATTTTATGGAAAGTAATGGCAGAAAAAAAAAAATAGTAAGGATGGAAGAGAGGGTCTCTTAGATTAAATAATTTGATTAATTTAACTTAAAGCTAAAGAAATCAACATCAGGCATCCACGTTCTGCATCATGGCCAGAAAATTAAATTTCTACTAAATTGTTAAATTCAAAAATGTTTTTCTCTGTGTTCCACCATTTTTCCTTTCCCTATTATTGTGCTAGGTCATTGCCAGAGGTACACAAACAAGGGGGTTTTCAATGTGTTTTTGTATAATAATAAGAAAGATCTAACTGACCTCACCTGTTCAAAAATATTTTTCTACGTAAAGGAGAAACATTTTTGTTTAGCTCATTACAATATCCATTCTTTCGTTCTAAGCATGATTGGAATGTTAAGATGTGATTTTTAAAAACACAAACATGTAACATTTTAAAAATAACAAATTGCCCTCCAGGCAAGAATTTTCAATAATATATATATTTTTTCAATTTTCCATCACTTTCTATGAGTTCATTCATCTTGAACTGCTTAATAGTCCCTTAAATTACTCTGATGTTCAAAAATTTTACTGAAAATATCTTTTCAGTTCTGGCTCCCAGTATTCAACATAACATTACCTTTTTTTACTTGAGTTTTATTTTATTATTACCTTTTTTCTGAGTCTGCAATTTTAGTTAGAAATCAGTAATAACATAAACATAAAAGCCAGTGGTACTAAAACCATTTTGAATCGAAGCACATTGATAGGTAATTTCACTGCTTTACCAGGCTTCATGTATGACTGCTAGAATCCCTCTCATAAGATTAAACAGGAACTTCACTGTTTATATTTACTGAAATCTGAGAAGTAAGTAATATTCCTTCTAGAAGACATTATTACAGGACAGCCGAAATATTTGTCCAAAGCCCAAATATTTTGTATTTATATGCATATTCTGCCTCACTATTAATAGTATTAAAATGTCCTTGTGCAGAGATTAGGCTCAGGGAAAACACATCACTTAGTATCCATTTTCTTCACAGCTTCCCTCGCAGTGCTTTACAGTTCACTGTCTAACAGATACAGATGTACTTAGGATACCACAAGGGAGAGAAGCCAGCCTTTACAGAACTCTGAAGCGTAAAGTTAAAATTTCAGTAAGTAACATTTCTTCATACATGCCCACCACATAATAGCATGTTAAAAACAGTATAACCAGAAAGGAAAAACCAGAATATCCAGAAATTGCAGTAATTTAAGAGTTACAAGAGTCTTCAGGTTTCAGCTGCCCTAACATACTCCTATTCATGCAGGGTAGCAATCAGTTTCTATCATAATCTCTAAGGTATTTTTGAGAGTAATGTCATAACACAAATAAATTTCAGTCTTCATTATCAGGTGTACAAAGGCCAACAGGCTGCTCCCTTTCCTACAGCTTAACTACGCCCCAGGAAATAAGCATACTGAGTCCATTAAAAATGAAAAGACTATGGTGGATTCACGAATTACTGTGAATCATTTCACACCTTGGGCCTACAAGGAACGTGGGAGGTGGGGCTTTTTACAAGGGGCTGTAGTGACAGGATGTCTTAGCATTGCACCAGTTAGTCTTTGTTTTGCTTCACCCCAAAACACATCAAGCTGAATAGGTCGTGCCAGCCCGGGGCACTGCAGGACAGGCGGGGAGGGGGTGCGGATATGGGTGGAAAAGCTTGTGGTTGGACACAACCTGGGGAAGGGTCTGAGGGGGCTTCCGGCCGAGGGGGCTAGGGGTTTGTTTGTTGTGAGGACCTCATGGTGAGTGGTTGGTGCTCTGGGCAGAGCCAGCGTCTTGCCGGGCAGGTAGGTCTAGGAGTCGGGGTTTGAAAGGTTTTTTTTCTCTCTCTTACTCTCTCAGCCCCCCCAGGGCGGTTTCGTGGGGGGTTTGCTCCCTTTGGGTGGGTTTTCTTTCTTTTTTCCCTTCTCGGGGTGGGATCCTGTATCACCTGTTCTACCCTCTTCCTCCATTCCTTAAATTACTCATTAGCACTAGCATTGTTTGTAACTCCCTAAGTTTCATTTATATAATTAAATAGTTCTTATCTCAACTCCTACGGGCTTTTCCTGGTTTGTTCCTCCGACCCTTCCTCACCGGGAGGGGGTTGGGGGCGGAGTGGTAGAACGGCTGGTCCTGATAAAAACCAGGACACAGGACAAGGGGTAACGGGTTTAAATTGAAAGTGGGGAGATTTAGATTAGATATCAGGAAAAAATTCTTCACGGAGAGGGTGGGGAGGCACTGGGACAGGTTGCCCAGAGAAGCTGTGGATGCCCCATCCCTGGAAGTGTTCAAGGCCAGGCTGGATGAGGCTTGGAGCAACCTGGTCTAGTGGAGGGTGTCCCTGCCCATGGCAGGAGGGTTGGAACTGGATGATCTTTAACGGCCCTTCCAACCCAAACCATTCTATGATTATTTGATTCTACGATTATATTCATCAGTGCCTAAGGAATTTACTTTTCTTATTCAGTATAACTGCGTTGTGCTTCCGCTAAATGTTACAAAGCAGGATTTTTGCACTTAGCATAGTATGGGGCTATAGATCTTCCTGCATTATCCTTTTTTTTTCCCCTAAGCTGTTTACTGGTAGTGTAACTCTTTTTGTCACGGCAAGTTCTTTGGACATTCAGAATGACAAAGGCAAATATGAAATCTTGAATTTCTACCTGTGCAGAACAACAAAGCAGTAGTTGAGATGGGGACTTTGTAATTTTAAAACTTGCAAGAGGTAGAATCACAAAGGGAAATATTTCAGACTTTCCTTGATTTTTATTTCTTTTTCCAAGATTCTTGGAGACATACTGTTCAACTGGATAATACGTTGATTGCAGAAAACCCATCTATACAGAATTACAAGTATTCTAGTTAATTTTGTGGTTACAAGCACAGGGCTGGAAGCCAATGGGAATGAGGAACAGATTTCTGAACATCTCTGATTTTCTTGTGGAGCTTTGAGTTTAAAATTAAGGCACTTAAGAAAATTGCCTTAATTTTTCCATGTATAGCAATAAGATTAGTAAGGGCAAAAACTAATCAATCATCCCAATGGGCCTTAGACTTTTCTCCAGTATGCCAATGCAAACAAAACAATCTTTATTTACTATCTGTTATGAGAGTTTAAAATTTGTATTACTTCCTTCGCCTAGAAAAATTCATTGATTTCAGCAAGTTTTAGCAATGGTCACAAGATTTGTACACTCTTTTAAAGGCAGATGTTAGTTTCACTGTAATCACCACCCTCTGCACACTTAGCTTCAGAAGTATTTCTTATCCTTCTTCCAGTCTGGTGTTCAGCTCTCTTACTGGCTGGGTTGTTTGCACTCTTCTATCCTCCATGTGTGTTCAGGGAGCACTAATAAATTATTCTTTTTATTTTTTTTTTTCCTTGATCAAGTTCTTCTTAGTATTTCTTCTGTTATCTTTGCTAATGCAATATTTTAGTTTGCTGTTGGAATCAAGATACATAGAAATTACTATATATTAAAAGTTTAATGGAAGTGCTCCTGGCAATTTGTTTCCATATAGAGCTTTCATGGAATGAGTATGTGTACAAGAATCCCTCTCCTAGTGTGTCTCAACTCATTCCAAAGTAATCAGTTCCAAATATGTTTAAGCATTTCCATCAGATCCATTTTAAAAGTCTTCTAACTCACTGAGTTTGCCAAGGGTCTACCAACCAGTAAAAATCATTTCAATGCAGACAGCACAACTAAAAATAATATATTTGTGTCTTTTATGTCAGAGATGTTTTAACTTCCTAGTGTACAGGTAAATTTCATCCAGTGAGAGGGATACTAAAAGGTCTATCAATTATTTTCGAACTATTATTAGTTAGTCTGGCTACATACACACAGGCTTTAGGTAACCTCGTATTTCTTGAAGCGACCCTGAAGTTGCAACCCTGAAGTTGCCACCCTAAAAAGACTTTGATTCCACATAGTCAAAAGTAAAATTAAATAAATAGATAAATTATATTCTGCTTGTATCTGTTTTAGAAACAAAATAATCTCAACAAAGCTTCTGAAACAACACTATCCAGCAAGTTATGCTGATTGGATATCTTAACACTTGCACAGCTGAACGACTGAAGCAGTTCTAATAGTGCAGACAAAGAACAGTTAGTATTTAAAAAAAAACAGACAAATTGGAAAATAGGTTACTAAACTTTCCTCATAAGAATACATATGTGAGAAAGATATAGCTTAGAAATCCAATTCAATTAGATTCTTAAACTCTCTATAGTCTTGCTGCAGTGAAATACTATCAATTTGTTCTATGATGAGAACAGGTCCCAACTAAGAGCAGGGACTCCATAGGACTCAGTATTATAGACCTATTTAAAAGGGTCTAATAACATCCTTTGTAAACATGCATGCAAGACAATATGAGGAAGGAAACACTATTCCCAGCTGATGAAGAAGAAACCCCATGAACCCAAAGTCAGGTTACAGCAGAGCCAAGAGTTGAACATTGTTTTGTTAAAAACCAGGGATTTATATATATATATATATATATAAACAAACTACACATACCTATTTTACTGAACAATTAGACATTGAAGTAGAGCAGATTATCCACTGTCTCCACTGCTATGGCCCCCCACTTCAACACACAATGAAACTGTATCCCTTTTCAGACAGTGTGCCATCACCACAATAATGTTGAGGGTCTACTATAAATGCAAAGCTATGGAAAGAATCAAAGTCAATCAAGAAAATAAGACTAGAAGGAGGTAAAACAAGTAAAGGAAACATCATTAGAATGGGCTAAACAGACATCAACATTACAACAGAGAAGGTAACATCTACAAAATAAAAAAATGTTTTTTCTTCAAATAAACCAGATGACTGATTTCTCTAACATTTTGTCAAATAAACTATTGACTGGGGTCCTCAGAAGATGGTCTGTTTATCACAATGTTAAAAGACTGCTTGGCAGATATAGCAACAATTTTTTCATCTTTCTCCACCCTGTATATTTCAGTCTCCCAACACTGTGATCTAGAATTACTCCTTAGTTTTCTTTTTTCTCCCTTTTTCTACCCAATCTTTTGTTTTCCTGACATGTTATTACCATTATAACTCTGTCACCCTTCTTAAGATTCATGCCAGATTTGCCTGTCTTTCAAACCTTTAAGCACTTCTAGCCTCTCACATTGGTGCTTATTCCGTCTTCTAACAGCACTAGCATAGTTTCCGTTAAGAGTCATCTCAGCTGTGATGCTGCAGCATCCTGAACTGGCAGAGGGGATTACAATGTCATATCTGTCAGGGCCCACTGAGCAACCCCGTGGTCAGAAATGAATCCAGCTGAAGGAGCTGGTTAACTGTCCATTGGAAAATAATTGAGAAATGTGATGAATGCTTTTTTTTTTTTTTCTATGTGGCAATCACAGGTTATCTCTGGAAAGCATGATGAAAAAAGGAAAGGCAAATAAGAAATTTTTTATTCAGAAGGCTACACAGCAGAAGTTCAGAGTGGAAGGGCCCTTAACACAAAGCTCAAAGGAAAATCTAATCTTTATTTATTTATTTGCTGCATTAAATGGGTCAAGGTAAGTTTCTGTTTTCAGAATGGGAAATTCTAATGAGGAGATTTCTTTTTTTCTGGTGCAAGCACCCACAAGGGTACATGCACATATATTTTGTCTTTCTTTTGTTATCCAGCACAGTAGAGATGTGGACCGATTCCTACTTGCTGTTATGGACTTGTGAAATTTTCCTTTAGCCTGATCTGAGATTGCGGTTTCACTGTAAATAGGCTTTTGCTCCTCAATTAGGTCTGTGAGCAATGTGGAGCATCATGAACAAAAACAGGCTTTGCTAGCAGAAGTGGAAGGAGTAATTGTACTTAGTAATTTCATCCATTAAATGCCATGTTGGCTGAAAACTTACAAAGGTCTCCAGAAAAAAGATTAAACACCAGGCATTTATCTAGATGGACTCTTGTGGCTCACTTCATCCCTACATATGGTCCATGGTAAAGAAAGGTGACAGATCCTGTTACCCTATATAGTTCCTACTTAGCCAAAATTGCTAAACCTGCAGCCTGCTTGTTACCTAAGCCTTTGACTGAAAACCAGGATTTGGATCCAAATGAGGCCTCAGTTTATTATTCTGTATTATTATTATTATTATTATTATTATTAATAATAATAATAGATAATCTGTTGCATTAAAAAATTTGAGCTGTGATTGCAAAAGGCAGAGATCTTCCCAAAACTCCAGAGAAGTTTTTTTATGTTCAGGTTTTAAAAGCAGTTTCAATTTCATCACATACCTCATAATCCTCCATTACGAAGTGAAACAGAAAAAAAACTAAATCAGGTCTGAATTATGCTTTTGATCATCTTAAATATCTCAGTCAGAATTTCACATATTGACCTTATTTTTGGCGGAATTATCCCTTTGAATATCCCCAAATCTTGTCGTAGATGTTTTTTCACCTGTCTTTGAAACATTGCCTGTTTATTACAGTGGTTCCCTGATTCTGAAATAGTACAGCATTCGATTCTTTACCTAATATTGCTAAGATTCAAACCTCCAAAGATTTTGATGTTTAAATACAAAATGTTTTAGCTCAAGACCATCTCACAAAGACTGCTACTGATAAGACTACAGTCACACACAGCTGACTGTCACTCAGGTGTTTATGCAGGCAGAAATAAAAATCCCATTCCACCTCACTGTTAATCAATCTTTGTCATTCCACCAAGTTCTTTTTATCTGATGAGCTCCCTGTGGCTAGAAGAGAGAAAAAAAATGAATCCCATAAATGGAAGCCCTGTCACCTTAACCAGAAGACCAAAGGAAACAGAGCACCAGCAGGAACACAGCTGCGTTCCTGGCAGCTGCAGGTTTTCATGCCAGCACAAGTCACCCAAACACCCACCACAGCCAGAAGTGTGCTGGCCTGTTTCTCCACCTCATCAACAGCTACAGACCCTTTCTCCAATGTGTCATTTTGTTTGTTCAAACCACAACGCACTCTCACAGTCCAGATTTATGTCTGTCTTTGCTCTTCTCACCAGTCATCTGAGCCAATCCCTATCATGAGCACCGTTGCACTGAGATCATCCCTTCTGACTCTAATCCATTAGCAGACCTGGCCTGTAAGAGCTAGATGGGAAGGTACTTAAGCCATCACAGGTGGCCCAGGCACTATTGCCATTAAAGACTTATCTGGTTTATGACAGGTCTAAATTATATCCCAAAGGTTGTCCTCACCATTGTGATGCTCAAAACTGAGCCTGCACTCCAATCCAGGCTCCCTGTGGTCACCCACACTACCAGTGTGTACTCATGTCCCATGCTAAATTGGGATTAAGTCAACCCTGTCTTCTTGACAGGGAAACACATATACTGGGTATTAGCGGTAGCTTGAGATGCACAGCTAGCAGCTGGGCAGATGCATTCATCTCAGTATCCTGCCATGCACTGTGTCCAGATGCAGTGTTGGCTTTTTTCCCTCTCCCCACATGATGCTGAGGGTGAGCCATTAAGCACCAATGTGTCCTCACAGGTAGAGCCAGATTCCTGCTTCTCTGGTTTGGATGGTTTGTGGACAGTAATTTCTGAGATCGATGAAAAGCAACAAAATACTTTCTAAGTAGAAGTGCCCTGGCCTACCACAAATACCAGATAACTCAAGAAGCAGAAAAACAACAGGGGCTACAGCCGCTCCGGACCAGGCAGAACAGGAAAAAGACCATGAGACACAGCTCTGGTGGTGATAACCTAGGCACAAGAGCTTGGGTGGTGCAAGGAGTTTTGCTCATAGAAGTCATCTTCCGGTGCTGATGTAAGGGCTAACCCTGCTGCAGAAGAGATAAGTGGTGGAGAATGAGGTTTCTTTGGAGAGTGCCACAATAGAAGATCTAGATACAATGTCTTTAATATCTCCAAACACAAATAAGATAGATTGCACCAAATGCAAACTTTCAAATTTCTCCTGGGATGCTGCCATGAAGATAAACAGAGGTAAACAACAGGGTAATTATATCAGCAAATAGAAGCAAGAGTAAAGGGAGTAACACAAAGAAAAAGAGTCTGAAGGGTAGCAGGTGCAGGGAGGGGGAACATTACTAGAGAATCCTCATCCTTCAGAAGAATGTATTTGAGCTTTGTAGAGAAAACCTGCTGAGTGAGCCTGATATTAAAAATTCTATAGTCACACACTGAGTTTCTAATTACCCCAGGAACTGTGAAGGTCATGAGGAAGGGTAAGAGGGTTGGTTTAGGGTGTACCATGAGAGATGACACAGTGTAACCCCTGTCCTTCTGTCTTACCTTCACAGTTTTACCTTGGCTCCTTATGAGGCAGGAGTGAGTATATCACAGCTTGCACTTCCCTCATGGGAGCTGGAACAGTATTGCATTGTGCAAAGTTGTCCCAAAGTGCCCTGTTCACCAGTTTTGATGTCATGGCTCCTGCTGGGCTAGCAAATGTGCTGTAACATGCAGCAGATTGTGACAATGCATATGGCATTTGGGACACTGCTGTGCAGGTGCTTATTTTAATTTTTTTCATGAAGAGCCCAGCTGGAGTGTGTGAACCAATGTTTTCCAGGTAAGACACATGATCAGAGCAAGAAGGGGTCACTGATAAAGCCATGAACTTTTGGTGTCCTGACATTGTGAGTGTTCTTGTCTGAGAGAGAGAAAGGGCTTTGAACATTGCTCAGGGCAGATGTGGACGTCTGGTGACTTGTCCAGCATCCACGCACTCAGCGTAACTTATATTAATATCCATCACAGTCTGTCAAGTGACTCAGTAGCAACATTTAAAATTCAAATACTTATAAATCCCTTTGCACAGGCAATATATAATTACATAAATGCTATTTTGGTCACTGGATAGTTGTGAAAGTTTCATCTAATGATGTTGGTGCTACCACAATGGATACAGTCTCTGCCTAATTTACCCATTTTGATGCTGTTTGACATAGACTTCTCTCTACACCAATTACTCATTAATTGGTAAGAGTCAAGCAGACAGATGCAGAAGAAAAATAGCTGCTGTCTGGGGCATTTGGTTCTCTAAAATAGTGTGTCAGCATATTGTGAAAACCAGCGTCTGGCATATTTTGCTAAGCTGCTGTTCCAGAAGTGGTGCACTTCCTATTAGTTTTTTGGACTCTACAGATGTTTCAGTCCAAATAATGCAAGCCTGTTTCCTCCAGGAATGCTGGTCCTTCTGGAGTGGGATGGAATGGGCCAGGGCCACAGCCCTGACCCCTGTTATCTTAGAAAAAGCTGCTCAATGATTGAGAGTGCTATTGATCTGAGGCGTGAGAGATTTAGATACAGCACTTTGAAAGGTCATGAAGTTCAGATGATTCAGAATAGATGTGAGGCTTACAGAAGCCAGTCACAAGTGAATATAAAGATGTGTAAGATAGAAAGTGGGTTGAATTTCAGCCCTGTGAAAGTGTGATATGAATACAACTAGCAGAAGTCAGTGGTGATCTGAAGTTGTCACCGTTGACTAGCTTCAGGTACTAAGCTTAGTGAGACGAAGATATAAAACAATCAGTAAGTGAACTTAATACAGATGTGGCCTAGTAGACAGTGAAACAACCATGAGCCCATGTTGGAGAACAGTGCAAGGATGCACTAAACCCAGGAATGCTTATATATCAGTGTAAATCAGAAGAAACAACATTTAAAATTTGATTGAATCTACGTAATGAAGAATTTTTGTAGAAGTCTTTTTATTCATACTGAAATTATGTTTTATAATTTTTATTGTATATTAGATTGACTTTGGTCTACTATTCTAGACCAAATTATTTCTCTCAAAAAATCTTTTCATGAATCCTTTTGTATAATGTTCCATTTCCAATTCATCCTACTTCTATCCATCCCATTATTCTTCACACACCACAGACAGAAACTAAAAAAGGGGAAAATTTGACACAAGGCAGAAGATTGTCATGTCACAGTGGATGACTAAGGCGGTGGTTAACTTACTATCCCATCCTGTGGTGATATTTAGAAATAAAAACTTTTTTGTTTGTTTGTTTCAGCGATGCGCACATCTGAATTACTGACAAAAATTTGATTCGGTATTTGACTCACATAATAGAATCATTAAATGATTTGGGTTGGAATAGATCTTAAGGATCATCTAGTTCCAAACCCCTGCCATGGGCAGGGATACCCTCCACTAGACCAGGTTGCTCACAGCCTCATCCAGCCTGGCCTTGAAGACAGCCAGGGATGGGGCACCCACAGCTTCTCTGGGCAATCTGTTCCAGTGCTTCACCAGCTTCATCATGAAGAATTTCTTCATTCTATCTAATCTATATCTACCGTCTCTCAGTTTAAACCCATTACCCCTTACCTACATGCCTTTTAAAATGTCCCACTTCAGGTACTGGAAGGTGCTATAATGTCTCCCAAGAGCCTTCTCTTCTCCAGGCTGAACAATCTATAAGGTTCCTTCTAACCTAAACCATTCTATGATTCTTCAAGTATTATTGATAGATGGAAGAAATTAACATAAGTCATATATAACACTGATACATAAGCTTCACTTGTTTTGCAAAGACACAGAGTAGGAATATGAAAAAGAGATTATGTAAGGTAAAAAAGAATATGGACCAAACTGTTTGTATTAAAAGGGACAGGAGAAAGATGCTTGCTGCTAGATCTTAAAATAAACTTCAAATCCTATATCTTTTAATAGAATTGTTTTCCAATTATTGCTTGAAAAATGTAGAAGCCCCAGAAAAAAATGCAAACACATAATAAAACCAGAGTCAATTACAATTTTTTGGAATACTTCTCTTGCTTTAAAACTTCTTCCTGTATTCTATTAAAATATCTTTTTCCAAAGGATTATTATACTTCAAATGTCCATTAAAACTAGCAGTTATGATAGGAATCAGGATTAAATTTATGTTCTCCATCTCAACATTTCTGGAACATTTTAGCAGTAATCTCATGACTTTTGAGAGAAAGAAATTATTAAAATTTAGTTATTGTAAATTGTTTGGTTTGCTTCTATGTTTTTTTTAAGGTACATTTTGCTAGGTCTGTACAAATGTGAAGGCCTGGATTCCAAAGTTCTTTCGATAACGTGTTTTACAATAGCTGTTTTCAAATTGAATTTAACTGATGTGTAGAGACCTGTGACTTGATTATTATGAAGACCCACAAATTTCTCAAGATGTGAAATAGATGTTGTTAGCAAATTAAATTAAATTAAATTATGTGATTATATTATTTGATTCTTGCATCCCACAGTTATCTGGGTGCAGGGGAAAGCTGGATGACAATTTATTTTTTCAGATGCACAATCGAGCTGACAGCTACAACAGAAAAGAAAATGCATCTTATAAAGTTATTTCTGAAAAGAACAAAACCACTAAACAGCATTTTCAACTTAAAGTGTCTTAAGTTCATCCATAAATTTTAAGAAAAGTTATTGGTTTCTATGTTTTTCAATGCTGTTTTCTTAAAAACACTGTCTGTTTTGACACTGACCTACACATCCTTCTCTCTGAATCAGAGAGGCATAAATTTGACAGATGGACCACTAATTGGATAGGAAACCCGCATGATGGTCATATTCAAAGTGTTCTGGTCAATGGCTCGATGTCTGAGTGACCAGTGAGAGTGATGAGTGGTGTTCCTCAGGGGTCAGTACTGGGACTGGAGCTGTTCTATATCTTTGTCAGAGACATGGAGGTGGGAATTGAGTGCCTCCTCAGCAAGTTTGCCAACAACACCAAGCTGTGTGGTGCAGTCGACACGCCGGAGGGAAAGGATGCCATCCAGAGGGACCTTGACAGGCTGGAGAGGTGGGCCTCTGCCAACCTCATGAAGTTCAACAAGGCCAAGTGTGAGGTCCTGCACCTGGGTTGGGGCAATCCCAAATACAGTACAGGCTAGATGGAGAATGGATCAAGAGCAGCCCTGAGGAGGACTTGGGGGTACTGGTGGATGAAAAGCTGAACATGAGCCAACAGTGTGAGCTGGCAGCCCAGAAAGCCAACGATATCCTGGACTGTATCCAGAGAAGCATGGCCAGCAAGTAGAGGGAGGTGATTCTCCCCCTCTACTCTGCTCTTGTGGGACCCAACCTGGAGTACTGTGTCCAGCTAAGAGGTCCTCAACATAGGAAAGACATAGACCTGTTAAAGCACGTCCAGAGGAGGGACACGAAGATGACCAGAGGGCTGGAGCACCTCTCCTATGAAGAAAGGCTGAGAGAATTGGGCTTGTTGAGCCTGGAGAAGAACAGGCTCATTATTGCAGCCTTCCAGTACCTGAAGGGGGCTTCAGGAAAGCTGGGTTTTTTTTTTACAAGGGCCTGTAGTGACAAGACAAGGGTTAAAAGGTTTAAACTGAAAACAGGAAGAATTAGATTAGATATCAGGAAGAAGTTCTTCAAGGAGTGGGTGGTGAGGCACTGGGACAGGTTGCCCAGGGAAGTTGTGGATGCCACATCTCTGGAAGTGTTCAGGGCCAGGCTGGATGAGGCTTTGAGCAACCGGGTCTAGTAGAAGGTGTCCCTGCCCATAGCAGGGGGGTTGAAACTAGATGATCTTTAAGGTCCTTACCAACCCAAACCATTCCATGATTCTATGATTTTATAAAACACATTTACTCTAACTTTTTTTTACTGAGTGGCAACCTTTATTGGGTTTTGACAGTGTGGGGACTACAGTGGTACCTTCTGTCAGAAGATGCCAGAAGTTTCCCCTATGTCCAATAGAGCTAACTCCAGCCTTCTCCAAGATGGACACACCACAGGCCAAGGCCAAACCCAAGCCTGTCAGCAACAGTGGTAACGCGTCTGGGATAACATGTTTAAGAAGGGAGAAATAAACACCTAGGAAGAGAAATTGCAGCTGGAGAGAGAGAGATGTGAGAGAAACAACTGTAGATAACAAAGTCAGTGAATAAACAGGGGGAAATTGTCTTCATAATTTTGCTGGTAATAGGAAGAAAGTCCTCTTATCAAAACTTTGTAGAATGCTTTGGATGAACTAAATGTCAGATCAACACAGAATTAATTCAGGCTTTACTACAACAGACTAATTGACAATTTCTTTTTAAAATTTTCTTAAAAATTAGTTCTGAAGTCAGACTGAAAGGTAGCAGAAATGGAAGAACATGGTCTCATAGTTTAACCCCAGCCAGCAACTAAACACCACACAGCTGCTCACTCACTCCCCCCCAGTGGAATGGGGGAGAGAATCAGAAAAGTAAAAATGAGAAAATTTGTCGCTTGAGGTAAAGATAGTTTAACAGATAAAGCAAAAACTGCACATAAGTAAAGGAGAATAAAGAATACATTCACCACTTTGTATCTGCATACAGGTGTTCAGCCATCTCCAGGAAAACAGGGCTCCATCATGTTTAACAGTTTCTTGGAAGGCAGATGCCATCACTCCTAATACTCATCCTTTCTTCTTCTTCCCCCATATTTATAAACTTAACAGACATCACATGGTAAGGAATATCCCCTTGATCAGCTGTCCCAGCTGTTTCCCCTCTCGATTTCTTGTGCACCTGCAACCTACTTGCTGGTAGGGTGGTTTGAGAAGCAGAAAAGGCCTTGACACTGTGTAAGCACTGCTCAGCCATGACAAAAACATCCCTGTGTTATCAACACTCTGAAGCATAAATCTAATATATTGCCCCATACTTTGTAATATAAAGAAAACCAACTCTATCCCAGACCAAACCAGAAAACATGGAGGATTTGTCTCCCTGATTTGCTGATTCTAGGGACCAGGAAAGGCATTTCACTATTGCTGAAAGAGACCATTTAATTCTCTTTAAATAGCCAAAACACTCAAACAAAAAACCCCAAGCAAAACCAAACAAACTGAATTTTCAGGTGATGCTTATTTTAGTTTTAATCCCTAGAGTGCTATTTTCTGCAACTTAATTGTCAGTTATAGCAACTACCATATAAGCATTCAAAGCACAATTCATGTTACCCTGATTATGATACCTACAAAAATTATTACTCTAATTGTAGTTGCTTTCTGCTGGGAAGAAAGGACTGGGGGATATGGAGGGAAAAGTATAAGGACATTGAATTACAAGATACTTCCAAAAATTAATGTTTCATAGATTATTAATTTATTTCTAAAATGCTGAGAAATCTTGACTTGTTACAAAATTTTTTTGTTAGAGTTGGAATAAATCAGTATGAGATATACAGGGCAAGTTTGTAGTAAGACACCCTTAGTTCTAGGGCCTCATTCTAAAGTTGGGCTGGTTAGGGCATGTTCCCCTGTTGGATTTTTTTAATTCTTCACCGATTTTTTTTTTCTAGATAATAAAGAACTTCATGAAGATCTATTAATAGAATCACAGAGTGACTGAGTTTCGAAGACACCTCTGGAAGTCACCTGGTCCAACTTCCTTGCTCAAAGAAGATCACCTAGAGGCGGTTGTCCAGTATTATCTTCTAAAAGCTAGTAAAGAGAAGAGTTCTGAAGTCTATCACATGATCTTTCACCATTTCCGGAGACATAAAAATAAATGCATTCTTTTTAAAAACGTTGTTTTATCAACTGCTATCACATAATTATATTCTGCTTTAACATTCAGAAGTTTTGTTTCTGCTCCAGTGTAAAATATAAGAAGGAACAAAGAACTAGTGGGAAAAAATAAGAAAGTTGAGATGAATTATATTTATCCTTCACCATTTATCCTCTGTGGGGATGAAGTAAAAAATGCCTTCCTGCTCTGATAAGCAACAGAGAATTTATTGATTTAAAACAGAAATTGTTCCACATTTGTCATTCTTTGGGAGTAAAATCTTTCATCTGGTGAAATACAACAGAATAGGGAAAGACCTCTTCATAATCTCAGTAATGATAATACTTGTAATAACATGTGAAAGCAGGTTGTTTTGAAGAGGCCAGAACATCCTAATCTATCCACAAGCACTGAAACTGTTACATATATGCAAGGCATTTTCATGTTTTGTTTGTAACATGCCACTGAAATAAAATTACCGCATCTCTCAATCTCCCACTGAGAATTTTAATAAATTGCAATTATTTCCCTAACAATGCCATTTTGTGGCTGTAAACTCTACACTCCTAATTTTCCTTTGAACACACTTTCTTCTTTCTAGTGGGAATAAGCTTTACATTCCATTTAAATGTCCCTTAGGCATAAGTTACATAGCAGTAAAAAGCAGCAAAGAATTCTGAGACTCTACATGCAACAGCTTCAGTCTTACCAGCGTCAACTTCCTTTGCATTTATCATTGCATTTTACTTTGCAGAATGGCACTGATACTTTACGAAACCCATAAGGGTCTATCTCTTGCTTTTAATTAAGTTAAAGATATTTCTGGTTTAATTAATTATATTTGCCTTTGCTGCCTTTAGGACAACACATAAATGCATGTACAGTTGCTGGTGCTTTCAGAGGAAACTGCACCCACACAGCTAATGGAAGACATTTCTCCTCTTCCTGTGGTTTGTAATCAAAACCTGTACCAAATTTTTCAGCAGAACCATCTTATTTCATGCTTTTCAACCACATCATATGGATATGACCCTAAATCTTTGACAAGGAAATCAGAAATTGTGGACTAAGTGATATACACCAGAGAGGAATGGAAAGCAGAGGCATTAACTTAGTGATGACTCTCCACTTCCCAAAGGAACCTTTGCAACCTCTCGCTGTGTGCCTGTGACTGCCTCCAGGGCTTGTCATCATCTCCCCAGTACATGTGGCAGCATTTGTCTTGAGCCCTCCAAGGCTGACCATCTACCCAAGGAGCAGTGATGCTGTTGGAAATTAACAGTGCTCCTGGGCTATTCCACTTCCAGAGACAGCTGCGTAAATCCAAGTCTCCATTTTGGTACAGACCTGCTGAGCTTTGTTGTGATCTGATAGGAACCCTGTGGCAGTCAGAGATAGACAGAAGCAGAGCTGGGGTGCTGTAGGAAGGGAGCTTCTGGGAGAAGTGAAGGAGATGAGGTCAGCTTAAATAAGGAATCTACATGGACATGAATCACCTATGCTGTTTTTATGCAGAAGTTCAATAACTACTTCAGTGCACTCCTGGGATAATGAGGTTATCACAGATGGCCAATAATACATCCTAATAAGGGAGTTCCTGCCTTTTGATTCTTCTCAGTCTACCAAAAAGTCTTAGCGGACCCCAGATCTTCAAAGCTACCTCATGACAGTATGTAATCACTTTCTCCTATACAGCAAAAAACTATTGATTTGCTTTCTGAAAGAAGTAAGCATATCAGAAATGCGTGATTCAGTATAACCCTCTATTAACCACTGACATATGGATACATTTTCTCTGTGAGGTTTAACTCTTCTGACTGATGAGTTCAGACACACCTTTTCAAACTGTTCACTGGCTGCTTGTTCCTTGCATTATTCACTGAATTGTGACTTTACAGCTGCTCTTTACTGCCATGCTTTATTTTTCCTTGAAACGAGCAAACCAGAAGAATAACAAAGGGAATTGAATTTCATTTAGCAAATTTAAAAAAGTGGAAAAAAATAAAAGATACACAAGGCACAATGCAAACCTTCTTGTCATCACTATTGAAATCCTAAATCCTGCAAGCTGAACATAAGAATTTTGTCTTCTGATACATAGCTGTACAGTGCATACATAAAGGTTACTTCATGACATTGCAGAACTTGTGTGGTTTTCTGTCATTTCTTCCTTTCTCCTTCAAAACAAGAATTTTTAACTATTTTGTTTTCCCTGATATTGCCTGATTTTGTCTCAGCACCCACCATCCCATCACCTAAACAGAAAGATATTCTGATAGGGACTTCACACTGCTACATTTCATAGGACACCACAGAAACAGTAAAGCAGCTAGCTGTTTGTACATATGATGTATGTACATAACTCTGTTTGGCCTCATCAACAAAAAGCACTTGAAAACCCAGCACAAGAGGTTCTACACTTTCCCCTTTGGCTGCTTCATTCTTCTCTGACAGAAAAAGATCAAGTGAAATTGTGTATAATTTCTTTGTCTTCCTTCGAGTGGAGTCAAGTCCAGAAGGAAATTATGGTATTATGATTGTGAAAAGGAAAAGTGGTTAACATATGGCCCTTATGTTATAGGGTCACCAGAGGGTATTTTGACACAAGCTTCTATCAGAGTATGATCAGCTGAAGGAATATCAACCTTAGCACACTTTCATGGCTGCTGACATGAAAATACATGTTTCTTCATGTACTGTTATGGGTGAAAAAAACATCATGTATGTAAGATGATAGATATTCATACCTTTTGTAGTCTAACTTTAGATGATCCAAACAAAATAAGCAGCCCTAAATAATCATCTTCCACTTTGAGGAAACTTACTTGCACTCAACTTCCATATGCTGAATGTAAGGTAGATGTTTAGATCACTCTTAAAACAAACAAAATATCTGCTCAAAAAGCATAGTCATTTTAAGACACACTATTAGATTGCTTTAGGAATTTTGGCTGCAAGACAGACATGGAAAGTAACAGAGAAAGGTGGTGGTGGGGGGGGGGTCTTTGGGGTTTTTTTTCTTTTTTTTCTCTGGTGGTTTTTGGTAGGGTTTTTTTGAATATTCAGAATTTAACCAGTTTGGATTTTAAAGAAAACTCTCACACAATTTTCTTCAAATTTTTCTCAGATTTTCCATTTTTCTCCACTCAACCTAAGAAAAAACCATTAACCAAAATGAAGAAATAAAGTAAAACATGAGAAAGTTTTATCCAAAAAATAAAAAAGAGTAAAAATGATAAGAATAGGAATAAAATACAGTAGGATTAATATGTTATATAAATGGAGACTCTCCAGCAGATTATCAGGATACTTGGAAGCCTAGGGCACAGTACCTACAGAGTGAGGTTCAGAGAGTTCAGATGACTTAATCTCATGAAAAGACGGACAACCTAGGATCTGCTTTTGGCTACGTGAAGGAAAACTACAGAGATGATGCAGCCAAACTGTCCTCCACAGTGGCATGAGATGTAACAAGAGGCAACAGCGTAGCATGGGAGATACAGACCAGACACTAAGATTATCCACGTCAGTAGAAGGGCAGTTCAACACAAGAACAGGCAATAGCAGAGCTGTAGACCCTCCATCCATGTAGGTTTTCACATCTTGAAATGTCAAGCTCTGTGTGTTTTGGTCAGGACAGAGTTAATTTTCTTCACAATGACTAGTAGGAGGCTACGTTTTTGGATTTGCCCTGAGAATGGTACTGATAAGGTGATTTTTAGTTGGTGCTAAGGAGTGCTTGTACCAATTCAAGGACTTTTCAGCTTCTGATACCTCACCTGTGTTCCCACATTTCTCATTATAAGAAGCAAGAAGGGGGACACAGTTCAGACAGCTGACCCAAACTGATCAAAGTAGCATTTCATCCCATAGCATGTCATGCTCAGTACATAAGATGGGAGTGGGCCAGTGAGCTACAGTTTGTTTCTATAGATAGCTTGTCATTTAGCTTCTTTGTTCATGTGTTAGTGAGTTGGTGGGTCTGTTGGATTGGATCTCTCGATTGCTTTCTTGCTTGTAGGATTTGCTTGAACTCTGGTACGAACTCTCTCTGGCTGTAATTCTTGCTACTACTAGTCAGTGCAGGATGCAGCGGTGGCAGCAGCTCCTGTCATGGCTCAGTGCTCAGTTGAGGTGAGCAGAGGGGTTCCTGGGCCCCAGCAAGCAGAGAAGGAGACAGGCAGCCCGCATGGTACTGGCAGCCCCTGTGAGAGTGGCTGACGTCACTCAGGGACGGTGTGGGGAGCAACCATGGGGTGATTTAAACCCCTCCCAGGGAGTGAGAGTGACACGGAGCACAGCGAACAGAGCAGGCAGGGCGTGGTGCATCAGTCAGAGCGTGGCGCTGCAGTTTGTGCAGCAGTTCAAGCAGGCAGGACCCAGCTATGGTGACCACTCAGAGCAGAGCTGCAGCTATCCAGGACTCCGGCTGCAGGGAGTGCCTGAGCCTGTCCCTCGTACGTGAGGGGAACAGAGACAGACCCTGCGTGAGGTGTGAACAGGTCAATGATCTGCTCAGCGTGATGATGGAGCTGAAGGAGGAAGTGGAGAGGCTGAGGAGTATGAGTGAGTGTGAGAAGGTGAGATGTCCTCACTCCACCAACCTACCTCCCCAAAGGAAAAGGCAGAAGATGAAGGGCACACAGCTCACAGTTGATCCCATATCCTCCTGCCATCCAGCAGAGGGAAGGAACTTAAGAAAGGGAGCAGAATGGAAATAGATCCCTGCTCAGGGAGGTAGGTGCATCCCCTCCTGCCTCCCTCCCCTTCCCAGTTGCCCTTGCAGAACAGATAATGAGGCTCTGGAACTTGAGGGCCGGGCAATTGAAGAGGAAGGTCCATCCAGGGAGCTGCATAGGACAACCCTGTCAGCCCCACACATTACAACAGCCTCTGTTAAGAACAGGAGGAGGGTGATTGTTGTAGGTGATTCCCTTCTGAGGGGAACAGAGGGCCCGATATGCCGCCCAGACCCATCCCACAGTGAAGTCTGCTGCCTCCCTGGGGCCCAGGTTAGGGACATCACCAGGAAACTTCCTGATCTGGTAAAGCCCTACGACTATTACCCTCTATTGGTAACGCAGGTGAGCAGTGATAAGCTCGAGGAGATGGATCCAAAAGCCATCAAAAGAGACTTCACGGCACTGATGGAAGGACCGCTCAATGGATAAGGAACTGGTTGGATGGTTGCACTCAGAGGGTGGTGGTCAATGGCTCAATGTCTGAGTGGAGACCAGTAAGGAGAAGCGTTCCTCAGGGGTTGGTGTTGGAACTGGTACCATTAAACATCTTTGTCAGTGACATGGATGATAGGATTGAGTGCACCCTCAGCACGTTTGCTGACGACACCAAGATGTGTGGTGTGGTCGACATGCTAGAGGGAAAGGTTGCCATCCAGAGGGACCTTGACAGGCTGAAGTGGAGGGACCGTGGCAACCTCATGAAGTTCAACAAGGCCAAGTGCAAGGTCTTGCACCTGGGTCAGGGCAATTCCAAGCACAAGTACAGGCTGGGTGGAGATTAGATCAAGAGCAGCCCTGACGAGAAGGACTTTGGGGTACTGGTGGATGCAAAGCTGAACATGAGCCGGCAGTGTGCACTGGCAGCCCAGAAAGCCAACAGTATCCTGGGCTGTATCAGGAGAAGTGTGGTCAGCAGGTAGAGGGAGGTGATTCTCCCTCTCTACTCTGCTCTTGTGAGACCCCACCTGGAGTACTATTCCCCTGTGGAGCCCTCAACAAAAGGAGGATATCGACCAGTTGGAGCAAGTCCAGAGGAGGCCACAAAGATGATCAGAGGGCTGGAGCACCTCTGCTATGAAGAAAGGCTAGGAGAATTGGGCTTGTTGAGCCTGGAGAAGAGAAGGCTCCAAGGAGACCTTATTTCAGCCTTCCAGTACCTGAAGGGGCCTTCAGGAAAGCTGGGGGGAGACATTTTACAAGGGTCTGTAGTGACAGGACAAGGGATAATAGGTTTAAATTGAAAGTGAGAAGATTTAGATTAGGTATCAGGAAGAAGTTCTTGACAGAGAGGGTGGTGAGGCACTGGAATAGGTTGCCCAGAGAAGTTGCGGATGCCCCATCCCTGGAAGTGTGAAGGCTGGGCGGTTGGAAATAAATGATCTTTAAGGTCCCTTCCAACCCAAACCATTCTATGATTCTATTATATCTGAGATCTGGCAGTGTATTGGTTGGTGGGTGGTGAGCAATTGTATAATTTGCTTTATTTTCTATTAGTTTAATTACTTAGTAGTTTTGTTAATATTGTTAGTTTCACCATAATATTTATTTATATTCAACCATAAAATTGTTTTTAACTGAATCCACAAGCTTTCTTGTCTTTTCCTCTTATTTTCCTCCTTCACTGGAGGCGGGGTGGAGAGGTAAGCAAGCTGCTCTGTGATACTTAACTGTTAGCTGGTGTTAAACCACAATACAAGCCTAGCTAGCCTGATCCACAGATCCCGATGTTGACAATAGTCCTGCTCCAAGGAGACAGCTGGATGAGATGATTCCAGAGGTTTCTTTCAACCAACACTGCTATGGTTCTGCTTTAACATACCATGGAAAATACCATACAAAAAGAAGATTCCATAAATTATACAGGGGTTTCTTTCATAGCTGATGAAAAAAAAAAAAAAAAAAAGCCCAAACATCAAGTTTTGAACCACAGACACACAGAGAGAAGATGTCTTATGCTATTTTGCAGTGATGTATGGTGAAAATTTGGTAAACAACATTATACAAAGGAGGATGCAAAAAGCAAAATGCAATGATTCAGTCTGCAATTCTCAAAAAATCTTAGTATTATTTCTTTTAAAAAACTCATCTTTTCATACTGCTCCTTACCCTCTAAGAAATACTTGCCACATGAGTGATATTGTTGCATTGGATACAAATGCAAGCCATCTGGAGAAAATGTCTCAGAGAACCAGCTGTTGAACGGGCGAGAAAGCTTTCTTTAGGCCACTCTGTTCTGGCTGAGAAAATAGGAAGTCCCTTTAATTAGAACTCTGCTAAACAGAATTTGGATTCCCATCTTGCTGTTGTATACAAGACGAAAAGGTACTCCATCTTTCCACACCTCCAGGACACTCTTTCACTTGGTATAATAATTGTTACAATGTACCTGTAATGACTACAGCTGGGCAACATTTTCCTAACAAACCAGAAATAATTTGCAACACTTTCAGCAATCTTGGGCCAAATTCTGTGTGGTTTTCCATCAACTGGAGTCCATATTCTGCACATATTTCTGTGCCAGATTTTGTCTGTAACTTGTCCAGGAATGCTTATTCCAGGAAGGTTTTTTTCAATGTCGTCTGGAAGTCACAACAGCCAATTGATTTTGTGGTTACAAGGACTAGAAAGACAAAATCCAGTAGTTTCAGATGAGTTATATTTTTGAGCCCTTTCAGAATGGAGCTGAGATCCAAGACTCCTGAGTACGAAGAATCTACAGATTATAAACCAAAAATAATAGTGAAATGTCCTTGAAACCCTCTGGCACAAAAATCCTGTTTCACAATGCCTCAGCTGGATTTTCTTTGCTCGTGTTTAATTAGGTCTGTATTTTTCAAAGGACTGTTACAGGTAACTTTTTGCTTTTGCTTGCCTTTTCACAGTAAATAAGTTTAAGACCACAAATTCAAGACTATCCCCTGACACAAGTGCAGTTAGCTATGGAATGGAGGAGAAAACTCCAAGTGTGACAGAATGATCCTTTTGCCTGACATGTCTTCAATTTTTGTAAGTAAGTGCTTTACATAGCTATCTGTACAGAGCTGTCTAGGAAGCAAGACAGTAAACAAGCCCCAGATAGTCCAGCAGCTGTAATACAATTAATTCAAGCCCTTCTTTCTTCAAAATCTGTATTATATATGTGTGTGTGTGTGTGTGTGCGTGTGTGCGTGTGTTAAAATATATATTCATATGGAGAAAAAGGTGGAGGGAGAAGACAGGAAAGACATGTCCATTAATGAAAACTTAAGTCAACCTTTGACAATAGACTATGGACTTGGAAAACCAAAAACAAACATAAGAAAAAGTTCCAAATTTTGAATACAGCTATATCAGCCGCTCAGATGATCTGCATTCAGAGATTTCAGTTGAATTAGCTAATACATGCACAGAACTGCTGACAGCTATTTGAAAATGTTATGGAGAGGTTCGAGAGATTTAGACATGGTATCAATCTTCTAGCATTTGACCCTGGTAATTACTGCTTTGTAAATCTAATTTCCAACTCTTCTAAACAACTGAATGAGCTTCAAGGAAAAAAAAAGGAAAACCCAAACTAAAAAAAACAGACAAACCCCAACAAACCACAAACCAAACCAGTACAAACAAACATGTAGAGGGTATCAGATCTATGAGTAATAAGCTCTACGAGTTTATAGAAAATCAAATCTCAGAAGTCAAACTTGATTGCTTTTCTCAAGAAATCAGGGGAAAAAACCCAAACAATAACAGAACAGACAACACACCTGGATTACACTAAAACACTGGCAATGGAATCAGAGTCACTAAAGCATTATTGAATATAAAAATTGTCAGATAGAGCAGAAACAGGATACAGGGCCTCAAGATAATAATAGTGCAGCAGAAATTTTGTGGGATGCATGTAAACCAGCACAAGAATCAAAAGCAAGCCTAGTCTCATCAGCCTTCCTAGCAGTGACTTGACAAAGGGAGGTGAGCAGTATGTAGAAGGGATTTGTGGCAAAGGATGCTACAAGCACCTGTGGAGTGAAAATTCTAGCAAAAGGGTGTACACAGCAGCTACGTAGGCTGACAGCGAATAAATAACCTACATCCATATTAGAAAAATACAAAGCAAGGTACTGCTGTGGCATGAGCAAACATGGCATCACGCACTGATAATACCTGAGCATTAATCTTAGCTCTGCTGCAGATTTTAGGCATGGTTGTGGGCCAGACCTCTTAACTTTTTTGAGTGTCCCTTTTTTCTCCCATTGCTGGCCATTTAATGAATGCAAGTTCTTAATTATTCATAACAGGGAACATTCCCATTTATTGTTTGTACAGCACCTAGCACCCTAGGACAAGATCCAGACCATAGCTTCTGTCAACTCCTGTCCATGCAATAGAGAGCAAAAGCATGACACCAACGTAAACAGTCACAACATATTTACAGCTGTTCTAGCAAGAGGATGAATTACTGTATGACTGAGCATGTCACGGTATGTTCCATGAATGAATATCCACCATTCCCCTCCACCTTATCCATACAGTATTAATCATTTGTGACGCAGCATCTATTCACCATTCATTCAAATAAGGAACAGAAAATGGATTTTGCATGCTAGAGAAAAATGCATTTTAGTTCTTTCCAATGTATTTGCAAGTGTTTGCCAAAAAACAGATAAAATTCCAAGGGAGATGGTGTTTTTATGCAAAAAATATCATATTATCCAGTGTTAGAATGCTCATTCTAACAGGAAAATGTGGAGGGGATATTAAACTTCATGCATCAAAGATTGTTCCATTCTCTTTCACTGAAAGCTGAATTAGTTTACATTTCACACAGAATAAGAGCTCAGCTTCCCAAGAGATGGTAATTCATTGAAATTTCAAGATGTGTGTTACCATATGGTAACATGCTCATCTTGCCTTGCCTCTCTACCGTAGGATCAGCTTACCCTGCTTCCTGCATATTCTTTCTCCCTAGACCATCTTTGTATCAACCACGGTTATCAACAGGATTCAGGACTCAAAGGATCTCTGAGTTTGGTTTTTGTACTCTAAACAGACTGTTATCCAATAATGTCCATGAGATCACAAAACAGTGGAGACACTTTGAAATACATGCAAAAGTAAACAACATAATACCATTTAAAGAAATAACATTTACAGACTAACGTGAACTCCTTGAACCCAAAGCAGAATAAATACAGGCAGTACATCTATTAGCTGTAAATGAATATAACAGTATTTATAAAATGAGTAATTTGGAACTGATTAATGTTTATAAGTGTGTTTAAATAAGAATTGGATATTAACCTATAGCTTTAAAGGGTTTAATTAGCCTTGGAATATTGTCTCAGTGTACAAAGAAAAATAACTAATTCACAAAGGAAAATACAAAGAAAATCTGCAAGTACAAATGAGGTCAATTAATTAAGTAATTTACATAAATTTGAGTGGTTATTTTCAGGGTATGTTTTGAAATTTTGCACTTCCTATTCCTATCACACGAATAAAAATACTTTTCTGTCACCTTACTTATGATACATCAATCATCTCATGGGATCACAAATACCAGCATACACTGCAGCAAACAGCTTCTATACACAAGCTTTCTGAACCTTGCAGAATCTAGCATCCCATTTCCAGCTGTACTATCTTATCACCAGCAGATGCATTTACAGGCTGTTATAGCTTCATTCTTACCTCCAAATGGAGAAAAGAATATGAAATATGACTTCATCTCCATTACATTTTTACACCCTGAATACCAAACAGATGGTAACAATTACAGATGGGAGTCTGTTTCTCACACAAGAAGCCAAATGCTGCATAACTCACCAATTGAAATCTGGAATGAGTCACTTGATGCATTTAGTTTATCCAGATCTAAATTGGTGAGAAAGGGTAGAGGAATTTGGCCTAATGGTTACATATTCCCATGGTTACCCTGGGAATACTACATCAGCAATCTCCACAAAGGTCCTTTGGCTTCTTTCTATTCTCTCTGTAACAACCAAGACAAATTTATTAACACAGATGTAAGAGGAAAGTAATTCTGTTCAGAACGGAGATCCTTCTGTGTCAATTCTTGCATATACTTATTTCCCAGAGTAGTGCCTTGCAGGAGTCAGAAGTTGTAACACAGTCTGGTTTGCTTTCTACTGGCAGAGCTGTGTCGATCCACCAGACAAAAGTCATGATTCAGGAGCTGATGGTGTGCTAAGAGTGCTGCTTCCCAGTGTCACTGAAACTTCAGTTCACTGGTGTGTCATCAGCTAGGGATCAGAAGCCAAAACTGAAACTGCTGAAACAGCCTCCACCCTCCTTTGGTTTACATCTCCACTACCTCTCTCAAGTGTATATTCCCTTGGTTCATGTTGGCTTTGATTAGAATAATGTGGGACCTTTACTCAAGGTTGCCAATTAAACATAATTCCACAAATTTTTATTTTACTATAATGCAATATTGCACCTACTCTGACATATTTTCTACAACAAATTTTACAGTACATTTCATAGACTATACTATTGCAAAAGTGATTAATTTACTGAGTCCTTCTAATTTGTCCCCTTCTGTTTAATACACCTTTAACTCCAGAAAGATCAGAAGCGTTCATTTAGAAAACGTAATTTTCATCCATTCCAACTTTTGTTCCCTTGTTATTTTTGCCAGACTAACTCTTTTCTTACAAACATTGTGATTGACACAATCACAATGTGTGATATGATATGATTCTAATATCATAGAGCCAAACGGATCCCTTTAACTTATTTCTCTTTCTTCTAAATTCTCACAAACAACAGCAAGTAGGATATCTTTCACTTAATGTCTTACCAGTCCATTTTGACTTCTCTATGCTAAGTACCACTAAGTCACTAGTATCTCAGATGTTTTACTGTAATCATTAAAAAATAGCAGCAGCAGCAGCAACTTCCACACACTGCTGTTTTCTCTATAGAGACAGCTTGTTCAGCACCCACAGTGTTTCCATCTGTCTCAGGCTCAGCCTAGTCATGTAGAAAGCAGAACTTCCAAAGAGCTTAAAAGAAAAGATATATTAAGAAAAGAAGAAGTGATTAAGATAGCCAACAGCTGGTAAAACATCAGAGTAGATCTATGAGATCAGGATACACACTTTTCCCATACTTCGTCACTTTCATCTGAAGTGCTTGAGGCCTGAGTGTATTTTGGTTAAAACTGCCCTGTGAAACCTGTTTTACCACACCATGGATCACTAAAATCCAAATTTCCTTCCCTTGGCAACTTCATCATCAAGCAGAAATCCTTGTGACCCATTTGGAATTGCAAGTGATAAACATGAAGAAAAGAACCCCCTTGGAGTAGTGTCATCAACTGGGCAATGAAACGAGTGACCAGGGGTGCAAGCGTCTTGTTGAACCCAGGATTTCTTCACACTTTTGGTTAGTGCTTAAAGCGCTAACTCTATGATTACTGGAAGAGTGCTTATTCTAGTATTTTTCCATCCTCTTCTATGAGAAACTTGGAAGATTTCATCATATTCCTGACAGGGGAACAACAACAACAAAATCCAGAGTATTTTATGAGATAGTAATACCATGACCTTCCCAGCTGTAATTCAATGTACAATCTAATCTGAGGCATTTTAAAGTTGTAATATCTCTTATAAAGTTTATGACCCTCTGGGAATTAATCCTTGACTCCTGCAAAGAAACAAAGTAGAAAGGGATACTTGGTGTGCTAAAATTCAACTGAAATGTGGAGAGAAATGGAGAGTCTAAATTTTCTTTTTCAGGATGAAGGCAACACTTTCATCTGTTGGACAGATGAAACAGAAAAAACAGCTGATGTGCTATGATAGAGGGTAAGGATTTAAAGGATTTATGGGCTTTCTGGAGAAGTTAGTGAAGGACAGTTTAAAATTGTCTAAGCTATTGGACTGTATCTTTGGCCATTCTTATACCCTTAAAGCTCATGCTAGTCATTTAATGAAGTGTGGATGATCAATGTGCCACAGAATCTTGAAATATATGAGCTGCATTCTGACAGAAGTGATTTCAACAGCACGTAGACCTCTCTACAAAAGTTAAAGCAACCCTTGTGTTATGACAGAACATATAGTTCTTGTTTCCCCAGACACATCATCTCTGTGGTACTCACTCTCCTTCCATATTCCCTACCACCCAGAATAACTGGAATCAAATAATAAATTAAATAACCACTTACTAAGTTGGTATTTTTCAGAAATAGGTGCCATATTTACAAAGTACAATTCTTACTCCTGGACACCTAGTGGCTGCTTCATGCCCTGGCTATGAATGTAATAAACATGTCTGATAGCAAAGTTGCAAACTACTGCACCTGCTTATCCCAGCTCTGGCTGTCTTCAAGGCCAGGCTGGATGAGGCTTTGAGCAACCTGGTCTAGTGGAGGGTGTCCCTGCCCATGGCAGGGGGGTTGGAACTAGATGATCTTTAAGGTCCTAAGGTCCTTTCCAGCCCAAACCATTCTATGATTCTATGAGTCTATGTTGGAATGTATATCTGCTCATTCCTAAACACTGATGTCTGGGGGCAGACATAGTTCCAGGCAAGGTTATGGAGATTTATATTGAATTTGGCAAAAGTGATTTTGGTCTGTAAAGGGTTTAAATGCACATACTACTAAGTTTTCCTTCAAATTCTCTGCAGACTCTCTGGCTATGTCTTAACTAATAAATCGGAGTCAGGGCACAATTCTGCACCCCGTCCTGAGATTGTCACTACAGATTAATTATTAGCACAGTTCCTGGAATGGGTTTTACCCAGACCAAGTAGCTATCTCTTAGGTAAAGCTCAGGCTTGTTTTAGGAGCCTATCACAATAGGCTGTATGGATGAGGCTACTCTGTTTTGAAAGGGGAGAGAATTAACTGTATGAATATGAATGGAACAATGTCACACGCCTCAAGAGACAGAAAGCAAGCCCTTTCCCATACTATCTGCTCTTTTGACAAAGATATCCTCAGTGTCATGAAGATATATCTTGAGATTATACTGGCTGCTTGAGTGTAGGGCCAGGGAACACAAACCTGATAGTATCTCACTTATTCTGGAACTTGGGAAGGTTCATGCAATGAACTGTGCCCAAAACTGCAACTAGTTTTTGTTTTGTCGAGTTGATTAACTTCAAAAGAAACCTCAGAAGATAATTAATAACTATGCAAATTGGAGGATCAGTTGGTCCCAGATGCTGGATTGCCATGGTGAGATATTTATTTAGCAGTAAAGACTCAGAGGATCCTCAGCTGCTATAAATGTGTTCCATTACTATAACAAAAAAAAATATCAGCTATCTCCAAGGACAATGAATCAACACAGAGGTAACCAGGGCCATTATGTGAGAAGGTGACAGGGATTACTCTAGTCTTTCTCCATAAAAAGTGAGGTGGGATTTGGGAAATGTATGAAACGTTCTAAACCCAGGAATAAACGTACAAGAAAAGTAGAGGAAGGAGCCCTGAGCCAAACACAAATCTTGAAAACTGGAGACAGCAAACAGCATAAAACAAAATAGCAGTGTTTACCAGTAATCCTACCTAACTCCACCAGATTGCATCTGGTAGAGTCATGGCTCAAATGAAATCGAAGATGACGACATTTACTGAGGGCTTGATCCAGGGTCTTTTCGTTCACAAAGCTTTGTACAGTGCTGAGAGAAACTGATGAAATCTATAAAAAATAAGATAGAGTCTCCCTTGCTTTCATGCTAAAATTCTTTGACAAAAGAAACTCCTTAAGGGTGTTTCAATACTTTAACCTGAACAGTGGCTAAGCATGAAATGGATGCTATTGGACTAACAGCTTCTGGGTGAGTGTTCAGAGGTAATGGAATACAATCCAAATGCATTGAGAAGGATAAAAAAATTGCTGAGATAGTGTTTGGTGTGATTTATGAGGGCTAGAGAGTTTCATAAAGGCCTATATGAAGGTTTGATAATGTTTTCATCAATTTATAATGAAAATTAGAGAAGCAAGTATTGAGAAAAGAAAGATACATTTCTTAATTAGAAATTTATGGAAGTTTTCTCACAATGAAAAGTTATTTTTACCTGGGAGGTATTTGTAATAGTGCAGAGATAGATTGCTATCTTGGATGTGATTTTGTTGTGATTAAACCGCCTTGATACAAGCAAACCACCTTGTTACAAGCAGCTACATCAGATGACCTCTAAAATATGAAAACAATCACTCTTTGCTACCATTTTCCAAGTCTCAGCTTTGGCAGACAGACTCATCAGTCTCAGGTGCTACTCCAGCCTTCTTCCCATGCCTTAATCACTTCAATATCTGCTTGAATTGTAAGCCTGAGAGCACTTGAATGCCTCCTGGCTGGTGGCAGCCAGACTGACTTTGTGAAGTCTGGAAGAAGACAAGAAGCTGGTTAAGCTTGTGAGCTCAAATTAAATGGCTGACAGTGAAACTTGCTAACACACCTCCTTAGAAAAGCATGGGAGGTTTTTAGATAGTAGCTAGACCTGACAGCTTTGTACAATTTGCTGTCTGTGTTTGGAAAGAAAGAATTAAAAAAACCCAACCCCACAATACCTTTTCCAAGCAGTGCTCAGATTGTATAGATACAAACTTTTATTTTATACTATAGAATCTTTAAAAATTCCTCGTGAGGGACATTATTAAATGACTTTTGTTAATACTGCCTGAGGACTGAGATTTCCAAAGGTATTTGGCAGGGTCCATTAACAAACACGTTTGATGAATCTAAATTGCTATGGGACAAGGGGGAACATTTTGACTCTGAGAATTCCTGAGCCAGAGATGGTGGTTTTGTTTTTAATAGCTTTGATAAGCTTTTCTTTCCTTGTCTATTTTTTTTTTTTACTCATTTTTTGAACACACGCAAGACTTTGGCTTCTACAACACCAATTTTAACAGATGATCTATTTACAATAGAAGGTGCAACGAACTATCATTTCCTATATATCTTCTCCAGGCCAGTCATAATCATATAAAAATCATAACCTCTGCTGTTCAAGCATGTCTTTGCAAAATAATTTTCCTTTTCTCTAAGAATCTTTAGCTGGGCACTGTCAGAGAAATGATGCTGGGCTACAAGGACCTATAAACTGACCAAAAGAGTGGGGTTTATGTTCACATGCAACGTAAAACTGCTAACACTATACCAGTGCTGAACTGTAAATACTGATAGCTGGAAAGCATTATCCCACAGGTTATGGTACCACTCCCTACAGCCAAGGAGGAAATCTCCAATGAATTTAATAAAAGTCATCCTTCTCCAGCATTTGTTCATTGTTCACTACTTAAAGTTGTTTTTTGGGGTGTAACCCACAAGGGAAGATCAGAGGTCACTGCTTGGCTGAAGTTAAAGGTCATTCTGCTTTCTTCAATATTGTGTTTTTGTTGGGATTGCTCTGCTGGATTTTCTTCTATTTATTATTAATTAACTGCAGCATAACCTATTGAAACCCTTAGCTGGGAAACTGCTGATGACACTCCATGGCTTCTAAGTATAGCTGGCTTTATTAACTTTCAGATCAACTGGCCAGAAAGGCGATTAACTGAGCTAGGCTGTAAATCCTGGATGATATCCCTAAATGCAATGTGTTTTCTAGCACTAATTTAACCTTGTTTTTACAAGAGATTAATGTACACAGACTCATTTTAAGATCTGCTTCCATAGACAAATATTTTAAGGGTTCTTCATCAGATTCCCGCGAAGTTTCTGATGAACCCAAGTAGGAGCTGAAGCCATGAGCCACATCTGTAGGTGATTTAGAGGTTATTTTTCACAATTAGAAACTGGACACAACCTTACTATATTTCTAGGCAAAGCACAAGAAACAGACAAAATAAGAATGTCAAAATCACTTGTTCTTGCATCAAACTTATCTGTCACTTGATAGTGTTGAAGTCTTATGAATAAAAGGGTGACATTCTCAGTATTCCAGTTTAATGGGGATATCTTTTGTAATTCCTGCATTTAAAAACATGTTTCCACTTTTTAAACAAAACTGGAGTCTTCCCAATTAAAGATTTAATGGTTTTTCCTTAACATCCATTCTGAAGAAGAATTCAGATTCATTGAAGATAAAAATGAAGGGGAAAACAAGAGGAAGGAGAAAAAGAAAGACAAAGGCCGTGTGTACACATAATTTTATTTGCTTGAACCTGGAACAACCACAGTGCTCTTGTTGTAAAACTGCAAGAGATTCATCAAGTTTATCTGCCCTGAACAACCACTACAATATCAAAGCTCTATTGCACATCTGTAGTACTTTCTAATTCAACATTTCCTAAATAGCACAGCACATCATAACACATTCTCCTTTTGCAACTTACATTTGCAGTTAACATGGGAATATTTATGTGGCAATCCTCAAACAAAGAAGTCTTACTATTACGCTTTATAAGATGAAGACTGCACAGAACCTGGAGATTAGTTTTCCCTGCTGCTTCTGACACATTTTCTTCAGTGTTTCCAGAAGTTTATATATATTTTTTTTTTTAATTACAGGTCGTCAAAACATTCCCAAAGCTTATTAGGTTTCCTTCTTCCATTCACAACTGTAATGTATTTCAGCCACTTTGACATTCCCTTTGACATGTTTGACAGGAGGCTCATATCATATTCCTGTTTTTTTCCATCCTCCACATTTCATGCTTAAAAATAGCATAATATTAGGTAGTTCAGATGAGGTATGTTTTTATCCCAGGAAAATAAATCTCTTTCCATGGATGACCAAACATGTTTGACTAATAAAAAAATCATTGATACTGCAGTCAGAGAGCACTTGAAACAAACATGATTTCTGAAGCCTTCAGGAAAAGCTGTTTACAAAAAATAGGAAAAGATTTTGTAAACATAATTTAAAGAAACCTTATTTTAAAGGCTTATTTATTTCAATCCTATACTTCACTCTGTACATTGCACAAGAGCAGTAATGCAGGGATATTTCTAACAAATCTAACAAGGGGTAACCCACAAGATTTCAAAGCATGACTAAAATCAATTAAGAAAAGTTTATATGGACCTTTTTTTTTTTAACTTACCTCTATAGAACACAGTGGGAGAGGGAAAGACATCTTTGGGCTCAGATCTTCATATCTGAAATTCAGGTTAAACACAGGCCTAGAGTCTTCTTATCAGATGAATAAAATATGTATCATATGAAATAATAAAAAATAGCTGTCTATTGATTTAAAAAAATTATAAAGACATACTTCTAGTAGGTACATAACAACTTTATTGTTGAGTCTAGAATGCTGTTAACTAAATGCAAAATGAACTATTTAAAATAATGCCTGTTTAAAAAAAAACTCATTCTGTATGGTTCTATGTCCGTTCCTATACAGATTCAGGAAATGAACTAAAACAACTCAAAGTTTTCATATTAATTTTTAGGAAACAGAAATGATGAGTAAATTTTGGTGTCATTCTGGTCCTTGGATCAACATTGCACTCCTGAGAGTGAAAGGGAAAGGAAACCCTTTTATAACTAGAATCAAGCGGATCAGATGAAATTAAAAAATGTAAATGCCAGTAAGAGACAGTGACTGTCATCTAGATTTCTAAAAGGAAAAATAGTAATTGTGGGGTTATTTAGTGTGACTTAATCATGTCTGTGCCAGTTTTTGGTACTTACCCATGATGCACGCCTATTAACCTGAGGTTCCTTGGCTAGTCACTGGAGAAACAGACATGGAATCATAGAATCCTAGAATGGTTTGGGTTGGGAGAAACCTTAAAGATCCTAAAGATCCTTAAAGAAACCCCCCTACCCAAGGTTAAGGACACCCTCCACTAGACCAGGTTGCTCCAAGCCTCATCCAGCCTGGCCTTGAAGACAGCCAGAGATGGACCATGCACAGCTTCTCTGGGCAACCTGTCCCAGTGCCTCACCACCCTTTTTGTACAGAATTTCTTCCTTATGTCCAATCTAAATCTAACATCTTCCAGTTTAAGGATGTTGCCCCATGTCTTGTTGCTACAGGCCCTTGTAAAGTATGTGTTCCCCTCCAGCTTCCTTGTAGTCCTCCTTCAGGTACTGGAAGGCTGCTATAAGGCCTCCCCAGAGCCTTCTCTTCTCCAGGATGAACAAACACAACTCTCTCAGACTGTCTTCACAGTCGAGGTGTTCCATCCCACTGACCATTTTTATGGCCCTCCTCTGGACTCACTCTAGCAGATCCACATCATTCTTGAGCTGGACACAGTACTTACTTAAAGTAGAAATCTCATGGAAGGAGAGGGAGAATCACCTCCTTTGGCCTGGTGGTCACATTTCCTCTAATGCAGCCCAGGATACAGTTGGCTTTCTGGCCTGTCAGCAAACATTACCAGCTCATGTCTAAGATTTTTAAAGACCAATATCCCCAAGTTTTTCTCTGCAGTACTGCTCTAAATCTGCCCTGATACCCCGACTCATGTGCAGGACCTTGTACTTGGCCTTGTTGAACTCCATGAGGTTGGCAGAGGCCCACCTCTCCAGTCTGTCAAGGTCCCTCTGGATGACATCCCTTCCCTCAAGCAAATCACCTGCCACGCTTGTCTTGGTGGAATCTCTGAATTTGCTGAAGGTACACTCAATCCTACTATGTCATTGATGAAGATATTAAATATTATTGGTCCCAATACAGATTGCTGAAGGACACCACTTCTAAATGAGCTGCATTTTGACACTGAGCTGCTGACTGCAACACTTTGGATGTACCCATCCAGCCAATTCCTTATCCATCTAACAGTCCATTTATCAAACCCATCTCTCTCCAACTGAGCAACAAGAATGTTTTGGGGAACCATATCAAAGGCCTTACAGAATTCCAAGCAGATGGCGTAACTCTTCCCTTGCCCACTGATGCAGTCACTTAGTTGTAGAAGGCCACCAGATTACTCAGGCATGAGTTGTCCTTGTTGAACACGTTGGCTGTCTTTAATTACTTCCCTGTCTTATATCTGTTTTGACATGTCTTCCAGGAGGAATTGTTCCATGATCATATCAGGCACAGAGGTGAGTCTGGCTGGTCAGTGGTTTCCAGGATTGTCCTTTTGACACTTTTAAAAAATGGGGCCACACAATGACCCCCTTTTTCCAGTCACTAGGTCTTCATCTGTTTGCCATGAGTTTTGAAATATGGTGGAGAGTGGCTTAACAACTAAGAACAATCTGATAGTTCTCTGAGGACCTTGGGATGCATCTCACCAGGACCCACATCTCTCCTTAGTGCTTTGATTTACCCCTATCAAGGGCAAAAATTCAAAGGGGCCCTTTGCCCCAAACAGATGGAAAAACATTTACTTTTTAAATAACTGAATAGTGCACAAAGAAGTTAAAACCCATTTGATATATTGCATTTGTCAGGTTATTTATTTTAGAACAAGTAAATCAATATAGTAGTCATTCAATTAATGGGACTGAAATTATCAAATGTTATGATTGTCATCAAATATGTCAAATTAATCATAGGAATCAGTTTCCAAAGTTATGGAACCTTTTAACAATAGCAATCAGTACCTAATGCTGGTAACAGGAGGAATTAAAGGGATAGAGTTATAGATTTGAAAATCAATAGGACTCATCAGATTTCAGTTAAAGTTCAGATTAAAAAGTTGATCAAATCAAATTCAGTAGCTCATTTTTTGAGAATTAATTTCTTTTTTCTAGACAAAGACTTAAGCAAGCCTTTGCACTGTGCCTCTACCTCTTTCTGCTTTTGAATGCAGTGTAGCAAGAAGATACATTGTGTGTTGAAAAGATTGGACTCCTGAAAAATCTTTTTTTTATTATTTCCAAGTAAAATCCCAGCTGGAGAAAGCCTTAAATATTTTTTTTTCTTTTGTTTTCCAAAATCCAGGAACATAAGAGAAGAGATATTTAGAAAAACACTGATCTACTATAATAGCTTTATGACTTAAATGTAAAACAAGCATAGGAAATGTTCAGCATTATACTAAAGGCAATGAAATTATACATATACTGGATTGTAAGGAATTCATAATATATCCCTTCTGAGCTGTATGTTTCTGTAGTCTGTAAGAGCTAATGATATGTTTAAAATCACTACTATGCCCATTTATAAACAAATGTAAATGTGTAGGTAAGATTTTCTTTCCAGTTCATTAATTTCAGTCCTATTTTTTTACCTTGATGCTGTCTTTTCATGGTGAACAGAAAAGATATTCTGTAGAGATTCAGCGTATTCTTTAGCCACTGTGTCAGTAGGCAAGGCAGAGGAAACATAAAGAGTTCTTGGGCAAAACGTTGCAGTGCTCACTAATTGTAGAAGAAACTGGAGGTTGTTCACAACATAAAATCAAGAAACTTTATGTGTCTAAAATGGAGAAGAAATCAGACACACACAATGTAAATTATGTCTTCAGCTTCTCAGGCTATAGAAGACAACTCTGACACATACTTCACTTCTCCAGCAGTAAATGTGCAGAAAAAAAGGGGTTAATTTTTCCTGAATCAAAACAAAATTCTAAAATCAATTCCAAAAAATTAGATATTCCACTTAGGATATATTGAATAGGAAAAAAAGGATATACTGATTTTCACAGTAGAAAATAAAGTAAACAAAGTAAAATAAATAATAAAATTAAAATAAAATTTAAAATAATATTAAATAATATTAAAACAAATTACATTTTATTAAAAATTCACCTGTAAAATTAGAATTCTCACACTTCCCTAGTTCTGCTGGCCACACTATTTCTAATACAGGCTAGGATGCTGTTTGATTTCTTGGCCACCTGGGTACACTGGTTGCTCATCTTCAGCCGCCTGTTGACCAACAACCCCAGGTGCTTTTCTGTCAGGCAACTTTCCTGTCACTCTTCCCCAACAGTGAATGGGGTGGTTGTGGCCCAAGTGCAGGACCTGACACTTTGGCCTTATTGCATCTCATACTGTTGTCCTTGGACCATCTACCCAGCCTGACCAGATCCCTCTGAAGAGCTCTCCTGCCCTCAGACAGAAAAACATTACTGTCCAACTTGGTGTTATCTGCAAACTTACTAAGGCTGCACTCTATCCTCTCATCCAGGTCATTGATAAAGGTACTAAGCATAACTGGCCCCAGTACTGAGCCCTGAGGAGCACTACTGGATTTAACTCAATTCACCACAACTCTTTGGGTCTGGCCATCCAGCCGGTTTTTTACCCAGCAGAGTACACCCATCCAAGCCATTAGCAGCCAGTTTTTCCAGGACAATGTTGTGGGAAATGGTTTCAAATGCTTACTAAAGTCCAGGTAGACAATATCCACTAAGTGGGTAACCTTGTCGTAGAAGGAGATCAGGTTAGTGAAGTAGGACCTGCTTTTCATAAACTCATGCTGACTGTGGCTGATCACCTGGTTATCTGGTACGTGCCATGTCATGGCACTCAAGTTGATCTGCTCCATAACCTTCCCAGCACTGAGGTCAGACTGACAAGCCTGTGGTTCTCCAGACCCTCCTTCCAGCCCTTCTTGTAGATCAGCATCACATTTGCTAACCTTCACTCCACTGGGACCTACACATTTAGTCAGGACTGATGATGGGTGATGGAAAGTTGCTATAAGGATTGTAAGGCGCTGGAGCAGGTTGCCAGAGAAGTTGTAGGTGCTCTATCCCTGGAAGTGTTCAAGGACAAGATGCTTTCTGACAGATGGGTTGAAACTTGATGATATTTAAGGTCCCTTCCAGCACAAACCATTCTGTGATTCTATGAATTCCCTATTAAGGGACATCACACGTTTTCTGCAAGGCAGTTCCAATCCAAGACAGATTATGTTATTACATCTTTTTATATTTTTCTTTTTAGTATGATTATTTATTGTTACTTTTGCAAATTGACAAATTTCTTAGAATGTGGCTGTAATTGTGCATCTATTTTTTACTGATAGTGACATTCATCTCACACTAGTCATGGATACAAACACTCAACAGCAGGATGTATAGGAAGCCATGACAGTGAAGAGAGCCTCAGCTAATAAGCTGTGTCAGGTTTGTGTTGATTCAGAAAAGCTCATATGTTTCTCCATCACACTCCTGAGATTAGCAGGGGTGGATGAAGTTTAACAGATAATGAGTAATAAATAACAGTAGCAGATCCATAATGGGATGAGGAAGAGGTAGCAGTGACAGCAGGAATGGTCTTCAGTGGGTTCAGAAGAAGCAAAGATCAGCACCAAAGGAATTAATCTATGGAGACTTGCAACACCAACAGCCATCATGTTCTTTCTGCACTTAAATTAAGCCTGTTTTCAGAAGGCAGGAGAGGTTATTAAAGGCCACTATTGCACAGACATTTGAAGGTACTTAATCTTCAAAGTGTTTCCTGATATTTGGTGGTTTCTCTTCCCAAAATTCTGGAGTAAAAATGGCTGATCCCTTTTATACTGCACACTGTAGGATAGTGTCACAGTGAAACAGCTGACTCTATGGGCTTGAGGTAAGCTGGCTATTTTAAAGCACTGATAACAATAAGGAATCTTTACATCATCTGTCATGAGGTTGAATTATAAATATTTTCAGTGTTACTGTTACATCTTGATAGTTGCATGAGAAGTGTTTAACCAGAGACTTGTGAAGGTGTGCTGGGTTCAGTCAGGAAAGGGCTAACTCCCTTTACTCTGGTTGCCAGGGAACTCTGTTGCTGGACAGTAAGTGAAAACATTGATAAGCCCTCAGCTGGTGCTGGGGATGGCTTGTACTGAACTCAAGGTCTTTTGTCCGCTTTTGATACTGTAGCTGACCCAGACTAACCAAGGAAGTATTTCATTCCAAAGTACGCCATGTTCCGGTCTCTTTTGGGTGGGGAAGAGGGTCCGGTAGCCATTACTCTGCACTTCTCTCTCTCTCCCTTACTCCCTTGCTCGTCTCTCTGGGCACTTGCTAACCCTCCTGCCTTAGCTGCTTTGCCAACTCCTGTGCTGGCTCATTCGTGTGGGAGCTGGTGGGTTGTTTTGAGTTTTCTGGCCGTGTTATCAGTGACAAGGTTTGCTCGGAATCTGCTGCGTAGGCTCCCAGGCTCTGGCCTTCAGGCCGCAGGTCTTGGGCTGCAATCGCTCTCGGGCTGTGGTTCTCGGGCTCTCTGGGCCTGATTTTCATCCCTCAACCTCTGGGTGTGCATTGGTCAGTGGATGGTGGGAAATTGTATCATATTGTATCATATTGTATATATTGTACTATATGTTTCATTTTCTACTATTTTAAGTATTTATTAGTAGTAGTACCTGTATGTATTGATTTAGATTTAATTAGTAAATAGTTCTTACCTCAATTTTACGGGCTCCCTTATTTCTTTTTCCTCCGATTCTTCCCCTCCACTGGAGGAGGGGAGGGGGTTTTGTGAGAGCGGCTTCGTGGTATTTTGCTAGCCGGAGTTAAACCACGACAGAAGGCCAGACCATGAGTGAAAGCAAGCTGGATTATGTTCAACCTAGGAACACTGATTTTGGCTGCTTCAGGTAAAGCAGAAGAGGATTTTTCAGGTAAAATTCCCAAGGTATAGTCATCTTGGTTCAGTGACTTTTGCAGATTAACGGTGCTGTGAAATGCCAGATCCCTTCTTGCACTACAATTACTGAAAAAATTAGGTCTAGAAATCTTCAGTTCCAGATTATGCAGTTTCTAATTCTTGCATCATTGAACTAATTACTGAGTAAAGCAAGCAAATAATGTGTAAAAAGAAAGAAGAAAAAAAAGTTTAACTAAAGTATCTTTATAGACGTCATAAATTGTGTTATCTGAGCCCTTCAAACTATTTAATGGATTTTATCTTGGTAACTTCACTGTAAAGTAAGGAAGTACTATTAAATTTTAAGTAGAATGACCTAAAATACAGAAAAGCATAGGCTCATCATAAAACATAGACCAACCAATAAAAAGATCCTACAAAACCCTCAAACAAACAAGCAAAACTAAAATAAATGGATCTCATACACTGATCTTTCTGAACTGTTGCTCTGATTTTTATATTCTATGCTTGATATGTATGTTTGGGACATGCTGGAGAGCAAAAATGATTTTGATAATTTGCAGTCATGTTCCTTCTTGAATGTGGACTGAATTAGAAGAGAGTCCTAGCTCTCCTTGGCTTTAGGCATTAGATAGCTGACGTTTAATCCTGTACCTAAATTGCACCACTACAAATACTTCACACTCTAGGTCTTTGAAGAAAGAACTGTTTATTCAGCATTTGTATGGGCCAAACATAATGAAGTCATACTCTTAGTTACACAGCTTTCTTGACCCTAAAACTGCAGTAATAAAAGGACCTTCTGAATAGTGTAACAGCTATAGAAATATAACAGAAATATTTGTTATTAAAGAAAACATGCACATGAACACAGGAAATTTGTGGGCTGACTAAAATCCTAGCCATCCTGTCCAGGAAATGTGTCTGTGAAAGAGAAATGGTAATTAAACACTGAGAAAGCAGAAGGTTAATCTGATCATTTTTCTTTTTTCATCCTGAGGGTTTCATCCAGATTCCCAAGTCTAAGTCCTTGCATTTTAATACTGTTTCTTCTCACACATATCTTCCATTCTAGCTTAAAATGTTTAATAATATTGTTCCTTGTTTGAACATCCATTTATGCAAGATTTTGGTTGTTCATTTTTAACATACAAAATAATTGGTTTTGAATGCACATATGTAAATATCTTTACATGAATAATTAAAATTTTAGCTAATATCCACACCTCTAAAATTTACTGTGATACATATGCATACACACAAGGAGGAAAAAGCATTCTTACAAGAAAAAAATAAGCAAGTAATAGTAACAAGTATGGTGCTAGTAAAGTGTCCCCTTTCCTTTTGAAAAACCTATTTTTCTGAATACTATGGAAGAACTATGCCCAACGTCCATCTCAGCTACTGAGCACCTTATATCAGTACAGAGTGCCATTGGTTTTGGTAGGATTTTATGCTACTGGATCAAAGTGCAAAATTGGAGCCACAGTCAGAATAGGGAGAACATTGATCCATGATGGTGTGATGATTCCTGTGTTTCTGTGCTATTGAATCATATCACGTTTGAAAGTCATTGAATTAAAATGAATATGCCTGAAAATAAATGTGAGGCTTTTGCAAGCCGCAGCATAAAGTATGTCAAATTACTCTCAGAATGGTTCAGCCAAAATTTCTAAATGACTCGGTCACACAATCTATAGAGTTTATAATTAAAAGTATGCAGGTGCATGAATACGGGTGCATTTTTCTTGGATGTGCTTCATAGACATATAAGAGCCTCAGACATTGCTAGAGATGTGCTGAATTAACCATAAATAATTCAGGTAACCTGAGAACCTCTGCATCTGCTGTTTTGCAGAAAATCTGCATGTACTGTTATTAGCTTTCCTTTTACTCACTGCAATTATTTTTGAAATAGCTCCTTGCTATTAAAATGTACAGCAGGTATTGGAAAGAAAAGCTGTTACCAAAAAAAAAAAAAAAAAAAAAAAAAAAGAATAAATCCAGATGTGCTATGTCAAGTTTCTTCAAGATATGTCGATATGTTATTTTGGGGTCACAGACTGATGTTATGTGACTCTAAATGTCAAACATGAGAAAAAAATAAATTACTTCTCAGCTTTGGATAGACGGTTCTGTTCTTATACACAATATTCTATCTAAATTCCTGATTGCTTTATAGAAGATCATGCCCCTAATAAAAGTGCTTCTCCTTCTGCATTTTTGACATTGCTCTATTTCTTTTTCTATTTTCCCCTTGAGTAAAACTGATTCTTGTAGCACATTTTTTTCTAATGCACATAGTTATCCTAGAAGTATAATAACTGCAGGGAATTAGTTAAAATTAAAAAGTGCTAGCAAAACAGAGCAAGTTGTTATAAATGCCAAAAAACACCCTTAAAAATTTGAAGAGAAGCAGACTATTTTCAGAAGAATTTAGCAATATGATCTATAGTCTCCTGAGTGTAGATGGGTGAAATGTTTTTGACCTAAATATTTCCACTGAAAAATACAAAATTGTATCAATCATATAAGCCATCTAAAAGTAACATAAAATAAAGCTTTTTATTTCAAGATTGTTAAAACAATCCATAACAATTTTGTCTGGTTATTTTAGCGAATGCACTTGTGAAAGTAATTTGAGACAAAAAATTGGTTTTGTTCTTTTACAACTCTTGAAATAAAATGCATTTTTACTCAATGATTAAAAAAATCCCTACTTTTGAGAAAAGTAGCATAGTTTGTTCAGTCCAAAATGCTTTTTGCAGTGCATATGCAAAAACAACAGTTCATTATTTGCTCAGCTCTATTCCTGAGTTTAAGCAAGATCCCTAAGACCCTTGCATAGCCACATATATTTTTGTCTCTTTTTGTCTTTCCAGTGAGGAATGACAGTTTTCTTAACTATTGTGCTGTAATCTATTTCAGGAGAGGAAGGTAATCTTGAGGTGATACTCTGCAGTAGTAGTAGATGTCAGGTGATCTTCGCTCAAGTCCCAGGGTGATCTTAAGTTGTTTATTGCAAGTTTGTGGTTGTACAATACAATAATACAGAACAAAATGTGGCTCATTCACTTGAATTATTGCACGTCAGCTGAGGGTTGCTGCCGTTCACAGGTCAGGTTAACCAGCTGAGGTTGACATGACCACTCACAAACTGATCTTTCAATGATGTGTAAAGGAGTTCCTGCTGTGAGGATAAATACGTACTCTGGCTTGATTCAAAGCACAATTAGAATGACACACTGTAGCCCCTAACAAATAATTTTATTATGATGTTGTACACTACATCAAAATATGTTTATTATAAGTAGGCAAAACTGCAATTGAAGGAGATATAATCACTGTAGGGAACACTATGTTTCTGTGTTGCTTCTGGGGTCCCAATGATGCTCTTTAATGATGTTTTGAAAGTCACTTTCCAGTGTTTGTTTATCTCTAACACCAAATCCTGTCACCAGTTTGTTTAAACTTTCATGTGCTCTCCAAAATTATTTTATTTTATCCAACAGGTGTTAGAGGGTTGCATGTCTGTCACAGGCCTAATGTCATATTCTCTTTATAACAGCCTCTGCCCACTTAACGTTGTCATTACGTTACGTGCGAGGCAAGTGACAAATCTTTATGAAAAAGCCAGCTTAAGTAAGTTCTTTGCTTGACAACTTACTAGGCCATGTGTTTATTAAAGCCTCTGATACCACTGGAACAATGTTTTCCACTGAGATTGTAAAGATCCTTTATGAATCATGATACACTACAAAAAACTTCTAGAAATATCCACTGAACTGCCAGGATGCTGCATGGGTTAGTGTCTCCATGGGAGCCAGGATCTGCCAGGGTTCCTTGGGAGACCAGACAGAGGGACAGGAAGCAGTGAAGGGGCAGACTCCAGCCCAGAGCATCAGCCATCTCCGTGGGGATGTTGCAGCTACACAGAACAACAAAGTAATGCCATTTTATACCCCTTGAGAATATCTGGTAATCTCTTTACAAACTCCTAGATAAATAGGAGAGGTTCAAAAAGTTACTTCTTTTTGAAGTACTGTTCTATTTCCCTGACAGAAATATTTTCTGGAAGTTAAACCCATGAATCTGCTTAATTTAGGCAAAATATACTCTTCTCCATTTTTCTCTATATTGTAAAGAAGTTTTCACAGGATGTATTCTAATCAGTATCTCTCAGGATGTTTCCCTTCACTATCTAATTGATACTATGGTAAGTTTTTTAAACTTTTACACTTGCTTGAGAGTTTTTTATCATGGAATTATAGAACGGTTTGGGTTGGAAGGGACCTTAAAGATCATCTAGTTCCAACCCTCCTGCCATAGGAAGGGACACCCTCCACTAGACCAGGTTGTTCAAAGCCTCATCCAGCCTGGCCTTGAAGACAGCCAGGGATGGGGCACTCGCAACTCCTTTGGGCAACTTTTTCCAGTGCTTCACCGCCCTCTCCGGGAAGAATTTCTTCCTGACATCTAATCTACATCTCCCTGCTTCCAGTTTAAACCCATTATCCTTTGTCCTGTCACTACAGGCCCTTGTAAATAGCCCCCCCCGGCAGGTTCCTTGTAGACCCCCTTCAGGTACTGGAAGGCTACAATAAGGTGTCCCCGGAGCCACTCATTGCCATCATCCACATCACTGATGAAGATGTTAAACAGTACCGGTCCCAACACCGACCCCTGAGGAATGCTGTTGGTCTCCACTCAGACATTGACCCATTGACCACCGCTCTCTGAGTGCAACCATCCAGCCAGTCCCTTATCCGTGGAGTGGTCCATCCATCAAATCCATGTCTCTCCAGTTTAGAGACAAGGATGTTGTGTGGGTCAGTATCGAAGGCTTTGCAAATGTCCAGGTAAACTCCACTGGTTGCCTGTCCTCTATCCACCAAGGACAAGACCCCATCATACAAGGCTACCTTATCAGTCAGGCACGATCTGCATTTGGTAAAGCCATGTTGACTGTCACCAATCACCTCCTCATTCTCCATGTGTCTTAGCATGATTTCCAGGAGGATCTGCTCCATGATCTTGTCAAGCAATGAGGTGAGACTGACTGGCCTGTAGTTTCCCAGGTCTTCCTTTTTTCCCTTTTTAAAGATTAGGGTTATATTTTTCCTTTTCCAATCAGTGAGAACATCATCAGACCACCATGACTTCACAGATATGATGGATAGAGGTTTTGCAACCCCATCCACCAGTTCTTTCAGGATCCGTGGATGTATTCCATCAGGTCACGTGGACCTCAGATGTTCCCGAACCTGATCCTCACTAACCATGAATGGCTCTCCATTCTCCCAGTCCCTGCCCTGGTCTTCCATGACTCTGGGTGTATGGCTTACACTCTTGGCTGTGAAGACGGAGGCAAAAAAAACATTGAGTACCTCAGCCTTCTCTATATCCTGGAAAACCAACTCTCCTGTTTCCTTTTACAGAGGGCCCACACTTTCCCTGCTCTCCTTTTTATTCCCTATGTACCTATAGAAGCCCTTCTTGTTGGTCTTGATGTCCCTGACAAGGTTTATCTAAGTTTAATTGCTCATGAGTAAAAAGAAATACACATTTCCAAAGATACATATCCTTGAAAGCTTGAGGGTTTTTCAATATTATAAAGAAAATATAAAATTTTATGAGTGAGATTTTTTATGAGGGAATGCATGACCTATCTAGAAAATAAAAAATAAAAACAAGAATAAATATAAAAAAACCCCTCAAATGAATTATGGAACACAAAAGCCTTTTTTTAAAAAAAAAAGGCTACTGAATATGTAAATTTAAGGATTTTCAAGTTTCTAAGTTGTACCATCTTTATTTTGGTAAGCATTAATAACAAAATTGCACTGGCAATTTAAATCCCAGCAGAACTTGCAAACCTTGAATCAGAATTCATTTCCTTTTGTCTTTGCTGTAATTATGAGTATATAAAGAAATAAAACTTGTATTTTTTCATTCCTGTTTTCTTTAAGTCTTTGAAGGTTGGTGAAGGGGAAATTTAGCTAGACGGCAGAGGTAATAACATGGGCAGCTCTGGAGTTCTACTTGGCAGATTATCTGTTTATATTATAAGGATGAATGCTATAAGCAAGAGTCCACTGACTCACAGTAAGGGAGTTTTAAGAATCCAAAGTTATTATGAGCTGAACAAAATACGTCCAGACACAAACGCTAAATCACTTCCCATAGGTCACAAAACAAGTCAATGACAAAGCTTAAGAAAGAACTCTTATTTGCACCCAGGCAAAGGTCATAACAACTGGACTGTACAAATTTTCAATTATGTCCCTTTTTGGAAGATTGTTGTTTCCATAAAATGCTTTCTTTGAATGAAACCATTCATATGGGGAATCCTAATCCCTTGCACACCCAGTATCTGGGGGTACAGGTGGATGAAAAGCTGGACATGAGCCAGCAGTGTTTGCTGGCACCTCAGAAAGCCAATCATATCCTGGGCTGTATCCAGAGAAGCATGGCCAGCAAGTTGAGGGAGCGGATTCTCCTCTAGTCTGCTCTTGTGAGACCCCACCTGCAGTTCTGCATTCAGCTCTGGGGCCGCCAACATAAGAATGATATCGACTGGTTAAAGCAAGTCCAGAGGAAGCCATGAAGATGATCAGAGGGCTGGAGCTGTGGATGCCCCATCCCTGGCTGGCTTCAGGGCCAGCCTAGATGAGGTCTGAAGCAACCTGTTCCAGTGGAGGGTGTCCCTGCCCATGGCAGGGGGTGTGGAACTAGATGATCTTTAAGGTCGCTTTCAACCCAAACCATTCTATGATTCTATGAATCCATTAGGTTGAGGCCTGGAGCCCAGTGCTGTTTAGTGCCTTGCTGATAATGAACTGCTGGGTACTGTTAAAAATATACACTCCTGAATGAAGCATTCTCTACATTGTACATGTTTGTCTCATATGTTTGTGTCATCCCAAAAAAATCAGCTCCCCTCAATGGTGTATCTAAATGCTACCAAGATAGTAATAATAATACTACCATTACAGTGTTGATATTTTCCTGGCATTCCTACAGATAGCTTGGGGAGGTGGGCAAAGAAAATAGCAAGCTTGAACTCTACTGATGCTTAAATAAATAATTCTCTCAAATCACGTTATATTCAAATCTATCTGCTATTGTTCCTCCAGTTCTGTGGAAAAGAGGATTAATTTAAAGATTCCACTTGCCTCCTTTCTGAGTACACAATATCATTATAATTTTTGGAAGAGAGAGTCAAAAACTATAAAAATAAACTCTTATCCCACATTTATGTAGAGAAGGAAAATTAAGCCATTAACCTGAATATAGACCTTTTGCACAGGAAAAACTAACAAGAACAACATTAATGTTATTATCACTGACAAAGCATGAGATTTAGAGATGAAGAAAAAACCAATTTAAATTTTAAAGAACTACTCTGAAAGGGTTTACATTTTCCCAAGTAATATCTCCCATTAATTTAACATGTTCATTGGTTTCCTACCCATAGTCATCAAATTATCCTTCCTTTTTCGCATATAGTGCTGATATCTACTGATGGATTACATTGTTTACAAAGTCTACAGCTCAACAGATTTTGAAAACTGCTGCAATTCAGAAGTTAATAGCTGGTTCTCTTGAAAGTGGAAGGTCAGAATTAAAACTCTGTGTGCCATGAGTCTGTCACTGTGAGTATGGTTTTACAAATGGTCTCTGAGGCACAAACAGAATATACAACAGCAAAATTTATTACATAACTTTTAAACACTTAGGAATATGTTTGAGATTGACTTTGATATGTAGGTATGTGAGACACTTAAAAAATGGAGCATTTTGGAGACCATTTTGACAAATAATACTTCCTCCAACAATTGGTCAGCAATGGAAGCTCTGTCACTTCTAAGTGCATCTAAATTGCCTAGTACTATTAAGAAGTCATTTAAGCTTCAGCAGTGTTTTGTCTGATTCTGAAACGGAGCACTTAAAATGTATGCCTTGTCCAAACACATAATGAAAACATTATTTTTTACTTTCTTTTTTAAGCCAGTCTTCCTCCATAAACACATACACATCCCAAGCTGAAAAGAAATAAAATAACAAATGATGATGATATGTTCTATCAAATGCATGAGTGAATAGGATCTATCACTGTTTCTGTCTGGGTATAAGAGCTTTCTTCTAGGACTCAAGGGTATATTAAAATAAGAAAGCCTTTTTTAGCACTTTATGTGATTCATGATTTAGAAGCCACATAGATGAGTTTCATAAGCCAAGGAAAAGCTTAGGTAGATACACAGTAATAGAGAATAAGTGAAAAGGATTTTTGATTAAAAAAACCACTGAAATGGACATAATAATTTAAATGTTCTACAGTAAAATGAGTGGGAGAAAGCTTCTGTGAAAGTTACTAAGTATAATTTACAATGTCATACAGACTATTGTAATTTGTTTCTCTTCTATCCTTACATATTTGTGCAGCACCTGGAATTGGTAGGAGTCAAAGCACTCATGGGAATCAACTGCACATCCTGTGTTCAGCAGTCAATGAAAATGGAACTTCTTTCCTCTCATCAATCTTGTAGCCATTTTCTCCACCTTTTCCAATGTAAATGCATGGGAAAATGTATAGACAGTTACAATACAGCCATTGCCCAGTTTCACAACAGTGCACTAAACAATTTTGAAGTTGCTGACAGCATAAGTGTTTATAAGTGGCAGAGTACGTAAATGTAAAAAAAATTCTGAAGGACAAGGATGAGGATAATAACGTGCTGGATAAGTGTAAATCTTAGAATGATTCTGTCGTGGTTTAACTCCGGCTAGCAAAATACCACGAAGCCGCTCTCACAAATCCCCCTCCCCTCGTCCAGTGGAGAGGAAGAATCGGAGGAAAAAGAAATAAGGAAGCTCGTAAAATTGAGATAAGAACTATTTACTAATTAAATCTAAATCAATATATACAGGTACTACTACTAATAAATACTTAAAATAGTAGAAAATGAAACATAGAGTACAATATATACAATATGATACAATACGATACAATTTCCCACCATCCACTGACCAATGCACACCCAGATGTTGAGGAATGAAAATCAGACCCAGAGAGCCCGAGAACCACAGCCCGAGAGCGATTGCAGCCCGAGAGCCGCGGCCTGAAGGCCGGAGCCCGGGAGCCTACGCAGCAGATTCCGAGCAAACCTTATCACTGATAACACGGCCAGAAAACTCAAAACAACCCACCAGCTCCCACATGAACGAGCCAGCACAGGAGTTAGCAAAGCAGCTAACGCAGGAGGGTTAGCAAGTGCCCAGAGAGACAAGCAAGGGAGTAAGGGAGAGAGAGAGAAGGGAAGAGTAATGGCTACCAGACCCCCTTCCCCACCCAAAAAGACCGGAACATGACGGGCTATGGAATGAAATATTTCCTTGGTTAGTCTGGGTCAGCTACAGTATCCGGAGCGGACAAAAGACCTTGAGTTCAGTACAAGCCGTCCCCAGCACCAGCTGAGGCCTTATCAATGTTTTCACTTACTGTCCAGCAACATAGTTTCTTGGCAACCAGAGTAAAGGCAGTTAGCTCTTTCCTCACTGAACCCAGCACAGATTCCCATTACGTTGCCTCAAACTTCACCTTTCAAATGTGTCTTTCTACACTGAGGTGGAAGAAGACTTATTTGTTTGTGCAAATTAATTACTTTTTTCTTAATGTCCATCTTAAAATTCCCTTTTGTTCTTAGAGAAAACAGATAAATAAATTACAAGTTACTGTTGTGTTGAGATCACTGCTCAGCATGCCAAGAAACAATCCTGGCTTTCACAGGCCCTTCATCCTGTTGTTATTGATGAGACTTACTTACATTTAGGTTGGAAGATTTCTTAGACAGACACAGTCTTGTTTGTTAACATTTTGTATGGTCTCTGTTCCAATGGGAACCTTATGCCACAGCATGGGCTTCTAGGCAGCACAGAACGCAAAATGTATATCATAAGGAAAGCGGTGAATAAGCACTTCACTCACTTCTATAAGTACTTCATAAGTACGTGAATCCTCATGCATTGATGATGACTTGAAGAACAATAGGTACTTTCAGAAATTAATGTCACGGCATGGAAATTGTCATGGCAGCAGTTGTGTTCCCAAGATGGAAGACTTCGTAATTAGAAATCTATAGCTATGAAGATACAACTCCAGAACTATCTGTTTTATCACATGAAATCACTGAAGGCACAAGAAATCAAAAAATTTGCATTCATTCAGAGGAGAGAGGAAGGTAGAACAGAAGATGTTCCTTCCCACACAGAGGTCTAGAATTCAGGAGTTATTTAATATTCAAATAAATTATAATTCCTCACATGTTTATCTTAGGACTTAAATGCATTGTTATATGCTTTGCAGGGTCCAAATCTTTGCCTTGAGATGACAGCATACTAAAAAGCGAGACACTGCCTAAACTCAGTAGTAGGTAACTAACTCGCACTTTATTCCTGATCACCTGATTGTGGCCTTTCAGTATTCTTTTTTATTGGTTTTAACAGTAATATCTGATGCAATGCAATCCAGTTTGAAAAAAACCACATTGTTTATACTGAATTACAGTGAAACTGAGAATATATCCCTAATTATACCTTGGAATAAAAATTGTATGTTGTACTGTAAAGAGGACTGCATATTAAATGAAGACTTATCACTGTATTGTTGGACAATAATTTTATTGATGTCCAACTTACTTATGTAGTAGATAAATTCAGAACTGGATTCTTTCCAGTAGGTTTCAGTACCCAATCAGCTCTGCAGTACAATGAATACAGTAAGACAATATGCTTTCACTACAGTAATAAGTGAAATTCAGCAGTGACATGCAAACGGGTTCAAATGAGTGTCCCTTACTTCAGCTTCATTAGAATTCAGCTTACTAATCAATAACTGAGTCAGCCATTCCTGTAGGCAGTCTGAGGAGGTGAAAGAGAGAAAAAAATATTGTTCTTGGAAGTATCATTTCCAGGAGATATTAGCTGAAGGGCTTACAGTTACATGCCACCAACACACTGACTAAGCCCCTAATCTAAAATGTCACTGGGAGAATCTTTCCCTTGGAACAATTGGAAATTTGCAACTATCTACAGACATTGTTCTGGTCAGAGTTTTAAATTCAAGATGCTTACTGTGGACAGGAATATGAGAAACAGGGGACCCAGGTAAATCAATAACTTATCTAAGAATCCACCTGTAGTGCAGTCATGTGCTTGTGAATCATTCAGATTCACCCCACAAAAGAAAATAGAAAATTATACTTGTCCCACATATGCAATATAGAGTCAGCTGAATGGTCAATCAAGCCACAGATTACAAGAAATTGTCTGGCATTTTACATGAAATCTCCGTTTCTGCTATTGTGAAACAGACTGGGTAATCAAAAAAGAAACAGAATTTGCGTTTGAATTTATTTATTCATTTGATTCCTTTAGTTGGTCATTTCAACACACTTGCAGGAAATCATGAAATCAGGGTAACAGTTTTAAACAAACTAATTACATTTTACAAAGCTTTTCACAAAGTGGTCAACCAACCTTGCTTACTCTTATTTTAGAACTAGCAGAAATTTAAAAAAGTTACCTAAGAGCCTTGAACTGGCAATCATGGAATCAGCAGTTCTGGTCTGCAGTTTTGACTGCTGCTCACTATTTCATGGCTTCTGGCACTCTTCCCTACATTCTGCCTGTACTGCAGCCTTATTCTGCTGTTGTAAGGGTCATACTGTTTGATGTGTTGCAAAAGGTTGCATTTCTGCAAATCTGCAAGAACTTCCATAGCTTTTCATCGAAGAAATTAAACACACTACAAAAACAGAAAGTAAAAACTAGGATAAATACTTGGAATCCTCCTAACTTTTCCAAGATGAAAGCCTTGCACATCTATTTCATGTTGTTTCTTAAAGAACTGATGTTTGTGTCATTGTATATTTTTGTGCATATTTGTGTATAAGTTTACCTTTAATGTCTTTTGAACACAGTTTTCATGTCCAACCAAAAAAACCTTTGACAAAGGTCTTAAATATAGTCCCTTAAGTGACAGGGTTTCTTAAGTAGCACCTAATTGATGCTTCAAATAGAAGAGAGGCTATTAACCCATCATGCCCTTCTACAATATCCTGTGATAGGACATGACACAAACTCAAGCTTTGCTAGATGTCAAAAAATGCAGTCTGGAGAGAGTGGTTATGAATTCCACCACTGTGACAAGAAAAATCCCTCTGACCTCATCCTGTGTCAGGCACTGACAAGTCCAATAGCACTACTCATTCATAAGAGAAGATGACTTCAGTATTCCTGTGTTCTATGAGACAATCATTCATTAGTTTGTGGATGCAGAGGCTTGTCTCCTGATTTTTAAATACTTGCTTATGGCCATAGTTTAAAGAACAGTATGGAGGAACCCTGCTCAGAAAATTGATCTAAGGCTCCTTTTCAGAAGCATAAACATGCTTAATTTGAATGTCTGTGCACTACACAGCTGCTTGCTCACTCCCACCCCAGTGGAATGGGAGACAGAATCCAAAGACTAAAGTGACAAAGCTCATGGGTTGAGATAAAGACAGTTTAATAGGTAAAGCAAAAGCCATGCATACAAGAAAAGCAAAATAAGCAATTCATTTACTAATTCCCATCAGCAGGTGTTCGACCATCTCCAGGAAAGCAGGGCTTTATCACGCCTTGGGAAGACAAATGCCATAACTCTGAACATACACACACACACCACACCCCCACACACCCCCCCTTCTTTCTTATTCCCCCAGCTTTTTATGCTGAGTGTAATGTCACATGTTATGGAATATCCCTTTGGTCAGTTGAGGTCAGCTGTCCCAGCTGTGTCCCCTCTCAACTCCTTGCGCACCCCCAGCGTACTCACTGGTAGTGTGGAGTGACAAGCAGAAAAGGTCTCGACACTCTGTAAGCACTGCTCAGTGATAATGAAAACATCCCTTTGTTATCAACACTGTTTCCAGCACAAATCCAAAACATAGTCCCATACTAGCTACTATGAAGAAAATTAACTCTATCTCAGCCAAAACCAGGACTCAGATGAAGTCAAATCAACCAAGACAGAATCAGGCTAAAATAAAGGTTGTTCATTATACTTGGCCCAACTCTGTCTTTGATTGTTCCATGGATTATATTTTTTCCCTACAGTCCAATCATTGTCACCTGTCTGCTTCTTGTCATCACATGCCATGAATAAACAGATTCGTAGAAATCACACTTTGAGAGACCATTCCCATTTTGCAACATCCTTCTGTGTAGTGGCTGTTGTTCAGCAATATGAGGAAACATAACACAGAATGTAACTGGAGTTTTTATTTCATTTTCATAGTTAAAGAATATTTCGTGAAATTGCTTTTCTTTTTTAGCTTGTTCTCACTTAAAAAAAGACAGGACCACTTGCATATAGATAACTGGAAGGGAAATAAGGTTCTGTATCTTCTATTCTAAATACAAACATTGCTCTTTATAGTCAGAATCTTCTAAGGGATTGATGGTATCTTGACTGTATTTGTTTTACCTCTCTTCAATTCAATTTACAGAAAATGTCTAAGTGCAACAAGCAATAGAGTAAATACAGTGATGCACATATAACAGCATTAAGTTTCCATCATTTTAGTCGCTTTCCAGTGCTCCATCTGCGCATGAAATGAAACAGTGTTTCAACATTTCAGCATTAGAATTTTGTGATTTGTCTGAAAGCACTTAAAACCAGGCAGCAGTGCTGGGACAGAGAATGGTGGAAAGGAACCTGTTTTGTGTAATTTGTGGGATTAATCCAACAGAGAAATTAATGTTCTTGAACAGCTATGTAAAGGTATGGCTTCTCATATAAACTTCTAATATAACTGTATTGTGGAGCACACACATTACATAATACCCCAGTAATCCAAGTTTCCTTATAATCTTGTCTGGGAGACCTGTTGGTCAGCCCCTATGTCCATACCTTGCTAGTATGAAAATCATATCATATAAAAGGGAAGAGGAGGTAGATGGCTGGCATTAACATATCAGTTTGCTATAGACCTGGGATATTAGTCAGGGCACAAATTCCCTGGAGCTAGAAAGCATTCCTACTGCAATGGTACATCTAACCTTTGTCATCTATAAATAGCATTTATATTGGGATACAGCTATGTGACCTAAAACCAACTTCAGTGATCTAAAATAGTTTCTCAAAGTCTCTTCTTGCTTTGCTTGAAGTTTTCTTCTGTGTCTGGAAAGTATGTCTCTGAACAAGCAAAGAACTCTTGTGTTAATGATTAACTTCACATCACTTTTGCCTTAGTCCCATGGGAACCATGGTACCTAGGCATAGTACTTGCTATTCTGCAAAGATTCTGCAATCTCCTCCTGAAGCTCATGTTTACACATGGTACAAAATAGGTTGATGATAAAGCGTTCAACTTTCTAGGTGACTCAGTAGCTGAGACACTACTGGGACATCATTTGGTCTGTGATCCAAAGATGATATCTACTTTCTGGCCCAAGAACATAGTGGTTTAATTTGTTGTGGTTTAATTTTATCTAGCAATTAAGTACCACACAGTTACTTGCTCACCTTCCCCTGCCTCCCCCAGTACAGGAGGAGAGTCTGAGGAAAAGACAAGGAAGCTCATAAAAGTTGAGATAAGAACTATTTAGTAATATAAAGGAAAATTATAGTGAAACTAAATTATCAGTACTACTACTACTAAGTAATTAAAACAATAGAAAATAGAACTTATGATACAATTGCTCACCACCTGCCAGCTGACACACAGCCAGGTCTCAGAGTAGCAAGTCCAAGCCCGAGAGCCCCCAGAGCCAGAGCCCCAGTGCAACAACCTGTCTGGGACCTCCCTCCAGGTGAAAGCAGACTGTGGCCTGCACTCTGCTATCAAAGGAATGGAGAAAAAGGCATTAGTGATGTCAGTGGTGGCATACCACTTGGCTGTCTTTGACTCCAGGTTGTACTGGAGTTCCAGCATGTCCGGCACAGCAGCACTCAGTGGTGGTGTCACTTCATTCAGGCCACAAGAGTCCACTGTCAGTCTCCATTCTGCACCAGATTTACGCACTGGCCAGATAGGGCTGTTAAAGGGTGTGAGGGCTTTGCTGATCATGCCTTGGCTCTCCAGTTGATAAATCAGCTTCTGGATAGGAAGCAAAGAATCTCGGTTAGTACGATACGGTCATACTAAAAAAAAAAAAAAAGATTTTTTTTTTAGATCAGTTCCAGAAAATGTATAGTACCTTTACCATGGTTTTGTGGTCTAGTCCCAGTAAGCAACCAAGTACCACACAGCTGATCACTCACCTCCTCTCTCCCCCAGTGAGATGGGGGAGAGAATTGGAGTAAAAAGACAGAAGAACTTGTGGGTTGAGATAAGATCAGTTTAATAAGTGTAAGTAAGTGAAAGAAAATAATCATACTAATAATACTAACACTAATAATATGTAAGGAAACACTACCACTAATACGAATAATGATAATAATCTGTAGTTTAAAAAAAATAATAAAAAAATGGAACAAAGTGAAAATGATACAACTGCTTACTGCTGGCCTACTGATGCTGAGGTGGTTCCCAAGCAGTGATTTACCCTCCCAGTCAACTCCACCAATTTGTATACTGAGTACGATGTTTGATGGTATGAAATGTCACTTTGGTCAGTTTGGATCAGCTGTCTGGGCTTTGTTCTCTCTCAGCTTCTTCTAGAAAAGAAACTGGGAATATAGATGAAGTATCAGGAACTGCAAAAGTCCTTGACTTGGTATAAACACTCCTCAGCAACAACTAAAACCACTAGTGTTATCAATATTCCCCTCAGCACGAATCCACAACATACATAGCCTCATACTTGCTACTGTGGGGAAAATTATTTCAACTAAAACCAGTACACATGGTTAACAAATTGTATCTCCCTTTTTGTCCCTTTTTTCATCCCAAGGGTGTTTTGATCTAATGAGGCTGATCTTTCATTTCAGGGATACTGAAACACTCGTGTTCAAAATAAAAAGGGGTGGGGTCTTGGCTGTCAAACTAGTTGAACACTTCTATATTTTTGATTGATGGATGGATGAACAGAAGGATCTAATCTACAAATATGGAAGTTATGGGTGTGAGCCTGTGACTATAAGAGCCCTCATGTATATACAGGAGTCACTGTAAGAACTATTATGGCTGAAGGGTGGAAGAGGTAATAGTGATTGCCCTGACAAACTGCCTTCTTGAATATATAAATAGCACACTCTTTACAATATTAATCGAAGAAGGATCCAGGAATAGTAAATACACATTTTATTCTATAAATCAGTTTGACATACTATGGCTTTCTTGAAACTTATCTATCAGTGATGATCACAAAATTAATTAATAGAAGAGAAAGGAAATGAGAAGAGAAGACATCCTGGAAGATTGTTCAGTGTTCCAAAGGAGCTTATTAACAAAGATATATTCCTGTTGTCAAAACCCTTTTTTCACCCATCTTTCTTCAGGGGTTGTGCAGGGTACCTATGAATAGAACCACAGCCATTTACAGCAGGGCTGAACACGTATAGCAAATCTCTTACCAAAATGTTTAACTTTACTGTGAGAAAGCCAATATTTCCATAACTTTCTGAGCCATAAAACTTTAGATCAGGGAAAAAACTTAAAGAACATTGAAGGTTTATCTGAGACTCTACTCCTTCTTATATATTGTGTGGTACCTCTCATAAAGTGTTTTTTAGGTGACCCTAATTGAGGAAATATTACTGCCAGCCAAACTGGAGTTGGAGGGAAAACAGGTTTCAGAAAGGGCTGAAGGCAGCACAGGCCAAGGAGGAGAAAGCCAAGGAGGGAGCAGTAGCAGAAGGAACCCGAGACTGGAGGAGAAGGAGGGCAGGCAGTGCTGCAGGCCTGGAGCAGGGATTCCTGGTTGCTGAGAGTTGCTGAGTGGGAGCATGACCCTTAGACAAGGTTAACCCACTATTGTTCTGTTGACTTTTAGATCTCAGTGAAAAGCCTTCATGACTGCCAGAATCCCTCTGTTTCTGTGCTCAACAAGTTCAGATCAGGTTCTTATGCTGAGTTATAAATCCTAGCAAGTAAGCCATTGCTGTCTTCATCAGCTCCTGGATTGGTTTACACTGTGGACCCATAGAAAACACAGTGCAATCTCTATTTGAACAGTATCACATGGATCTCAGCAATACCTGTAAGATCTGAAATTGTCAAAACAACTTACCACAAAGAAGTGAAAAAAGTTGTGCTGACCGCCTCCAAATGTGACTAAAAGCATCTGCATAACTAACAGACTCCATTAATCTGTAACCAGTAATTATTACCCATTCATATAACAGAATTTTAATTTACAGAATGAATGCTAATGTAATATATAATTAATCTAACAGGATACTATAAACGCATACATTAGGAAAGTAAGAAGTAATTCATTACTTTAATTATCTGTGTATATTTGGGTTGCTTTCAGTGAGAAAGAAGCATAGATTATGACCCAGAAGACTCCTCCATTTTCTCTAGTCTCTTCAGCAGAAAGCAATATATTTGGGTTAATGTGGGGAAAAAAAACCAAACTTGCCTACAGCAGAATATGACCTGCAGAGGTATAATTCTGATATCAGTGTCTTGTTACTAGTCAACAAGAGCTCTGTTTACATTACTGTAGGATGTAAACAGTATTTACACCACTATGACTAAAAGGTTTTGTCCATTTTGAGAAATTTTAGCTAAAGAAATTGTAGCTATCCAGCATAAACTGGGTTGTGAAAGTATAGCCATGATAAAACAATGTCTCTAATCATGATGGGCTGTGTACAGTGAGACACAACAATACTCAGAGGTTTTGTATGCAAAATTGCTACACCTGACAACAGGAATTGTGTGGATGTATGTACAGCAGAATATGGCCCTATTTCTGTTAGAAAAACAAGATTATGAAAAAGAATATTAACACAAACTTTGAACCATTCTATTGTGGAGAAAGAATGATCACATGAGCCCTACAGAAAGAAAAAATTACAAGACCAAGAGTCTTCTTTTTGTGGAAAACAACAGCTGGAAGCAGGGAAAGAAGGAGCACAGAAAAAATGCAGTAGAGATCTGTAAAATCAAATTTAGCATGGAGAAGTTGAATAGGCGAAAATGGAACAATCAGAGAAGACAAATTTCATCATTAATGGATTTCTAAGATAAGGAACTTTTTGACAGGTACTAGACAAATTAGTGAGACAAATGTCTTACGCAAACTATTAAATATGAAGAAAACTATTCTGGTTCAGGAAGCCTCTGAATGACCAATCATGGTACTGGAAAATATTCTAGAAGTTATTGCAATATTCTTGTCCTGTTCTTGCTACTTGTTCTTACACCATTCACTAGTGATCAATGCTACAGACTTGATATGAGGTTATATGAGCTGTTAATCAAACCCAGACCCATTTCTGGGAAAAAGTAGCAGTGACAGGACAAGGGGTAGTGGATTTAAATTGAAAAAGGCTAGATTTAGATAGGATGCAGGTAAGAAATTCTTCACGGAGAGGGTGGTGAGGTACTGCAACAGGTTGCCCAGAGAAGCTGTGGATGCCCCATCCCTGGCTGTCTTCAAGGCCAGGCTCGATGAGACTTTGAGCAACCTGGTCTAGTGGAGGGTGTCCCTGCCCATGGCAGGGGGGTTGGAACTAGATGATCACTGAGGTCCCTTCCAACCCAAACCGTTCTATGATTCCATGAAAAAGAAAAAAGTCTTTTTGTTATCAATAACATGGGATATCTCCTCTATATACATCACAAAACCCCCAATCACCCTGTTGTTTTCTGTGAACAGTGAATTGCCAGTTGGTTCTAGTGGCTAAGATGCAAAATGCAGAACAGGGGAGAATCCTGCATTTAGGCAGGAAAGATCTCCTAATCAGGTTTTTTTTGTTTCCAGTTTTTAAAATCTCCTTGATTCCTAATAAATTTTCTATATAAGTGTGTCTGGAATCTTCCCAGAAATTATTGTCAGTGAGCAAAAGTCAGACAAAACAATTGCACTATTAAGTCTTTGAGGAGATGATAATAATGTTCAGCAGATGTGGGCTGATTAAATTATGCTAATATACTTCTTACAAACATGCATTCCTCCCCTCAACCCCCCAGTGAGTTTTAAATAAAGTGCATTTTAAACAGGATAAACAGCAAAGCTTACCTTTCTATAGGGAAGCTTCTAGCAATAATTGCTTACTGAATTCTGTGGACAAATCTGTAAATGTGCATGTACATTCATGCAGGGCTATACAAAACATTTATTCAACCTAGTGAGAACAGAGTATTGTCTGCAGCCAGAATCACACCAGGATGTATGGCACACACTAGTGAGTGCTTTTTAACACTCTTACTAACACCCATTAGATATACATACTCATTTGCTCACATTCACACACTGCTTTTATTGTATGATAATGTGTCCCTTTTTAATATTGAAAAGGGCTATTATGTAGAGAAATAACGATTATAGTCATTTTAACCAGAAAGAAAAAGAATTTTCCATTAGAAACCAAGTCAGAGAGATGCTCCCATACCGCAGGTCCTGATTGGCAGGTGCTGCTTCTCCTGATTTCTGGAAATGTATTCTCAGCGTGGCTGAAGAAGTCAGTCATTGACATTGAAGGACATAGTCTGCCTTCTTAATCTCATTTCTCAATAGCCTCTTTGATGTAGTTCAATTCTCAATTAAATGCCAGCATAAGTAGAATCAACATTTTGATCTATGTGTTTAGCTAGGTGAAAAAACTTGTATCTTTGAAAGATCTGAGACTCTTTTATTACATTTTTCAGTTAGTCCAATGAGAAAAATTCTTTTCAATTCTATTTGTCACATTATTCTTTTGAAACTACCAAATCTTTTAAACGGCTAGCAATATAAAACAAACAGAGTTCATATTAAAATCAATGATCATTGACTTTTCAGTGCAAAATGGTTTCTACCTCAAGAGTTTGTTGGTTTACTTTATTTTTTGTGTTGTATCATGAAACATCATTTTAGCTAGCAATCCATATTTAAACTTATAACAATTATCCAGCATATTTTCACTGCAACTTATTTAGTGCTGATCATCCAAGCGTAAGAAAAGACTTTGAAAAGAGTGTCTAACTAAAACATAAAGAATGTCAGTAAAAATAACACCTTTCTTCATACTTTTTCTCCTTATGTGTTTTGAGAGACCGGTCTGCTAAGTTGACTGACAGTTGCATGTTATTTTTATTCATATTTTTTCTGGCAAAAGTCACATAATGGTGTGAAAGCATCACTACATGATCCTTACTACTACAATGACTCTGGCTTTACTCTCTGCTTCTAATCTGAATCCTCAGTTCTTCTGGGGAAATAAATAAAAATAAAAATAATTTACACACCAGTATCTCAAACTGAGCTGAAGACCAATTTTATCAGACGTTGTAGACCTATAGTGTGAGGATAGGATTTGTCTCCTAGCTTTACAGATGAAAGTGCTGAAGTAATAAACAGTCATTCTTACTATTACTGCTGAGAATGACAAAACTCTCACAAAGACCCTTTAAGTAGGTAATACTATAACATTCTTTAAATATAACTCATAATTTCTGGCAGAGACATGTACTGTTAAAAATACATTTCTATTATTTAAATGCACCATAGGTAAATGGTACTGCAGATCCTATAAAACACCTTTTTTGTTGTTGTTAAATAGCAGTGTATCAACATCTATGACTTACTTTCTCTCATTTTACTTTCTCATATATCTTCATCTGTTCATATTTGCTTAATATTTTATTATTTTATAAAATGTAGAACAAATTGAAAAAAGACACTACATTAAATATTTTGGTTTCTGGACCAGATTTTTTTTCGTGTTTGTATGTAACAATAATTTTTTTTCGAAGTTAATATCAAAGATTATTGTCAAGGTAATTAAAAATTAACTTACCTCAATATTTTGAATGTTAAGTCAATATATCATAACAAAATACATGAACTTGAAGGCTATAGCTTCCAAATACATTTTATGTTCACTGTAACATAATGTCGAGTGCAGTAATGGAAAACAGACACGAAGTTTAGAGCTGCCTGTTCAGTATCAAAAATCCAGAAATGGTCAGTGTGTAACGAAACTTCACAGTCCTTCTCTATTGCATATTATCTGTGTCTTCTCCTCGTGATCCAAGCCAGGTTTCCCTGACAACCCTGCTTGTTCTCTTTCCCACTCAAAGGTCTTTGGATTATTAGGGGTTTTTTTCCTACTTTACTTGAATTCCCTATAGCTCAGTTCATATCCAAAAGAACTTGGAAACCACTTTCTCATCTGCCTACTTGTTAACTTCCTCCTTTGACCCATTCCACAATCTTTTATAGGTGATCATTACCTCTGTAAGGTTTTATTCCCCATTTGAAAATAATTATTCAATTTCCTCAATTCTTTTCTAGTTTGATGTTAAATTTCAGTGCATGGAGCTGTCTCCTACTCAATATTTGTCTAGGAACCAAGACAGTGGAAATTACCTTGTTTAATTGTATCTTCTATTTGGATCCTACTGTAGCACAAGTAGTAACTACAGCTGTAAGTCATAGCTTTTGAGGTCTTTTATGATCTCTTTTACCAAGGCAACAATAACTAAATAAGTATTTACTCTCTGTGTCTTTCCTTCTTCTACCTGCATATGGAACACCTGAAAGACTCCTAACCTCCTGTTTCCTTTGGAGAACAACAAACAACACCACTGGCTGGTATTCGTACTAGCAGTTAGCACTGTATGTGTATTGTATTGAGCCCTCAATAAGTGTACATATAATCCATACCTGAGAAAAAAGAAAGACTATCAACAAAATGCCTCACACTTCCAAACTGGAGGACGGATAGGATCAAACAGAATAAGAAAAATAATAGTGTTTTTCATGACTGACCCACAAAGTATAAGCCCTCAAAAGATAAATATTCTTCTAAGGTGAGGTAGAAATCAAACACCGTACTCTTTCAAAAAGAAACTCAATTTTTAACTTGATGGAAAGCTCAACTAGATTAAAATGTGCTTTCCTGGGTATGGTAATGATGGTAAAAACTGCCATTAAGGTTTCCTGCACTCAAGAAGAATATGGGTCTGGGAGAAGAAAAGATGCACAAGCACTGGCTAGTAAACCCAAGCTCACAGTCATAAAGAGCCGAGCCTCTGAAATCATGAGGCTCTTCTAAAAATGTTTGGTTTGCCCCTTATTTTCTTTATTCAGTTTGTCTTCTTTCTCCAGGTACAAAAGCCTGAAAACCACTTTGCAAGAGCACTTGGATCTCCAGCACATTATAAGGATTATTGCTATGACTTTGTCTCTGAAGGTCTTAAGTCACTTTGATGATTACTACACCTCAGAATATTTCCTCACACCACAAATCTAATATTTTCTCACAGTGTATAGATCATTCTGTTTCAAAGGCAAGTCCTAACGAAGATGCTTGAGAATGATATAATGAAATATCTTTTTTTTGCTTCTTTGAAATCATGGGTTTATTGCAATGCAGAGAGTTTACAAGATTAAAGTATTGATGAAACTCATGTTAGAAAATGTTTCTCTGGCTGCAAAATTTCTGCACAATACAGCAGAGACATGTTAACCACTAAGAAACTCAGTGAGGAAGCCAGTTCGGCAGACTGCATTGGACGAGAAAGCAGAGCCCAAACTGTTATTAGATTGTCGTCCAAAACAAGTTCCTATAGCTGTACACTGGTGCAAGGCCCTTTCACTTTCATTTCCACCTCACACACAACTTGAAATAAAGCTCCTCTTACCATGACACTTAACAAGCAATAATTTTTCTCACAGCTTAAGGAGGCTTCTAAATTCTTCATTTTACTGCTCCTGTTTAATTTATCTGCTTTCCACATGACTCCTGTAGCTTACATACCAGGATTTCTGAACCATCCAATCCAGAAATGCATGCATTTAATAGACCTTCTGTGTCTAATCTGCCAGAGCCATGGATATATATCATGGTTATTCTGAAACATCCTAAGTGGCAATAGATGTCTGTATGTGGGCAACTGAACCAAATCCCTTGAGAAGAAATACAGGAGATTAGACGATCATTCAGCTCCCTTGCCAGTAATTGTTAAATTTAGAATAATTATCATAGAATGGTTTGGGTTGGAAGGGACCTTAAAGATCTTCTAGTTCCAACTCTCATCAGTTGGAACAGTGGACACCCTCCACTAGACCAGGTTGGTCAAAGCCTCATCCAGCCTGGCCTTGAAGACAGCCAGGGTTGGGGCTTCTACAGCTTCCCTGGGCAACCTGTTCCAGTGCTTCACCACCCTCTCCGTGAAGAATTTCTTCCTGATATCTAATCTAAATCTACCTGCTTTCAGTTTAAACCCATTACCCCTTGTCCTGTCATTACAGGCCCTTGTAAAAAGCACCGCACACAGCTTCCTTGTAGACTCCCTTCAGGTACTGGAAGGCTGCTATAAGGTGTCCCCGAAGCCTTCTCTTCTTGAGGCTGAACAAGCCCAGTTCTCTCAGCCTTTCTTCATAGGAGAGGTGCTCCAGCCCTCTGATCATCTGCTTGGCCCTCCAGTTGGAATGAGTCCAGAGAAAGGTCACAAAGATGCTCAGAGGGCTGGAGCACCTCTCCTATGAAGAAAGGCTGAGAGAACTGGGCTTGTTCAGCCTCAAGAAGAGAAGGCTTCGGGGACACCTTATAGCAGCCTTCCAGTACCTAGTATCTCTCTAGTCTCAACATACTCAAAATTCCATAGATTAAAATGGGAAATTAGATATTGATTGCATATGAAGACACCTGTATTTACCTGTCAACCTTGGGCTGAATTCCTAACTTCAGATCTGGCTTAGATGTCCTATGTGATTTCTGGCTAGTGACCAATAATTTTGTACCAAATATTATCAAATTAACATTTCCTTTCTGGGGAAAGGTACTTTGAAGGTCTATGCCAGTGATGTAAATAACCTAGATGGAAATATTTCTCAGAATTACCACCTAGTTGCAAGGTATGACTTACGGAAACATTATGCCCAACTCTCTTTGTCACAGAAGACAAATACTGTACAATTTTAGGATGTAGTGAATAAACATACATTACTATGAAGCTGACAATCTGCAGTACTGTTCTTGGACAGACCAATAGATTGATTCAGCTTTGAGAACACCATGCAGCATAATTATATAAACTGTATATGATCAACACATGAGCCTGCAAACCCACTATAAGAGCAAAATGTTACATTTCACAAAATTCAGTGAAGCTCGTATTGTTAGATATTTCCAACAAACAAATGGAAAACAGAACAGAAGTCAGTTAAGAATTTTACACAATTTGGTAGCCAGCATAGCAGGTGGTATTCATCTCCCAAAATGTATATCACCAGTAACTTAACTTGTTGTACTAGACCACTAATGTACCTAGTGGAGAGAGGTAGATGTTTCCACCAGCAAGACATTTGGCCCATTTCAGTTGTCTAGGAAAAACGAACTGTATCTTTCTTAAAGTGTCTTTTACAATCTGTTTTCCTGTAATAACCAATTAAGGATTATACACAACTAGATCAAAACGTATATCTTAAATGCTCAACAAGGCAAGGGTCTCTCCACATAAATGTTTGGTGCCATTTTAAACACTGTGGGGTAACCTCCATTTGGGACAGGAGAAGAATATGGCTCTCCTGCATTCTGTTTAGCATTTGACACCTGAATGCAGATGTCTTTAGTACCCCAGACCATCTGTAATGATCCTAAATGCCCACTTTTAAGCAACTTAATTTACCCTGCTGAAGTCTATCTTAGATGAATGTCACCTCTCCTTTGCTTAACTCATCTGGAGTAGGTAGTTGTCATTCAGATCTGTGTTACTTTAAGCCATTGCACCTGGAACAAAATTGGATTGCTAGCCAAGAATGATAAAAGATACAAGCTATTTCAGATAATTTCCTGTACAAAAAATATCCATGAAAAATATCAACTTGGAACAAAAGAAGACAAGAATAATTTGTTTGGTCCACAAAAATTGTTTGTTCAATCTGAATGGCACTATTAAAAAAAATCCTCAGTGGGGTCAGATTCATAGAATTGTAGAATATAGAATGATTTGGGTTGGAAGGAATTTTAAAGACTATTTAGTTCAAACCCCCCCTGCCATGGTCAGTGGTGTTGGACCAGGTTTCTCAAAATCTCATCCAGCCTGGCCTTATACACTTCCAGGGATGGGGCATCCACAGCTTCTCTGGGCAACTTCTTCCAGCGCCTCACCACCCTCACCAGGTCTATGGCTTGCGCACCTGCCAGTGAAGACTAAGGCAAAAAAATCATCAAGTATCTCAACTTTCTCCATATCCTGGGAAACCATTTCTCCTGTTTCCTTCTACAGCTGGACTACATTTTCCCTGATCTTGCTTTTATCCCTTATGTACCTATAGCCCTTCTTGTTGGCCTTGATGTCCCTGGACAGGTTTAATTCTCTCAGGGCTTTAACTTTCCTAACCTGGCTTCTCAGACAATTTCTCTGTAATCTTTTAGAAATTAAATGTATGCTAATTTATATGTTATAACTAAAATTGGTGCTATTTTCTTATATTTTTGAGAAATAGAAATTATCCCTTACATGATTATTTTGTTACATTAGTTTCCTTTTGGAAGAGAGAAACTGAAAAAAAAAAAAGACCATAATTAATATACTGTATATTTCCTGATATTCAAAAGTATAAAAATATTATATTCAAAACCTTGTTGTGGGCACAAGGAAACATACCTTTTATGTAAAATCAAAAATATCTTATTAGGATAATTGAAACCTCCATAGCCTACTCAAAAAATTGCTATTATTCTAGACTTAAGTAGTATAGGAAAATATATGTATTACATTTTATAAATTTTCAGTGGTGATTTACAACTGCTTTTTCTTCTGCAATCTGCTTCTCCACGGTAGTATTGAATTTACTGTATTTGAAGCGTCTTGAATACAAGAGGTTTTCTCTGTTTACTCATTGCTACCCCTAAAGCCAGTTTTGCCTCCTCACTGGTCTGCATTTCTCTAATTGACCACTGGGCAGTTGTTTATAACCTTGGGATTTTCAGCATCATGTTGCATCTCTCCTTTTGCCTTTAGTCTTCTGCCATGCATCCTATGTTGTCACTTTTGAAGACTCTACTATTATCCCATGACAATGCTCCTCTACAATACATCATTATGCTAGGATAATAAGTAGCGGTTAGAAAACTATCTATGTGACAATTATGGTTGTACCACACAATCATACAAAGCCAACAAAATTAAAATTAATTAGGCAATAGCTAACTGGTCATTATAAATTGTTGCTACAGATAAAGAAACTTAAATAAGGCTCCAGACAAGTCAGAACAAGTTGAAACAAAAACTGACAAGTCCTGAGGTCTTGGAGAGTTAATTGGAAGCTCGTAGTCTGTTACTGGTGATGATAAAATAGTATTTACTGATCTGCAGGTCTACGGGAAGAAGGCATAATGACATTTTCATGGTGAATGCTGTTTAGTACATATACCATTACATTGGTAGTCCAGACATTCTAATTCTATTCTTCATTCTTTCCCAGATGCACCATGTCTTTTACCTTTCCATAGCTGAGCTTACTGTCCTAAGAAATGGAACAATATTACATTTGTTGCACAGATATCACAAAGGTTAAATAAGTAATGCTTCAGAAAGAATTTGAGATCCTTTGAAGAGTCTTTATCTTGTGAAGCGCAGAACACCATATCTTTATTGCAACATTTGAACACACACTTAGCCTGAATTGCTGGGACTTCTCATATATTTAAAGCTGAGCACAAGAATCAATGTACTCAAGGGAAAGAAGCAGAATACAAAGCACCCAGCAGGACCAAACTCAGAAAGGTAATTGGACAGGGATGAAGTATTACATGGTTTGATTCCTACCCACCGCCAAATCTAGTCAGGCAACCATGAAAACCAAATTGCACTGTGACCCTGATGCCCTGACTACTTTATTAGGCGTGGATCATGAGTGAGACAAATTCTGCATACCTTGCTCCTTTGGAGAAATATTAGGGTGTATTCCAGTCTCCCCTACCTCCCTTTCCCTTTCCCTTTCCCTTTCCCTTTCCCTTTCCCTTTCCCTTTCCCTTTCCCTTATTATTATTCAAGCTTTCAGCAAAGATAATTCAGGCATTTGCCCAGGAAGAGCATAGTCAGAGGTACAGAACTGTCACCACAAAGAGCATCCCTACTTTTTTCATACTACAACTTCAGTCCTGAAATTCTGGAAGGACAGTGGCTCATCCTGCAGCACAGTGTCCACAAGCAACATTTTGCCCTAACATGTTTTCCAGAGGTGTTGATGATAGGGAAAAAAAACCAAACCAAAACAAAAAAACAGAAACAAACAAAACAAACAAACAAACAAACATCAACCAACCAACCAACCAAAAAAAAAGAAAAACAGACCAAAACATAGATGTTCTTAGTTGTCATCAGCATACATTCCCCATTTCTGAGCAAGAAAGATTCTGTTCTGCTTACTGACTGAAGTTGATTCAGGGGAACATGAACATACACAATGCATCTGGCTTGAGAATCCTAATGCCATGACCTCTAACATTAATCTGGTAGCGAATTAGACAACACGAGTGCTTAAAAATGTGCCTATTCTTTTTACACACAAGGTTGTAGTCACACCACAAACATTGGGCTCTCAGTTCCACCAGGAGATGTGTTACCAATCCAAGTGCGTAAACAATGTACTGTAGAGCCATTATCTGCCTAGACAGGGTGCTGAGCTGTTACAGATTTAAAGTGTCAGAACTAATTGAATGGATCTATGATGTGTGTAGATTTTTCAACACAATCTGTGTTGTTACATTGACTAAACTATTTCAGTTATCAGGGTCATCAGATCACAACGTCAAGTCATTGATTCATTGTGCAAGGGGGAAGGAAACAAGGTAAGGATTTGTTTTCGTTGGTTTTATCCCCTTACCACTGAAATGAGTTAATATATTATTTTTACATTTGTAAGACACAAAGACCTTTTCTTTTCACATAAGTGTAGAGAGAAGGACTGGTAACTTAATGGTTGAAGATCCTTATTCAGCTCAGAAACATAGAACTGCAAAATTTCAAGTATCTTTCGGGTAAATTGCTATGTCTCCATTTGCTAGGAAAAAAAGGAGCAAATGTAATTGCTACATTATTTTATGTCTGATACTTCCTGAATCCTTCTGCTGATCAGAGGAATCAGAAAACTGAAAAATAAAAAACCAAACCCATAAATGATTGCATTTTCAGTTATTGGACAGAACTTTTAGCTATCAGCAAACACAAAAATTAAAAAAAAAAAAAAAAAAAAAGAAAAAAGAAAGCTTAACAGGATGAGAAATTTAATGGTGTTTTAAGCTTTGATGGAAAACCATATATAATGTGTACCTAAGTGAAATAGTGTAATTCAGTGTAATAGTTTAGAACAATCTAGGGGAAAAAAAAAAATTCTTTTTTCCTTTTTTATGTCTGTCTATGTAAGAACCCAGAATTACAACATGCAGAAATGTGCAGCATTCAGAAACATGCAACAATATGTAGAATGATTACAACATGCAGAAACAGGGCTCCAATCTATTGCCTTTGAAGTCTGAGGTAAAATGCCCATTAATTGATAAAACCACTGGTACTAAGACTGCTCGGTGTTTGGTCTGGCCTGCTAAGAGCTAGGATTTCACAGATTCAACTGTAAGGAGATGAGTGACTGTAATCAGGTTATCAAATATGTGCTTTCAACAAAAGTAATAAAAAAGATTAAATTCTTCATTAAAACAGTCACAATTTATACCTACAAAGAATATAGCTTTACCTACCCATTAAGTTAAAATCTGGGTTAGGCATGGAAATCATTTCAAAAAATTAAGGAAGTATGGATTTAATCTTCAAAGGATGGACAAAGTAGGCTGCCCTTTTTCAAACTCATTTTTTATCCCTTTATCTTTTCAGAGAAACTCAGCCTAATCACTGGACTATGTGTATGACAGTGGGGAGGGCACGATCAAATAGAAGCCTTACATTTTGCATACACATGGTGCCCGACAGCTAAGGAAATGGTGCGGGAAGTGAGAAACTTTGTTCCAGTCCTCACACCATTTCCTTCCATATTTAAGACAGTGAAAAAGACTCTTGTTCCATGCTGGATCCTGAATACAGTTACTTGTGCTTCTTCACACTGCATAGCAATGAAGTTAAAAAGGCCACACCTCCTTGGATCATCCAGATACATGATTTCTTTATCTTCCTTTAGTGATAAGTATTTTTGGCTGGAGGGTTTCAAAAGCTATGCCTCATCCTGCTGTAATGATTAGCTTATGCTTTGATGGTTAGAGGTGTAGAAAACCTCTGCTTTGGACTGTGAGGTTTGCTTTCTGAACAAATATGCTTGTTCATGCCAACAGTGTGTTGTCACCTCCTTCTCTGACTCCATTTCCAAATGACCTCTTTCAGCCTGCTGTTTGACCTGCACACTTCTGATAGAGAAAACCACGGCTTCTTCACAATCTTCAGCAGCAACAAATTGCCTCACCACGCACACTGGAGTACTTTGGAACCAACTCTCATGTTAAAGTATGGATGAAACTTTGTGTTCCAGATTAGAGAAACATTGAAGTTACGGTAGTAGAAAAGTGAACTAAATCTTACCAAAGACCTGCCTAACACAAAACCCAAGTCATACAAATTTAAAATTCAGATACAACAGCTGTGGGGAAATCAGATTGTAAAAAAAAAAAAAGTGTGATTTTCCACTGGCCTGGACTATTATTTGAAAGAGGAAATGCTGACAGTATCATACAACCACATCATGCAGTTTCACCAGCAAAGATAGCATAATTGGTAGATCTCTGGCAACAAATTATTCCTCAGGACTCAACAGACCAAGGGCAATATTCTTGCTGGAAAACTAACAAGAGACTTAGAAATTTTGTCAATTGCTTTTTGGGCAGAAGAAAGAAGGAAACTATTCTTCAAAAATTATATGTTACAAATTACTTCCTCAATTCTATTTTTAATCTTTACTCTTCAGAAAGATACCTATGCCTTCTAAGGTTTACACTCTTTGCTGTACCCAGTCCTAATGTTTTCGAGACTTTGTATGAGTCACTGCTTAGTAACTTCAGTATTTAAATTTGTATCTGCCTATTCTCTTGGCATCCTACACAGAGTAAGACATGTAACGATAATCTGAGATGATCACCATGTTTCAAACGAAGGAGGTAACAAAGAAAGAGGAAAGGTTAACTGACATACACAATTTCTGTTTTTCCTCATGGTTTCCTGTCTTCTGTCAGTGCCAACAGATGAAATTACTGTCTTTGTGTGTCTCTCAACTCTCTTACCATCGTTGCTTTGCAGCCTCAGGTGGTTTTCATTAATAACATACTGGATGTAGAGTCATATGTACTTTTAGATCTTGAAATGCATCCTTCAGCCAACAAGCTTTACAGTTCAATCATTCCTCATTGACTCATTAGTAAAACATTTCTAATAAACATTCACCAGTCCTGCTGTATCTGCCTAGTGTTTTGTGAAAAAACAAAACAAAACAAAACAAAACAAAACAAAACAAAACAAAAAAACCAAACTTTGTGGAGTAAAAGGGACTCTATCAGATAAATTTTTCCCTAGGTTTTGTTCTTCAGTTACATTCTGTTATAATGTCTCTACTACTGGACATCTACTCTGCAAACTATTGGGATATTTATTTCAGGAAGCAATTTATCAAAATCCCATATTCATCTCTTCAGCCTTTTAGAAACTTTTCAGATGCAAACACACATTAGTTTCAGCCTTTGTCCAAAACAACTTGATACACAGCTTCCTTTAGATGGATTCTTCTTCTAAGACTGTATTTATTATATAAATATTCTGTCATTTTTAAGACTCCAAGTTGTCCTTCTGTGTCACTTAATCTCTGTCAGATTACTTTAAAATTAAAAAGTCTTAGAGTAGAATTAAAAAAACAAACAAACAAACAAACCACAAAAAAACTAGACACTGGTTGCCCTCTTTTTCTTTTCTTTTTCTTTTCTTTCTCCTACCTCTTGACAACTGTAGCTGCTCATAGATCCTGGTTTTAATCTGAAATGAATATGACAACAGATACACAACAGAACATTTTAGGAAGCCTTTCAAGGAATTTTAATGTGAGATAAAAAAAGAAAAGGCAAGACGAGTATAAGAGGTTGTTAAGTTGACGCAAGGTGAAGTGTTGTAGATAAGCTAATGCACACATATCTGTATTCTACACTAAATTCACCTATTCATCGCTGTCAATCTTGTATAAGTATCTGTGCTTTTTAATAGAGATCTCTGTCCAGTAATAATGCAAAAAATATTTTCTTTTTATTAGCCCTTGAAGGAGAAATGCACTGGTGTTAAAGCTTTCTTAATATTCTTCAAAAAATTTTAAATATAGGTACATTTTATTATAACAAAAATATTTATTTTCTCAATAAATAAAAAGTAAAATAATATTGGTAGTATTTTATAAAATAATTTAGGACCACATTCTGTTTTGCTAGAAATAAAATCTTTTGCTGTCTCTTAAAGATTTGCTCATGTTTTACATTACAAAAAGAAAACAGAAATATATGCGACCAAGAAGAAACATTGGCGGTATAAAACCAGACATGTCTACAATTGTAGAACAGTCTTTCTAATATTTGCAACATCTTTTTCTTGCAAATTAGCTGCTTCCCTCAGGAGCGTTGTGCCTTCTTGAGGGACTCATCCAACCAAAGACATCCATAATGAAGACCCATTTTTGTCATTGACCTGTTCTGAGACTGGGCAAGTCAATCTTCCTATTTGCCTTTCCTCAGCCTTCATCAGCTTTACCTGAGGAAAAATACATTATAAACACGCAGGGATGCTGTTTATATGATGCCTGGTTTAACCTGGTCTAGGCAGCAACTTAAGCCTCTTGCAAATACCGTCAAACCGCAACTGCACACATGTACATACCCACAGGTAAGGAAAACGTATATAAAACACATGCACATGTGTTCTATCTGCCCAAAATCAAGCCAGTGATCCCAATCCTAAAATTACGTCTAGTTTGCAAGAGAAACAACATTTCACATAACTGAAACTTCAAAAATAGCAAACAAATTAATGGAGTTTAGTAGAACTATGACTGTTACTATTCTAATAGAATTCAGTAGAAACAAAACTTTTTATATTTCATTGATTCAAATAAACATTTTCAGAATCACATGATATGTTCTGAGCCTTTTTACTTTTAGCTTCAATTAAAGTCAACAGATTACATAGTATGCTTAAAGTAATAGTCAAAATGTTCCAAAACTACTCCTAACAAACTGATCTGGACTGAAACCCTTTCTTTTCCCTCTCTTACACTGATATTTAGCACCATGCTTTCGTAAAAATTACAAGGTAATAACATCAAAAGAACTTGGGTTGTTTCTCTATTTGAGATTATTTTCAGCAAGAACGAATTTATTTATCATGTGTGTGTGACGGTGAAAAAGATAGCCATTAGAAATATATTTTGTCTCATTAATTTTGACATAAAATGTAAGACTGTAGATTTATAAAGCATAAATTAAGTAAGTGTCACCCTGCATTGATCCTTTCAAGAAAAGGAAGTTGATCGTTCTTGGTTTATTTCACTAGGAAATTTTTTGCTTGGATTAGTTTAATGTTTAATTGAATTGTCATACAACATATAAAATATCAAATAAATTAGTCTTTTGCTTTGCCACTACATTAATTTTCTATCATCAAAAGCGTTTATCTTGTTAGCTGCCTAACTTAAACTTGCTCAGTGCCAATGAACTGTTGTCTCTGAATACATTTAGAATATTTAAATTCCTTCTTTTATTGCACTCTTGTTAAACTTTTAGTTTTGTTTTTGTTGTCATTAGCATTTGGGGAGTTCAATTTCTTTAACAGGTTTTCCATGATTTAAATGTTATATTACTTTACTTGTTTGTCATGAGATCGGTGGAGCAAATCCAGATTTGCATAGTGGAAAAAAATTGTAAAAATACTACACAGTTCATTAAATATTTAATTAGCTTTATTTCCTAAGGAAGAAAGGATTATGCTTTACCTTTTTCGACTTCCTATCTTCTAAGTCCACACATCCCTCACGTCTGAAAGCAATATTCAGTGTTATCCAAATCTGATAGAAGGGAATGGGTTTTCATGACAACTTAATTGCCAGCAACAGTCCCTAGAATATTTTCTGTCCATGGCAGCAAATGTCCTCCCAGAAAACATGCAGTGACAGTACAGAAGTTAGAAAAAGTTGAGGACGGTTTCCAATACTCTGTTTGTTGCCACTGATTTGGAGAGTAAGAAAGTTTTGCAGTACCAGCTAGTATAGTCTAAGCCAGACTTTCACAGCCAGACAGTCAGAGTCCTGGGCATATTTCATGTATTATTCATGTCCAACTATACCTAAAATGTTACCCGAAATGCAAGCTCAGAGCCCTGTCACTTGGATAAAGGCAGGATGAGGCAGGATATGGCATGTTTAAACGGCTTGTACTTCAGGGCAGCACAGAATAAATGTGGAGACTTCATGGGTTAGTCTTCAGAACAAAGAATGTCCCAGGTTCTCCCTGCCTCCCAGATGTACAGACAGTTCAGGTCACACTATCCTGTAGTATCAGACATGGTGTGCTCTCACAGACATCTCAGCCTTGTCTGAAGTCATGCTCCTCTGTACAGAAGTGTTGAGTATGATACCCTTAAAAGGTGTAAAAGTTAGACTGTGCAAATAAGCTTAAGCTCTTTATTCCCTCCTCAAATAATAAATCTTTGGAGAAAATTGTGAAGCTTAATGTTTCTCGCATACTTTGAGATTATAAGCTTTAGCTAGAGTTATTATTGCAGAGGCAACACATGTCTGTATTTTTCAAAAACAGGAATAGGTACAATGCTTTAAATTAACCCAGGAGCCAAAGACAAAGCACTTTGATCTACAGTCTACATGTTCTAATTCACAAGGTAAATATCCAGAGAAACCTGGTCATTTTCCCTCCATCCAGAAATAAGCTGAACTAGAAAACTTCCTTTAGTCACTGTCACTGACTTATTCTGTCCAGTCATTTAGGATGAAAAGTTATTGAGAAAGGCTGGTTTTTTTTCCTTTATTTTTTTTTAAATTAATTATGCCTCTTTGCCTCCCAGTAACCATTATCCAAAGTAAGCACTATTAATTTGAAATTAATGTCAGGATAATGATGCAGCACAGGTTGCAGAGCATCACAAGGAGCTTGATTGCGCTGGAATACCAGTTTCTTTTTCTCATTCATGATGGCTAACACCTGGCTGACAAGACGCCCATTATGCTTTGCTCACTGAACACCCAAACTGTAGAAAGGAATTCTGCCATTTATGACAAGAAATAAAAAAAAAAAAAAAAAAATTACCTGTGGTTACCCTTTAAATTGTCTTTGATTCATGAAGAGGTTAATGGAATATGAAAATAAATAGTGGAAGTATCCATCCTCATGACTGAAGGGCTACAATCCAAAGATGAATCCTACCCATTCAGTCTGTCAATGAAACATGCACTTCAGGGAAGGGAGATCTTGATCTCCACTTGGACCAGAACCATGTAAACTTGCAGTTTCTAGGTGTTTGCTGTGTGATAATTACAACTACATTGTTATTTGCCTTGGTAGCCACTATCCGTACCTTTTCAAACTAATAGAAACTACAGTAACACCTCTCATATGGCATGTTTCATACAGAAATGTCAACTAGCATAGAGTAAACCAGTACCTTATTGCCGTGCTAGCCATGCAATACCAGTATGCAAGACAAAGACCCTGGTACTCCAGCACTGTAAGTGGGATACGTACTGATGTAGGGCACAAGTAGGTGTGTTGATGGTAGTTTCCACAAACTACTACAACTACTATTCTGCTAATAGTAGGATCTAGGAACTGGAAATTACTATTAGAAGAATAGGCCAAATGTGTGGGTTTGTTAATTTCCAAATTCTGAATTATTTGGCCTGAGATGAGACTCATTTAAATTGTGCTTGAACAATTAATAACATTTTAGGTTTGATATCATGAATGGAAACTTCCCTGCTTGTGGCATAAATACTTCAGCCATTGAACAGAAAAGGCAAGCTCTGTACTCTCAAAAAAACCCAAAATTTCCATCTCTGCCATAAAATTACTCTGTTAAAGGGGAATTTTCAACCCCCTTTGCATCTGCACATACATGTGACACATTTTTCTTCTGTGACTGTCTTACACTGAGTGTGCACAAAATAGTAGTCATACCAACAGCATACACTGTACACATCATTTCCACCTTACACTTCCGAGAAAATAATTATAACTCAACATCCTTGGGTCACCTTTCAAGAGATAAAAAATATGTTAGTCTTTGTTCACATTTAGAAAATTTCAATATTTAGCTATGCTACACATTTTCTCTTTGGGTTTTTCTTTTCTTATTCCAGACACATTTAAAAGCATGCACTGTCAAGGCTTCTGCTGGTGGTTTACTAAGGATTGTTTATTTACACTTGATTATAATCATAGTTTGGGAAAAAAAATTGTGAAAGGATAGTATTTCAGGGTGGTGGTGGTGTGGTATTAAAAGGGAGGACCAATTATAGGAACACCTTGATTCAGTGAACAGCAAAATCACTGGGATATCTTAATGAAGTCAATCCCCTTCCCAGTGAATCCTCCAACAATGTTTTCCACCAGAGCAGACCTTATCCAAGTGGGAAATTATTTTGAAATACATTGAATAACCACTCTCCCCCTGCCTAAAGAGGCTTATTGGTAGCTCTGAAATGGCAGGATCAGAGTCCAGAAAATATTTCTGTCATTGTTACAACCCAGCTGCAAAGGTTTAATATCTCTAATGACAGAATGTGGTTTCTAATACCAAAAGGTCACAGAGTCACAAGAAGCCACCTGGCCCTACTGTATCTTTGTAGCTCATAATTATTATTATCTATTATTGTTTTCTACTTATAATAAATACGTCAAAATCTTGCAATAAAGAATCAATCCAGAGATGTAGGGATCCTTGCCAGAAACAAAATATGAAATTTAAATTAAAACCAGCAGCTGTTCCTAATCAGCAAGCCAAAAAGAAATAGCCAACCACAATAAAATGAAGTCCACATCATGCCTACATTTCATGCAAATCTCAGACCTTAATGTGTCATTTCCTGAAATACTGGCTAAAAAGACAGACCGCATGCAATTCCTTGGAGTCCCTCATATTTAATCTGACATCCAGTACCAACTCTCTCTTCTATTTCACAAGGACACTATTTCTTTTACTGCCGGATTGCGTTCTGGGTCACCATTAAGATGTAGCTTAACATGCCATTCCCTGCAGTGCTCTGCTCCCAAGGGCATAAGAGAACAGAATATAGCAACTAAATCTGCTTTCTTTCCAAAGCTGACTTCTTTGATATCGCTGTTGTGAGATTATTGAACAGCAGCTGGGGATTCAACAAAAACCCCAGAGGTCAAATTTCAGTAGCTAAACACAGGTGCTAAATTCAAGCAGCTACTTCAGTCTTCACTGTATATTCAGTTAAGCAGGACCAGCTGATCTTTACATGTGTCCTTTGTATGACTGGTCTGATTCTCGCAGGTGAGGGAGGTGTATATATATTAACCTGCATACCAGGAGGATGACAGCATTATAATCCAATGTTTGCTGTCTGACCAGTAGCTTCTTATATATACTGAAGAGAAGGAAATGCAGTACCATTTTGAAATGTGTACAGAAATGTCCTTTGGGACGACAAGAAATTGTACAAATCTGGTCTCTGGGAATGATGAGCCAAAAAAGACTCCAAACCATCCTGACAGCTGTTCCACTTTCTGTTCCAGTCTGGTCAACCCTTACTACTATGATAGGAAAGAGAAAAAATCCAACAACATCAATATGGAAACCCAGTTTTTAGTCATAACTATGTTTACTTTTATCATTCATACATGCGTACAAAGCACAAGTCCAGCAAGTGGTGATGATTTGTGCTAATGAGTTTTACAAATACATTTGTTATATGAACAAACACTTTTTCAGCTTGCTTGCTAAGTTTACTGAATTTCTTTTTGGTTTTATATTATGGCAAAGTAGAGGAACTGTTTTCTGTGCTACTTTCTGTGTGCCTCTTCCTTGTATTCACCTGAGTTACCACAACATTTAAGCTCCATTTTGAGGACTTACAGATTAATATAATAAAAAAAGCATTCCTAAATAATTTTTCTGGAAACATGCAGGGTTCAAAAACATCTGTCAGGGGTTTGTATACTCAATAGTTCATCAGGTAGAAATTGCAGAAATACTATTAAAAGAAAACAAATGACAAAAAACCACGCTGTGATGGAATTCCTACCTAATGACTGAGGTGTATTAGAAAACTTCTTGCAGTTTTTGGTTCAAGAAAATTGCTGATTTTTGAAACTATTCCAGAATATTTTCATTATTTTTTCAGTGTTCTTTATGAGGAGAGTTGTCTTTTATTACACTGGTTTTGTTTTATGACATACAACACTGTGAAGTCTTGAACTTCTTGCATTTAGGCACTACTTTAATATATATATATATAAAAAAAAAATCATCTAAGGAGGGAAAATTGCAATTTTTGTAACCTTTTCTGCAAAGTGTCCAAATGCATCATTAAGGTCAACTTTCTGATATTTGTTTCTTTGTTAAACCAATATAAAACTTAACATTTCTTTCTGACTATCATCCACTTTCCACAACATATTTTTGTTGCTTCAGGCTTCATAACTATATGAAAACATCTCAGCTCCAAATGTCTTTTAACATATATGTATTCTTTGTTGGTTCTACATTTTTTTTCCTCTAACACATATTAATTTTAATAATATTCTTTGGACAGCTTTGCTATAGAGAAAACTCTACTTCCTGTTACATTTTAATTTTGAAACAGTCTTCCAGAAAAGCATACATACCAGTGAAAACAGTTTGAAACTGCATGTGCAAATCAGAGATTAACATCAAATGAATGGCACTAGCAGACCCTGGAAATGCAACATTTCAGGAACTGAATAAGGCAATCAACCAGCTGCTGACAGACTAACTCCTGATCTGATGGTATCCCAAATGTACTCTTTGCATTTCCTGGAGATATCTGAATGTCAGTCTCAGATAGATTTTGCACCAGCACTTCTCTAAATTTCTGAGGGGAATAAATGGTTGTTGGGGTAGGTTTTTAGCTTCTCATTCCTCTTGATAGGGCAATGTTCATTGAATGGCAATGTGATATTACCTTAGCTAGGTATAAAAAAATCAAATTTCTTCCTTTTGATATTGGATATAACTGATTTCAAAATTAAACTATTTTGATGTTGGAAAACTATTGTTTTTCCTTATTTCTGATTTTAACATTTATCACGCTGCAATTGCATTAAAGACAATCCCAAATACGCAAAAAATGTTTGCTGATATATATGCACATGACAGAAATTTGAACATCCTTTTGATTTTTACCATTCAGTGAGTAATTCTTCCTTATTTTCTCTTCACTCTGTTTTTAAATGACGGTTGTGCTTTCTTTATAACTATTCTTCATTGCTACAGGTAGCTCACTGTAGATAGAAGCATACTCAGATGGGTTCCTGGGAAGCTGTTGACACAATCACTGTTTACCTTACCACAAGCAGAACTTGTTTGTACAGAGTGGATATTGATTTATATGCAAACCCAGCATAAGTTTCAGTTCTAAAAGGCACTGAACACTCACAGTTTAAAACAAAGATTCAAGCTACCACAAGAACAAATAATATAAAAACAAATACAATTAGCAAACACTTTGCAGTGGCAGAGATTCATCAGTCACAATGATGTGAATTATGCATTTACAGTTAAAATGAGTTAGATACTACAGATCAAAATGCAAACCAGGAATTTTATAGGTAAAAACAGAGGCATTGAAGTTAATCACAACTAAGATTTGTCCCTGTGTTTCTGCATTTAATAAAGATTTCAACAAAGCCAGGAAAGGCAAGGTTCTTGAAAAGATAAACCACATTAAGATACTAAGGAACGTTGCTCTTCTATAAAGCAATTTCTAAAAAATCCCTTTACATGATAGCCGTGACAGTCTAGATGAAGTGCCCAGAGCTAGAGGATGCAATTTAATGTCCCGTGACATAAATGTAGCTGTCAGGAATGAATTTGGGCTTGCTGTGTTCACTTAGGAAAAGGGGAAGGCAGAGGCACATGTTACTCGACACATGAGTATACATGGACGTGCAGAGCTAATATTGCTGCTGTCCATGTCTTTATGGCCATAGGTGAAAGAAAGTTGTGAAAATAGTGTCTGGCTCCTAGAACTTCACTTCTGAGTATAGAACATTTAATCTCATTAGAAGAAACCTGAATTATCAAAGCCCATTGAATACAGAATAACAGGAATGAAATGGGAAAAGCCTTAGAGTGTCAAAAGTCACATGCTGAAAATCATTATTAAATAAATATTTTTTGGAAGAAGAGCCTCTGAAAAATCTGGAAGAAACTTTCTATGCCTGACAGGACAAGCTTCTTACATGTTGTGCCTAGAAATCTGTCCTGTAGGTAAGCCTATCCCCAACCTATATGAACCATTTATTTTTAAATTTGTAAAGCCAAATCTTCAGAAATAATTTTATAATTTTGAAATTTCACCAAAAAAAAAAAAAAGAAAAATTGTTCCTGATGACCCAGGATTTCACCTCTGTCTGATGTATTTAACTCATCTAGGCATTGTGTTTCACACAGAAGGCCCAGTCTACAAAAGAAAGTAAGGCCATGTTTTCTATATTGTGTAATGACTACTTCAATATTTTTGAAGAAAGTGTTTGCAGCACTATGAGAAATATGCATTGGCATATTGAAGCTTTTCTTTATTAAACATATCAAATTTCTTTCACACAAAACCAGACAGATCTGTTTCAATGAAAATTTCTGAATTTTCTTTTTCCTATACAGATTTAAGATAACATAAATTTTGAAATTTTAAATTTTTTAAGTATGCTGGAGTACAAAGGAGAGTATCATAAGAAGGTTTGTATTAACTCCAGCACAAAAGCCAGATCCTGTAGGCTAACAATTTTTTTAACTTTTAGACCTGACAATTAAGAAATTTCACTGTCACTAAAGCTACAAGAAATTGAGAAGCAGTAACAGATTTTCATTTCCTGGTTTTGAACTTACACTACAGTAGTATACTTCATTTATTTAGTGATCATCCAGCTAAAATTAAAGGGAATATATTTATTTCAGTTGTGTTATCAATTAATCCTTATGTGACAGTATGGGATTTCAGAATTTCTAAGAGAAATGGCACCTTTTCTTTTATGAAACTATTCCCCTAGAAAGTGTTTTCAGCTATGAAAAATGCACTCAGACAACTTGCCAACTATTATTTCTATATAATTTTTTTTGTGAAATATGTCACTGGAACATTATCTTCATGCAAGATGGCAATGCATTTGAGCTTTTTAAAATTCCTAATAGAAAGCTAAATACTGTCTACAGAAAGCTCTGTAACATTTGAGATATCAGAGTAAGTCTATAAATAAATGAAAATTCATCTTCAGAATGACTTGACATTTTAGAAATATCTATTTATCACCATCTCCTTTAAGATTTTCCACGAACTACAAATTGCAAAGAACACCCAATATCTCTCCATTGCCTTCAGACAGATGATTCTTTCCATTTGGAAAAAAAGCTCTTGTGGGTCTTATTCCAGCTTAAGAATGATAAAATAGTATGTCTGTAGACTGTTTTCATTAAAACAGTCTTTGTTTCCAGACTCACTGCTCTGTGTCCAGTTGCAAAGTTGATGAAGATGACTCTTGGGTTTCTTGGAGTCTAGCATGGAATGTGGAATGTTTCATAACATCTTCAAACTAATATCTTTAAATCTTTCTCAACGTGAAACAGCAAGACAGTGAGGAGTATGCATTATATTGCACAGATTCCTCCTGACCCTCCTCCAAAGCAAACACAGGGTTATAAGAAACATAGATAGAAATTGGGCATTAATCATCTCCTTAAGGATAAGTCATCTCATTCATACTAGATGTCCTAGGATATCCCAGACTTCTGTGTGTGATAGTAGACATAACATGGTCTACATGAGACCTGTATGCTCCAAGATCAACAGCTGAAGGCCACACAGGGTGACTTAAACATGTTGAACAGCACTGGATGTTTGCATTCGGACAACTTTACCACATCCTTTAGGTGAAGCAGGATGGCAGAAAATGCATTACAATACAAGGGAGGAATAAGTTATGAAAATAAACACCTAACTTTCACTATACAGTTTTTTGGGTAGATTTGGGAGGTAGTGTAGTCATTCATATCTAAACAGGGAGATAAAAAGAAAAAGAGAATTTGTGAAGGTGTTTGTGTAGGGAGCAAATCTCAGTGGTGAATTTGAATCATTTTGAGAGAACATATCATCCAAAGAAATGTTAGAGCATGAGCAATCAGATTGTGAACTGCTGTACTAAACATCCAGAACTGCTGCTTGCTTGCAAGTGTAGAGATACAGAGGTGCCTACATTTTCTCCTTGACCTTAGAACCAAATCAAGATTTCATTGTGCTGCATTTAGACAGACACATCTGAGAGTCAGTGCTTGCAACAAAGGTACCCAAAAAGTTTACCACCTAAGGCTCTGATGCTGCTAATACACAAGTGTATACTGATTCCTGCACATGAATAGCCCCATTGAATTAGAGCATCACTTTCTGCAAGAAGAGGTATAAGATTTTGGAGGACATGTAAGAAGGAGTGTGACAAAAGCACTCAAATGTTGCAGGGGAAAGCAGAAGTATTTTTACATATCCATCAATGCAAAGGGCAAATCAAGCAGGTGTTCATTTAATCACAATAAACTTGCTACCAAAGTCCTATTTATTTCTTCTCCTTCCCAACGTTACTTGCTACTTAAGTCAATCTGATGTAGCACAACCATATGCCCTGTCTTTGAATTTTTTCTCATATGGGAATACTGGCATTCATGCCAGGTGACTATCTTTGCAGCATTGATCTGTGTTTATGTCTTGAATTGTAGAGGAATATCTACAGTATAAGGCAAATGCCACTCAAAAATTCAGGTTGGCTTTTAAACAAATGATTGAAGCATTTTGTCAATTTGGAAAAAGCTTTTCTTCTGAGCTATGCCATTTACACATAGTTTGACTGCATGAATTCTAATGTAAAGTAGCACGTTGAAAAGCCTCCTGGTTTCCAAAAGAGAGACTACAGAAACATAGTGATTTCTTTTCTCTTTCCATTTAATTTTTTCCTGCTGCAGTGTGTTTCCTCCTATTTATATTCTTCTCTCTTTAAAAGGGGTCTGCAGGTCATATGCAAACAAGATTGGATAAGACAGAGGAGAGAAACCCAACTACAAGAAATCTCTGCGCTGCTTCTTCCACATGCTTTTCACACAAGTTCCAGCATTCTCCAAAATGTTTCCTTTTTCTCTTTTTCTTTTTTCTTTTTCTTTTTTCTTTTTCTCTTTTTCTTTTTCTTTTTCTTTTTCTTTTTCTTTTTTTTTCTTTTTCTTTTTCTTTTTCTTTTTCTTTTTCTTTTTCTTTTTCTTTTTCTTTTTCTTTTTCTTTTTCTTTTTCTTTTTCTTTTTCTTTTTTGTTTTCTTTTTCTTTTTCGTTTTCTTTTTCTTTTTCGTTTCGTTTTCTTTTTCTTTTTCTTTTCCTTTTTCGTTTTCTTTTCCTTTTTCTTTTCCTTTTTCTTTTTCTTTTTCTTTTCTTTTTCTTTTTTTTTTTTTTCATATATATATATATTTATCTATCTTCCTTTTTTTCCTCTATTTTTCCAGCATGAATAAAAAGAGCCTAGGTTCCTTTATGTATCTCTGCCTTTTTTTCCCTCCACTTTTTTTTCCTCTCCTACAGGGCTCTCCCAGGATAGGAATTGAACCTGAAACAGAATCTTTATTTCAAACCAAATGCAGCTCTTAAAAATCTGAATGGGAAAAGTATGCCTTATTGCACCATCAGTGTACAAATGGGACTGTGCGACTAAGTTATTCTTTCTTGATCAAACTCTCACTGAAATGATTGTTTACATCTTTTGACTTTCAAAATTTTAGCGAGCCTAAATTAAAAAAGTATATTACACTCACCATAAATGAGAATGAGGTCGTTTTTTTGCTGTTACTATGTAGCATTTATAAACTGCTGAGCAATGATGAATTTTACTTAATATGAGGTGTACTGCTGCATGCTCTGGATAAAGTAATTATAACTTATGGTGAAAGCATTGATAAACCTATTAGAAAGCTCAAAAAGGCATTACTGTCATTTTACAGCAATTATTGCCTTGCACTTATCACTAATTACCTGGCACCCCAAACGTAGAGTACTGATTGCAGAAGTGAAATGCTGTACGGGTAAATTTGCTTTGTCGGAAAATTATGAAAGATGTATTAAAAAATGAACAGATGATCTTAATTCATTTCTGGAGTATAGAAATGAGCATTCAGAAATTAAAGTGCTTAATGTTAAGAACAACAATATAAAGAAAGCATTTCATGCTTTAAATTGAATTTTGAGTGATTGTCTTGGTTTGGTTAACTGCCTTTACCCATCTAAAAGAATCAAAGTTATATAATTTCAGGAGCACTTACCCTTTCTCCAAACACAGTTACAGAAGAATTTTCATGAACATAGAATCTTTTAGGTTGGAAAAGACTTTTAAGATAATCAAGTCCAACCCTTAACCTAACACTGCTAATACCACCACTAAACCATGTCCCTAAGCACCTTGTCCACGTCTCAAATACCGCCAGGGATGGTAACTCAGCCACCTGTCTGGGCAGCCCCTTTCAATGCCTGACAAACTTTTCAATGAAGAAATTTTTCATTATATCCAATCTAAACCTCCCCTGGAACAACTCGAGGCATTTTCTTTTGCCCTGTCGCTTGGTACTTGGTAGAAGAGACCAACACTGACCTCTCTGCAACCTCCTTTCAGGTAGTTGTAGAGAGCAATAAGGTCTCCCCTCAGTCTCCTCCAGCCTAAACAAGTTCCCTCAGTCACTCCTCACAGGACTTGTGCTGCAGACCCTTCACCAGCTTTGTTGCCTTTCTCTGGACATGCAGCAGCACCTCAATGTCTTTCTTGTTGTGAGGGGCCCAAAACTGAACACAGGATTTGAGGTGCAGCCTCACCAGTGCTGAGTACAGCAAAACAATTCCTTCCCCAGTCCTGCTGACCACACTGTTCCTGATGCAGGCCAGGATCCTGTTGACTCTCTAGGCCACCTGCTGGTTCATATTCAGATGGCTGTTGAGCAACAACCCCAGGTCCTTTTCCACCAGGCAGCATTTCCAGCCACTCACCCACAACCTGTAATATTGCAGGGTGGTGGTGTGGCCCAAGTGCAGGACCTGACACTTGGCCTTGTTGAACTGCATACAGTTGGCCTTGGCCCATCTATCCAGCCTGTCCAGATCCCTCTAAAGAACCTTTCTACCCTCAGGAAGATTTACATTCTTGTCCAGCTTGGTGTCATCTGCAAACTTACTGAGTGTGCACTGGATCCCCTCATCAAGATAATTAATAAAGTTATTAAAGAGGAATGGCCCAAATACTGAGCCCTGCGGAGCTTGTTAATGGCCACCAACTGGACCTAACTTTATTCACCACAGCTCTTTGTGTCTGGACATCCAGCCACTTTTTTACCCAGCAAAGAGTACACCTGTCCAAGCCACGAGCAACCACTTTCTCCAGGAGAATGCTATAGGAAACAGTGTCAAAGGCTTTACTGAAGTCCAGGTAGACAACATCCACAGCCTTTGCTTCATCCACTAAGAGGGTCACCCTGTTACAGAAGGAGATCAGGTTAGTGAAGCAGGACCTGCCTTTCATAAACCCATGTTGACTGTTACTGATTAGCTGGTTGTCCCGTACATGCTGTGTCATGGCACACCAGATGATCTGCTCCATAAACTTCTTGGCACTGATGACAGACTGTAGTAGACAGAAAAGCCTGTAGTTCCCTGGTTGATTCTTCCAGCCCTTCTTGTACATGGCCACCACACTGGCTAGCCTCCAGTCAACTGGGACCTCCCTGGTTAGCCAGAACTGCTGATAGATCATGGAAAGTGACTTGATGAGCACTTCTGCCAGCTCAGTACCCTTGGAGGGATCCCATCCATTCCCATAGACCTGTGGGTGTCTAAGTGGTGTAGCACATTGTTAGCCATTTCCCCTTGGACTGTGGAGGTTTCATTCTGCTCCCCATCCCTGTCTACTATTACAGTGGGCTGGGTGCTCAGAGAACAACTTGTCTTACTATTGAAGACTGAGGCAAAGAAAACATTAAGTACCTCAGACTTTTTCTTAGCCTTTGTCAGCATGTTTCACCCCACATCCAGTAAAGGCTGAACATTCTCCTCAGCACGTCTTTAGCTGTTAATGTATTTCTAGAAACATATTTTATTGTCTTTTACTACAAGTTGGTCTTTGACCTTTCTAATTTTCTCCCTTCAAAACCTCACAGCATTGTATTCTTCCTCAGTTGCCTGCCCCTTCTTCCAGAGCTCATAAACTCTCTTCTTTTTTCCTGAGTTCCAGCCAAAGCTCTTTGTTCAGCCAGGTCAGATTCTTTGCTGATGGCTCATCTTCCGGCATATGGAGATGGCCTACTTGTATGCCTTTAAGACTAACATTATGAAGAATGTCCAGCCTTCCTGGACTTGTTTGCCCATGAGGAGTGCCTCCCAAGGGACTCTATTACTCAGGCTTCTAAACAGTCCAAAGGCTTCCTTCTAAGAAGTCCAAGGTAGCAGTTCTGCTGACCCTCCTTCTTCTCCGAGAATTCAAAACTATCTTTTTGCTACCGCTATACCCAAGACAGTCTCCAACCATCACATCACCCACAAATACTTCTCTGTTCACAAACAACAGGTCCAGTGGGTGCATTCCCTAGTTGGCTCACTCACTAGCTGTGTCAGGAAGTTATCTTCCACCCACTTCAGGAACTTCTCAGACTGTTCCTGCTCTGCTGTATTGTATTTCCAGCAGACATCTGGTAAGTTGAAGTCCCCTGAGAGAACAAGGGTGTGTGATTGTGAGACCTCTCCCAGCTGAGCTGCTTATAGAAGATTTCATCTGCCTCTTCATCCCAGTTTGGTGGTCTATAACAGTTTCCCACCATAATATCTGCCTTGGTGGCCTTCCTTCTGATTCTCACCCATGAACACTCAACCCTGTTGTCACCATCATTAATCTCTAGACAACTGAAACCCTCCTTGGCATTCAGGGTTACCCAACTTTCTCTCCTTTCTGGCCTGATCCTTCCGAAGTTGCTAGATGTCCATTGCAGCACTACAGTTGTGCGAGTCATCCCACCATGTTTCCGTGATGGCAACTATATCACAGTTTTCCAGCTGAATAATGGCTTCCAGCTCCTCCTGTTTGTTGCCCATGCCACAAACATTGGTGTAGATGCACCTCAGTTGGGCTGCTGATCCTGCCACCTTTTTGGTGAAAGAAACCCCAATTCCTATGAAACTATTCTCAGATGCTTCCCTGGTTTCTGGCACATTAACTACCCTTGTGTCTTTGCTGCCACATGGGTGTCCATGCCCTAAATCCACTGAGATGGCAGAGCAAAGGTCCTCCTGAGCCCACCATCTCTCAAACATCAGCTTGGCACCCCCATGCTTATCTCCAGCAAGCCTGGTTATAATTTTCCCCCTTCATGATACAGTCTAACTGAACAAGATGGAAATACCATTTTCATCACTGGAAACTGCTGAGATTTCAACATCTGTGTTTGTGGGAAACAGTGAAATCTCAGTTTTCTTTCTCCATTGTGAAACATTGCAAATTATTGATATTTGGTTTTATATTATTAGAAACAAAAGTAATAAAATCATAAGAGAAAAATCTGAATTACCAATACAAGAAGTTCAACAAAATAAGCTGTGCTGTTTTCCTTGCTTGCTTTCATTTTAAATGGGCATTTTGTAGAATAAACCCATGAAATAATTGAAAATTTTCAACTAGTTTTGTCTTTCAGGACTGCTTCTGCTGTGGTAGAGTCTAGATGCCATCCCATGCACAGAGTAATGACTAGTGTAAGAACATTCCTCAGCAAAGGTAATCAAAGTGTGTGTTTTGTGAGGGAAACAAACCAGCAGCACAAGGAAAGTAAAAATTAGAGAAGGAAATATTTTTTAGCCCCACATAAAGGACATTATTTTTAAAAGCGACAATGCATGATTCATTAAATTAGTACACAAGAAAGATTCTTCTTGGCCAGTAACTACTGAAGTTTAAAACTTACTTGCTTTTATAGTCAATATACTAAGATTTAGCAAATATTTCTGCTAATCTGGAGACTATAGCTACTATCTTTTTAAAGGCTGACAACAATACCTGGAAACTTGCTGGAAATATACTGGAAACTTGTTATGTGGGTATATGAATGTATTTTTAAAAATATTTTTAATTAAAAATTAATCTCCTAAATATTATGTTAATGTCAATAGGAGGTAACAAATAAATGCAATGCAAGAGCACAGAAATATCGCTATTTCCAGAATTTGAACTTTGTTTTAGGAGAAACTTAATCAGACAAACTGCCCACAGAACCTGATGCTCACCTATACTGAGAAATAAATAATTTTAATGACATTTATTCCTTCTTATCTCAATTAATTTATCATAGAAAGAGAGAGGAAGCAGAAATACTCATATAATAGCAAAAACCCTACAAAATATATGTCCATATATATATATAAACAATAATATATATGTTATGCAGAGAGAGAGAGAGAGATTATCACAGTGCTGAATACAGTCTGTTATGATTTTCAAGGGTTGTGAGAGGATGTTTAAACCAAAGTTTAAAGCTCAGACACAAAATCCCTCTATTAAAATTGTGACTAATTAGTTGGACTCCTTAAGGAGCTGTAATAAGAAAGTTAAAAAAAAGCCATTTAAACAATGTTCTTCCTCTGTCCCATTTTCAACAACATCCGAACTCTGATCTTTTCCCCTGTTCCCTGAGCTTCAAATAAAACTGTATTTTGACCAAAGATGAAATTGTGGCCCTTCTAAAGTCAAGGTGAATTTCACTCCCCTTCAGTAGGGACAACATTTTGACCTAATCCTTCATCTTATTGTAAGCTTTGGGGACCAAACCAAAACTAATCGGAAAGAGATCATTGACTCCAGTGGCTGTCAGTCACTTTCCCATTTCAGGTAGTCATTACCAACACCTGGGAGAAGTGCAGAATAAAATCATGCCTTCAACATCTGTTTGCACCTGTACCTGCCAGAAGAGACAATGCGTGACATTTTCTTAATGAGGGCCTCGTTTCTGAATCCATTTAAATGATCTGTTGCCTAACAACATCATTTAGCCTATTATTGGTCCTTTTAAAATGCAGTGTTCTCATGTCTTGAATTATTTTTATCTCTTGGTTACATACTGACCAGTATAGTTCCTTAGGTTCCTTAGCCTCTGAAAACACTCAAGGTGTCTTATTTTCCTTTTTCTAAATTTGTAGGTCATGTTCCTTTTTGAGATTCAGTATAAATCAAAATTTCTCATTATATTAGCCAGATTCAAGTCTCCATGCTCCTCAATCTGAAATTTATTTTAGATATTTTTCAAAATTTTCTTAGCACCCCCCATCCCCCAATAGGATGGGGTCTTACCTCCCTTCTTGCATGCCTGTGAAGATGAATGACAATACTGAAAATTCTGCTAGATATTTCTGTTAAATTTTAGCTGTAATAATGATTAATTTAAATAATGAAGTGGGGTTTTTTTCATTACCATTTTGTTTTCAATCAGCATTTACAAAATTCAGTTTTTTAGGTCCTTATATATGCAATAATAGAAAATACATGCATTTTGTATTAATCTCCAGTTACAAGAAAGATTCCATTTTTACAGTATGGTAAAAATCCCAATAGTTTTAAAATCAAAATAAAGTATTCAGTATCTCTGATGAAAGAAGAAATAAGAGCATAATATATCCCCAGAAGGATATAAGGCAGCAAGACACAGGAATCCTCTCTCTCAGTAGTCCATTCAGTGTATTTTTAGTATTTATTTTCTCAGTCATAACTCCCTCCTGTCTATGATTATTACAGAAATCTGCACTTATTAAAGAAATTTCCCTTTTGTTTGTTGACTGTTATTTGTGCTAATATGTTACTTCCAACAGGAATTTCTCCTTTGTCCCCAAATATAAAACAATTTTCTTCCTCATGTCCCTCTTTTTAATCCATTATATTTTACCCGCTCTGTAATTCAAGATCACAGCCAAGCTATGTGTTTTCTTTTCTGTCTAGATCCAGGTTTGCAGTGCAAACAAAACATTATTAAATCTCTTTTCTTTTTGTTGCATACAATTATTACACTAAATTAATGAAATCATTCAGATGAAGAATGTTAACAGAGGACATGCAGTGTAAATATATGCACAGACTTGCCTCTTCTCTCAAACAGTCATAGAGGCAGGATTAGGGGACAGAACTGTCCTTGTCTTTTATTTTTTTTAATTGGAACCATTAAAACCACAGAATTTGGACTGTACTATAAAGCCAGTCAAAAGTGTTCTTTCAAATCAAATGAACACAATTCAGTGTTTCAATGACAGGCTTTGAATCTTTTCTTGCTCCACCCCTAAACCAATTTATTTTTATTCATTGAGCAAATTCATCTACTTCTTTAAGAGCTATTGTAAAACTTTGCTTCTTCCAGTAGCTGGATGAATACAGAATTGTTTGCATGCTCTTACCTTTACTTTCAGCTTAGCCTTCTAGGATGAAGTTAAGAGAACAAAGACAAAATGGAAAATATCAAAGCCAGGATCTGCTAAATCACAGTAAAGACATACAATAAACATAACCTGCAAAAAGAGTCACACTTCCTCTCTTCATTGTGAATCTTCACCATCCTCCAGCAGACAAAATTGCTTTAAGTATCCCCTGGTATGATATATCTTATTTAAAGTAAAAGCTCCTTGGAGTAAGAATGTCAAGAGTAGAAGTGATGTGTCTATGGTACCACATAAATAAAAATAATATGACTTCAACGCAGTGACATACAGTCCATTCAACCATTTCAACAGATGTATCAACACGACAGTCAGACTGGGCATATCATAGAAATTCACAGGAAAAAAAGTGCAGCAAGTCTTTAATTTCTGCTAATACTATAATGCATCTTTCACTTCCATTTAATAGCAATGAGACTTGTTTCATTAAGATAGTAATAAAGTATGCTCCCCTCGGGGAGTACAAATGACACCTTTGCATGTGTTTTGTGACCTCAGTTACATAAGTGGTTGATGCCTTTTCAGTGTCTGGAATTTAAAATACAGAGGTGCTGGCATCTGGCTCTAAGGTCTCAGCCACCACTGCCAGAATCCCTATCATAAATCTCTGAGGTTTTTATTCCCAGGCCGTGCAGGTAACATATTCTTGTGACAGTCAGCTATAAGGTTGATGTTTTCTAACTGTGGCAACATGTCTATAGGGATGTAGCCTGAAACCACCAATTTAAGTCATGCAGACCACAGACTTTTCAGAATGGAGACACCTTTGCTATTACTCACTTGAACTGGTATTGAACTATATTACCCAGAGGTTAAAAAGCTGCTACTGTTCCCCAGAGCCCCATGATACCTTCTATGCTAGCATTTATTTGTACAACAACTATTTCTCTCTGTTTTTAAAGCAATTTAAAGGATGGCACTGAAATTTGTGCCATCTGCAGCTTTGCATCTAAGCAATAGCTGCTTAATTTCCTGGTAGTATAATGTATATTAAAAATATGAAGCTGTACCTAACACAACCAGCTCTGGAGCTAGATAAAAATGCACCATCTAGGAAAGTGGGTTACATTAAGCAGGCATTTTACAGGGTAATACATGTATCACTTCCATAGACACTTTCCTGATATTAATGTCAAATGATATAAGCATGTTTTCTAAGACTGGTTGTATTTCTGACTTTCAGTCACCATCATCTTATTAGTATTCTTCAGGTCTATTTTCCCCAATTCTTCTGTGACAGGAAAAGTTTTCTTCTCATACCTTCGAGGTGCTTTTAATCTCTGTCTACAGGTAACATGTCCCCCCAGTGTGTGTGGTTATCTCTGCAGGTGGTTTTTTTATCTAACCCTTTTTTATACCTCCCTGACTCATAGCATGTTTTTTCTACTTCTCTTGGGTAATCACATTTGCTTTGTATACTCCTATTTGTCTCAGCAATCACCCTTCTTGAATATGAATCCTGAATATTATGAATCAAGATATACTCAGTCCCCCTGGATTTTCCAGAGAGGCCAGAATGAACACACAGGATTTCTCAGCTGGTATACTGTCGTGGTTTACTCCAGCTAGCAAAATACCATGAAGACACTCTCACAAATCCCCCCTCCCCTCCTCCAGTGGAGGGGAAGAAACAGAGGAAAAAGAAATAAGGAAGTTCGCAAAATTGAGATAAGAACTATTTATTAATTAAATCTAAATATATACAAATATTAATACTAATAAATAATTAAAATATTAGAAAATAAAACATATGATACAATATAATACAATATGATACAATTTCTCACCACCCACTGACCAATGCACACCCAGATGCTGAGTAGTCAGAGTCAGACCCAGAGAGCCCGAGAACCACAGCCCGAGAGCAACTGCAGCTTGAGAGCCACAGCCCAAGGGCCAGAGTCTGAGGACTGTTGCACCACACTCCAGACGAACCCTATCAGTGATAGCACAACCAGGAACACTACAAAAACCCACCAACTCCCCCACAAATGAGCCAGCACAGGAGTTAGCAAAGCAGCTAACGCAGGAGTCAGAGGGAGTGTCAGAAAGTGTCCGGGAGTAAGCGAGCAAGGCAGTAAGGGAGAGGGAGTAATGGCTACCAGACCCCCTCCTCACCCAAAGACCCAGAATATGACGTACTATGGAATGAAATACTTCCTTGGTCAGTTTGGGTTAGCTGCAGTATCAGAAGCGGAGAAAGATTTTGAATCCAGTACAGGTCCCACACTAGCACCAGCTGAGGCCTTATTAATACTTCTCTCAGCGTCCAGGAACACAACTTCCTAGCAACCACAGTGAAGGGAGTTAACTCTTTTCTGACTGAACTCAGCACATATACACCTACTACAACCCACTTTATCTGAATACAGGATCATGATCTAAATCATATCAGAGAGGGAAAGAAACACTTTCTGGATGACACTCTTAGCTATACAGTTTAGTTTTAGGAATTCCTGTGAGAAGCAGGGAGTGGGACTCAATGGTCTTTATGGTGGTCTTTCAACTTGAGATATTCTACAATTCTGTGACTGCTTCTTGTGGTCCTCAAGGCTTCACTTCCCTGTTGCCACGCATTTCAATGCTGGTGTGTTTAGATGCCTTATTCTTTTTAAATATCCTTTTTTATTTTCATTGGAATAGATTGCAAAGAACAAACTTCTTTGGGGTATATACAACCACGTCAAAATCCATGACACAGACTTGCAATCTACCTTGAAGGAGCAAGCTGTGCTATTTCATTTCTCTTTATTATAAGCCACCTCTCCAGTTTCAAGATTGAAATCATCTGTACCTAAAGACCTTATGCATGCAATTTTTAAAATATGTAAACACTTAAATCTGAGCAACATTCTCAGGTAAGATTTGTCCTTATTGAGGTATTAAATATCTCAATTATATCAAAAATAGCTCATCAGATTAAAATCAAACTAAAATCCTAGTAAGCACTGGATACACATTTAGAAAAAAGGTCTTTAACAAACAGATCTACATTTTAGCTACTAAACATCTGTACACATAGTTCTGTGGAGGCTCTTTCAAGTATTGGTGAAACATCATAGTATCCTACTAGAGAGAGTATGTGTGACAGAAAAGTACAAATAAAAAAATTCCACATAATAGATTCCTTAAGCAGTGATTTTTGAATGCTCATGTATGATTCTAGTTAAAGAAGGATACAGATAGTTTGCGCTCTACTCAACCTACAATTAAGAGATCCACTTAACAAACTTGAAACGGCATGAAGATAATATTTAAATGTTCACAAAGCCAATTTCTTCCTAAATTAAAATGGTTAAATCAGCATTACCTGCTTTACCATTAAGATGGTGTAGTGTGTTCATCCTGGTCCTAATTATAATTTTGTTAAATAATTATCTATTCTTTCATTTCTTTAATTTGGAGAATTTGTTGTATAAAGAAGAGTAGGTCTGATTCTCAATTGCATCAAGGTATACGTAACCCTCTCACCTCCTTGAAATATAATGGAGACATTAAAGAGGAAAAGGCCCACTAGGAATGACCCTGTAGCTTGCACACGATTATACAGGTGAAGATTTTACACCAGGCTCATACTGCCAGCCCAGGGAGCAGTGTGGATTCTGTTCAAAGTTCAGTGTATAAAATCTGCATACCAGGAACATAAAAAGTGAAGAAGATACAGTAAGATTTAGTCAAGTATAATTTTAAACAGGAGCTGAGCAAGCGTCTGACCAGATTTTCTGTAGGCCCCCTTCAAGTACTGCAAGGCTGCCATAAGGTCTCCCTGTAGCCTTCTCTTCTCCAGGCTGAACAAGCCCAACTCTGTCAGCCTTTCTTCATAGGAGAGGTGCTCCAGCCCTCTGATCATCTTTGTGGCCCTCCTCTGGACTCGCTCCAACTGGTTGATATTCTTCTCATGTTGAGAGCTCCACAGCTGGACACAGTACTCCAGGACGGATCTCACCAAAGCAGAGTAGAGGGGGAGAATTGTCTCCCTCGACCTGCTGGTCATGCTTCTGTGGATACAGCCCAGGATACGGTTGTCTTTCTGGGCTGCCAGAAATACACACTGCCAGCTCACGTTGGGCTTCTCATCAACCAACACCCCTAGATCCTTCTCCTCAGGGCTCCTCTTAACCCATTCTCTGCTCAGCCTGTATTTGTGCAATCTTTTGTACCTGATGCTAGATATCAAGGAAGATATCCTAGGACAGTTAAAATAGTACTAAATGCCTAAGATTAGGCTAGTGCATTTAGCATCTGAGTCACACCTTACGACTTCATATATTACAGACACTTTATCTGACTGACGTGAAAATCAGATATGCTTAGACAATCAAAAGGGGATACATATTTATATTTATATTTATATTTATATTTATATTTATATTTATATTTATATTTATATTTATATTTATATTTATATTTATATTTATATTTATATTTATATTTATATTTATATTTATATTTATATTTATATTACTGGTCTGGGATTCATCTGACTCGAATTTGAGGAAAGGCAATTCAGTTCCACACTCAGGCTATGTGTAGAGATCTACCTCTGGGCTTGATGTAAAAGAGCTGAGTATGATCAGTGATAGCTTACTGGTCAAATTCTGGAAGAGAAGATTTAGATGTTCTTTCTCTAGAGTGTCCCTCTCACTAGACTACAGGACACAGAAGATAGATAGATACTTTTCCAACACACTTCCATGAAAGGATCCTTATAAACCTTGCCAGAGATACAGAAACACTGCAGAGGAATAGAAACACTCTGGTAGAACAGAACATTTCTTATACATTCATCCTGGTTTTTAAGTTTTTTACTGAAAGAACATTTCATAATTCTTGAGTTATTTGGGCTTTTCTGAAAAATCCTTTTTTGTTGGAAAAACCCCACTATATTCCCTTTTTTTATTTTTTTTTTTTTTGTCTATACGGTTGGTTTGGGGGTTTCCTTTTGCCTTGTTCTATCACAAATTCAGCTATTGTGGCAGAGGTAATACAGAAAAGACTCAATAGCAGTTTCTAGCCCTTAGCCAACAAGAAGTTAACTTCACTTCTACTTTGGTTCCTCTTTGGCAGCTCATATGAAAGAAATGAAGTTGGTTGCACTGGCAAAAGAAGGAAGAGATATTAACTTTGGGAAGGGCAGGATTTATCTCATTCTTAGCTGGGCTGAATTTCAAATAGGATTCCTTTGCTTCCTTGCTATAAGCAATATCCCCTGAAGAAAAGATATTGTAAGATGCTTTTTGAATATTTTCTTAACAATTTCTTGTTTAATCATCTTAAAATTTAGACTGATTTGGAGATTGAATTAGTACCAAAAAAAAAAAAAAAGCACACACAAAAAAGCCCCAACTCCGTTGTTTATTTTGCTTATTTCCAACATTATTGAAGACAGATTTTAGCCGAATATATTTTTACATTCAATAGTCTATTTTGGCTAGAATTTTGTCCACCAAAAAACTGTATCATACAGAAAGCTTAGCTTTTAACATGTCTTTTGACAACTGCGTATGAAGTGCAGGTCCAGGGATGTGGAAACAATAAACACAGAATCCTCTTAAATTCATAACAGCCTGAAAAAATTTCATGCTGAGAAGTTTAAAAGCAGTGAAGTTGCCACTCAAGTGCTCTGTAGGTATGCTTCTCAAAAGTTACACTTATGTTGTCTGTTTGAACTAAAAATTACTATGATGGCCAAAACTATAAAAGGAAACAATGTAAGATCCAAATTTGTATTTTTCAAAGAGAAAATAACCTCATATGTCACTCAAAGAGGCTGATGAACCTTTTTTGACAGCAGCCTCCTCCAATGGTCTGGTTAATTTCATTGCTTTCACAAAACAAAGCTTTACCAGCATTGGGCACTCTGAACAAGTTTTGATGTAAGGAAAAAAAAAGGCACTCTTTTTTGTCTGTAGCTTATGTGTTGTCTGACTTTTCAAAAAGCTCTTATTAATTCACAGCTTTTGCCTTCTGTTCTGAAATGGTCATTTGTGACATTTGTTTATAAATACAATAGTTGAGATCAGAATCTCAAAAAGGTGAATCATCGATATATGGTGACATCCTCTGCATTTACTAATTTAACTCAAGGATTTCAAAACACTTTGCAAGCTATATACAAAACAATATTTTTCCTTCCCAAATGTCTTGCAGCACAGTCCAGGTGTAGAAACTGAAATCTTTTGAAAATGGATATTAACACTATCCAGTAATGGAATGATGAAAATGAAAAATAACGTTTCCGTTTACTTAAGGAACATAATTTGAATCAGAACCACAGAAACCCCACCTCTAACGGCAATGAAACGTGAGGCAGGGTTTTGAATAATTACTTCATTATTTTAAATAATTTCTTATTAAATTAATTTTTAATTTAATAATTCCTTAAATATTTTATATTTATTTGTCTTGTTTGTGTGTGTCCACTGACCAGTTTTATTTCATGGTCAGTACTCTTCAGATTGTTTCTTTGGCCTGCTAAGTGAGTGGCATCACAAGAGTGTAACTGCAGGGGATCAAGGATCCACATAGCCTGATGGCGGGCGTTAGATGACGTTTACTAGTGACTATAAGGGTAAGGAAAAGATTTAATTATGAAACTCACAGTTTCTGGTATGCAGCAGCTTAGGGATTTCTTGAACTGGAGCTAAGTCAGTCTTTGGTAGCCTTAGATAAACGTATGTCCTTTTATTTGTTTTTGTTAATTAATGTTCTTTCTCAACCCACAATACCCACTGCTAACAAATTCTGCCATTAAAGCATGTGGTGTAAGAAAAATGACTATTTTTTTTTCCTAGTTTTTAATGCATTTACTGACAATATCTTTTTCTGGCATTATAAATGCAGTAGATAAGCATTCTTTTTTCTTTTTCTTTTTTTTTTTTTTTTTCTCAACCTCTCCTCTCTCCCTTCCCAGAATGTCCATGTTTTCACAGTGACCAGAAGTGGACCATTATCTTGGATGACTTCTGAAATGCCTTTTTTTTTTTTTTCTTGAGATTCTATAAAAAATGAAAATGCAGAAATGTGCAGAGATTTCAATAAATCAAGAAGCAGCTAAACAATACATATCCTTCTCAGTGGGCATTAGCAATTATTCCTCTATGATCATTAGCACAAGAGAGCTGACTGTGCATGAATTCATACAGAAGACTTAATGGGCCACATCTGAAAAGATAATAGCTGAGCTATTAAAGCCAAAAAAGAAACTAAAGGAAGAACAGGGAATGCTGAGGAAAGATTCGATGAGAAAATACTGCACCATTGTGTGTATAAATATATATTCATATACACTTACAGACAATGTGGTTGGTTCCATTTCTTCTGCTTGTTCAGATTCAGAATTTCAGAGCATTTGTGAATAAAAAATCACAACGGCATTAAACCACCATGTCTGTCCATGGTCACCACCAAAGCAGAGGGTGTTCTTCAGCACCCAAGAGCTGCATTGTATGACTCTCAGAAGGGTTCTGCCAGCAGTTTGGTAAAAGTCAAATGTGCTGTACAGTACAAAAGGGAATTTTCCCCTGTGTAAGAACAATGAGCCAAATATTTTGCAAACGAGGGAACTGATTACTACCTTGCATGCCTTGTTAATTACTGTACCCTTGAAGAGGAATTAAGGACTGATAAAGGCCATAATAAGGACCATGCCCTTGAAGAGGAGCTGAAGACTGATAAATGGAACATCCTGGTACCAAAAGCTGCATGGTTGCCGTAAGGGATGATGTCAAGAGTAACTAGAGTAAAGGTAAAGGCTGCAGGGGGAGATCAAGACCATCAAATCAATAAATTCTCTCTCCTTACTCAAGACCATCCCCTCACTGAACATGCATCTTTATTTAAAAGCACATTGTGCCTTTACAGAGAAGCGGAGAGTATAATTAACCAATGAGATTTGTGTGATAAGTTAGTTAATAACCGATTAGTGTAGAAAAAGGCAGATCTTGATGTTTGCTAAATGGGATAAATAAGCCATAGATTTTGTATTGAACTGTGCTAGCTTAGTGAGGTTACCGCCTAGCACCCATCTCTGTGCAGACATGCAATAAACACATATCTTGGTTCTGGGTGTAAATTGGCTTATTGCACACCAGCTGAAAGATCTCAGATTTTGGTAGAACATAAAGAGATCCCTATTAAAAAAAAACAAAAAAAAAACCCAAAAAAGCCAAAAAAAAAAACCAGCACAAAACACCAAATTAAAAAGAATCTTGGCACTGTTATACTAAACATTCTAATGCTCAAGTGGATATATTTTCCTTTTTCACCAAATGTGTATCAGGTGTCCAGTAAGATTTTGTTGTTGTTGTTGTTAGTTGTTAGGTAAAGAGAGGAAAAGAACACAAGGCAGATAAACAAGAAAACAGCCTGTTTATATAGCTAACTTTTAAGGTAAAATTGTACCAGTAGTCATCTGCTAGAGCAGCCAACTGCTTTCTCTTTTCTGCAGTAATTTTCATGTCCTATTTTTATTGTTGAAGCCTTGCTGGTCACAAGATCTGAACTGAAGCTGAACTGACCTTTTGACATTTGACAGTACTAGCTGTCCCTTGCTTTGGTGTCTCACCAGAACTGAGGCTTTGGACCAGTACTTTCCCCTAGCTGCTCCCCTTCCTAATAGGTGCTTTAGCTAACTTAACAGTTTTGCACAGTATTTTTGCACAGTGCTGGAAGCTAAGCACAGACAATCTGTAGCATCTACTTATGTTCCAGTTCTCAAGGGGCACCTTGAAAACTGATCAAATTCTACTATCTCTCATACGGCACAAAATATTACATAAAAAATTGTTTTCCTTCTTTCTTTTTTCCTAGTAAAAAAGTTTTCAAGCTTCCTTCTTTTCTTTTTTACTGCAATCTTTGCACTCTGTGTTGGAAACCATTATTTAAGTTCACGGTAACTCTTCACTTCCTCCTGGATGCATTGGACAAAGTTCATTGGCTTGGACTTCTACACTGCATTGTAATTACAAATCTTCTCTGCCTTACAATATATCTGTTTATTTATTTTAAAAAAGTTGTCAAAAGAAATAATGTAACATATGAAAATCTATGCTTTGAGTGTGCCCATTAGTCTTTTCTATTTATCTACCCTTTGCTCTAGCAGCTGTTCACAGGGCATCCCTCCTCTGGCGGACTTGCTTCCCAAGCAACTCTTGAAAGAAGAGATGGGAAGAGAGGCAGCACTTTCATCATAGCTTTTTGCCATCAGATTTACTTGGACAAGATAGTCAGCAATGCAACACCTTGAATGTGGTGAGTTAGCTAAAATCTGATTTTCTCTCCCACCTATTTTGTGTATTACAGATTTTAAAGGAGAGAGAAATATTCACCACAGATATAAAGGTTCACAGAGTTCCCAAAAAGCTGATAGGTAGTACAGCAATGAGAGTGTGATGTGAGAATCTGAACATACAGAAGACATTAGTAATATGCTAAGGTTGTGATGTTTACAGTTAAAACAAGCCAGTTTTTCATTAGAACTAGGTGTAAGGGAAGGAGACTATTTCCATACCAAAACAGTGGGCACACTTTCTTAGCATCTCACATAGCCTTCCAGAGGGAAATTCATTATGTTGCAATACAAGCCCCAAGGGTGAGATAAATCATCTTCAAGAAGAGCTCTGACTACAGAGCCAATCTAGGTGGGGTGTTTGTTCTTTTTTTTTTTTTTTTTGGTTGTATGCCTACTGCATTGACTTTTAAGCCCCTCACCATCTAGCACCGTGTCAAATATCTTCAGTGTACAAGAAACACAGGAGGTTGGTGGGTAGCCTACAGGACAGATGGGAGACCTTTGTTGTTCTGGACAGGCAGAGGGAGGGTACCTCAGAGCATCTCAAACAATTATATGTACTTGTGTGTAGACAAATTATTCAATGTGTTAATAACATAGAAGACAAATACCACTCTAACTGCAGCATTACAAATAAATACAAAAACAGGTATTCAATAAAATGATTTTATAAGACAGCAAATATGGATGCAGTATACAGATGAGATTCAGTATTATAAAAATGCATAATTTATTTGATATAAATAAAATTTTATTTCAGGTTTATTTACACTTTCATTTATTTATATGCAAGTGGATGAAAAAATTGAGTAGGTTTTACTTACATCCTTAATTATACCCACTTTATATTTTGAGGAGTGGAGAATTACTGAACACTATGCTGTGAGAGTTTGACCTAAGTATAAACTGCCTGATTTTACACTATGTAAATAGGAGATTAATCCCCTCTGTGTGACCTTTGTCTGATTCGGTAAAAAAGAATTCAGACAGATGAGAAAAGTTATGCACCCAAATTCCTCCCTGAGAAGAGATTAGCCTATGTTTATGCATTTTCTTGGTTCCTGGACTATGGAAATGGCTTTTAAGTCAGTCATCCATGTTTGTTTTTCCATATGTATTTGTATTTTGCAAATAATTCACTAGCAAAAATTATTCTAGACTTATGGCCATCATGGAAACTACCTCGTGAAAAATAGGGAAAAAATTCCTATTAACCTAGCACAAAGGAAAGAATGAGTAAATTCCAGCAGAAGAAAGAAAACACTAAAATACCTCTACAAGACTGTAGGTTGCTTTTTAAATTGAGATGGGGCAATGGGGCTGGAGACAGGGGGCTTGAGATTGCAGAGTTTTCTAGTCTCTGGTTTTTTACTAATCATAGAAATAGGAAGTATTTTTAAGGACTCTATAACTTACTTGCTTCACTGAATGCAGTGAACTTCTTATCCATATTTTGTACATAACAGACTATGACAAGTTATAATAGCAAGTGAAGATTTTGAAATAAATGTCTTTCTTCTATTCTTTGTCTTTCCAAATGTGTCCTGCTGTGCTGTGGAGTTTGTTCTTTCCCAGCTTTATGAAACATACACAATGAACTGTCTCTATTAATTTACCTTTTGTCTCAAAGTTACAGCAAGTGACAGCCTTGTTATGTGACATACAGCAAAATAGTTGGGGTTAGGTTTTCAAGTGCTCAGCATCCTATAGTCCAGTAAACCCTTTAATCATTTTCTGTAAAAAGAAACATGGTATGGTCCATGAATAGCATCAACATGTGTAAGATGGAAAGTTGTCATTTTAGGAAGAAATTTAAGAGCATTACCTGAAAATAAAATTGGAGGTTACTGAAAGGTTGGAGCTGGCAAGAAAGACTTGCAACAAAAAAGTAGCTCTTTTTGGAGTTGCACACATTCCCCATGGACTCACTACTCTCAGTTGGAGAGATCATTACATAGGTTGTATATCCCGCGGTCCCACTTTTTTGCTTGTTTGTTTTTGAAGATGGAAAGTTTTACCACAAGAGTTTCCTTACTGTGATATGTAATGGCAGATATACTTCACTTAAGGTCATGGCCTATCAAAAGTAAAGGTGCAAGGAATGAGTTACCTTCTCCAGGTTTTTCTACAATGTCCTTTTGAATAAAAATCGTTCTTTTACTTCAAGGATTTGGGGGGCCAAAAATAAATAAATAAAATAAATTTATTTTCTAACAAATAGAAATGCTCTTGACATTCCTGATCCATAACTATATTGCTGAGTGCCAATGAAAACCATAGCCATAAATTCTGCATGCCTACAGAGAACTTGGAATTAGCTGGGCAATGCAAATGCAGAAATCCCTGTCCAGCCTCCAATTGCTTATTGTCTTTCCCACCTATCTGTGCACAATTCTTGTCATTTGCCTTATACTTAGATTGTACACTCCCCTGGCAGGGACCTCTGAGCTTCCAGGGCATCTAGAACTGCAGGACACTCCTCTATGGTGGTGGACGCTATGGACTACACTAATTGGAAAACCACAAAATGATTCAGCAAACTGTGAAATGTGTACAGTCAAACATATATGTCCCAATGGCATACTACAAGAATTAATTTATGTATTCTTCTCAGTGTGTTCAGAGCTATTCTGATAAGAGGCACTACGTAAGACGTAAGAATAATTCATTTATTATTTATTGATTATGGTACCTCAGCTTATTATACGTGGTGAGAAAACAGATAGTGAAAGACCAATACTCTAAGCTTAGCATTCCTCAGTTTGCACTTTATACAGCTTTTGCAGCTTCCCTGGATTTATTTGTAAGCACAAAGAAATTGTCACCCAGGAAGAGATCAATGGACTAGCTGGAGCAAGTCCCTGTCTCTAACAGTTGTCAGTGCAGCTGCTTCAGAAAACAGAGCAAAATTATTATGGCGAAACTGATTGTGTGGTGTGGTATGTTACAGGACAATTTTGTCTAACCTCAGTGGGTCACACTGTAAATTTAAAATAGGATTGGATAGCCCTCATAGTTGTACTCTTGCTGTTGTAACACCATTGTTATTTGTGTTTATGGTACAATGCAGCTCTATTCTTAAATCTACAAAGCTACCCAGTGATACTGACACACCACCTTCCTGTGGCAATGAATTGCAATGGTGAGTTATCCAGTTTTCAGTGAAAGATATTACTCTTTGAACAATTTTTTAAAAGGATTATAACTTTGAATTGAATTGACTGCCTCCTCTCCCTGAATTTTGTTTTGTTTACTTTCAGCAAAGAGAGAAGGCAGCATCTCAGTGTGTCTTGCTGTAACATCTTTTACGCACATTCTTCTGCAGGAGCCTCCTGACTCTAAGATCACTAAGTTTCTGCCACACATCCCTGCTAACACTCAGAAACTCAGCAGCAGGGAGTCCCTTTAATCCTGAGCACAACTTTCTAATTGCCCTGAACTACTGTAGTGCAGAAGAGTTGAATAAAGACAAACCCACCGAAGGAACAGGCTTGCAATGCCAAACTCATTTTATTTGGGACATATGTAAATTTGGGTCTCCTGTGCTGTAGTTTGAATGCTTTAGTTTGGTCTTAAGAGAATCCAATGTTTTGCATTCCCATGGAATATTTTTCACAGCCATAATTTTAATATACTCTGAATTTTCTCATGGTACTTCTTGCTGTTGACTTTTCTAAGCTACTGCACCAGAGATAAGAAGTACCCACATGCTTTCTGAGCCCCCATGAAAAGCCCGTTTAGTCTGTCCTTTAAGTGACAGCCTATGTATTTTCCTGGTAAGTGTGCTTTATGTTCCACAAAGCCTGACACATGATCTGCCTTTTCTTTCTCCCTACCCTGTGCTATTACATCTTTTATTTCCCCATATTCATTGCACATGACAGAGAGGCCACTGCTGTTATACCTCATCTGTCTAAAGATGTATTACTTGAGTGTGTCATCAAGCAAAGTCACTGTAATAGAACAACATAGCAGTGCATTGTCTAAGGAATGGTATTTTGATGTTGTATTCTGTGGTACATCAGAGAAATGCAAAATGGTAGAAAGGCTGTACATATGGTCACCCTTATGATTGTAAACTAACATGTCCACGTCTTTAGCTGGCTGAAATTAGGGAATCTCAGCCGGTTTTAAGACTAATGAAGTATCTTTTTATGGACATCTATATGCACCCATATAGAGACATTCCCTTTTTTATTCTTTTCCTATCCAGTCCCTTTTGTGTGTTATATTCTTCACGATAATTATTCAGGAGTCTAGGTTCTTCCTAAAACGTAGAGACTTCTGTTTGTGGGATCATCATTCTTTGGCAATGCATAGTGAAGACTCAGGCAAGCTAAGGGAGTAAACTCCTCTGATCAATGCACAACTAAACCCCATGGATTTCTGCCAGACGGAGACCTTGGTAACCCAGAGGGATATTAGTCTTCACATGACAAAAAGTAAGCAACTATACGGATGCACGATCAGCTTTAGATTGTCCACTTCTTTCTTTCATGTCAAGTCCAGCTTGTTGCTTCCAGAGGAATGGAACAGATGGGACTGTCTGTCTCTGGTGAGGTGACCACACTTGTCCATAATTCTCCCTCTGTGGTCTCCCCATGGGTCCTCCACCTCACCTCACACTCTTCTCTCTGCCCCTCCAAGTCCCAAGACAGATGGAGCACCAACTTCACCATCAACACAGCTATATCCCATTGATCCCACACTTCTGAAATAGCTAAGGTGGCTCTGTGCAACTGCCTGGAATGGCAGAGGACCAGACCAATAACTCCCAGCATTGTCTCCAGTTCTATGTTCATATAGCTACAGAAGGAAAGAGAGTAGAGAGATTCCTCTAAATGTAAATTAAGTCTTTGGACTTATGCCAGCGTCATTCATGCTTGAAGGAAAAGAACAACAAAATAAATAAGAATAGCTAATTTTCAAAGTTGATTTTTAATGCACAGTGTTTATCAAACTTTTTTCTTTCCAGCAAAGGAGTCTGGAGTTTGGCAGTAGGACAAGTTCTTCTACTACTGCAAGATAGGAGGCCTCTGTTTTGGCACATAGACTGCCACACTGAGTTCCATGCATAGCACAAAATAACACTTTAAATGAAGCAGGAGGCATGAATAATTGCATTATAAAAACATTCTCTTCACCAAAAAGTCCACGTTAAGTAGGTTTCCTTGTAGTCAGATTGTAAAGCGTGAAGAAAAGGCACTCTGACTCACAGAGTGGAACCAAACTCAGCCTTATTTTTCTACTAATATTTGAAATACCTTATCCAGTTATTCCCTCCAGCTCTTTTGCAATTTATCAGAAATAATCTCTCTGTCAGTTTGCCCTTACAGTGATTGTTTTGAATTACCCTTACGTGGTGAAAATCTGGCATTTTGGCACTGAAGTCACTGAAACTACACCAAAGTAAGATGAAAAGGAGATAAGAACAAGACCTGCTATTTGTCCACTCCACATAATTTTAGAAAGGTTCCCATGATTCAAAATAATCTGCATCATTTATGCAAAGGCATTTTTTTCAAAGCTTATTACAGGGTAACTGTTGAATCTGTTTAACCAGCTTCCATAGCATCAGGAGGTACACTTTGATGCACTTCTTTGATGTCCATAAAGAAGAGCTTTACCATTTTATGAGACACCATGATTGGGTTTCTACAAGCTTTGTATTCAGGCAAAATCCCCCAGCTGATCATATCACAATTTTGCACATTTCCTGCACATGCTCAAAAATAATAGTTACTTTTGCAGTGCTAACACAAACAGGCGTGAAGGTTAATAGCCTACATGCAAATACAATAACAAGCAGTTTTCTCTTTTCAGTGCTCTGTCTCTCTCTTCACATTTGTGAAAATCCTACCACATCTTTCTCCAATGCCTGTTAAATCAGCCTCTCTGCTGACGTAAAGTGGTCTTACTCTATTGACTTCAACGGGACTGTGCCAATATATACTGGCAGAGTCCTTCATCATGTATATGTCTATAATTAATTCCAACTACTGCTTTTTCACACTCATATATTAGTTTCTCATAGTGTACGGTCAACAAAACACCCTCTTTTAATATATTATACATAACAATAAGTAAACAAATGAGATAATGGTGCTTCCAAAACACTGAAAAGAGGTTATAATAAACTAGTTGAATATAAAGATGTTTGAATCCATCACTTGAGATGCTAGCAAAACAAAAAGTTCAAAAGATGAGTACATTTCATGCAGTTCCCGTATTCTGCTATCATGAATCACCAAGTTTAGATATTACAGCTCAAAACCCATTTTAGCCTGTTCCCAAGAAATATTCATAATTTTTTAACTACGGTTTTTCATTTTTTATGGAATGGATTAACCTTGAACGAGATCTCTCTAATATATGTATGGGTACCCATCTAAAAGAAAATACCATCAGAAAAATGCTGGTTATCATTTAACAAAGTCCTCTTAGAAGGTTACATTTGCTTAAAGATAGATCTGTTTATCTAATACATACTCTACTTTTCACCAGTAAAGAAAAATCAAATTGGAAGAAATTGTGGCTAATAAGGTTTTGAGCAGCATCACCACTAACATTTTGCTGAGATAGATTATTGTGCTAGGACACCAGGCTGAGTTTGTGTGGGTGAGCTGCTGGACTCCCAGAATAAGAGAATCTGGCTGGTCCACTCCCCTCCCACTCTGTCAAGAAGTGAATTTCATTGTCAGAGGAGAGTCAGTGGTCTTGCCATACCAGAATTCACATTAGTTTTCTTAAACAGGAAGAACAAATGTATGGGACAATGTTTCCAGCTGGGTTACCCAACAAGAACAAACGTTTGCTCCCTTGAAACTCTGCTCTTTTACTGCAGACTTCAGAGCACCTCAGAAATGCTGGGCAGGAGTAACCAAAGACATTAGTCAGACTTCAAATTTGCTTTTTCTTCCCAAAATGCCATTAGTGGCCATCATAATTCAAGAAACTACATCTGTATTTTTGATTTATTTATACTTAACATAATATTGCATTACCTGTCAAGAGGGCAACATAATACTTCATCGTAAATGGATCGGCAAGAAAAATGTTTTTACAATGTCATGAATTGTTGATGGCTTCCTCTGCCGAAGCTGACATCTGGAAGTTTAATACAGCAGTATGTTACCAACAGCATTTGCACTCCATAATGACCTTTTTTCAATTCAAGAACCAGTAGGCCATATTGAGATTAGCTACATCATGGTGCCCAAGGGAAAAGATCCTAATTTGAAGGAAAGCAATGAATTTAAGGTGGCTGTTGTTGCCTGTGCAAAGATTCCTGATACCCTATTTTACCTTTAAATTAGGTGGATGATGTCATCTTGGTTGCCAGAAGTGACAATAAGATGGAGGAAGATACTTGGCCAAACGTACATCGATGAGGCAAATATATCAGTATGCAATAACACTACACTGGAGTGGATAGGTTGCCTACACTATGTGACTGAAGATACGCACATTCTCAGGTAAGAAAAAGACTGGTAGTTTTTCCTGCCTAAGTGAGGAGATACATTATAAAGAGAATCAAAGCAGAAGGAGAAGATTTCATCAGCTCTTACTGAAGAAAATCAGTTTCTAAAATGCACCGAACTGGCTGACAGCATCCAACCATGCATCCAGACCTTAACTGTGGGTAAAATTCACCTGATTAAACATACTTGCCTACAACAGAGATACCCTTACTTGTCTTACTTCTGGTTCCCTTTACAATAATTAAAATTGGGTTTGCGGACACAGCAGTGTTAGGTTTATAGCTGGATTCAATGATCTTAAAGGTCTTTTCCAATCTAGATATTTCTATGACAGGGTAGACTTGTTACCCTAATTTCTATGTATGAGAAATGACTACAGAGATTACAAGAAGTGTTAAGAGTTTTCACATAGTTCAGCATAGAATTGAACTCCCATCTTTCAGAAGTCTAATTCAGAGCCTGTTGACAAGGCTTGCTCACCAGACAGCTCAGGGGAGGGAATATTCATCTGATTGCTGAAAAGCTGGAAACTGAACACAACCAAATGAAATATCCTGGCTGAGCAAATAGATATTCTGCTATTTTCAGAGGCTCCCAAATATTTTTGTGTATCTACTTGAATTTAACTTCTAATAAAACAAAGCAAAAAGAATGTTCTGTCTTTGTGTCATTTTTTCTTTCTTCTAAAGTATGTTTAAAAAGGAAGATTTTTGACAGCAGCAATATATTCATCCTAGTTTGTCTTAAAAGATCACTTCTTCCCTGAACCAGGAGAATTAAATGCATAAAACCTTTCATAGCAAGACATGCTGGAGATTAAAGAAATAACTATCTTTCATAATTCACATATAGCAACGGTGAAAAATAATCTGTTATTATCTAGAGCAAAGAAAGTAATTTATATCCAGACACGAATACTTAATCATTAGACCAAGTGATGTTGCCCATATTAATATAGAAAAAATAAATCATCCTTCAAATCAACTGCATCCCTTAAAATAAAAGGAAGATAAATTAGCTGTTTGCCACTGTAAAAAAGATCTTTTACAGAATGAGTACGCAGTGACCATACTACAAAATAGCACAGTAACAACATAAGCAGGGAGAGTCTGTTTACCACAAGACAAATTAATGACACAGGTTTTCCTGATACCTCCCAGTCTACTAGAACAACATGATAGAAGGTCACATTTCTTAGTTCTGGGGGAAGAGTTGTTTGGCTTTGTTGTATGTCTCTTTTGTTTTATAAAGCAAAATGTCCTGGAGAGATGTGACAAAACATTACTTTTTGGGATCTCAAAATCCTGTTCATTGCTATTGTTCATGGAGTAGTTCATCAGCACCAATCAAAGTAAAGGGCTTTCAGTAGTCTTAATGTCAAAACCAGATAAAAGATACCTTATTCTGGCACACATTAGTAAATATGCAGACTCTGTCAAGAAATAGCATTGTTCAGGAAGGGATTATAATAAAGGAAATTATTAGTTAAATATTGCATATGATAGCCTCATCATTTTCCAGCAGACAGTCCGGGTGAAGTGATAAGCCACACAGGAGATGAATATGAATGTGTGCAGGGTGATTTTTTTTTTTTTTTTTTAAATTCATGGTCATAGTATTCCACATTACTGGATGGAGAGGATCAGAAATTCACTGGAAAAGAGATTTCATTGAATTGTCTTGTTTTTCCCCATTTGTGAGCTATGCATCAGTGATATTAACATCTTGGAAACATTATTCTTTGTAAATGCTTGCATAATCAAATGAAACTATATCTTGGTACCTACAGTTCATAATCCTAAGTAGTCAGAAAAATTATTATATATTCTTGATGTATGTGTTCTTAAAATTAGACTTTGGGCTGCTGGGGACAGATTGTAAGCTTCCCAGCTATCTCTTCCAGATACAGACTGTGATCGTCCATGCACACTTTAGTTATTTACATACACAGACTCTGTTACAGCCTGTGGCCAAGTACAATATGTTGTTTTTCCTCTGTTCTTTGTCAGGCATAGTCCAATCACACTGGAGAATATAACTTCACGTTCAATGAACGTCTAATACTTAATTTCAATCACATCAGATGCTTATAATTTTCAGCAACCAGATCCAGCTATATTAGTAGAAGGTTTGGTTCCAGATCATGATGCTACACAGACACTCACACACAATAGAGGATTGTGTGAAGTTTAAATCAATTGCATGTTCTGTCTTATCTAATTTAAAAAATAATTATATTAATTTAATCTTAGTGGAAGGAGATGGACTGATCTCTAGAAAGTAAGAGCTACCACATTTATAGCGAAGGCTGTAGTGTAACTTATTTACAAAAGTAAGAACACTAGAGTGCTTCTGTCATGTTAATATACCTTAATCATGATGTAGAAGGATGAAAGTTCATGGTACTGGGAAATCCTTGATGGACATACATACACTCACTACTCTGCTGAGGGCCACAGATATGATGTTGCTAATTTTGTGCCTGCCTTTGTAGAACATTTTATCTGTGTTTGTGAAGTACTTGTGACATTCATTCCTTGTCTGTGCTCTTAATAAACAAGAGCCTGACAGTACAAGATAATGCTGGGAAATGGGAGACAGCCCAGTGATGAAGGTTCAGATTGCACATGAGGAAACATTTCCTTTAAGTAAATACCATTACATTAAATAATGTAATGCAGTGGGAAGGAAAGTCTGCAGATGTAATAAAAAATATGATAGTGAAGATGAAGTCTACAAAATATTCTTATTTGATTAAGGTAGCTATAAATTTAAAGTCAAATATTTCTAGTGAAATATTCTTTTGAAAGTAAATTGCTGACAGGTTAGGAAAACCTTAACAATTTTCACTCAATGAACACTGACATATGGATAAGATCCAATAATGTGTGTATACATGCTTGTGTATGTATATGAAATGATTAACAAGTGTACAAGATTACCTACATTTTGCATATGCTGCATAAAAAGAACGCTTCTGCAGTATTTTGATAATGTGCAAAAAAATAATGGGTTCACAGAACACAATAGTGCAGGGCTGTATTGAGATAATTTCTGAATTTAAACATTTTTATAGTTCTAAAAAACAAAACACAGCCTATTGCAAGTATACAAAAATCAGAAAGTACTTACTACATGAAGGCTATATTTGCTTACAGTATCCAGACTAAGCTTGCAAGGAAAAAAGAAATGTCATCAGCAATAAGAAGAGAAACATTAAAGAGAAGTAGAGAGCCAAGGAAGAGTTCATACCACAAATAATTTCACTATTAAGCTTCAAAGTATCTGGGCCTTAAGTATTATTTTATGACATTCAAAAGTTCATCATCATGAGACCAGGTGGACAGTTTGAACACACTCTGCTGCTGAAAGAGAAATCTGTCATGCATTCACATCACAGTTTGTTCTTATTTTTCAAGAGATTAGTTAGAAACACTCTTATTACAGTCTTTGGGGAATTTTACTGGAGTGGAGCCAAACACCAGCTTCATGGAATTTTCTAACTTAGAAAAGCTCAGCAGATAACAAGGAGTCAGGGGTTAGACCTTTGCCCTGTAAGAAACTGAAGTACATTTTGATCAACTTGCCTGCTTGGCAAAAATGTGCCTAGGACACTGCTTTATAGGAATAGAACAGGAGAGTGTGGTCCCTGTCCATATACATATTAATATTTTGTGTTTCTTTAAATTGTATCCTTCAACTTTGTTGAAAAAATATATTTATGTATATAATATGTATTTGTAGCTGTTTTTTGTTGTTGTTTTTCTTCTTCTGGAGATTGCAATTAAATTAACACATTCTGAGGCCTTAAACCCCAGTATTACCATTACTTCACCTGTGTCTAAAAAAAATTTACAACAGGAAAAGTAAAAATGTGCCACTAAACCATATTTTTCATCTTTTTGAAATTTCATCTTTTGAAATCCCATGAGAGGCATATACAACTTGTGAATACAAAAAATTGTCCATGACAAAATTCTCAGTACCTTTTCCCAGATACAGAGAATCATTCTGTTGTCACAATTTTAAAGAAAAGACCCAAGAATAACCTTGAATATGAGAAACACTGTCTCCACATAATCTCCTCAGATACAGTTGTTTGGTAACAAACATGTTTTCATTCAATGAAACATAAGCAAAACTAGATCTGTTTTCTTGATTTGGTAGAGGAAGAGGTGGAAAGGGAACAGGCAGAGCCCTCTGAGTAAAGCCACTGTGCCACGAACCCTCCTGACGTGGATCCAGGCTGATTAAACCCCTGCTCCAGTCTATAGAGCTGTTACTAATGTACCAATGTAGACACAAATGCCCCAAACTCCAAGGGCATTACAAAGCCTAAGTTAAAGTAAGACTACAAGTTGCGGGGTTTTTTGCCTTTTCTTGATATTATGCCAAAGTTTAGCAAAGTCCCTGTAGAATCTTGAAGTACAAGAGGCATTAAGGTGGAATAAAATAATTCTTCTCACTCTTTCATTCCCTCCTAGATCAAGGGATAAATAAAGCCATGGAGTATCTCCAATTGGGGAAAACTCTTCCATTAAATGTCCCTAGTAAGCTCACTGTCCTAATGGTTATGTGTCTAGGAATACATCCAGAAGAAAAACGATCTTGTTGCGTGTGCATTCTGTGAAACGAAATGTCACAGTCAAACCTTAGATTAGTACATTTTTCAGGTAATACTGAACTAAGGAAACCTGTCTGCCTGCAAGCCTTCTAGGGTCTATGCTGCAGTTCTTGCCAGGCATCATGCTGACACCCATCCCACAGTTTGCTGAGAGAGCAGATGAAATCTTTGTCACAAGCCACAACACCTGCAATAGCCTCCTGCCTAAAAATAAAATCCGATACTCGTATCTCACCTTTTTATTCTCTCTTGTTTTATACATCAGCGGTTGACACGAGTGATTCAGATTATTCAACTGTTTCACTGGAACTTGCCTACAAATCTGGCTGGTGACACAGCCTTTCTCAAAAGGACTAACACTCAGAGGTCTCAGTGAAATAACCAAGCTGGAGTCTCAGCCACAGAGCATTGCATATTACATAGTGGCAGGGGGAAGCAAGGAGGGGTAAATAGGCAGGAAAGGTTTTACTGAGTGAAATATAAAGAGTTAGATGGATATCAGATCTCATGCAGACACAGAAGGAGAAATCATGTTAGTTACAGAGATAAAAAAATAAAAAGAGAAGAAAAAATCATCATCTTTTCAAAATGGTCAATTCCTATCCTTTTACTGTCCATTTCTCCTCTCTCCAAACATGGCACACTGACGTAGGAGAAACCAAGAATCTTAAATTAATAGACAAAGAAGGTATTTTCATATCTATCCACCATGACAAATTAACAGACATAAACACTACAAAAAAAAGAAAAAAAGTAAGTTTAACTATAGAAGGTCTTTCCATCTGTACAGTACAGACATCAGATTCTGATAAACTGTGATACAGAACTAATCTTTTCAATTAATGCAAATGAGCTGCACTTTTATGTAGACTATTACCAGAGGGCATTCAATGATATTTTTATTCACCACATTTGACCTTAAAAATGTTTTGTAGTCATCAAGGATACAATTTTTCACACAGTGGGGATGTAGGAACAGCTAATTAAGTGGTGTTTAATGACATTTGTTCCTTAAAGGAGGGCTGATTAAATGTAGCATGTAATTTTTTACCAAATCAAGCAATTCAGCTAATTTCCAAATGTGCTTAATAAGCTAGGCCTTAATAATTACACATCTTACGTAGATGCACCAAAGTCACAGTGGTTTGTGGGCTGGTAAATTTGATGTTACTTATTTGTGAGTCTTAGTTGGTTAGAATGCAGAATTCTTATTTTTTATTCCAACTGTATTCCTTTTCAAGAATAATAGAAATTATGTCACTTTTAAAGAATGAAATACACTCTGTATTCACTTGTGAATGATCACTACAAAGAAACATTGAAAGCATTTCACAAATACAAAGTGTTCTCAGAATTTACTCTGAGAATTTTAAAACATCCTTTGCAAACAAAACCACAGTTTGACTTGGATTTTGAGCCATGGCTAGCATGGCACCCTGATTTTGAAAATCAACGTGTCTCCATATCATCTTATATGGTCTAAGGGAAGCTCAAGATACCTTGGGTCAGTGAGCAGATGAGAGAGCTCATGTACTAGGAAAGCTGGAGGAGGTGAAACAGATAGCTATTTTTTCACTGAAAATCAAACACAGTATTCTCATCATGTTTAGGACAGCTGAATAACTGGATTTCACTAGAACTGCTGGCTCTTCTTGTTTACTCTATTACACATAATAGGATGTATATCCCTTTAACGCCTTATGGCTGGGTACTTCTTAGGAGGCGAGTGCTGCAACCATGTCACTGTACTCAGATATCCTGCCTGCTTCTCTGGAAGGACACAGGTCTCCTGCAGGTTTTGAATCACATCTGCCAGACCTATGAAGGTGTGATGTGTACACTAAGACTCCTAAACAGTACCAACACATCTATTCGGGTAGTGGAGTTAAACACTACAAGATTATTACAGGGTGACCTGAGTCATCTTGCACTGATGCAGCCCCACCTCAAGTACTGTGTGCAGTTTTGGGTGTCTCAGTATAGGCACACCCAACTATGGGAGTGTGTTCAGAGGAGGGTGACCAAGATGGTGAAAGGCCTTGAGGGCAAGACTTACAAAGAGTGGCTGAGGTCCCTTGGTTTGTTCAGCTTGGAGGAGAGAAGGCCAAGGGGTGATCCCATTTCAGTCTACACCTTCCTCAAGGGGGACAGTGGAGCAGGAGGTGCTGATCTCCTCTCTCTTGTGACCAGAGACAGGACATGAGGAAATGGAATGAAGATGTATATCAGGTGAAGTTCACACTGGACATTGGGTAAAGGTTCCTCACTGAGAAGGTGGTCAGACACTGGAACAGGTTCCCCAGAGAAGTGATCAGGCACCAAGCCTGTCAGAGTTCAAGGTGCATCTGGACAAAGCTCTTAGTCATATGGTTTAGATTTAGGTAGTTCTGCAAAGAGTAGGGAGTTGGACTTGGTGATTCCTATGAGTCCCTTCCAACTCAAGATATTCTCTGATTCTATAATTCTACAATCCTTCCATTCTAGACTGTAAAGTTCAACAAGTTAAGATTGTAGGCAAAACAATCAAATCTATAGTTTTACTGGCTGAAAACCTCAGCCAATGTCAAGAAGTGTTTCACTGTTACCAAAGAGTTACAAATATACATACTTTGTATTGATGCAACAACAACAACACACACTCCTCCCCAACAAAATATTCAGGATACAAAGATCTATAAATCAATTGTATGGCACTGAGCCTCTAATTTTTCACATGAAAAGTATCTGAAATCCTCTTACAGCTTGATAGTAACAGATCAGGGATAATGATACATAAATAAAATACTTAGCATGTTCATAATCAAAATGTTACTGCTTCACAAAAATGTTAATTTTATTGTTATAATTACAAGTTCTCTAATTACACTCTAACAGCCATCAGGGGTCATGTCCCAGTTTCATCCACCAGCCGGCAGTGGCACTTCTGCCAACTGCATAAATGTATATGTATGTGGGTTTTGAAAAATAATTATAGTTTTCACCTACTTTCAAGACCCTTTCTAAATTATTGTGGGCCTCCAGTGGTATGAGGAGCTCTAATAGAGTGGCACTGATTCAGGGGAATCATAACAGGAACCTGGTTATTCTGCAAACATAACTTTAGCACTGACTTTGACTCTCTCTTAGTAATGAGAAACCCATATTAAGTAGTATAATCTTGTAATGAAAACCTCAACAGGTTTTCTTGAGGTTTTCATTACAAGACCTTTTTGAGATGATACAGCATCCCTGGCCTTCCCTAGTCATTGGGAATGACCATCTATATTCGTCGTTCCTGTGTTTGGTAAAAGCCAATAGCCCTGATAGAATAAAATTCCCATTTATGTTTCAGCTTTGGCACTGTATTATGATGTCATAATGCCTTGCAATTCTTTAAGCTAAGCATCACAGTCTGTGCATACATTGTGATACCAAAGAGAAGTATTGTCTATTAGAAGTTTCAGTCTTTATTCAAGCAAGAAATAATGCTTAAAGCAAATAATATTTTTAAGATCATTGTAATGAGAGATACCAAATAGCAATCATTAATTCCAGGTAAGATTTGCATTTCTTTTCAGGACTATGAAACCCACCTTCTCATTAGCCAGTTAAAGCTGATGTAAATTGAGTCCAATGTCAGTATTTTCTGACTTCATCGCCTAATGTCATTCCCAGAATTGGTGATGGGTTTTTTTTATGTTTCTTATTCAACATTCTGATTTGAAGTCAATCCAGCACTAACTTTCTTTCTTCTTCCTTTTGAGGGATTCAGATTTTCAGTCCCATTTTATTCCTGTGAGCAGCTTCTCACCAATCTTTTTCTGAAATGTCAAGTGCAGAGGACACAGTATCTGCAAAAATTGTCAGATACTTGGGCTTGAACTTACCCTTCCTTCATCATGAAGTCTTTAGTTTCCTAGGCACTGATAGTCTTTCAGTTCAAAACAACCAACCAGACAATTATTCTATTTTAATAAGGGATTTGGTGGAACTAGACTTATTTTGGCTAATGAACTGGCTGACACTAAAGGCTAAGGTGCCAGTTCATCAGTAGAAGTGGCCAGTCAATACAATGCTCAGCATTTCTGAGAACATCAATGACCATTGACTGCCAACAGCCAATAACAAGGACATGCTCAATATACATGCTGGGACTAGGTCTACACAACTCTGCATTATGAGTGACAAAAGAACAAATCAGGAATGTCCATATTATTGGCAGTTGCAAATTCCAGCCATCCCAGTTAATTTCTCTTCTTATACCTGATTTCACACTCACCTGCCACACTTCCATCCTTCCTGATAGATGACTGTGTATTAGTCCTAATTGTTTAAGTGAAGGTCCAGGAAGAGGATTTTGGCCACTGGGCACTGTTATATTTGCTATGATGTCTCTTTCTCCCTTTTCCATGCTCAGTTTTGGAAAACATTTTGAAAGGATTTCTTTAAAAATGGAAATATTTCCCTAATCTTTTGTCCCCTACCAGCTTTGTAAGCTGATACATTTTTGTCTTTCTGTGTCTCAGCTTGGTATACAGCATGGTGATAAAAAAATAATGTTTGTCCTCTGGCTGACAGTGAATATTTTTCCTCTATCAATTAAGCAACATCTGTCAATTAAGCAACAGCATATTTATATACATCAAATATCTATTTGAGAAAGGTAGAAAGAGGGAGAAAAATGGAAGGAAATCTTTAAATATAAACATAGAAGACAGAGGGAGGAGAGACACCTTCTTGATCAGCTAGTTTATTTCCCTTTAAAGGACATATTACTATCCACAGTATATTTTTCTCAAGATGAGTCCAGTCTCATTTCAAATGATTTCAAGAAATAAATTCTCCACAATGTTTCTTCTAATGTCGTTCCACAGCATGACAGATCTCATGGCTGGGAACTAAGTCCTAATATACAAACTAAATGTACTCTGAAAGATTTACAAAAGGCTTCCTCATGAACTCTTCATATCCAGTGAAAAATACTTCTAATAGTTGAGTTCCTATCGGGGTGTGGTGAAATCCATGTTAGTAATCTACGTTAGATTACTAGTTAGGGGTTTGGGGTTTTATTTTCCCTTTGATGCTTTTATTTGCTTTACTTTATCCATGTAATCAACATAGCTAAATCAAAGCTATATGCCATACTAAGTTCATTTGTCACATGGCTTTCATATTTATGTAATTTTGGCTTTCAATTAAGGTATGGGTTTATCATTCTTTACACCTAGCAATGTATTTGTTGCCTCACACTGGGTAATGCATATGAGATTCAGTTCCTTATCTGTAAAATGGGTGCAATCTGTAAAATGAGAGGAAGACACTTCTATTTTGGCCTATTTATGTTGTGAGTTCCCCAGGAAAGACTTGAGAAATAGGCAAGAAACAATCACATGATTGGAGAATGGATTGAGAGCAGCCCAGAAGACAAGGACTTGGGAGTACTAATGGATAATAAGCTGAACATGAACCAACACTGTGCACTGGCAACCCAGAAAGCCAGTCTCATCCTGGGCTGTATCAGGAAAAGTGTGGCCAGCAGGTCGAGGGAGGGGATTCTCCTTCTCTACTCTGCTCTTGTAAGACCCCACCTGGAGTATTGTGTCCAGCTGTGGAGCCCTCAGCATAAGAAGGATATAGACGGGTTGGAACGAGTCCAGAGGAGGCCACAAAGATAGTCAGAGGGCTGGAGCACCTCTCCTGTGAAGAAAGGCTGAGAGAATCGGGCTTGTTCAGCCTGGAGAAGGCTTTGGGGAGACATTATAGCAGCCTTCCAGTATCTGAAGGGGGCCTACAAGAAAGCTGGAGGGGGACTTTTTACAAGGGCCTGTAGTGACAGGACAAGGGGTAATGGGTTTAAATTGAAAGCAGGAAGATTTAGATTAAGTATCAAGAAGAAATTCTTCATGGAGGGAGTGGTGAAGCACTGGAACAGGTTGCCCAGAGAAGCTGTGGATGTCCCATCCCTGGAAGTGTTCAAGGCCAGGCTGGATGAGGCTTTGAGCAACCTGGTCTAGTGGAGGGTGTCCCTGCCCATGGCAGGGGTTTGGAACCAGATGATCTTTAAGGTCCTTTCCAACCCAAACCATTCTATGATTCTAGGATGAGAAAAAATCAAAAGACGAAAAAAAAATCATAATCAGGATGAAATTAATTCTGATGTAATATTTTCTTTGACAAGACATGCACATTACTTCTAGTAGTAGAATTACTAGTTTATGGAATTCAGAGACAAAAAATATTTCCTAATAGTCCATCTTCATTTTGATTATTTTGCAGTTGCTTGTGACAGCTAAATTTTATTGGCTTATAGTATGATAAAAACTTTCAAAACAGTTTGAAAATTTGTCAGACAAGCATTAAGTATACCCAGTTGTGCAACTGATCTTTCTAAACAACTGATTTTTGCCTTTATATAGTGGTCCCCATGCAACATTAGCACGTGCCAATAGTAATTGAAGCCTGAGATCCACAATAAATGTTTTCCACAAAATTTAGAACAGAAGTAGATATTTGTAGTATCAAAATAAACAGTCACCTCTGAAAGCCCAGAGATCTTTAGACCCTATTCTCTAGCCAAAGAAAGAACTTCGTTGATTTACTCTTTTTGTATATAATGTTCTCAAGAAAAAAACCATGTAGTGAGGTTCCTGCAGTTGAGGTTTGACATTTTTTTTCGTAAAAACAGTTTAATTAAGTCAACAAAAAGCAAGCTGCAAATTTAGCAGTACATTAGCTTAGAAATAATGTAAAACACTCAAAATATTTTACTACAATAAGTCAAACTTTAATAAAAACAAAGGACAAAAAAAAATAAACCACAAATTTATTTTGCATTGTGCTATAAGTTTCAATACAGTACAAAGGAGTTTAATTTTCATAAGAAAAGTTGAATAATGTTGTTTTAAATCTATTTATTTCTTTTCTTCTTTTGTATTGCAACTCATTCAACGGGCCAAAAATGCAGTTTTTTGCACAGCATCCATGTCAACACTGGAGCTAGTGGAATTCTCCAAGGACAAGTATCACCAATCTTTCATCTACTCTGAACAAAAACACATTAAGTGACAAAAGTAACAATCTCATCTCACCTTAACAGCAAATGTTCAGAGTTTTTCTTATACATACAGTTTGTTTCTCATTCAGTCAGTAGGGAAAGTAGGGCTCATTAAAAACGCACGTCTGCGTTTGGCTAGATAATGCACAGTTATGTAGCATAGCCAATAAAATCCAAAATGCATAAACCTATATTAGAAAGTTTTCGGAATTCTGTTTCTGCCTGTAGCTCAGGCTCAAACCACATGATTTCCATATGTGAGGAGTGCAGTTCACATTATTACCTTCAAATACATCTGTATTCAGATTCACTTCTGGTATTTTCTGTGAACCTTATCCAGCAAAGGGGACTCTTTGCCATAACAGAAAGCTTCAATAAACTAGAATCTTTCCCTTTATGCTTTCCTTTCCCTGAAATAACAGTCTTTCTGACTGATAAGAAAATTTCCCCATAGACAGAGAGAGGTGTAACATCCTCAGGACTAGCTGAGGTCTGGAATACCCTTGGAAGTTTTGTTTTTCAACAGGTGGCCAAGAAGGATAACCCGATTAAATGATGTTGTTTCAGCACTAACTTCTTTGGCAGTCATCGTAAACATTTTCAAGATAGGAAACAGGTGTTCCAACATGCTTTGCTGGGCAGTATGAAGAACAATTCCCTCCCTGGTGTCATTGTACATGATGTATTCAATGATTGCTACTTTCTGATCCAGAATACATTCACTCATGTAGTAGAAAGCAATCCATCTGTTTTTTTAGTATGCAATGCGTTGTTGAAATTAGAAGTAATTATTTTGGTGGATTGGAGGGAAGTAGTGACTGGAAATAAGACTGACTGAACATGTTCTGCTTAACTTTAAAACCAGCTGAACCCTGGAAGTGTGGTTAGAATAGTCAAGGGTTTGTTTTCATCATATAGGGGAAGTATATGTAGGTGGGAAAGAAGGAGAAGTTGAAAGAAGAAGGGAGAAGAAAGTGTAATTAAAGGAGGGAAAAAATGATATATGAAACAATTTCTTAATGTGCTGGGTTCAGTCAGGAAAGGGTTAACTCCCCTTACTCTGGTTGCCAGGGAACTATGTTGCTGGACAGTAAGTGAAAACATTGATAAGGCCTCAGCTGGTGTTGGGGATGGCCTGTACTGAACTCAAGGTGTTTTGTCCACTTCGGACACTGTAGCTGACCCAGACTAACCAAGGAAGTATTTCATTCCATAGTACGTCATGTTCTGGTCTCTTGGAGGGGGGAAGGGGGTCTGGTAGCCATTACTCTTCCCTTCTCTCTCTCTCCCTTACTCCCTTGCTCGTCTCTCTGGGCACTTGCTAACCCTCCTGCATTAGCTGCTTTGCTAACTCCTGTGCTGGCTCCTTTGTGTGGGAGCTGGTGGGTTGTTTTGAGCTTTCTGGCCATGTTATCAGTGATAAGGTTTGCTCGGAATCTGCTGCGTTATCTCTCGGTCTCCGGCCTTCATGCCGCGGCTCTTGGGCTGCGATCGCTCTCGGGCTGTGGTTCTCGGGCTCTCTGGGTCTGATTTTCATCCCTCAACATCTGGGTGTTCATTGGTCAGTGGATGGTGGGAAATTGTATCATATTGTATCATATTGTATATATTGTACCATATGTTTCATTTTCTACTATTTTAAGTATTTATTATTAGTAGTAGTATTATTATTAGTAGTAGTATTATTATTAGTAGTAGTATTATTATTATTAGTAGTACCTGTATATATTGATTTAGATTTAATTAATAAATAGTTCTTATCTCAATTTTATGAGCTTCCTTATTTCTTTTTCCTCCGATTCTTCCCCTCCACTGGACGAGGGGAGGGGAATTTGTGAGAGCAGCTTTGTGGTATTTTGCTAGCCAGAGTTAAACCACGACACTTATCCAGTGTATGTTATTGTTCCACAGGCAATGAAATTCTGCTGAGTAATGTCAGGTGAGGGTTCAGCTGTGCGGTTATAAAACCCATTTTTAGTATCCTGTTATCATTAATGCAGCAGTCACACTAAAAAGTCTGCATTACCCTTACATGACTGGAAATATCCAATTTCCTCTTCCAAATATAGAAAAAGATTTCAGCATTTTATCTACTGTCTTGGGACAACTGTTGGCAAATTTGCCCTCCCTAAGGGTGATTACAATGTGCAATGTAACACCTGCATTACCTAGAAAAGCTCAAAATTGGCTTTTGATGAAGACAAGGGAGAATTATTTTATGATGAATAACATTTAGAGCAGTGTAATGGTCGTGGTCATAGGGAAGAGACTCAGGAAACAGAACTGATTTTTATACCTAAGAAACACAGAAAATAACTTTCCAAGGTATTAACTTTTTTATTTCCTAAGAACTGGCCTAACTGTAATGGCATTAAGTTCTTTCTTCTAATAAATTGGTAAAAGTGCTTATTTACTTATTTTTGCTCAAGAACTATACTAGAAAATCAGTACCCCATGACTGTGAATTCAGCCCAGAAGGTAGGAGTTCACATATCACTATGATTCTATTGTGTTCTATAATATATATTCAAGCATCTATGAAATGTATCTTTTTGTACAGAAAACCTGGTATTTCAGACCTAAAACCTCTTTCTGTCTTGTTTTCCCAGTGTTTTCTTTTGTGCAAATAGATAAAGAGGCAATCATATAGGAACTATGGAGTGTACCTTATAGAAGGAGAAAAAGTACAAATTAAAACAACAGTGAATTTTAAGAAACTCACTTAAATAGTCATTTATTCACTGCAGAAGATATTATTAAGGAAATATGAATATTCTGAGATAAGTGATTTAAAAGAACACAGAGAAGTTTCATGTATTTACTGGTTCAGAAGACCACAGTGAATACTTGAAGGCATCATCATAATCTTGCAGAACGAATCAAAATTGGAGACTTGTAAAATTCCATGTATGAATTCAAGAAAGTAAAAAGAAAGAGAAAAATGGACAGAGGAGATGATAGATACCATTCATTCTCATAGCTTAATAGTCTATTTGTTCATGGGAAGAAAACTACTATGTTTATTTACTATTGACACATGAGTGCTAGGAAATTGGATGCTCTCATCAACATATCCTTAATCGACATGCAACTGGGAATCATGAGCTCTTACAGATTGAAGGAACATTTTAAAATTGTCAGAACAGTTTTGTTGGCATTTTTGAACTATCAGAAAGGGAATACTGACTGAAGGTGAGTAAATTTGTATGAGGAGAAGAATGGATGGCTTATCCCATAGTAGGGTTATCAATTCAACATACCCTTAAGAACAGTGTAAAACACACCCAACCACCTAAAACAATATGCTGTATAGGCTGGCTGTGCTTATACCTGTGATAATAGAGATTATTTAGAGAGAAGTAAACCAGCAGCCTGCCCTGTAAAATTCCCACCACAATTGTTAATTATCTGAGAGAGGGACACTCCTTGTCTGGCATAGTGATTGTTGTGGTTCAACTCAAGCCAGCTGCAAAGACCCACAATTCAAGGGAGAAGGAAATGATCAGTAATAACTAGAAGGCTTTGGTGGAAAAAAAAGACAGCTGTTCCACTGAACCATGGAGAGGGACAAATAACTGTTTGGCTGTTGAGGTTTAACTCCAGCCAGAACCTAAGTATCACACAGCCACTTGCTAACTTCCTCCAGTGGGATGGGGAAGAGAATCAGTAGAGTAAAAGTGAGAAAACTCATGGGTTGAGATAAAGACAGTTTAGTAGGTAAAGCAACAGATGCGCTCACAAGCAAAACAAAACAAGGAATTCATTCATCACTTCCCATCATCAGGCAAGTGTTCATCCATTTCCAGGAAAGCAAGGAACCATCAAACATAATAGTTACTTGGGAAGACAAACACCGTAACTATGAACATCTCTCCGTTTCCTCCTTCTTTCCACCAGTTTTTATTGCTGATATCATACAGTGTGGGATAACCCTTTGGTCAGTTGGGCTCAGCTGTCTCAACTGTGTCCCCTCCTAACTTCTTGTGCATCCCCAACCTACTCACTAGTGTGGCTGTGTGAGAAGCAGAAACATTCTTGGTGCTACGTAAGCACTGCTCAGCAATAGCAAAAATATGTGCCTGTATTTTCACTGTTTTCACCACAAATCCAAGGTACAGCACCATTCCAGCTACCATGAATAAAATTAACTATATCCCAGCCAAAATCAGTACAATTTTCACCCTTTATTCCACACATTTACATCATGCTCAAGTCCCACACTATCCAACATATCCTCATTAACCAACCAACCATTCCTTCCCATCCATTGATACATACACAGATATAATTCCCAAACCAAATAAAATCAAGAAGGCACACACAAAACCCATTAAAGTCAATGTGAAAACTCCCATCACTAAAGCAGTTTCCACACTAGAGAACAGTTTGGAAAATTGAAGAACTTAATATGCCATTAAATAGGCCTGATGATGAATGAGTCCAAGATAGCCCTCATAGTGCTCCTTTGGCAGATCCATGCTTAATCCATGACTCAGAGTGTGCAGTTTCTGTTCCCTTCATTCAAAAGGTACATTAGAAGGGGAAAAGAATCAGGGAAAGCAAAAAGTATGATCAAAAACATGGAAGAGCTTTCTCATGAGAAATTAGACCATAACAATTCCTCAAGTAACCTGAAATTCTTGAAATATAGGTCATTTAAATGTGTAACGACAGAGGTGTACAAGGTCACATGTCACAAAGCAAATTAACAGAAAGTAGCTTTTGAATGTGCCTTCAGTATAAGAACTAGGGGCAATTAAATGTAGCTAGAAAGAGCCCAGTTCAAAAAGAACAAAGGATTATTTGGGTATTAACACAATATGTTGCAGATGTATGAAACTCCTTGACAAAGGATCTCAATGAATGCAATACAGTTTCACTGGTTTAAAGAGATTGGATAAATAGAGGAAGAACCCATTAGGGATTACTGCATAGCGTAAACAGAGGTGTAGGAAGGAAGCACCGTAACTGCTTGCTCTACTCATATTTGTTCCTATGCATACATTTTCCACTGCAGTTGAGAACAGAATGGAGGACTAAACCGATAGTTTTCTGAACCAGTACAGCCACTTTTAATGTCTTTGAGAATTTTTTGCCACTGGCTTTAGAAGCAACAAGGCTGGTCTTTTAAACCATGTTTAATTGATTTATGCTATTTGCAATGCATACAGAAGAAAATTATTAACACTTCCTTCCCTTACAAATATCTTCCAGAAATATCACAAGTTTACTTTTTCCTTCCATTTTTCAGCCAGGTAAAACTGTCATTAGAGGAAGAGAAATATTTAGTTTTATTGTTTAGGATTTTATTGTAGAATCAGTTTGGTTAAGTAGAAAACATTTTGTTATACAGATAATAATATAAGACTTCAGATGAAAAAATTTGTTAGACTTGCAGAGAAGAGCGATACTCATGATGTCATTTGCAACTATACAATTTCTTTCCTATCACCTTGTCAGCCTATATTAATGTTTCATTTTGTCAGCATGAAACTTGTAAAATATGGCAGGAAATTTGGGAGGGTGATATGTGCTGCTATTTATTCTTATCCCACTGCATTCTGCAGTCAGAATGACTTCATCCTTACACATCAGACTTTGTTGGGGGAGGAAGATATTGGGATTTTGTTTTTCCCCATTAATGCAAAAGAAGCTAAAAAGACTTTCACTGTTCCTTGCAAAATCATAAAAGCATAAATGAGATGTATCAGACAGACCCTGTTGTATATTCATGCAAACATCTACAGCTATTCTGGTGCATTGCTAAAAAAAAAACAACAAACCTCAACTGCATTGTTTACAATATTTTTTATTGATATAAATGAGCAACTGAAACTAAATTACTGAGACATGTGTTTTCTTCCTATTGCAGTTTGACTCACCCATATGTTCCAAAAAGGAGGTCTTTTCTACTAAGGCCAAAAATCTCACAGAGGAATAATTGATGAGATATGAATCACTTCATTTCTCTGAAAGAAAAGGGATTGTTTTTATATTCTTGCATCTTTTGGTCCTTCCTCACCCTTAGTGACATTCACGTGGTGCTATCTACAATCAGTGTCATGAGATACAGGAACAGTTTGAAAGAACCAAAGTTGCTTTTTTAGAAAAATACAGAAACTTAGAAGGAGAAAGCCCATAAACATATGGTGTTTAGACAGGTGCTCTGTAAAATACAGCTTTCCTCAGGTGAAGTTACTGTCATTGCTTTTAATCAAAAGACTACAAAAAGAATAGTTTCTTCTTTTCCTTTCCCCTGTCCCTTATGGTCTATTATTTTATGACTATTTTATGAATAATAATAAAGGTCATATCCTCCTTTTGTGTTTCCATGTGTTTATTTCTCACAAAATAAAGGAAGAATGAGGGCAGGGGAAAGAAAAGAATAAATTACCTTAAAACAGTCCAGGAATTGTAAGAAAATTATGAGGGTAATGAAGGTACAACACCTTACTGACCAAGGACGTGCATACAAATTACTTGGTCTTTCACCCAGTGACAGTCCCACAGAGCTCTCATCCTCTCCTCTATATTTAACTTTTGAGGTAGCTGAGAAGAAACATGGACTTGCTGTGAGCAAACTGTAAGGTCTGTTGAATATAAACAAGAGTGTATGTTTGTTTTGGTTAAATTACTTCTAAATATTACCAAATTTATGCCCCAGAAATCCTGCAGCATGCCTCCTTACTCTCTAAGGTAGACTATAAGATTTCAAGTGTTCTACAATTTCACTGCACAATGCAATTTATGGGAAGCAGGTTCTGAGAAAAAAACAAACCAAAAGCAAAATAAAAAAAAATTCACACTCTTTTCCAGATTGATTCAGCTAAACTTAGGCTTCTGTATGCAAATGTATACTTGCGTTCTAGATGTATGAGCTCCCAGTAGACATCATCGCAGCCTATGTTCAAACATACATATATGGTACCATCCAAAAATCTGTAGTTTATTCAAGACATCTCTATGAGGTTAGCTACTGTAACAAATAGTGTGCAAGAGATGCAGACTTGTTTAGAGACACAGCTGGAGGTGAGGGAGGATAGTTTAAAGCTTGTAAGATGTTCCTGGGCACACTCCTGGCCTACTGAATCAAGCTTTTAGTCAATACAGACAAAAGATCCCAGACTGCAATTCAACTTACCCAAATTAAGTACCTACAGCCTAGTCTGCTGAAAGTCAGCCTTCATTTGTTAGCTCTCTTTTGACTATGATGAGAGTGTGCAAACCTAAATAAAGTATGCAGAACTGTACGCATTAAAATTCAGTTGCGTTCCTCTGAAAATAGATTCGTTTCTAACAGCACAATTTAGCTGCTGAGATATAGGTGCCTAATGCTATGTGAAACATCCTCGTGTAACCTCCTCTGACTTTAGGTACTGATCCTCCTGTACGGCAACGTCTCCAGTGTCCATGCCCAGGTGCTGTCAGGAACTCTGCAGAATTAGCCAGTTTGGGAAGAGGCCAGAGCTGCCCCTATGCTGATTATAGCTCGTTCCAGACAGCTCCAACATCCCCACTGCAGGACACGGCTCAGTCCAAAACTATGGTTTCCTTCCAACATAGATCTGACTGACATGTGCAAGCGCTCCACACTGTTATAATGTCCAATTTCAACACTCAAGACTTCAGACTGCTCCTCAGACTTCAAATCTCACTTACACCTGCAGGTGTCTCAATCCTGCCATTTTCCAGTTAAATGTGTGATTTAAAATCTGTCCTCAAAAGAAACACACTCATCTATAATTTTCTGTAATAATATGAATACTAACAGTAAGCATAAAATGCATCAGAATCTGACGTTTTATTTTGTAAAAATGAAGGGGAGGTATAGTGTCCTGCGGCAAGATGACATTCTCACGCTTAAAACATTCAGCCTATGTTTTTAGAGTGCTACCTTTCCAGCATAAGTTTTGCTTTATTTTTGTTGTGTATTTTTGTTGTGTTTTGTTGTGTAACTTATTAGGACTTCATACCCAGCTGGATCTTTAGCCACTGATGTTATTGAAGAAATAAATTTCTTTTACTCTCAATCCTTATTTTACTTTCTTTTTCTTTTCTTTTTACCTTTCTATTCTTTTTCTCTGCAATAGCTGGAGTTTCATCCACTATCTGAATAACTGACATATAAAAGTCCCATGTTGTTAATCAGATATTTCTAAATGCATTTCTTCCTCTGTTTCTTTTTCTTAATTAAGAGTTTACCCTCTAACAGAGCTTTCAACATTTACTCAGAATTTGATTTGTCTGTCAGAAGCAGAGAGAAGAAAATCTCATCCAATTTTAGATTGTCGGTGTTTTAAGCAAGTGGAAGGGGGAGCAGGGAGCAGTTGATGCCGGCATACACGGCACTGCTTGGAGGTTACCAAGCAACAAGATGGAGATGTGTCACAGGGGCAAGGGAGATGGGGAAGACGAACAAAAGTGTGGACAAAGGATTTGAGAAGATGAAGGGAGGCATTGTGATTGCCTGACCTCTTCCTTATTTCTTATCTTGAGTTGCAATAGTGTCCATAAATACAGGTTGTGTGAAGCGTCTCTGTTTACACTGGCCCTTGGCAGCACAAGGGACAGGGAAAGTCTGGTGTGCGACCTAATCATCAAAGGATTATCCTGTCAGTAGTCCACTGCATAAGCAAAAGGGGACAAAGTGTGCATATGAACATAAAAAGCTCGTGTTTTTCACTGGGAGAGAGGGAGTCACAGTACAAACAAATCCTGTTGCAATATACATAGAGTCAAAAAAATATTAGTCAGCCTTAACTTCAGTTCACAGTCCATAGAGCAGCTTAAATTTGGAAGATAGATTTTCTTGGGTTTATGAATTTCTTAAAATACATTCTTGTATCAATTTCCCACACCTTTGTCTCCATAGAAATCATTTAAATTAAACCTGCCTTCTTGAAAATGAGACAAGAAAAAACTGAGAAGTAGAATTCTTATCTGCCTACCTTAATTTTTGTGAGGGGAATTTATGTCTATCAGCCCTTTTTAGTGTATATTCTATTCCCTTTTTAGGTCTCCAAGCTTGAATGAACTGGGATAACAGTAGATGCTTAAGGAACCATACTTACATTTTGGATAGTAATATGGAAACATAAAGTATCAACAGCTGTATTCAGCTCTTCCTATACTCCTTAGGAAGCTAACTTCAACAATCCCTCCATAAATGTAGGGACTTGATCTTGTTTCCCTGAAATGAAGAGTTTCCTTATAGATATTCTAAATACATAAGAAATAGGGAACAAGTATTTCATGACATTATTAAATCAGTTTAATTTCATGGTGTTTAGTCTTCTTTTCTTAAATATGAATTATTACAGTTTTAGCATTACTTCTAATTATTAACCCAAAAAATCTGCGTATTACTCGATACTGTTCCAAGACGTTTATTCTAAAAATTATAAGATAAATGTAACAGTAAATGTAAAATGCTCTGAAAGTCCTTGAAGCTCATCTTTTTTCTTGTTGTTGTTGTTGTTCTATCATGCCTTTTTTTCACCTTTTGTCAATATCTTTTCACAACACTGTGGGAAAATGAGGACTGTCTTTTGAGCTTTTGACAACAATGATCCAGCAATTCATGTGAACAAGTCAACCTTTTTCTAGGCCATTATGACAGACTGATGTTTTTAGATCCTGGGGTTCAAGGAAAAATACCAATTGCTTTTGCCTTGAAAAAGTAAAGCTGAAAAAGGACAATGACCATTTGAAGGTGCGGTTTCCCACAGTGGTCTTCTCTTAATGGATTATAAAAGTTTGAGCAAAGAAACAACTCTAAAAGGTGCAGTCAGTCTCTGAAACACCACTGACATACAAAGAACTGGTTTCCTTGCTATTCAGCTACCATTTCAAAGCACTTCCCCAGGGTTAGCTTGAGGGTGAGCTGCACCAGTAGGAGACTCCATCATGTTGTGGTCTCAGCATTTTTCTGCTATATCTTAGTGGCAGTTCATGCCACGCATTATTCATTACAGAGCTTGGGGACTCCCAGACCTGCCAATTGAGAGGTGTGTCACCTGCACTTAAAAGCTACAGAAACATGGCCTTATCACTTAGCCTTTATAAACTCAATTTCTGTGCAGCCTTTTAGACCCAACAACTTGCCATGTGGTCACCCTCTGTTAAGCTTTCACATTTTCTACAGAGGAGAGCACAAACATGTATTATTATCTTTTTACATATCTCCCTCAGTAGCTGGTAGAAATTCTACTAAAGTTAAAAATCTGACACCAACCAAATATTATACTTTTTTAAAAATAAGGAATTATACATCAATAGGTTTATTTTCTTTTGACCTGTTTGCCATCAGAATGTCATTCAGGTTGTGAGATGCCCTATTTCAGGTTGTAATGTCTATTCATTTATCAGGATGGATGTATATACCATGCACACATTAGAACCATGCACACATTAGAGCCATGCATACGGCCATCAAGATAATCAGCACAGGAAAAAAAGTTACAGATTGTATCTGACAGTGAAACAACCTCCTACCACCCTAATTAAACCAAATAAATAAAATCCACAACTCCGTTACCTCTGAGTAAGTCATAAGCTGATATTTGTTCTCAAACAAGATGATCATTAAGGCAATTTATGTTACTTAAGGAAACATATATTTCTGAGTTGAAATACCAGGAAACAAACTCATACTGTCAAACCTGTGGGAGTGAAAGAGAATGTTGTATATTGTGAGACCAGACTGGGCACAGAAAGGCAGCTGTCTGGATAAACTGTGGATGTACCAGGTATTCTGCTTGTGGCCACCTTAGGAAGAGCATTTCTAGGAGAGCAGAGGTCACAGAAGCACTTCTTGTGTTTTCTAGAATGTGGACACGAATTCAAATGCTGTGAGCCATTCAAATTGAAAAATGCCCTGAATGTAGGTCTGGCAGTGAGGGACTACTGTATTATATCCCAAATTGTAACTTTTGGGAAAGAGGACACAGCAGGAGATGGAGGAAACAGATGATCCCACATCTGCTGGTTGTGGAGCTAATTTTGTAGAGGTTGCAAGATTACAGCTCTGATTATTGTCAGAGATGCAGAGATCTGGCTAAGTCTTTTTAATGAAACTGTTCTCCTTAAAATATGCTACTCTGTCTTAACCAAACAACTTCATGACAAAATGTGTCATCTGAATTTTAATCAGGAAAGATTTTTTGTGTTCAGGCTAAAATTCCCAGTGAGAGAATAACTGCTTTATAGTACCCAATATGCTGATGATTAGGCCCTCTGTGAACCCTGCAGCTGAAGGAAACCTTGATTCCCTGTCCCAGACTAACAATATCCTTTTACCAGTGAATATTTTAACCATGGGCTACTCACATCACAGGCTTCTAGTTCCTTCCTCCTCAAAGCTGCACACAAAGGATTTCCAAAGATTCTTTTTCCAATCTGAGGAGAAAGAGCAAAACCCTTCTCCTCAAAATGCTGAACTGTGTCCCAGCAATCTGAAAGTCAGCAATAGGGACTGGGAAATTACCATCTCCAGCTCCTGTGCTCCTAAATCAGCACTAGCCAGTGCCATGCTGGATAACACGTCTTTGCCTTAGTGTCACTGGCATTAAATAAGGAGCTCACGAGGGTAAAACAGCCGCTTCTTTGAAAACTGATATGGGACAGTGCTTTATCCTTGCCATCTGGGGTACATTCCTCCTCAATTGGAACAGGCCCTGATTTCACATTTAATCTTTGCTGACCTTATTATGCTGCAATAACTATGTAACATCAGAAGTCACAACTCCTGCCTGCATTTTGTTCCACTAATTCAATTACAATGCATGTGAAGCAGCCATGTAGCACCAGCGTTGTGTATCTAGGCCACTTGAAATATAAATGGGCTCTATTAAAGAATGAAGGCATTTAGATATAAATAACCAAGGCGTGCCATCAGCTTCTGAACATCAGCACTTAAAAAGCAAGCTTGTCATTGGCTTACAAATGCCGGTTTCCCAGTTGCAGCTGTTATTTCTGTAAGTTTGTTCTTCTGTTTTAAAAACTGCTTCTACCTTAGTTTGAAATGAAACTTTCTGGTGTCAGCTATTGCTGGGGGAAAGAAGGGGAATCTCATTTCAGGTAAACTGGGTCAGTTCCCTTCTTTGTCATTATGAATAATTTCATTGCTGTAGTTTAAAAAAAGTTATGTAACTTGTCTAAACCATGGAGATACTCAATTCACACAGCAGCAAATGGCTGTGTGAATTGAGTGTGTAGAGTTTCATCTACCTATACAAAATGTTAAAAAAACCAAATTCTTTCCATGACAGTTCAGAGATATGTTTTTTCTTTTAGGCATACTTTTTATAGTAAGTAAAATCAGTTCCACCAACACAGAAATTCATAGCCTTTTCTAAAATGAACTATTCCTACAAAATATAGCCCTTTTCATTGATATAACACTCTTTTGTTTTATTCAGAATTTATTTGAATTATTAAGTGTGACAGCACAATTACCTGGATACTTCATGTTAAAACTGCATTAAAATATTTTATATTGAGCACAATATAAAATTCTATATTATTTCTCCATAAGCCAGTTGAGAATCCTGTGAGACAGCATATCCCTAGTATTTTTACCTGTATAGTCTTTGTGGGGTCATTTCTTTCATTCCAATATTTCTAGGAAGTTTTGTTGGCTGTTGCATTTTGGTTTGGTTTTTTTTTTTTTTCCTGAAAATATATTATGTATGATCCCAAAGATGTAGAAAGAGAAGGATCAGTGAGACTCAAAAATTACATAAGTCCCTTTGTTCCAAAAGTTTTCAGATACCAAAATATTTATGTATTGTCTTCAAGTTCCCTAAATTACTCTATTAAATCTATTTTCTGTTATGTAGATGCAAGCAAAAGCTCTTCCAGGGAATCTAAAAAATCTTATTTTGCAATACAGTCAATCATCAGAGATTTCAGTCTTACAGAAAAAAAGAAAAAAACCCACATTTTTATTTATCAGATATAGAAAATAAATTTGAGAATTTCCATCATTGTTAAGTATTTTCTTCTTTCTTTCTTGGAAAAAAAATCATTACCTTTGACCACTGCAATATAATGGAGGGATCAGCTTCAAACAAAAAGGAGATAAATTTCCTGAACTTAAGGCACTATATCAGGATTCATGTGATTCAGATTTATACTTTGGGGTTGACATAAACTTCAAAAGCACCCTTAACTAATTACTTCTGACTAAACAGTGATGCCATTGCTTATATGAATTGGACTGTACAATATGAACCCTCTCACTTATGTGAATAAAATTTTTTGTGAATTATTCATATCAAGAGTACTGAAATGGTCATTTTCCTGGAGAAAATTCATTCTCCTTTTTTTCTTTTTTGTCTTTTTCTTTTCTTCTTTCTTTTTTTTTTTTTTTTTTTTTTTAATGGGGAAAGAGTGCCTTACAGTCTGATCCAGTTCCTGTTCTTTTAGCTCTCAAATTAGAACAATGTTCTCATTTTTATTGCTTAGAAAATAAGCTAAAGACATCACTGAACCATATTTTCTTCTCCCTCATTACTACATCTGTCTTTTCAACATATTATGGAAGGTTATGTCTAGTGTGGTTTGCAAGATGTGGTCTCAAGATGCAATGTTTTTAGCAATTCCTCCAGGAGATCCTGCTGCAGTCTAATGCACTTCATTTATTCAGAGCAACATTTCCTAAATATTGACACACTGCCAACATGCATATAACATTAAACTAAATGTAAAATAAGACATGGTGGAGCAACCACCTTATTTCCTCTTCCTGGTAGCACATTTATACGTGTAAACTCATTATACTCTTTGTCAGTGGAAATTTTAAAAATGAATGGCTTTTTTTTTTTTTTTTTTTTTTTTCTCCTCCTTCAGGGTAAAGAGTTTTAACACCTTCACTCCACAGAGCAGAAACTACCTAACCTCAACCAACAGGCTTATTAACAGTTTATAGCTTGGACTAGCTGTGTAACAAAATCTTTCAGACAAGATTTTTAGTCCAAAACAGACATCAGTTCTTTGCCTGTTCCCCTAGATGTCCTCACAGGCTATCCAAAGTCACTCAGATCTGTGGATGCCCACTAAGCCTTAATTTTTCACAAACTATAATTTCACAACTGTTACACCCTCTCCCACCAGTCCTTGTCGATCAGGCTAACTTGTCATTAAGCCCTACAGATTCCAACTTTGTTATATAAAATGGAAAGGGTGTCAAGACAGAATTTGACCCATATTACGTTGCTAAATGTAATGAGAAAGTTGGTGTCTTACACACAGAAAGAGAGGAGGGTGGTTCAAACCTAACTAAATTAACTGGAGACTTAACTGATGAAAAAAAAAAAAAAGTAGGATTACTGAAAGAGGGTTGGAGGTGCGTGTGCTTTATGTACTGCATTATACTATGTTGTCCTAGACATTCAAATGAGCTCATGTAAAGGTAGTTCAGCTGTATCTCCTGTACAGCAGTCTGTACACTGCAGAGTGTGTACACCTGCAATATTAAAAGGTGAGATGGACATTTGGTTTTATGTCAAGTAGACCTAGCACCTTGAACAAAAGGGTCAAGGTGAAAGATGTGTAAGAAAAAAACAGTATGAGTGGTGGACCAAAAGAAAATATTAATAAAGACAATAGGATCTTCAATTTGTAATTAGACTGAATGAAATCTGCATAATTACAAGTCTTTGAATAGGAATGCTCAAGGGGAAAAAGTGGAGGTTTTTCTGCCTGTTCAGAGCATATTCATCAACAAAAGAAAAGAAACGAGTCCTTAACGACTGCTGGGATCCCTCAGTAACAGCAGTCTCTCATGATATTTCTTAAGTAATAATTTGCTTTTCTGATTTTGCAGTCTCTTTCCACTTTGGTGAAGTCCTGTCCATTTTCAAACTGCAGACTGACTACTTTCTAAAAGAGAAATATTGCTCACATCTTGGGATAATGACTGGAGCTGAAAACATTTTGTTTGTCCCACTAAGGCTCTCATAAGAAATGGAACTCAGCCTTTACAATGAGCAAATGTTATGAAGTTATATACTAATATTAAAGTGCACTAAGAAATTTTCAGAGAAGCATCAAGGACTTGTATCCCACCTTATGCTTTGCTACATTTGCATCAAGGAAGCATTAAAAATAGGATTTACACCCCCACCACCCAAAACCTCTATTACTGCCATATCCTACTAGGATCTTGTTATTCATTACCTTTGGTTTCATTAGCACACTTACTGTCCGTGGAAGCTGTTACATGAGGCTGCATCTGAGGATGATCTGCTGGATATATTAAAAGCAGCTTCTGTAACTCTACAGTACTTAACAGTTTTCTCAAAGTTAGTACAATGGATTATTCATGTTCTATCTCTTGCCTTTAGGAATGATGGACCTAATCCAATTTGAGGGTGGGAAGGAGTGAAGCAGACAGCATAATTATGCACCAGCACTCAGGGTTCCTAGACGCATCTAGGGATGTAACTGTCTGAGTCTGGGAAACAGAAAACCAGGAGCACTGAAGTGTTATGTCATGGATAATGTGAGGAGGCTGCAACTGCACTAAATTAAGGCTAAAGAATGCATTTTCCATTTTCTAAATTTTCATACTCCCAAATGGGCTCTTCTCTTAGAGCTGCTTTGCAATCTTAAAAAAAAAAAAAAAAAAAAGAGATTCATAGGGCTTCAAAGGTCAATTACATTTAAAAATGCTGAATCCTTTTACATTAATGCCCTAATTGTTTTTATTTCAAGGGCTTTCACTCAGATGTCAAATTCAATCTCTTTTTTTCTTCTCCTGGGTCAATGATGTTTAATATTCCTTACTGACAGGTAATGAACCTTTTTATTTCTCTTTAATATGTAGCATTCTTAAAAATTAGTCTCCTTAAATGATTAACTCAATCTATAGTTCGACCGTTGGATGTCAGGATCTTTAGGGGGATTTGGGTTTTGGACTTTTTTATGTTTCCTATTAGCTATGTGTTATTACCAGTTATTCTTAGGAAGAAATAAAAAAGGGCATTAGCCCTCGGAGGTCAGAAAGCACCACAAACCCAGAAATGTTGGTAAAATGAAATGTTGAAAACACTGATGTGTAGAATTTTGCCCATTTCTTCTCTAAGAATCTCTTTTCCTTTCTCTAATACAGAATAAGAAGCACCAGTGCCTGCTGTGTATCTCAAAAAAACATTTTCTGCTTGTGTATTGTATTGAAAGTTTGTTGGGCTTATCCAAGTGTGTAGGTTGGTGCAAATCATAGAATGGTTTGGGTTGGAAGGGACCTCAAAGATCATCTAGTTCCAGTCCCCTTGCCATGGGTAGGGACACCCTCCACTAGACCAGGTTGCTCAAAGCCTCATCCAGCCTGGCCTTGAAGACCGCCAGGGATGGGGCATCCACCACCTCTCTGGGCAACCTGTTCCAGTGCTTCACCACTCTCTCTGGGAAGAATTTTTTCCTAATATCTAAATCTCCCTGCTTTCAATTTAAATCCATTACCCCTTGTCTTATCCCTACAGACCCTTGTAAAAAGTCACACAACCCTCACCCACCCCAGCCTTCTTGTAGGCCCCCTTCAGATACTGGAAGGCTCCTATAAGGTCTCCCCGGAGCCTTCTCTTCTCCAGGCTGAACAAGCCCAACTCTCTCAGCATTTCTTCATTGCAGAGGTACTCCAGCCCTCTGAGCATCTTTGTGGCCCTCCTCTGGACTTATTCCAACTGATCAATAACCTTCTTATGCTGAGGGCTCCACAGCTGGATACAGTACTCCAGGTGGGGTCTCACAAGAGCAGAGTAGAGGGTGAGAATCACCTCCCTCAACCTGCTGGCCACACTTCTCCTGATACAGCCCAGGATACCATTGGCTTTCTGGGCTGCCAGCACACACTGCCTGCTCATGTTGATCTCCTCTTCCCCCAATACCCCCAAGTCCTTCTCCTCAGGGCTGCTGTCTATACATTCTTCACCCAGCCTGTAGTTGTGTATAGGCTTGCCCCAACCCAGTTGCAGGACCTTGCACTTGGCCTTGTTGAACTTCATGAGGTTGGCAGAGGCCCACCTCTCCAGCCTGTCCAGGTCCCTTTGGATGGCATCCCTTCCTTCCAGCATGTCAACTGCACCACACAGCTTGGTGTTGTTGGCAAACTTACTGAGGGAGCACTCAATCCCACCGTCCATGTCACTGACAAAGATGTTAAACTGTCCCAATGAGCAAGCACTTGCTGCACTGATCACTGGCACAAGTGATTAGTATAAGAAAAACCTTTGCTACTCGCAAGTCTATTCTCTGCTCCTGTGTCTTGGACTGGATGGCATAACAATGGCTGAAAGTCTTAAGGGGGACCTTCCCTGTGCTGTCTAGTTCTTGTAAATAGAAATGAACAAATTTGCCCTCCAGCACAGATTCTTGTTGCATATTCAACATGTCACATTTTTCATTCAAATGTCAAGACGGGTGACCACTTGTAGTTAATTCCCATAAAATTTAGGATATCATTTGCTGGCTCAGTCAGAAAGAAAATATACTTGCTGCAATGATTTTAAGAGTTTTTCTGCTCTTCTTTCCTACTTTTGCAGTGTCCTTAAGAAGTATATGTATAAAATATTAGTGGGTAAAAGAAAGCTGGGTATCTTGATATTGGCTTTTTGCAAGATTAATGAAAACATGACACATGATTGAAGAGTGACAGAATTATCTGGAGCCAAGCCTTGTGTGTGAGGAACATCCTGCCCAGGATTGGATGCTCACATCACCTAATACACTTGACCAGCCATGCTCCTTTCTCTCTCATAGCTGTCAAGACAGTAAGCTGAGAAAACTGGAGACACTCTACAGACAATGCAATGTCCCACTTTGCATATAATCTGGATTTTAATTTTTTTTATTTGCATAAATTCTCTGCCATCAGATCCTTCATTCCTTACTATTCCTCCTACAAAATCTGTAACACTTTAAGTTTCCACTCCCCTGCAAGCTTCTCCCATCACTAGGAAACATTAATAGTTCATCAGAAGCATCATGGGGTGAAAGACCCCTACTTGGTCTAGGCACAAGTACAGCTAGCAGAGCCTCCTCCCCGCTTGGTGGCCAGGATCTTACTTATTGTAAAGAGAGGCAACAAGATCCTGCAAAAGCATCAGTACACTGATCAAGCTATTTTGCTGTCCTATTTTGAGCAGTAAGATAGAAAGGCAATACTGTTTCTATGACACTTTTCAAAATATTTCAGTATTAAATATTAAGCTCTACAGATCAGAGCTAAAGCCACTAAACAGCACATAGACAGAGAAGGAAAAGGCCTTTTAAATGTCCTAGTCCATCACTTTTCCAATAAGGAATTGTTCCTTGGATTTTGTCCAGTATAGTCTTAATTGTCTCAACACTTTCCTTTGGCGGCTGTTCTCCTGCCAAAGACAGGCAGGCAGATGGTATTAGCAAGTCAGGGAAAAAGAAATATTTCCTGTTTTGTATTCCCTCAAAGATATATTGGGGTGCTTTCTTGATAATTGGCCATGATGTTTGAATTTTTTGCTGCTAAAATTTCATACATTTTAGTAACGACATCCTCTACTCTTATCTCTCACCCTGCATTCCTATCAACTCCTGATCATACATTCACTTGATGACAATCAAAAAGGACCTGTTTTGAAATTATGAAGTCTGTCATGGTGTTGTGTTATAGGTGTTCCAATAAATATTGTGATGTATTATAAAACTTTATATGTACTATATTTTTATTATATTGTATTATATTATTATGAATGTATGTAATTTTAATGTATAGTATGCATTATAATGTATTTTATTTATTACAATATGCATTATGATACATGTTATGTATGTCATTAAATAGTACCTGGATTTGTATATTCTTTCAAATATAAGCACAGGAAAAAACCTACAAATGCTAAAAATAACAGGATCTTTTTTTCCTAAGACCTTAATTCTGACTTACTTAAATCAATGGAATTTTTGCCATAGCCTCAAGCAAGATCAAAATTAGTCTCAGGGCAAGGAAAACACTGTTTCTTTGTTCTAGGAAATCTCATAGGTTCCCCAAGTAGTGCTGCTCCACCTTAACCTCAGTGAAGGACTTTTTCTGTGTACAGACCCATTCCTCCCCGAGTGTGTTTACAGCCTGTGAACAAATTCACAGCAGACTGATTCAAAATGGTACGTTAAGGTATACAGTAAGAGAAGCAAAAAGTTGAGTTGCTTCTCTAACACCTATAGGAAAGCACCTCATGGCATTTGTGCTCTAACCACAAATTTATCATAGTTGTCTATACTTCATGATGGTCAGACAAAAGGCATCTGTATGTGACTCAAAAGCCCCATATTCAAGTTCTTATCCTTTGAGCTGTTGAGCGAAGGAAAAATTAAAATTATTAGCTGCACACTGCATTGGACTACTAGCTTTTTCATACAGGTTTTTCCTGTTGAGACCTTGGGCAGGATCTGTCTGCACCTGACCATGTATATAATATGCTCTCTATCTGTATTTAGGCAGTTATGTTACTTCTCTCACCACCAGGCTACCTGTATTGCTCACTGAGATAGCTGGAACTGTAGGTGTTGGAAAAGTGTATGTGAATAAAGCCATGCTCACCTATGGCGTTAGAATTTACCTAAGACATGAAGATCAAACTTGAGTATTTGTGGTCAGCCAGCTCAAATTACAATATCACTTCTTATTCATTGCAATCCTTTATATTTCAATATATCAATTTTATAAGATGAAAATTGTAGCATTTTTACCAGCACATTTTACACAATGCCCGCAGATTTACTTTTGGAATTACCCCTGTGACATTTTTGGCTATTTACAATAGTAAATCATACCAAGTCAAATAAAACTGAGCTAGAGAACTTTTTATTTCATTTTGCATCATAGTTTTTTACTGCATGCAATACAAGTGGAGTATTGTACATATAATGGAACATGTGGCTATTTATGCGCATTGAGAAAACCATAAAATTCTGTATTCTGAATAGAGAGATAATATTATAATTATTTGCATTTTTCCCCTGAGTGCACTGCATAGGTATTATCCCTTATGATTTTCCTATTTTAAAAGGCTTATTTCAGTTCCTTTCTAATATTAGCTATTCTTTGTTGTTTTGATTCTTTGTTTGTCTTTTGTTAAAGGATAAACTAATTTGTGAAAAAGAAGATGAAGTATTTATTCTCCAATTCATTGTATCTGGTGTATTCAACATTTCTAATGCACTAAATTTTTCCATGCCCCGCTCTAAACTCTAAGCCATGAGACCTAAGGTTTCTTCAGGGAAAAAAAACTCCAAACAAATCCAAAAAAGCCTTTTTACATGAACAGCAAGCTCAAATCTTAATTACCTTTAGACATCCAGAGGTAGTTTCAGACATTCACACGGGTGAAGAGAGGTTGTTCATGTCACCTTCCTGTAATTATATGAAGACAGGAGTGGAAACCATCGACACATGGCAAATGAAACTGCTCTTGAAGAGGGCACTGTTATAAAGAATCAGTGAAGTATGCATCACTAGACTTTGACCTTCATGTAGCAGGAGGCAATGAAACAAAATTCTTTGATTTAAGAGAGAGTTTTAAAGAGAGAATTAGATAGTTTATGAATCACAGAGAGCAGGATTGCAGCTAGCACTGCAAGAAGATAAGAGAAGGTTGTAAGGAGCTTTCCTTCTCCTTGTTTCACTCCTGGCCTTGGACTTTGTGGATGTGAAGGCCTGAGTAGAGATAAAGGACTAGAAACCCCAGGAAGTGTAGAAAAGAGTAAGAGTCCACTCATTTTCTGGGCTACCTGATGAGCAAGGTCAGTGGGGAGAAAGCACATTTTATGTGAAAGAACATATCTTTATTTTAAATGCTCTAACAGACCATTTTTGGTCTCCATGGGCTCCTTAAATTCCTCCTTAACTTAACCCAAACATAGAATATCTCCAATGATGTATGTTCAGTACTATACTTCAAATTGGGCTGCAGCTTTCTGAGGGTCTGTGAACTCCAAAAGATAGCTGAGAAAGTTAAACCTACTTTCAATAGGTTTAAATTTTCAGGGTAGAGTTTAGGTAATTTGGAGACTGATGAATCAGGAAAGATTGACAACTAAAATCCTTCCCTAATATTTATCAGTGCAGAATCTGCAAGCTGCCTTTTTCTTTTATTCCCTAGCACCTATTCAGTGCTTTCTAGGTCTCCTGAGCACAGTGTTTAAGGTGTATTTCAGATTCTTTTGCACATCTTTGCGGGCAATCATCCTACAGACTACTAGTTCCTCTTTCCAAGGTTTTCTCACTACTTGTGAGCAATAGCAAAGCAAAGATGGAATAGAAATTTCTGGCTATAAGTCAGGAAGACAGATTTTCAAGACTTTTACTGAAGAATGGCTACATGGTTCAAATGTGTGTATGTGGAAAGTTGCAGACTTATATCAGAGTGGCAATGAGCTTGGATTTGAGCAAAGTGTGAGGGTTGAGTTGGGCAGACAACATTCAAGCAAGTGAATTACAGCAAAGATAATCAGCAGAACTAGTCTTCAGCCTTCTTCTGATTATCATTCTAGTCTTAAAACTCAAATGCACACTTTTTTATACACCACGACACTGTTCTTAAAACCTTTACTATACTGGCACTTTGTACAAGGATAAAGAAGACAGACTTTGCTAGTCCCAGTGCAAACAAGAAGTGAATCATAGAATGGTTAGAGTTGGAAGCGACCTTTAAGATCATCTAGTTCCAACCCCCCTACCATGGGCAGGGACATTAGACCAGGTTGCTCAAAACCTCATACAACCTGGTCTTGAACACTTCCAGGGATGGGGCATCCACAGTGTCTCTGGGCAACCTGTTCCAGTGTCTCACCACCCTCTACATGAAGAATTTCTTCCTGATGTCCAATCTAAATCTACTCTTACAATTTAAACCTGTTACCCCTTGTCCTGTCACTACATGCCCTTGTAAAAAGGCCTGAATAAAAATCAGCATTTATTAACTCACCCCTAGGGGGATGAGTTAAGCCACCAAAATGTCATCATGACAGTGGAAATGCCACACCAAGCCTCACTGTGCTTATCATCAGTTATTGAGTTTTGTACATTTTAAATGTACAGCTAGAAAGGAACACATCAAGGTGAAACTTTAGGAGGATAATATGTCACCAAATCACAATTAGATTAAACAAGGATGGACATCTCATCAGCATTGTTCCTGTTTCAGATACATTCCTCTTCCCAAAAGCTGTGTTAATCTAGGGCTGTGCTTCCTATCTTGGCCATTCTAGACAGTTTGTGTTATACCCCCTTAGGTTAAGAAAAACTCATTGTTTTAGTGGGCATTACAGCCACTTTCATGAGCTTAGCTTTGCCTTGCCTTTCAGATATTAGGAACAGTGTTTGACTCTGACTTCCTCTACAAATGTTCCACCAACTGAGAAATTATTAAATTATCTGCCTGTAGAGGATAAGTCAGGCCCTTAGCACCATGTCTAGTTATGTTTTCTTTGGTTATGCCTGTTTTACTTTCACACTTGACATGGATATCCTGCTACTGAATGCTCCAGCACTTCTTTCCCCATCAGTTCTTAACTGCAACAATAAACAACTCAGCACATTCAAAATACTGCAGTCAGAGAGGAACATATAAATATTTCATCATGCACTGGCTCTTAGAAAAATGTGAACAAATTAAGGCTCTCATGTCTCGCTTGTGAGATCAGTATTTTATCTTCTCTCTATTAAAAAAGTAATAATCAGAGAAATGCTGTAAACTAACATGAGGTCTCCTGAGCAACATGCAGCATGTCATTAGTCTGCTATTTATACTGCACACACAGCCCCAGAAGTCATGGTATAAGGAAAGGGTATGCAATAATTAGTGCCGGAAGAGTACTGAGTTCAACGTGCAAACGAAACAAGTACTAATCATCCAGATGGTGTCATCTCTCCCGAGTTTCATTCTGACTGAGGATTATTAATCTTTCTTTTTTAAAAATTTTTGTTCTTTTTAATGAAACCCACAGAAAAACAAATGCAGAGGGTTAAGAGGTAATACAGTATCATTTATTACTGCTGTTAATTAGTTGTGTGATGATGATGCCTGGAGATCTAAGAGAACAGAGAGCAGATCCCTATTGTGCTGAAGTCTGTACAAATACAGAGAGATGGTCCCAGCTAAGCATCATGAAGGGGAGCACAGGCAAAGTAGCTTAGACATAGAACTAGGGACATCTGAAGTACCTGACACAATTAACATTTTGTGCCATCCTTTTCATTTCCACCATCATTTTAACCCCCACTCTGACCATCAACACTTCCCACCTTTCTAAATTTCTTTCTATTCTAATTTCCCTGAAGTTCTGCTCCCTGCCTGTGACCTTGGATTTTTGCAAGACTCCTGATTATATTCCCTTCTCTCTTCTCTCAAAAGCTCTTTTGAAAACAGCACTTTTCCAACCAATTCCTTCCTGCTTCACAGAATCCACAAGCCCATTAGCAATTTATAGCTCTGTATATGATCAGAGTCATCTGTGAGGCTAAAATCTGCTTTTAGAAACTGATATTCTGCTTTTGCTGAAGTCAGAGAAGCAACATGGTTTTTAATGAGGGCAGATTCTGATGCATATTCTTTTCTGTATTTTCAGACACTTCAAAGCCAGACTTAGCACCTCCTACAGTGATACACTACCATCAAGAAAACGTAGGGTAGAATTTCCTTTGCCCTAAATTCTGTGTCAACCTGAGGTTTATTTGTCCCTTAGTAAAACTGAAGATGCTAATAATATTGTTGTTGTTGTTACTATTATTGTTCATATTTACTATGAACCATATTCTCCCTGTATTCTAGATTTTGTTGGCATTAGTACTGATTTCTTCAATAAGGGTTACCTGATGTCATAGAATAATAGAATGGTTTAGGTTGGAATGGACATTAAAGATCATCTAGTTCCACCCTCGAAAAACTGAATTCCTCAGTCTAGAACTGACAGTTGTAACAGGTGTTACTTTTACTATGAGACATAAAAAGAAAAAGTGGGGAGGGCTGTTGATTCTGTTATTGTTCATCTATTTAGAAGATTTAAAAAACTGTGGGCCTGACTTCAGTCAGTTATGTCCACAACATACATATAGCTCCACTGCCATCAAAATATACATTTATGTTGACGTAAACAAGTAGATAATCATCAGCCACATAAAAATTGTATATTGGTTGAGGAGGCCCGAGTTTAACTTTTTTCCATGCAAAAGATGTCCTCATGTTTAACAGAAGGGTTCAATACCCTGAGCTATTAGGATGGGATGGCACCTGCAGCAGGGAAAAGAGGATAACTGTTGCTTGGATATTTCCTTTCACCAGATGCTTTTCCTGGACCACTAGGCTCCTCAGTCTTTAGAGGTTATGGTTGTCATGTCTTTATCTGTAAAATGAGAATACTGTATTTCAGAGGGTGTTGCAGACGTAGATAAAAAATTGTCAGTTGCTGTGACCCTAAAATAGCGAAAGGCTGCAAAAGACTTTCAAAGGAAGGAAAGAAGGGTGGCTTCTCGACACCTGAGTCTTAGTAGACTCTCAGACAAATTGCCACTATGAACTAAGCATCTGAGCTTCCTGTACAATGCCTGGGGAGAGCTTAAAAACTGGTTCGACAAAGATACTCTGCAAGCTGAGGTAGCAGTAGAAATTTCTGAGGAGAGATCTGTTAAATCTGTCTCTTCCTTGAACCTTAAGAGCTTGCAGGCTTCAATCACCCTTAGGCTTCATCAGACAATTACCTCCTACTGGGGACACAACTAGATGTGGGCTAGCTGTGGAGCCAGAACCTTGAGTCTGCAGCTGGTTACATGCATATGCCAGTGGTTTCTCAGGAAAGAGAGTAAGAGATGCTATTTTTAAAACTGAAAACTTCCAGAATAAAAGTACTGGAAGAGTACTAGACTTCTGTTTGAATATATCTCTTAGTCTGGATGCTTTTCTAATGTGGGGAGGAATTATTACACAGAGGCTTTAACACATATCTCTCACCATTAACTAGGCACTGACCAGGCACTCAACATAACTCTAAAACACCACTTTCTTCTGAGTACGTTGCACATCATTATCTATGTGTGGGTCTGGGGTATGAAGCACTGGCCAAAACAGTTCACTGTTGGTCCTGACAAGTGATGCAGTGAACTGTTCAACTTGTTAGCAACCACAGGAGTACAAAAGGCCAGTGACCATACTGACATTTGGCAGAAGAGATTGGTCTTCTGTGCCAGCCTCACTGCATCCATTAGGTACTTTGCCTTTGGTCATGTGAGGGGCTGAACAACCTCCGTTTGCCAGCGAGGCTGTGGGAGTTGAAGGTTATTTGGAGGTGGGAGGTGAAGAGGCTGACTTTTCATCGGAATGTTCTGCTTTTACTGCCACTTGCCTGAAGAGAAGTCTCTCCTAGATCTGCAGAACTGGATTTCTTTTTTGTTGTTGTTGTTTTTCTTTTTCTGCAAAAGAATGAGGAATTTTGTGAGTGATTGCCTGCAATGTGTGGGTCTGAGATGCCTGTCTCTGCTCCAGATAGTGTGGCAGAGGGCACACATACCTGGGTATGGGTACAAATGCTGGACTAAGGAGCACTTTCTTTTCTTTTGTGAAAAACATACCAGTGTTTCAACACAATTCTAATGGTGCCAGTATGACAGGTTGAGGAAATCAGGCTTTACCTCAATCTTGCCAGAACCTCAAAAAACAAGCGCTTCAGAGGACAAGGGGAAAATCGGTAACTACATCTTTATAAGAGCTTATCTTCAGCAACAGGAGGGGACAATGATGCCAGTGAGATGACTGTTAGCAGTGGTAGCAGGATTAGACAAGGCTACTCCTCACACTCACAGTAATGCAGATTTTTCTTCCATTGTAGTTCTTGTTACTGATTTATGACTGGTTCATTCAGGTCCACAAATACAGTTTTCTGTCTTTCCCTTTTTCACTGCAAAGCTGGAATGCCTAGTTTGCACATTCACAAGAAGCACAAAGCTGGCTTTCCTCACCTTGGCATCTCAGGTCCACTACTTGTAAAATAGGTATGTTGCTTTTCTACATTAATATGGAGTTCTCAGACTGGAAAACAAGTGACCCACTCCTGCCATTCTTTTGTCTTTGTGATATAACCAGTGAAAAACATAAGACCTAAAATTCCCAGCATTGTGACTTTCAGGAGAGTCATATTCAGGTCTGTCTATTCTGTCATCTCTGGAGGAGTCAGCAAGATGGGAGAGTTGTGCTGTGCTTGGCCATTACCTCATTCCTTTTCTTTCTTTTCAGCCATGTGCTACCTTCAATCTCTTTGAAATTCATATGTCAAGAGCAGGAAGTAAGTGGGGAGTAGGATTTTCCTTTCAGCATTGTTCAGGCAATGACAGGATGCTGCACAGATGGAATAAGCTTGTTTATACTGAATGTGCTGGAGTTATTGATAAAGGACAGCTTCATCCCTCTCTCAACAACACCCTCTGTCCTGGCTTCTTGAACAGGTGCCATGAGCTCCACTCCAAGATTAGCCATAACCCGCAGACAAACAACTTTATGAAACACAACCACTTTGAAAGAAAAGTCCTGGCTTTTATTTATTTTTGTATTTTATTTTATTTATTCTTTAAACTATTTTTGGCTTGCCATGTACAACTGAGATAACAGTGCTGTACCTTGGTGCTGCAGCCATTAGTAAAAGGGCTTAGCAGAAGGTTCTGTCTTAGCCATACTACGTCTCTCGAAGTTGGGGTTTTCTTAGAGACGTCCACACCATGGGAATGTAAGTTTCACTGTGGACTACCACTCACTGAGGACCCCCAGACCTCTCAGCCAGAAACCCCCTTTCAAGTCCAGGAAGGAGTCTATCTAATAAGACTTCATAACCCAGCCTTCGATCTGTATTCTGTTACCACTGTCTACACCCTCCTATGCTTTTATACAAAAACATTATGAGACAGGTCTTTTTATTTCTGCATATAAATTATAAAAATACTGTGTTTTGATAGAAGCAGGTTGAATACAGTATCCTCCTAACACAGACTCACTGCTGCCTTTCTTGAAAATGCATTCTCAGTGCTCAAGAACAGACAGAAAAGTAAGTGAAACAGGAGGAATTACAGGAAAAGGCACAGAGAGCAAAACAGAAAGCACCGTCATGCTAATCTATAAAACATTAATACTCCTTTATCTTATATACTGCATGCAATTCTCATCCTTACATCACAAAAAGGATGTACTAGAACTAGAAGAAATACATCAAGTAAAAAAGAAATTACTGAAGAGATGGACCATCTTCTATATGGATAGATATTAAACAGAAGATGTGTTTGTCTGGAAAAGAGGAGATGGGGAGATACAACAGCAGAACATATACATTTTGGAAATCCTGGAGAAAGGAAACAGGCAATGATCATGCATTTTTTCTCACAACATAAGAATAAGGGGGAGCAGGGACACAAGTGAAGTTATGAGGCAGGTATTTGGGTAACATCAAAAGGATTTATATTTTCATATAGTGCCCAAGAACATAGTGAAACTCATTGAAACACAATTTCAGAAATGCCAAAATGTGATTTGACAGATTCTTGGAAACGAAGTCCATCGACATCTATTAAACATAAATATACAGATGCAGTGCTTAGTCAGAGAAGCATCTGAAATGCCGGTTCCTGGGATTTAGGAAAGGATATCAGCAGAAATGTCACCTTTGCCTTTTCTGTCTTCTTTCCTTCACCAGCTGTCAAGAACACGTTACTGCTCTAGCAGGCTATATTTTCACTAAGAAGAGTCTTTGGTGCACAGTGCACCATAATCACATCAGTATCACTACACTAATAATGACATTCAAATACAATACGTGGTGTTACTTTCTTTCACAGAAGAAATGTTAGTGAAGCAGAAATGCAAGAGAGGATCTTTTCCACCTACATCTTTCCATGATAGCTACTTAAGTTACTGTATCTTGATTTGGAAATAACTGCACAGTCTGAAGTCAAGGAGACATGGAGAGACAGTTATGAGAGAAAGCTTTATTTCCTAGAAATCCAAGTCCAAATGCACTCAGTCTTTGCAGGACTACTGCTGTGCAGATACCTGTACTCCTGCTGACTTGTGCCAGGGTTTTGCAATATTCAGCAGTCCTTCCATGGAGCTCTCTACTTCATCTATCACTGTGTTCAGTTTGTTAATTAAGAAAAGGCACGGACAGAGAAGGGGTTTTTATTTGAAGCTCCCTGCAATCCACTCATACCACGTCAGTAATACATAACAGATACAGGAAAGGCTATGGTTTCAACCAGATCCTTACACTGACAGCAGTGCACAGTTATATAGACCTAAGAGCAGATTTGGAGGTGGGTTTCCCATGATATTTGCAAAATATATGACAGGCAGTGGCCAAGTCTAAGCTAATAAGCCCTGTCGAAGAGTCCCATACCACTTATTCTGTCTCTGTAGCACAAACGGAAGAGCTGACTGGCTCCCATAAGAAAATTGCTAATACCCTTTTGCCCTCTTTTCTGCTTCCACAGGTAAAAAGTTTCAAAAATAAGACTCAGACCATGACAGTAAGACCAGTCTACTTTCTCACTGGAAGATGGGTGGTGCAGAGGCATAGGAAAAAGACCAGAACCTTAGAGGCCATGGGCAGACATTCTGCTGACACTGCAGACATCATCTGACAAGCAGACTATTCTTCAGTACACACTACCCTTTGGCTGTGGGGCCTCTCAGAGCCTGCACGTTACAGACAAGTATTTAACTTTCTGTGCCTTTGTCATGTCTTGCTTGGCATGGCATCTGCCTTGGATGGGGTGACAAGGAGGCACAGAGGTCAACTGGTCTGAAGAGTGTTGCACTTAATAACCCATTAGCTGACTTGGTGATGGGATGCATTCCTGTCAGCATAGGTGTTTACTTCCTCCTCTACAGACCCATAATGTCAAGAATATACTGAAGTCAGTGGAAGGCTTTCCACTTACTGCCTGTGCTATGGATCTGGCACACTGGAGTTTTCAATTTCATTAATGAACATACATACGACAAAGAAACAGTTATGGTAGTGCTCCTGCTGAACAGATTTTTACTACTCCTTGTCTCTTTCTGTTCTGACTTCTGGCACTTCTGTAGAACTGTTTTGAATAATTTTTGGCATAAACGGAGGAAGCTGAAGCACCTCAGTGAAATGAACATGGTGTGGTGGGTTTCTGAGGTGGTGGGTTTTGATATCAAGGGAAGGGTCACAGGGACAGCTCTTGTGAGAAGCTTTGAGAAGCTCCCCCGGCTCCAACTCAGACCCGCCTCTGGCCACAGCTCAGCGAGTCAGCAAATCTTCAAATTAACATATTCAGGAGGGGAGGATACAAAAAAGAAGTAGCAGTGGAAATGGAAACAGAGTGAAGACAGCAGTTGGAGAGAATCAGCATGGACAGAGACTACAAGGCAGACACCAAGAGTCAGTGCAGAAAGGCAGGGAGGAAGTGTCTGGAGCAGAGGTTCCCCTGCAGCCTGTGGTGAGAGGTCAGGCTGTGCCCTGCAGCCATGGAAGGTCATGGGGGAGCAGAGACACCCCCCCTGCAGTCTGGGGAGGACCCCCCGCTGGAGCAGACAGCTGCATCCAAAGAACCCATGATTCTGTGGGAAGCCCACACTGGAGCAGTCCTGAAGGACAGGATGCCCATAGTAGGGACCCACACCAGGGCAGTGAGAGGGGAAAACTGCAGCCTTTGGGAAGGACTCATGACAGGGAGTTTTGTGGAGAACTCTCTCCCGTGGGAGGGACCCTACATGGCATCAGGGGAGGAGTGTGAGGAGTCCTCCCTGCCAGAGGAGGAAGGAGCAGCAGACACAAGGTGTGGTGTACTGATTGGAAATCCCCAGCCCCCAGCCCCCTGTGGCACTGCTAGGGAGGAGGTAGCCCAGGAAGAAATGGGGCTGGAGGGAAATCTTTTAAGATCTGATTTGTTCTGTTTCTCATTGTCTTACTCTGATTTTGATTGGTCAAGCTAGATCCTGAGTAGTGAGGGCCAGAGTCTGAGTGCCCAAGCCCAAAAGCCAGGTCAAGCCCAAGAGAGAGATTGCAACAGAGCGAGAGCAAGCCTCAGTGAGCAAGAGAGTAAACCAGAAAGCACAGCAACATGGCTCATGCCAATCCCAAATTTACATACTGATCATGGTGTTTTATGGAATGAAATACCCCTTCTGTCAGTTTGAGTCAGCTGTCCTGGCTGTATCACTCCCAGCTTCTTGTAGAAAAGAAATTGGGAACAGAAGTGCAGTATCAGAAACTGAAAAAGTCCTTGATGTGGTACAAACATTCCTCAGAAACAACTAAAACCACCAGCATTATCACTACCTTTCTCAGCACAAATCCAGAACATAGCCTTGCACAAAACCAAAACATAGCCTCATACTAGCTACTGTGAAGATAATTAATTCTGTCTCAAATAAAGCTAGCACATGTGTTGTGAAGGAAAAATTAAAACTTTATAAGGTGCCTGCATATCTTTGAGTTCTCTGTGAGTTTATTAAATTAGAGGTTAGATAGTGAGGTTTTCTGCAACAGCAGATTTGAGGGAACGGCTCAGAAGAACTCTTCCAGGTCTAATCCCTGTGACTCACAAGGAAGAAACAAATGACAACTAATCCTGAAACTCTGCATCTTGAAAAAACCCAAAGAAGAAATTCGCTGCGCCTAAATGCTTACTGACACCCAGGTCAGTTCTATTCCATTCATTTCTTGTTTTTTGTTTTTTGTTGGTTTTTTTTTTTCCATGAAAAGGTAATAAAAAAGACACTTTAATAATCATAGAATCATAAAATTGTTTCAGTTGGAAGTGACCTTTAAAGGTCTTCTAGTCCAACAACCCTACAGAGCCCTTTCCAACCTGACCTTAAATATTTCCAGGGATGAGGCACATACCACCTCTCTAGGCAACCTATTCCAGTGTTTCACCACCCTCATTGTAAAAAAATTTCTTCCTTATATCCAGTATAAATCTACCCTCTTTTAGTTTAAAACTATTGCTCCTTGTCCTATCACTACAGTCCCTGCTAAGAAGTTTGTCCCCATCTTTTTCAAAAGCCCCCTTTAATTGCTAAAAGACCACAATACAGTTTCCCCAAAACCTTCTCTTCTCCAGGCTGAACAACCCCAACTGTCTTAGCCTTTCTTCATAGGAGAAGTGCTCCATCTCTCTTATCATTTCTGTAGCCCTCCTCTGGACCTGCTGCAACAGGTCTATGTCCTTGTGCTGAGGACCCCAGAGCTGGATGCAGTACGCCAGGTGAGGTCTCACCAGTGCAAAGTAAGGGGGGAGAATCACCCCTCTTGACCTGTTGGCCATGGTTCTTTTGATGCAGTGCAGGGTATGGTTGGTTTTCTGGACTGTGGGTGCACATTGCCAGGTCATATACAGCTTTTCATCCACTAGTACCCCCAAGCCCTTCTCCCTGCAGGGCTCTCAATCCCTCCATCCTCCAGCCTGTATTGATACAAGGGGTTGCCCTGACTCATGTGCAAGACCTTGCACTTGACCTTGCTGAACCTCATGAGGTTCACATGGGCTCACTTCTCAAGCTTGTTTTGGTCCCTCTGGATGGCATCCCATCCCTCAGTCATGTCAGCCACACCACTCAGCTTGGTGTCATCTGAAAACTTGCTGGGGGTGCACTCAATCCCATTATGTCATTGATGAAGATATTATACAGTCCTGGTCCCAGTATGGACCCCTGAGGGACACCACTTGTCACTGATCTCCATCTGGACATTGAGCTGTTGACCACTACCCTCTGGATACGAGTATCCAGCCATTTCCTCATCCACCAGACTGTCCACCCATCAAATACATATCTCTTCAATGTAGACACAAGGATGTTGTGGGGGACCCTGTCAAAGGCCTTACACAAGTCCAGATAGATGACGTCTGAAGCTCTTCTCTTGTCCACTGATGTAGTCACTCCATCACAGAAGACCAATAAGTTAGACAGGTAGGTCTTGCTGTTGGTGATGCCATGCTGGCTGTCTCTAATCTACCTCCCTGTCTTCCATGAGTCTTAGCATAGCTTTTAGGAGCATCTGTTCCATGATCCTCCCAGGCACAGAGGTGAGGCTGACAGGTTGGTAGTTTCCAGGGTCCTTTCCTTTCTACCCTTTCTAAAAGTGGGTGCAATGTTTTCCTTTTTCCTGTCATCAGGGACTTCACTGGTCCACCATGACTTTTCAAATATCATGGAGAATGGCTTAGCTACTACATCAGCCAATTCCTTCAGGACTCTGGGATGTATCTCATCAGGTCCCATAGGCTTATGTATCTTCAGGTTCCTCAGGAGGTCATGAACCTGTTCTCTTATGTTGAGAAGGACTTTGATCCCTCAGTCCCTGTCTTGCAGTCCATTGACTTGAGAGGGGTGGGAAGAGGCTTCCAGTGAAGAGTGAGGCAAAGAAGTTGTGTACTTCAGCCTTCTTCTTGTCCAATGTTACCAGTTTGCCAGTCCTATGCATTCTGGGGAATATGCTTTTTTGAACCTTCCTTATCTGGCTGATACACCTGTAGAAGCCATTATCCTTTGCATCTCTTCAGCTCCAGCTGCATCTTGGCCTTCCTTACCCCACCTCTACACAACCAGGTAGCATCCCTACAGTCTTCCTAGTATACCGGTCCCTGCTTCCCCTGCCTGTGCATTTCCTTCTTGTCCTTTAGTTTGACCAGCAGGTCTTAACTCAGCCATGCTGGTCTCTTGCCTTTCTTTCCTGAGTTCTTACACCTGAGGATTGAGAGATCTTGTGTTCTATAGAATGTGTCCATAAAGATCTGTCAGCTCTGTTCTCCCTGAGGGTGGTGTGGTCTCTGATTCTTACCCACAAGCTTTGAACCTGCTCATGGCTATTCTTCAAAGACAGCTCATCACACTCTATGCTTTTCTTGATGTAGAGGACAATGCCTCTGTCCCTCATCCCTTTCCTGCCCCTTCTGAACAACCTGTAGCCATCGATAGCTGCACTCCAGTCATGGGATTCATCCCACCAAGTTTCAGTAATGGTGACTAGGACACAGCTTTCTGGAAGTACAGTGGCTTCTATCACCTTCTCTTTGTTTCCTATGCTGCATGTATTGGTGTAGAGGCACTTCATCTGAGCTGTTGGCCTTGTCACTTTCTTAGAGGAACACCCCTTAATTCCTTTGAGGTATTTCACTGGTGTTTCCCTGTTGTCTTGTATTACATCAGGAGCCCCTGGTTCATCTCCGTAAGACTTCAAATATGCTGCAGTATAGCCAGCATGTCTCAGAGCAACAGGCTGAGAACCCTCACTAACACCCCCTCCCTCCAACCTTGGTGTGTCATCCCACAGCTTGTAAGCCTGCTATTTTCCTCCTCCCCCTTCAAGTCAAGTTTAAATTTTTTTCACTGAGCCCTGCTAGCTTGTGAGCAAAGACATTCTTTGGGGAAGGTCCAAAGGTCCATAGTGTCCCATCTGACACCAGCAAGCTTGGTGCCATGTAGGCTATTCCATTATTGAAAAAACACAAAATTTTGGGGGTGACAACAGCCATGGAACCATGTCTTAATAGATTGGTTCCCTCTGCTTCTTCCAAGATCACTGCCCACAACTGGAAGGTGAGAAAAAATAACCTGCCCTCCAGATCCCCTCATCAACTGCCCCAAGGCCCTGTAGTGTCTTTTGATTGCCCTTGGGCTATGCATTGTGCGTTCATCGCCACTCACATGGAAGAGCAGTAATAGGTGATAGTCCAAGGGCTGTACAAGGCTTGGAGTTTCCTAGAAATGTTCTTAACCTGGACCTCATGGAGGCAGCATACTTCCCTAAGAGGAGGATCTGTCTGGGATGTCAGACACTGTGTTCCCTTCAGAAGGGGGTTGCTTACAACTGTAACTCAACTTTTCTTCCTCATGGAGGTGATAATGATACGGGGGTTAGGCCTTTCTGACCTTGGCAACAATTCTGGTGTAGATGGACTTCATCCATATCACCCATTGACTGGTCTTCCACATGCAGAGCCTCAATACCTGTTGTACAGAGGCACCTGGAAAAAGGAAAGTTGGGCAAGGAAGGTGTTTGCCTGCCTCTCCAAGTGTAGGCTTGACTCCATTCACTCCTTTCCTTTAGGCTCCTGTCTTCAGATGGGCAGAGGGAGGATACAGGATCCCCTTGATCTTGGTTTTTGTTTGGGTTTTTGTTTTGTTTTTGTTTTGTTTTGTTTTGTTTTCTGGTGGCTGTTCCTGTTTCTGCCTCAGGGAGGGCAGAGCATAGTTCCACCAGCCTATCTCTTTCTCAGACTCCCTGATGCTTCTTAATCTTTCATCTTCCTTTGTAGCTTTGTCACCAGGCTGAGCAGATTATCCACCCAGTCACACCTCCCACAGCTGTTCTCACTGCTGCCATCCATTACCAGCGAAAGGCTCTGTCACACCCTGATGCCTGAGACCTGGATGGTTCCATGTTTTGTGGAAGCTCTGTCTGGGCTGCCACATCCATTCTGGCAAGTGCAGAGGAAATGGCTTTCTGCTGTGTGGGTACCATAGCTAAACTCCTTCTGAGAGGGCTTACATGGTGTGAATTCCACCCTGAGAAAGACATGAGCCTGATAGGTTTGGTTGATAATTCACAATGATTCTTCTCATGCAAACATAAGAACTGGCATCTATTGTTTTTCTGAAGACTACAATGTGGAGCTGAGGGGTGCCTTAAACTGAGAAGGCTGAAGAAAAAATCTCAAGCCTATTGCCTTAAATATACCAAAGAAATTATTTATACCAAACAAATTAAATGCTTGCACATGGGGGGAAAAAAGCAAAACACTTACACAGCTTTAATTGTTGTAAAGAATTCCAGGGGTATAAAACTAAAACTTGTATGTATAGAGAGGGAATAAAATTACTTTTTCCAATCCCAACCATGTCTCTAATTTGAGGTACCAGAGCTCAGGTATTTGGCTAGGAACAACACCCTACAGTAATTAGATATATACACTTGTCATACCTGCGTACAATTTTATGTAAGTGGATGAAAACAGATAGCAAAACTACTACTTCCTACTGAGAAAAATATCTTCTTCCCCAATAAAAGACTGTATATGCTTTATGATTTTCTAAGGTAAAATAAATACTCAGCTTTTCTGAGAGGTGTGGGGCCCTGGGGCTCAGTTCAATGGCAGAGTGTTGTATTTAGTTTAAAAGACTGGTACTCCAAATGGAAAGGAGAGATCAATGACAGCAAACTGAATGTTTTCTGTACAGATGCTGTTTGCTGACTCCAAATTACTCAATGCATGTTGAATTTGTAGATGTTGAATTCCCCTTTGGATGCAGGTTTACCCTCTGCTGTGGAGACAGTTAAGCAAGAAGGAGCACTTATATTTAGTTCAGCAAATGGAAGAAAAGGAATGGTCTTGCAGGAGAAGGAAGAACAAATCTCAATCACTAATACAGAAATAAAGGAAGTCCTATAACATGAGTGTATCAAGGGGTAGAATTTATATTTATACTTAAATCATTTTAAATATGTTCCTAAAGTAATGGAGTTCTTCCATCCATATTTGGAGGCACTTAAAGTTCACAAATGTGACTATTTTCAGAACCAAATATCTCATGAGCCTGCAAGTTCTATCTCTGAGCAAATGGAGAAGCACTTCCTTTTTTGCTGCATAGTTTGTTGAGCAGTTCAACATCTGATTAACAAACAAGCTTCACTGGGATTTGGGAATTAGGCATTCCTACCCTTATTTTTCTCCTCTGGGAGCTACTTGTGAAAAGTGTTCTCAGAGCATAACCACCTTATCTGATGTCTGATGAGTGACACTTTAAAAAAAAAAATAGTGCCTGAGAAAATACTACACTGTTGTAAAATGTCCAAATGGTCATGTAGCTGCCTCGCCCATGTGAGATTTGGTTTTAGCTATTTCATCAAGCAGAGGCCCCTCAAAGCAAATGGACCCTCCTGTCAAATGCCGTTTCTCCCGGGAACAGGGTATGCTGGGTGCAACGGCAATGAAATGCTGCCACTGTACAGCAAAAACTAAAATACAATTTCAAAGCTTTTTTTTTTCCCCCTCCCAAGAAAAGAGCATTAATGGGACTAGGATTGTGCAGCCCAATAGTCAGGAAAGGGAGAGAAATGTCATTTGTCCCTCTCCCCTACTTCTGAAAATGAGACAAAGTTGGAACATTTAATCTGTTCTGTAGTAGTAAAGAATACTGGCCAAAAACTGTTATCTATCTACCAAATGACAGTGTAAATCCATGCAGCAAGACTTCTCATTCAAGAACAGGATGGCCTCATCTGTGTTGCCTACTGAGACCAGTCCCTGGCTTATGCTATTCCCATGACATGCCCAGGCCTTGTTCAAAAGAATTTTAAATGTACCACTCAGAGCTATTCTAGAGAGAGTAATAACAAAGATTGTGGATAAATGCATGCTTCTGCTTAAGAGCATTCCTTAGCCCAGTATAATTTACCTTTCGTTGCCAGATGAGGCTGACTTTTGGAACATCTTGTTTCCTAATCAAGAAACACCAAAATTTATAAAGCCCAAGAAAGTCCATCACCATTTTTAGGTCACAACAAGGGGAAGCTAAGCTTTCTGGGACAAACCATTCTATGATGCTATGATTTGTGTGGTAGGACATCTTCTATTGGAGAGAGGTTATGGGTATGGGGGGCACTGGCATTAATCTCTACTCACAATTCAAGCAGTGACTAGGAAAAAATACCTGTGACTCAAAAAGAAGGTTCTTCCTTAAAGTTTATTATTTTATTTAGCTCTGTAGCTTTTTTAGCATTAAATCTCATTTGGTGGGGAGAAGTGCCTTCCCACAGATGTATTTTATAACAGGCATTTCAAAGATGCAAGGACTAAAGGAAAGCATTTCTGTCTTAAGTACACTCATCTCTCAAATGACCAGTCAGCATATGTAGACAGAATATTCAGTTACTGTAATTTAGTACACTACAGAACATAGAGTACTGAGAAGCAGAAGTCAATAAGAATATTTAATAAACAGGAGCAGAACAGGAAGACTACACTGAATTATTGCCAGCTTGTTATCCTTACGGGTCCTATTCTATCCAATTTACTCTCCTTAAAAGCTGATTTTCCTTTATTTCAGTTAGGCACTCAAACTTCTCCACCATTCACAACAATTGCCTCTTCAGAAAATAGACAGGGGAAATATAGAAAAACATAGTCAGGCTCAGGAGGAATAATGTAACTGAAGCAAAGACTGCAATTGCAAAAGTGGAGATAGAGCCACTCAGCTTTAGATCAGGGGCTGCTGGAATCTTTCTGGGGCTTGCAGCATCCTGCATTTTAAACAATTTACTGGAGGGTTCATAGCAAAGCAGACCTACCTCCTCCTTTCCCTTTTTCCTCCCTTTTTTAAAATAAATAATTGGTCTTTCCCCATGAAGTAGAATGTTAGCCTTTAAGTATCTTGTTACTGTGCTAATTGCTATGGCTTGTGGGGATCCAGGAAAAATTATCTGGAAGAAAAACAAAATTATCTGCCCCTAAATAAAGGATAATATTATAGGTCCATCCTGTTAACTCAATGCCACGATGTCAGCCTTACTCAATTTCTTGGCTACCATGTTCTCCCCAGGGAATCAATGTTCATAATAGATGAGGACAAAGGAACTGGCTAGTAATTGCAGTGGGGATTTCTGATCTCAATGACAGCATGGGAGGTCATGAAACAGACCACAGGACCCATCTGTTAAGTCTGGGCTTGGGTTTTTAGAAAAGCAGACAGAAGAATTGTGAATTCAACAACTCTTCATCTCCTGAATGCATGACTTGCTTCCCCTGCGGAATTGCTCACCTCAGCCTTTGGAGGTCTGGTCAGACATCTGCCCTGCAAAAAATGGCCCTGTAAGGTTGAAACACCAGACAAACATCAAAGCAACATTCCTTCACTCACCTAAAGACCCAGCCAGTAAGGTCATTTCTTCTGTTGCTCTGAAGTGTTCAGTAGATTTAACCACTGACATATACTTACCCTCACAGCACATTATATATATTCAGGAAAAAAATGTTTTATGCAAAAAGTAAGTCAGACACATGATTAAAATTAGCTGCTTAAAAATGTATAGATCCAACTCAGCCAAACATTTGCACCCACATTAAGGAACTGCATGGATAAACATGATTTTTTTACTGGCAACTGTCACTGAATTAACTAGAATTGCTATAAAGCCGGAGGCTGAGCACATGTATTAAGGTATTCTCTTATAGATACATGTTGACAGAGGTCCCTGTCAAAGCTGACTCCTGATCATCTAAAGGGAAAAAAGAATCTGGCTATGAAACACGAATATCATATTCAACTCCTGTGCATTGGATAGACACTAGTTAATCCTAATGCTGGTGTCCAAGGAGTCGTCTAAGGACTGCCACCCACTCACACAGCACAGATGTACTCTCAACAGCATGGGAATGTATCCATACAACAGTGTTGTTACCTTTGTGGAAATGAAGACTTGAATTTCTGAGTGCCTTCTAAATAGGAAATGTCACCATTAGAGTTCAGTGCTTAGGTTTTCTGACTAGAGAGAAAGAATCAAATTTTTGTATTATTCAGATAAACATACAAAATGGGACATTTTGGAGGTTGTGGTATCTCTTGCTATCCATTTGCCCCCTGGAGTAGGAAGAAATCCCAGTACTCAGTGGTAAAGAAAGGACAGCTCTCCATTCTGCATTAGCTGACACTACCTAAAACCTCCTGACTAGTGAGTGGGGAACCAGCAACAAGGGCATTTTGCTAAGTGAGTTTGAGGACATTATATACCCTGGGCTAAATGTGACCAGAAAACTACTCTGCATCATGAGACTTCATGTTGCATATGAGAAGGGGTTTTAATTATTCAGAAGTAGCTTTTAAAAAGAACTAGCTCCTTCTGCTTGTAGTAGATCATAAAGTAGGTCTACAGGCTCAAGAAGAGAAGACATGAACCTCCAGAAAAGACTTTCTAGGGCAGTCCTGAGTTTCTAGATGTGCAGTCACTGTTCAAGGAGAAATGTGAAATCCTGTACTATGTAGACAGAGAGTATTCATTTGCCTTTGTGTGTAGGAAAACATTAGGACTGAGATGAAAAATGTGTGTGATAAGAAAATCCCTACTTTCCCCTGGCTCAATTCAGCAACCTGTGCCAGGATACTCCTGCACAGTAAATGTGTTTTCTTATTGGTTTTCTTCTCCCACACTCTCCCTTCTCTGTCTCTTTCTGTCTTTGCCTTTTTTATGGCACGCAGCATTTCCCATTACTTTCCCCTGAGTTCTCACAGAGGTTTTTCTAACCTGTTGCCCTGACTGACCTGAGCTGGAAAGTGAGCTTTCTTATACTTCAGAGCACTGATCACTAATGGAGAAGCAAGAGAACCCAGCTCACACCAAATTGCACTTTCACCCCAAGAGTAAACTGGCTGGAGACTATTTTTTTTTTCTTCAACCTCTGTCTTTTTATTAACTCCAGACAAAAACCCACCCATGCACAAGCCAGCCTAAGTGCTGAGTTGAGTTACACCTCATATCCAAGGTGATTTTGAATTGCGGATTTGTTTTAATTAGAACACATCTTTTGCAGTTCATGGCTTTGTTTGACACCAGAGAAGCCAGCTTCAGAAAAAAAAGTCAGCCTTATGGATCTGCAATGCAACCTTGCCCTCTGACGATTAGCAGCACTGAGCATTTTCTCAATGGTTTGCTGCGCAAATCTTCACTCTAATGTTCACATGGTATGGGGAGACAACAACACTTAAATAAATCCAGATATAACAGCATGAGACAGTTATTGGTTAAATAGCATCTGCTATCAATACATAACCCTTGTTACAAATAATAGGAAATATACACATTCACATGATTATGGGGAAGATATATCATGCAAGGACCAACAGGTTTCATCTGCCGTTGTCAGGGCCAAAGCCTTCCAAACTTAGCTGTAGTAAGGCAGATTTCTCATGGAGGATAAAGTAACCCAACTCTTTGTGGGTTGTTAGAGAATGAACACAGGGATGCTCGGGCTGTGACCACTGGACTAAGGGCCATCTACTGGACAGAACAAATCAATAAATGGCATATTATCACCTGTTCTACCATCAGCGGAGTAAACTGCAGCTATGCTTAACTTTATAATGAAAAAGGGTATGAATCTTACAGAGACCTACTCTTCCATGGTTCGTCATTGCTACTGTCTTAATAAGGGCAAATCTGAGCCACTTCATACAAAAAAGAAGGGGAAAATAAAAGGCAAACAAAAACCCCACTCTTTTTTTTTTTTCATAGGCTACTCTAAGCAACATTAGGGCTCCATTCACTGCCAGTGGGATTAATGGGAAAATCCTACATCAAGATTAGGATTTGGTGTGTATTAAAATAATTTAATAAGCAAAAGAGAAATTGTTTTACAGGTGGGAGAAATACACTTTTAAAGATTTCCCATGTTTCCACTTGCTGGATGAAATTGGCTGCACCTCTAGTCTGAGATGTCTGCTGCCATCTCACCTCTGCAAAAGAGTCACTAAGCCTACAATCAACAGACATAAAGACATAGGAGAGGTTTCTTTTATATAAACATGACACTGAGAAGGAGCAAAATCTTGCACAGGTTTGAATACACCCTCACTAGCATATATACACACACAGTATATATTAAACACATTGAGCGGCTTATGAAAAGGCAGGTTAAATAGTGCTCTGCCACTGAGAAGAATTACTAACATTGCTTTGAAAGGCTGACCTAAATGGAAAAATACAAAAAAGGGAGAGAAATATAGATCAGTGAATATTCACAAACCTGAGTTGTTTATACTGACACAAGTGACAAAATAATTATTTTGATAATATGTACTTTTTTTCCTCATATAATACTTTTTCTAGAGTTTTAGGAGTCAAGAGTAAGGCTGTAATTCTGTGGCCTTACTAAGAGTTCCTGAAAATTGTTTTAAACTGCAGTGCAGGGAAACTCATTTCTGTTAAAAGTCTGTCATCAGAGGGTGAGGATTACAGCATATTTAATCAATTCTGATATAATCAGACTAGTCTTTTAGCCCTCTTTCCTAATCCCACACGGCTTTATTAAAAACTTTTTCAGAGTCAGCATAAAGGTATATTGCACTGAGGCTTTAACAAACAAGAAACTTTTCATCTCTAACTTCTCAGTGTCTGCGTATGTCTGAAAGGATAGAGTTTAGTGATGGAAGACCTCTGATGCTGAGTGCTCAAATTTTCTTTGGCAGTTCCCAACACTTTTGGCTAATCCAAACAACTAAAGAATGAAGAGACAGACATACACACATAGAGGAATGAGTTAGACTTAAAGAGCCGCTTGCAAACCATGATTTAACTATGCACAAGTGGAAATATAAATGGTCTCCTAGCGTAACAGACAATCTGACAGTTTTATATTGGATAGGAGATGGGATTAGCTCTGCAGAAACACAGCTAGATGCAAAAAAATGCTAGCCTACAGTGTATTGCTATATATTGATACAGACATATTTGCAAATTCATACACTTTATGAAGCCAAACACAGGATTATTATTACTTGCTTGCTACAGAAAATAATAAATGTCAGTATATGTAGGTATATAAAGCATAGATGAATATGCTCTTTGGAGGGTTATATTCTGACTTTCTTATTACAGTCCTCCATTTTAACAATAATTAACTGAGGAAAAAGCTTTATGTTGCATCCAGTCTCTGGTTGTCTACAGTTCTTATCCAGGTAAAGCTGTCTTGCAAAATTATGAGCACCATTTGCAAAAGCATTAAAATAATAAGTGACTTCAATGCCATTCTCAGAAGTGGTTTAGCCTCACAGCCTTAATGGTATAAGAGCTAACACATAACTTCCGAGCTGCTAGTCACGCTGAGCTACACAGGCCTCAGGTTCCCTCTCCAATACTCCATTCCATTGGTCTGAATACTGCCTGCATCCCTCACATGCAGCACCTAGGTGATAATTGCAAGGCCCTTTGAGGACTGATTGTAAATGGTTTTACAAGATCTAGTGAAAAAACATGGCAAGCCTTTTTCATTGTTCCAGAAAGAAAGCAGTTTCATAAAACCTCCACAGTTTTCACACTAAAATTGGTGTTTCTAATTTTATTCTTTTCCCACTGAGAAGCTCTTTAATAATCCAAATGAGAACATTTTAATTTATAAGAGAGTTCCTTCTCTCCCTTAGGACGAAGACTTTCACTTTTAAGCGTTTAGGAGATCAAAAGTCTTTTAGTTCCGTATGTGATGTGCTGCCCCATAAGGAATAGTGTGGTTTTAAAAATGTGAGATAGCCCTGTCCCCTCACTGTTATACATTTCCCTCCACTGTGATAATTGTGGGGTCTTACTCCAATTGGGGATTTTCTCAGAACTGGACAAATGGTGATTCCAGACATCAGAGTAACCCTTTCAGATTCAAACGAGCAACACTGACTTGTAAGGTGTTTCTTATGGTACATCCCATGGTACAGAGAATAGATTCAAACACAATTTTTAACTCATCTGTTCCTTGCAGAAAAGCAGTGAACCTTGATTGTCTCATATACTCACAAAATCACTCAAAACCAGACAAGTTTTGAGTTAAAAGTAAGTTTGGGGGTTGGGCTCCCTTGATAATGCTTCTTTGTTCTTAAAAAAAAAGAAAGGATTATGTATTTATAAACAACCTTGAACATCTGTCAGGTGTCATTACTGATATTTACCTTTGATTGCCCCTTGTTACATTGCAGTGACAAATAGGTCTGATGTACCGCTCATTTTTACTGCTACGTGTACCAAAAAAAACTCCATGTTTTCATTTGGAATTGTGTCCTACTGCACCAAGTAGGCCAAAAGACTTTTAAAAAAGAAAGTTTTATGACAGCCTTTAGGTTTTCACCATGCTGTAAGTGGGTGTGTGTGACAGGAACATGAGGGCATGTGTCCTGGTGTGCCCAACAGAACAAGGCAAAGTCCATGCAGAGGACTATGCTTTCCATCCTGTGCACTCTGGTTCAATCTTTTTGGAAATTCAGGGGTGAAACCTGGTTCCAGAAAAGTCAGTAGGAGCTTTGCAATGAAATGCTGTAGGGGGAGGATTTTTCTCTGAAAATCCCACAAAAAGTATTATGTTCTAGAGGAAAGGAAGTCTTTTTGGTTTGAGTTTTGTGAAAGAGAACAAAATACTGAAATGGTCTGACTGGGGCACAAAATTCACTTGTGGGAAACGTGTGTCTGTGCCCCATCCAGCCTCCCACCTCACTGAAGGCAAGAGACTGAAGAAGAAAAGGTGAGGATAGCTCAGTGATCCTTTTCAGTGCCTTTCCCACAGTGCAGGTCAGGATTATCCCCACCCCAACTGATCGCTCCAATTTCTTGTTCATTTTCCACCTTGCTTATTAGAAGTCCTTCTGACCAACAATTAGAATTTGAGTTTTGCAAGTGGAAAGTCCCCAGTCTGCACCATGCCATTTCTTGTCTCCAGAAGGTGGGAATGAGCTCCTGTGGATGAGAAATCCATGTTGGATTAAGTTTCCAGCGCCTCTGATATAGGCCACACAATGGTCGAGGGCGGTGGTAGGGTAGTGTGTAACAAGGACCCCGATGCTGTGGCAAAGGATGGGTGGTCACCGCACCCGACACACCACCAACTCACTGCCATTATTCAGCTGAGCTGCGGTAATTCAGCAGTGGGAACATTTCCCTGGTCTCTGCTGTTGGCTGCCTTGCTAAATGCTAAACTTTGTGATTAACGAATTTTCAGGTAACACTCTCAGGGAGCAGGCAAAGGTATATAAGCTCCTTCAAAAGAGTGCGCTAGAGGCACTCTTTAATTACTACCCTGTTATTGCTGCTAGCTCACCGTTTTGTAAATGGTTATTCCAAGTTACGCTTTCCCCATGACGCACTTTCTAAATTAGAGTAAATACAGTTAATCCAATCTGGTTAGTGTATGCAACTGAGAGAAGAATTTGGTCCATTTTTATTGCCCTGTTATTTTTTTCCTCTTAATTTTTAATTAGAGTGTAAAAAATGAAACCTGTTTTTTATTAAATCCTTATTTATGAGAACTGCTTCAAACCATGTACAGAAGAGCACTGGGTGATTGTTCATTTTACCATGGTTATAAATATTGGATTAAATTAAATATGACACACAGAATGGTTGGAATTTTTAAAAAGTGCTTTATAAAAAAGACAGGATAGGCAATCAAGATGATAGAGGAAGCATGTATATGGGTATGCGTGTGTGCACATATATAAACAAAAAAAAAAAAAACCTAAGAAGTAGCACAGAAAATAAAAAATTGAACACTTGAAGAAGAAAGTCCAAAACTAATATAATGCTCAGAATTTATTTTCCTATACTCTTACATCATAAAACCTCAAAGCACAACAGAGCTAAAGAATCAATAGATACAACACGTTGCACATATTCCAAATCAGAAATTTATGAAACTAAATTCTTGTGCAGCTTATTTTTAGGTTTAGAGAGATGGTCCCCTACGTGGAAACTGTGAAAAATCCTTCCTAAGAACAATAAAGCAGGTGGAGGTATATAAGCCAATCCACCGGCTGATCCATGCACACAGCTGGCAGACATTTAAAAATCAGCTGTCTTCCAGGGCTGTCAAATCTTTGAGGATTTTTACAGTCAGCTTTTCATTTATGATTCTGCTAGTGCACAGTTCGCCTTGCACTGAAAATGAAATAACAATCGGGGGAGGTGGCGGGGGGGAGCTAACACCAAGATGCATGCATTAAAACGGAAACATACTCATAATGCCTCTGTGGGTTCTCATTTTGATCTTCCATAATGAATGAATATGTAAGAGGCCTCTCTTTCCACTCAACACTGCTGACCAAAGCTGAAAGTGAGTCATTCAAGCAACTTGCAACAATAAATGCTTAATGGGTTGATTTCTTCTTGACCCAGGTATTAATTTATAATTTTTGCTGCCTCACATGTCAGAAAAAAACTTAAATGTCTTTCTTTCCAGTAATTAAATGTTAACTGTATACTCTGCAGACAAAAGGTACTCATCATGACAGGACAAAGGGTTAAAAAGTAAATTACTAAAGACATATGAAGACTTGAAGAGAATTAAATCAAATCCCTCCTTGGAAGAAAAAAGGAAGGTGACATCGCTACTGGATGCCGCTTAGACACAGAGACTGAGTTTGAGCTGATATTAACCAACATAGATAAAACGAGATAGAAAGATAGAAAACTAGATGCAAACCAGGCATTCGGGCATTCAGGCAGCTTGATTTTGTTACTGAGGTTAGTAATAGACTTTATGCATGACCTTAGTTACCCACAGAAAGACACCACAAGTAATACATCAGTGTCAAGCAGCATTCTAAGGAAACATTACCCACCAGTTTTCGGCGTGTAAAAAGAGCTGTTTCCCCAGGACAGAGTCCTTCTGCCATAAAATTTAGAGATGTAAGGAAAGTCAAAACACCGGAGAGTTGTATGGATATTAATGCCAATTAAGAATTTTCCTGGTAGCCTTCCCTATATTTCAGTTCCCTCTTCTGTGTGTTTACTATCTGACTGAGAGCTGGCAATGCCTGTGGGGTGTTTAGACACTAGAGGATAGAGATCATAGAATAAAATGGCTAGATGAGCTCACTTGCACCCTGAGGGTGGCCTTCAAATGTTCGACACTTGCCATTGAATGTGACTCTGAGAGACCTCATGATCCTTTACATGTTTCTGATTACGCCTCAATAATTCTTGAAAAGGAATATTTTTTTCACTACGCAAATTTAGAGATCTCCATATATATATGGGCTGTCTTTGCCTACTTTTTCTCTACATCCATGCATGCTTCAGCACAGAATATACTTGTACTTGCAAGTCTCTAAATCCTTAAATCCCAGTAAATTCCAAAATTGCAAAGTCAGACTAGAGCTACTTGCAAACTGTGGGCTTGATTCTCCTTTCACTTGAAGGAGTTTCTCCACACATTAGATTTACCCCTCCTTTGATACAGTGAGAAGAAAATGAGGTCTCCTCTTTCAGACCAGATTCTCTAGATAAGAATCCTACAAATACCTGGGTTTTTTTCCCCTGAAAATTCATATTGTCTGGGGCGATATGAAGCAGTAGGTAAGACGCCAGTTCAACACAGGGGCAGCTGTAGCTGTTGACTACCAAATAGACTGGTGTGGTCTTACCTACCACAAAGTAACAGAGAAGAGAAAACTCCTGTGGCTTGTTCACTAGTGTTGTCATGGTGATGTCACTGCTGCACAAACCACAGCACATGTTCATGCCCAATGTGCTTGTCAGATAAACAACAGGAAAGGAAGGTGAGACACTGTCTTTGCCTCTGTGGCTGCATTGGCTGCTATGTGAGGACAGGCTGAGTAAGTTGATTCCTGTTCTCCTTAATGTCCTTTCTTCAAAAGGAACATTCAGGAAAAATTACCTTTTTGGAGGCCTGCCCAGGACATCACTTTGCCCTGATCATAAAGGTCTTCTGAGCCCAGGGGGCAAATTCCTACAGACAGGCAGAACCTCCTTGGACAGTTTGTATGTCTTGCCATGGAAAGTGCTGTTATCTCATTGATGTACTAAGAGACAGCCAGAAAGAATTCAACTACAAAGGTGACCAGAGAGCTGGAGCATGTCTCCTATGAAGAAAGGCTGAGAGAACTGGGCTTGTTCAGCCTGGAAAAGAGAAGGTTTTGGGGAGACCTTATTGCAGCCTTCCAGTACCTGAAGGGGCTACAAGGAAGCTGGGGGGGGCGGGAGGGGACGGGGGACTTTTTACAAGGGCCTGTAGTGACAGGACAAGGGATAATGAGTTTAAACTGAAAGCAGGAAGATTTAGATTAGATATCAGGAAAAAGTTCTTTATGGAAAGGGTGGTGAGGCAGTGGAGCATGTTGCCCAGAGAAGTTGTGGATTCCCCAGCCCTGGAAGTGTTCAAGGCCAGGCTGGATGAGGCTTTGAGCAACCTGGTCTAGCGGAGGGTGTCCCTGCCCATGGCAGGGGGATTGGAACTAGATGATCTTTCAGGTCCCTTCCAACCCAAAGCTTTCTATGAGTCTATGATTCTATGAATTACAGTGTGGTGTGTATTAAGTAGGAAGACATATGACAGCTTTATCCCCATATGTCAATTGCTTAATTGTAAGTTGCATAACAAGAACAAATTCAATAAAATGGATACCAGAAGAAAATTTCAGTTCCATCCAGATTAAATATATGTAACTGTAGATGTTTCTCAACTGTGTGGAGGTGCACTGATAATAAGCTTTCTATATGCCATGAAAAACGTAGAGCAAGTTGGCTAATTTTGAAACCTCAAGACTTTTTCATAGCAAGTGAAGTATGAAGTGTGTTGCTCACCTGTATATATATATATGCCCATATATCTATATTTATATATAGATTCAGCTTGAACAAAACCTGTGGAGTTTTTTTCTTTACTGCTCCTGCAAAACATCAGCTATTGCAGAATGTCACTTTGGTGAAAATACGAGCATATGTATGAAATTGATTTAATGCCAGCTAAAGGAACATTAATCTAGCTGCAAATTTTCACTACAGGGACATGGTGCAGTAAATTTCTGCTAGTCTAACACTGGAGTTGATATTGCATGATATATGACACTTTCATTTAGAAAAGAAAAGAAAACTTTTCTTCAAAACCTTAATTGACTCTCATATATTTCTGGTTACAAATTGTACTGGATAATAAAGGCAATAAGTATATCAAGTAAGCGCATATTTTTCCAACAGGCTGAAAGACATACAATTAAGCTACCCAGTGCACTGTATTCTCTTCATTCTCTTTATAATATTTGGGACTTAACAATCTTAACTGACATAATTTCCCACATGGATTTTTTTGGGTTACTAATATATAAGCAGGACAAAAAGAAAGCTCCTGTGCTTCCAAGAAATCCTTAAAAGTGAAGTTGAGCTTGCCTCATATGATGTCCTGTAGTGATTCCAAATGAGGAAATGTCCTTGGACTGCACTGTCACTCTTAGCAAGAGTCCATTATGGGGTGGTTTTCTTTTACTATGCTTACCTGAATCAAGGGAGTAACCACAGAGACTTCACATGCACCAGATATATACAGGGATAAGCATTTTATATAAAGCAGTTCATAAAAAAAAAAAAAAGGTGTTGGTGCCATCGCTATTGCACTACACAGAGCATCTGTTGATGGGCACACAATGCTGATCTTTCAGAGTCATCAAAGCGCCAGACAAGCCTCACCGCTGGAAGGTGGTAGCTCACAGCAGAGATGATAGTTTGAAATAGGTCTGAGATCCTCTGTAAGCTGTACTCCACTGGCTACTACGTAAATTATTTGGCTGCTCACTTATACAGGGTGAGACATCAAGGGTAAATGCCTTTTTCTGTCTGATTCAGACCAAGGATCATTGATCTGAATTTGAACATTATCTCTTGTCATTAGGCAGTCTGAATGGAAGCACAGTCCTATTTTCTTCAGCAGTTATTTTTCTTACTGCAGGAAAGAATTGTTCTTAACTGCATCATTTTCCTTTTCAGCAAAGATAAGAAACAAGAAGCATCTGCAGAAGCAGCCACTCATACTAGAAGGTACTTAACATCTTTAGAAACAGTACTGACCTTTTGGTCTGAGACTGCTTTAGATCTCAGTGACAATGTAGCTAATATCCCTTATACACACTACTATTCAGATTTCTACCAGAATTTCAGCTATTCCAACATGAATTCTCCTTCCGCCTTTCTCTGCATACATGTGCACATACACACACACACCCAAAATGCCCAAACATACAGATAAACTACACTTGCAGACAGCTGGGCTTGCACTCAGGCATGCTTTGTTCATCCAAAGAGGTAACACGAAACAGTATGACAGCTCCTGCAGTCTCAGTCCATGCTTCATGTGGCATTTCATCAGGTCTTTCAGCTGGTGCAGCCTGAGGAAGGTAGGTCTTTCTTCCTTTTAGTGCCTTGCTGAGTCCCATGTGGGAAGGTCTTTTTTCTCCCCCCTTTTTAAAAGAAGTTCTGGTAGCAAGGCACTTTTGGGGTTTGACTGACTGTTAGGGTGATCACTTTGACTGACTCAAAAGACACTTTGAAGTCTACGAAGGTAGGAGATTTTTTGAAGCATTTCCAGTCCAATCACCGTCTCTCGAGTCTGACATGCCCTCTACATTCCTGGCATGCTGCTTAGCTGGATTTTTTTTTTTTTTTTTCCCTGTTCCTCCAGATAGAACAGCTGGTATGGGGTTTTACAGTACTTCCAGTGGCAGCCATAAAGAGACCCTGATGTCTCTGCACAGGAAGGGGACACGGTCATACCAAAAAAAGTAGGTGCTGCAGTGCTTTGTGACAGATACTTTACTGCAGACTGTAAAAGTGGTCCCACTTGCATCTGTTAATAAAGGTAGACCCATCTGCAGTCTTTGTTCAGCCATTTTAAAGTAATCTATCCCATGGATTAGCTGAGGTCCTGCATATGCCACCTCATGAACAAGTAAGTGATAGATGTTACAAATACTTGGGCCCTGAGGTTTTTTTAGGACTCTGTTGGGAGCAGTCCATTCTGAAATCTAAACTACCCCAATTGCCATGCAGGGATCAGAAGTGTATTTCAGCAAGAACTGAAAAGGAAAATCTCAGAGGCAGCATAAACGGAATCAGATTGTCCTTAGCTTAATGGAGGAAGGACAATAAAATGTAAACAGAAAATGTTGAGCTTCAACCTGAGAGTTTTTCAATTTTCCATTCATGCAGATTAAATAAAAAGTTTGGACAAAAATAGATGATAGCTGAAGGAAGAGGAGGATGGTTAAGAGGGATGTAGTGCTTTTTACATAATATGTACATTTTGTACACAAAAATAGTTGAACTTCTTTGAATGTGACCTTCTGGCAGAGGATAAACCTGACAGATTTCACTCTAAGTCTAGAGATGCAGAAGATAATAAATGGCTACAACTGATAGTGGAACAAAGAGGTAACTTCACCTTTTTGGCAACAGGGAAGGGCATGGAGGAGAAGTGTACACTTTTCTTGCTCTACTGGTTCACCCAGTCAGTACAATGCTAAAAGGATTTGGTACTGCCTTCCTCAGAGATTCCTGCAAACACTCTATCCAAGTAAACTGTGATTAAAAAAAAAAATATTATTCTATGTCACAGTATTTATAGATGTCCTGGGTTCAGCTGGGATAGAGTTAATTTTCACAAGAAGCTGGAGGGGACACAGTCGGGATAGCTGACCCAAACAAGCCAAGGGGATATGCAATACCTTATGACATCGTGCTCAGGATATAACTGCAGAAGCCAGCTGAGGGGCGGGATCTTGGTTCAGGACGGGGCTGAGCAAGGGGTCCTGAGTGGTGTGCATCACTTACTTTGTATATTCTTTTCACTAATATTGCTGCTATTGTTTTCCTCTCCTTGCACTGTCCTGTTAAATTGTCCCTGTCTCCACCCGTGGGTTTTTCTTCCAATTCTCCTCCCTATCCTGTCAGAGGAGTGGAAGTTGGGGAGAAGTGAGCAAGCGGCCCAGTGGTCTTTGTTCCCAGCTGGGCCTAAACCATGACAATAGATTATTTCTGTCATTATGGATTAGAGACAGATAGAAAAACACAAATTAAATAGCATCTTTTTGAAGAGTGAAAAACTGAATTATAAGTCACAATTCATATTTTAAAATTTAATAAGTCAAATAACCCTACTTTGATGATTTTGCAAAGAAAAGTTTTCAATGAATTTATTTCTTCATCAATGTGCTATTCTATGTTCCCTGAAGACTTTTTTTCTTTCAAAAGATTTTAAAATTTTGTATTTTTGCTTAAGATGATTGGTAAATTCTTGTTTCCTTTTTTTGTTAGTGGCTTACACTAACTGATCACTAGCTGTAGTCATTAACTTTTTCCAAAGCTTTTTTTTATGTACCTTTGTAAGGAAGCATAAAATAAGTCAGTGAAGAGGTTTCTACTAGGTCTTGCCTGGATTAAGAGAAGCCCTCTGCTGAAGTTCCTGCAGTTTGCTATGCCTTTCTTGAAGAGGGGAGTCCAGCATTGAACACAGCACTGCAAGTGTGGTCTCATAAGAGAAACCAGGCCCAGCTCTTCTGCATTTTGATCATTTTCAATCTGCCCTTCACATAGCAGCAGGTGAAGGTATTCAGTACCTTCCAGGCTCAGCTTTTTACCCGGACTAATCAGGAGTTGTGAGTGCATTTGCTATGACAAGCGACCCCCAGATTTCTGGCAGCAGCAGTTGTCAGCTTTCCAGTATTGTTATTTTCTAAGTTTTAGGACTATCTGGCTGTCAGTGCTAAAAGCTGTTGACCTAACAAGATTGTCAGCAGATGTCCCCACTGAATCCCTCCCGATTGTTGTGACTTCCTAACACATTTTTCTTTGGCTTCAGGATGCTTAACTGAGCTGCAGAACACTTCCCCAAATAACAAGGGTAACAATGACAGTAACAACAGCAGTAGAAGGGAAAAAAAGACTCATGCAATCAGTCAGAGAGGAAATTAGGACACTGAGGTTGGGAGCTGGGGGTAGAGGGGGATGCTGCAACTGGCAGGAAAGTAGATTGAGTTTGAAAAGATTTTTTAGGTGTGTATGCAAGAGGATTCAAGAATATCCCACCTGAAACTGTCTCTGTGCTCAGCTTCCGAGATGGTTTCTCCATCAGCACAAAAGAGACAATGCTTTCTGAAAACTAAGACAGCACATACACAAGAAATCCATATTTACACAACCAGGCAGGCTCAGGCTAAAAGAAAAAGAGACACGTATTTCTTAGACTATCCAAAAGAGTTAAGAAGAGTTAAGTGAAGTTCCTTGAATTTAGATGTAAGCCAACACAGCATAGATACTAAAAATGAGCAAAACTGACCTAGAACTGCACAATGTAGACACAAATAGAGTGGGTAACAGCCAAATTTCAGTTTCTCTAGGAGACACACCTGTAACCTCTATGTGGCACAGGAGGAAGTGAAGGAATTTCTGAAAATGTGACTTGGGGATTTTTTTAAGCTTTTTCTTTCCAAGTTTTAGCATCTTGGCCCCTGCCTGAACAAGGAAAGAAAAACTGTGCTTTCAGAAGCTTTTTTTTCACACTGAGATTTGATTTCCCTCTAACAGCATGCTATTGTTATGTGTAAAGCCAGCAAACAGTCATCTGGAAGCAGATCAGAATTATTTTTCTTACTTTGCTGGTGACTTGGGTTTAGAACTTGAATAAGTTATTTTATCCCTCTAAGGATGTTCTCTAGTTTTCTGGTTTGCTGTGTGAACAACAGATGTGCTAGCTCCAAGGATTTGCAGCAGGTCCAGCTTGGACCTGAGATGTCTGGATTATACAACATAGCTAAATCAGAGGATCTATGGTTGCCCTAAGCATGGCACTGCCCTGGTTTTCTTACATACCACAGTGTTTCTCATGATGGAGAGGCTTCAGCTGCTCAAAAGCACTACACTTCCCTTCTTCATCCAATATACTTTCACTTTGCAGCAGGGTTTTTCCCTGGCAGTTAGGTAAAGATTCTCCGCTTGCTGAAAAGAGTTCCTAGTTTTCCACTGTCTATTCATACACAAGGTGTTTGCTCAGTGCTCGGTAGGTTTCTTGACATTTTAGCAGGACAGGTGAAATTTCAATCATCTGACCCACATCTGTGTTCCTATTTCCCAACCTGTCTCTGGCTACATCCAGATTAATGAAATAAACAGAACAGCACAGGACTGGGGACCCAGCCTGTAACACACTGATATATCTGCATTCTGTCCTGCACTTTTATAGACAGTGGTCAGGCTGGTCCAGGAAACAGCAAAGACCATTCTCCAGAGGCAGTTTGGATACAGACGTGTGTTTTGGAGAAGAAAATTTAGTCCATACACATAATGTGCAGTGTGCAACCTCCCCCCAAGGCCAGTTTGGTAGGAGAGATGTAGCCTTCCATATTTTACCTGTCCTGTATTTTGAAAGGCATCCTTAAAGCAGTTGTAATATGCCCCATTCTCAGAATGCTGCTGCTGAATTTTGACAGCCATAGAAAAACCTTTCAGAAAGAAAAGAAGGGCTTCTTAGCACTCACTTCTGGGAGACAAAACTCTTCAAAAATTACTTGTAATTCTTAATAGCACAAGAGATGAATGACCAGTGTATTTTCCATAGAAATTTTTCTCTCAGATCCTCCAGGTATGTCTGAAAAAGCTCTTAATCTGTCTATGAGATCTGTCCTGTCACAAAATGGAGACTGTGACAGAAAGAACTTTAAGATCTTGAAAGGAAAGCAGCATGCAAAACCAAAATATAATTATTGCTGTACAATATTCAGATTTTTCTTCAAATTCTTGGAGCCTTTGTAAGAAAAGGCGGTGGGAGGGAGGATCAGCACATCACAGAATCACAGAATGTTAAGGGTTGAAAGGGATCTTTGGACACCATCTATTCCTCTCCACCCCAACCCCCCCGCCAAAGTAGGTTTACCTAGAGCAGGCTGGACAGGAACACATCCAGGCAGATTTTGAATATTTCCAGATAAGGAGACTCCACAATCTCTCTGGGCAGCCTGTTCCAGCGCTCTGGCAACCTCAGACTAAAGAATTTTTTTCTCACATGGTAATGGAATTTTCTGCGTTCCAGTTTGTGCATGTTGTTCATTGTCTTGTCACGGGGTACCACTGAAAATAGTCTGGTCCCATCTTCTTGCCACCCACCCTTTAGATATTCATACACGCTGATAAGATCCCCTCTCAGTCTTCTCTTCCCCAGACTAAGTAGGCTCAGGTCTCTCTGCCTTTCCTTATAAGAGAGGTGTTCTGCTTCCTTGATCACCTTCATAGCCCTCCACTGGACTCTCTCCAGTAGCTGCCTGACTTTCTTGAACAGGGGAGTCCAGAACTGGACACAGTACTCCAGATGTGGCCTCACTAGGGCAGAGTAGAGGGGGAGGATAACCTCCCTTGACCTGCTGGCCACAGTCTTTTTATTGCACCCCAGGATCCCATTGGCCTTCTTGGCCACAAGGGCACATTACTGGGTCATGTCCAACTAATTGTTCCCCAGGACTCCCAGCTCCCTCTCTGCAGTCCTGCTTTCCAGGAAGTCAACCCCCCAGCCTGTGTTGGTTCATGGGGTTATTCCTCCCCAGGTTCAGGACCATAACATTGCCCTCGTTGAACTTCATTGTGTTCCTCTCCACTCAGCTCTCCAGCCTGTTCAGGTGTCCTTGTACGGAGGCACAACCTTCTGACGTATCAGCCGCTCATCCCAGTTCTGCGTCATCAGCAAACCTGCTGAGGGTACACTCTGTCCCCTCATCCAGGTCATTGATGAATATGTTGAACAAGACTGGGACCAGTACTGATCTCTGGGGAACACCACTAGTTACAGGCTTCCAACTAGGCTCGTCACCCCTGATCACAATTCTCTGAGATCTGCCATTCAGCCAGTCCTCAGTCCACCTCACTGTCCACTCACCTAACCCACACTTGTAAGCTTACCTATGAGGATGTTCTGGGAGACAGTGTCAAAAGCCTTGCTGAAGCTGAGGTAGACAACAACCACTGCTCTCCCCTCACCCACCCAGCAAGTCATGCCATAGTAGAAGGCTACCAGATTAGTCAAGCATGATTTCCCCTTGATGAATCCATGTTGACTACTCCTGATAACCTTGTCTTCCTTTACATGCTTAGAGATGACATCTAGGTGTTTCATCACCTTTCTCGGTATGCAGGTAAGGCTGTCTGGCCTGTAGTTTTCTGGGTCTTCTTTCTATCCTTTTTTGAAGACTGGTGTGACATTAACAGAGTCCAGAAAAGATTTGCACTGACTTCTGTCTTTCTCCACTGAGTTTTGCTGATCTACTTAAAGAAGCAGGAGAGAAGATCCTGGACTAGAGAATCAAATGTCAACAAAAAAGTCATTTACTAGGGGGAAATTTGCATTTTGTTTTTCACTCTCTCTCCCAAGCTTTTTCTTAATAAAATTTCAGACAATAAAAGCAAAATAAATAAAGATACCTCCTTAAAAATACTCCTCCATCTCAGAAAATTATTTTCTTAAAGCAATTTTGGATAGTCACCTGTCTTTACAATGATAGGCTGAACGGCTGCTTTGTGATGCATCTATCGTACAAACTATTAAAAAACCCATAAATCCAAATTACATGTTAAAATATGCATTTAGTCCAGGAACTTAAATCAGACTAAAGGAAAAAAAATATCTTTTTCTTTCTTCTAAATTATCTTAAAGTCTTTACTGACATACATTTTCTTTTCTCCACTGATTTTACTGACAGCCAATTTTCATAGGTTCTCTTTTTTTACCAGCTTTCAATATTTCATGACAGTTGGCAAGCCAGTGTTGACATAGTGATAGGATTTGATATGACCACCAATACTTAAAAGTAAACCTTATTTTGAAAGCGATAGCTGTCATCATTTTAAACAGATATGCAGTCCTGATATATTATACCTACCTTGTGTAGAAGCAGAATATAATGCTAGGTAAGCTACTGAAATCTTTGTCTTTTGTTTTCCCTTGGGTAAAAGTCCCAAAGGGATCAACTATCCTTTTTCCCACTTTCTTATGCATTTATTTATGCATTTCCCCAGTGATACCATAGGAATACAGGCATCAGGTATTCCAGCAGTGCTGAAAAGGATGTCACTGAAGTCACACAGGAAGACAAGGGCAGACAAGGTAGGAGCCATTTGTGAAGTGCAGTGTCTTCCAGCTCCTGGTCCTTGTGGAGTGTTGTCCTTCTGGGACACAAGATCTGGGGACTCCTAACGGCAAGAAACTGCAGACCCTGTCTGAGAGGCAGTATCACCCCATGACAGCCAGATTTCCATTGTTATGTTTAAAGTTCATTTTCAGAAAGCAAAAAACACATTCTGGCACTCGCCCACAGGAAGTTTGCTTACTCTCCACATAGCTTCGTTTTATAAATTAAAAACTGGTATTTAAGAGAGATGATGTCATCTGCCCAAAGTCAAAAAGAAAGTTTGTGACTGAACAGAGAACCCAAACAATGACCTTCAAGAGATCCTTCAGGGACCAAAGGCAAGAATAGACCCAATCCTAAGCCTTCCCCTTTACAACTGCTGTAGCAGGTACGAATTCTATGAGGAAGGCAGATTTCTGAGGAAGGAACAAAGGTATCCCTGCATATCCCTGGACTATGTTATGTCACAGGAACAGTCCCCAAGTACTGGACAAAATTTTCAGCAATGTTCTATTTAAAAAACTGTGCTTCATCAGTTTCCAGAGTAACTTCAGCTTTAGAAGGACACAAAGATGTCCCTACATGGGATTTGGGCAGTACAAAATCTCATTCAAAAAATTCAGATGAAGGAGAGGTAAAAAGGGATAATATTTTCAAAAATATTAAGTATATACAACTACAGGCCATATCTTCTGTCTAAACAAACAATGAAGAATTCTTGGAAGCACAGAATCCTAGAATATCTCAAGTTGCAAGGGACTCTTAAGGGTGACTGAGTGCAACTCCCTGCTCCTCCTACCTAAATATAAACTGTATGACTACAAGTGCCATAGAGACACTCCTTGAGCCCTGACAGGCTTGGCACCATGACCACTTCCTTGGGGACCCTGTTCCAGTGACCAAAAATCCTCTCAGTGAAGAACCTTTATGCAATGTCCAATGTGAACTTCCCCTGGTGCAGCTTTATACCATTTCCACATGGCATGTCACTGGTCACTGGAGAGAGGAGATCAGCACCTCTCCCCCTCCTGGTCCCCTTGAGGAAGGTATAGACTGTGATGGCATCACCCCTCAGCCTTCTCTCCTCCAAGCTGAACAAACCAAGGGACCTCTCCTTGTAAGTCTCGCCCTTGAAGTCTTTCATAGAATCACAGAATCATAGAATGGTTTGGGTTGGAAGGGACTTTAAAGATCACCTAGTTCCAACCCCCTGCCATGGGCAGGGACACCCTCCACTAGACCAGGTTGCTCAAAGCCTCATCCAGCCTGGCCTTGAACAATTCCAGGGATGGGGCATCCTCTTGGTCACCCTCTTCTGGACACACTCTCATAGTTGGATGCCCTTATAACACAGAGGTGCCCAAAACAGCACACAGTATTTGTGTGGCAGTGTATATCTTATACTATGTAACAGATTTTCTACAGTCAGACCACAGGATGATATATAATCCTAGACCATTTTATGAGGTCTGTCGTATGCTCTGACACTACAGTTCTGTACCATTCATGACAATGATGCCAGCAGATGCACAACTTTTGTAAATCTGATGTAAAACACATGTTTGTGTTGTGGTTTAACATCAGCAAGCAACTAAGCACAACTCACTCACTCACAGTGGTTACTTGGGAAGACAAACGCCAGCACTCCAAACACCACCACCCCTCCTTTTTTCTTCCCCCAGCTTTATATGATGGACATGATGTCATACGGTATGGCATATCCCTTTGGTCAGTTAGGGTCAGGTGACCTAGCTGTGTCCCCTCCCAATTTCTTGTGTACCCCCAGCCTACTTGCTGGTGGGTGGTGTGAGGAGCAGAAATGGTCTTGACTCAGTATAAGCACTGCTCAGCTATAAAGAAAAACATCCCTGTGTTATAAACACTGTTTCCAGCACAAATCCAAAACACAGCCCCCATACTAGGCCCCAGTCCAAACAGCCCACTATGTATAACAATTAAAACCAACATCCTGATATCTAATTATCCCCTCGTGCTCGCTCTTAGTGATACAATGATTGAATTCTTCCACTTTCTTCCATTAGACCAATTTACGTCTATGTGTCTCTCTAAAGAGCTTTTGAAAAATAGCTCCTGCCACCTTTGCAGAGGTTTTAACATAGTCTGTTCATATTTTTTAAGGTGCTCTAGCACAGGAGCTCCAGCAAAACAAGATTTGAAACTTGGAAAACAAGGATCTCTGGAGAAAACATTTAGGTCCATTGTCTTTTAAGAAAGTAAAAAGCTGTTTCCAGCAAGCCATTATCTCCTTGTTCCTATTGAACGTAATATTAGGGAGCTGTCTGAATATTAGCTATACAGTTATTCATTATAACTGGATTCCATTTAAGACTCTTGCACAGAAGACCTGACAATAACCATGCTATTACTGCACATCTGCCCCATCTCTATGGCAATACCTTCTGTTTGGGTATCAGAGTTTCTCTTGTTGTTTAATGCATCCTACCTCAGTTCATGTTCATAAAGTAGGGAAAATGTAATTATGCCCATTTTGTACACAGGAGGTGAACACAGAAACACTGCAAGGAATTACATGCAAGTCTTTGCAACAAACATGAATTACACTCCAGAATCTAAATTACAGCACTACTGTGATTTCCTTCCTTCCATTAAACTAAATTTTTTTAAAGCAATCTATCAACAGATCCTCTATGCACAAGGTAGTGTTGCATTAAAGTCTTTCCCTCTTTGCTAGTCACAGACTACTATAAAAAGGGGAATGGCAGGCCGCTTAATGCTGGTGGTGCAAGGACTCCAACAGGTAGGAATCACCTGAGCTAACTTGAGCTATCTGTACTATAGGTGCCTACAATGTCTGATCATGACAAAGCCATTTGAGATATCCTAGAGTCTCCCACCTGGCTTCTAGTGGCTGGTCTTGAAGGCTGTCAGTCTGTGAAAGTACTGGCTCCTTTCCAATTTCCTCATATAGTTTTTTGGATGCCTTAAGCTATCTCAGGTGGCACAAGAAACCTGTTTGCCAGTAACTGAATACAGCTACAGCCTGAATCCAGCCAGCTCCATGGCATTTACTTAGTGCAGAGAATCACACAAGGAAACAATGCCTGTCTTTCACACTTGGCTAGTTCTCTCTCTTTTAAAGCCATGTTCACTGCCCACTCTTTGCATGGTCAGCAATTTCCTACTCCAGTAAGCTTTTAATGTTCCTCCTTGCATTGCTATAAAAGTGTAATCCCCAGCGAGCTAAAAAACCTCATTTTTATGATTTTATGAGATGCCCATTTGGAGTAGGTCAGGAGAAGGGGTTCTGATATTTATTATTAGTAACTGAACATTGTATTTTTCAGCTGCTTTATCTCCTTTAGCAGTTCTTGCCTAAGTTTAAGGCATCTGCTTTGAGATATTGTCCACTATATAAACTATAACCTGACTTTGAGCAGGAGGTTTAAGTACACAATGCGAATCGCTTGATTGATGGCCCATTTGATCAACTGTTCAGGCAGGGTCCTTGTTCTGCTGAAAACCTGACTGCACAGCCAATACTACAGCATCCTTGGCTGGCAGGAGGATTTTGGGTCAGTAATTGTACTACAATAAAATCTGCATCACTGTAGAGCTGGCGTCTTGCCTATCTCTCCCCCTAGGCTGCCTTTCATTGTTCATGTAAGAGATACAGCTCTGGGTTCTTTCTTCTACCCTCCATCCTTTTGCTCAGGCCAGTCTGTCACTGATGTCAGTTGAAAGAATTCCTGTGGCCTTTTGTATCCAGGTTGTTAACAAAGAACAAGGTTTCTTGCACTGCTCCACTTTCACAGGAGTGGATCTAACCTCAGAGAAAAGTCCTGAGCTTGAACACAAGGGACAGTGGAAATACCATGTGAGAGTGACAGTGAGAGTTGATCTACTTGTATCTATTTGTTTGGTTTTTTAATGAAAAATAATTATTTGAAAAATTTGTGTCCATTCTGCATAATTTTTTGATTGTTTAGAAAGACTGAACAAAAAGCATTTTTGTTTTTCAAACAGTTAAACTTCCTGTTCAATAAAAGTGACACATGAATCATTGGGATGATTCAACAATCAAGGAAACCAAAGTGTCTGTGGGAAACGAAATACAGATGAGGACACCAGGCAGAGGAAGAGAAAAAAAATGCAGATTATTATTCCCATGAGCCACCACAGCATCTTAGGTGGACACCATTCAATGCCAAATATCTCCAAACTAATAATTTGAATCAGTTTGATAAAAAGAAATATCTGGATGTGAGGTGGCTGGACTTGAAAGACAATGTTCCATTTCTAGTCTGCAATGTTCACTCCAAGGGTCTGTTCTCTGGCCTCATATCTCCCTGATCCTCCTTGCAGACTGGGAAAACAGCACTGCACTCTCCAAAGGAAGATGTGGTTAGGAGAATTTAAATCAACTAAACATGTTCAAGTCCATGAATCACAGGGTACACAAATTAGGGTGCTGAGAGCTGGCTGACGGTATTGCCAAGCCACTTATTGCCTGTGAAATGCCATACGTGCTGGAGGAGGTTCCGGGTGCCTAGATAGATCCAGACATCACTCCATCTTCAAGAAAAGGTAAGAAAAAATATTCAGGGGAACTACAGGCTGGTCTTCCTGAAGATAGTCCCTGGAAGATCATGAAATAAATACTCCTGGAAGTTATTTCCAGCCACATGAACAACAAGAAAGTAATTGGAAACAGCCACCATGGATTTACCAAAGGCAATTCAGGCCTGAAAAAGCTGGTTGCCCTATATTACGCACAGGCTGTGTGGACAAATGGAGAAAAGTGGATGTTTGTATGGGCCATCTGTGCCCAGACGCTGACCATAGGGCTGCAGGACAGCCTCTGTGAGGAGAGGCCAAGGCTGCCCTGTGCTGCACACAGTCTCAGCTGGCCCCACCACAGGACACAGCTGAGCCCCTCAGCAAAGCTGGGAGAACTGGCTGCGGGGAAAACAGGTTTCAGAAAGGGCCAAAGGTGGCACACGTTGAGAAGGAGACAGCAGCAGAGAGACCCTGAGTCCGGAGGAGGAGTGGGGCAGGTGGTGCTGCAGGCCTGGAGCAGCCCTGGGGAGACCCTGCTGGAGCAGAGACCCAGCCTGCAGCCCCGGGGTGGGGGGGCCCACACTGCAGCAGGGGGTTATTTCCTGCAGAAACTGTGGACGTGGAGAGCTCAAGCAGGAGCAGGGGAAGTCCAGGGCTGGAGCAGGGAGATGTGGGAGGAGGGAGGAGCTGCTGGAAGGGGCTGTGATGGACTGAATGCAACACCCCTTGCAGGGAAAGAAGCCAAGATTGAAAAGGTGAAGGTGAGTCTGGGGAAAAGAAGGTGGAAGGGAGTTGCTGTTTTAATTCACTTTTTTTTTCTTACCCCTAAATCTATTTTAATTGGCTATATATTAAATTAATTATTGCCAACTTGAGTCATCATTTATCCATGATGGTAACTGGTGATATCCCTGTCTTTATCTCAACCCATGAGATTTTCCATTCTATTTTCTCCCCCTGTCCTCTTAAGAAGGGGGAGTGAGTGATACCCAGCTGGGTGACCATCTGGCCATGGTCCAAGGTCAACCCACAGCAATGTGGCATGTCTTGAATGTATCAAGGTCTTTAACACGGTCTCCCCATAGCATTCTTATAGCCAAATGGATAATCTACAGGATGGGCAAGTAGATGGTAAGGTGGGCAGAAAATTGGCAGGACCTTCAGCCTAAAACTGTGGTGACCTATAGTACAAAGTCCAATTGACAGCTAGTTACTACTGGTTTTCCTCAGGGATCAATAGTTGGATAATCTATTCAAAATCTAATCACTATATTCTATTCTAATCACTATATAAATAATTCTCCTTGAAGGACTGGAATTTCTGTTAACAGCAGATCTCAAAGTAAAACTCAGACTAGACATCTTAGCATTTTAAAACCTGACAATCTTACGTTGCTTGTCTTGAACAAAAAGAGCTCAAAATTTGATGCCCTTCCATTGCTTTCAGTTTTAAACCAGCTTCAGGACTTCTTTAGACCTCTTTTGATCTACTTACCAGAGCTATCCAATGCTGTCTGGACTGCCTCTGCTTTCGGATGTTTTCACTTTTTACTTTTATCTTTATATCATCAAGGATATTATTTCCAGGTTTATTCTTGACATATACCCAAACTATTAGAGCCATCACTCTCAAATACAATTATGTCTCATCCCAGTGTTCTCCTCATTACTTTTTTTTCCCCAGTCTTGAAATTCTTTACATACCTTCAGCCACCTCATTTCTAAGTCAGTATGATTTATCATCAAGTTTTGCTGTTCTTCAGCATTGCTATCCATATACCAATAGAACATGCTAGTTATCACATACATGCCAATTTCATGGCTTACCTTGCAGATAAAATGAAGCAGTATTCAGAAAATGGAAAAGGAAATCCCTTGCAGTAGATTCAGGGGTGGAGGAGGTTCAAAGTACTTTGAGGGCTTACTTCCCAAGAACAACCTGGGAGCAAGAACATACAGCAGAGGATGCTTTCACATTTTATACAGAAAAAGTTTACCATAAATGAAAAATTGCAAACATCCCTACATCCCTTCCCCGCTCCATTTCCCACCAGTGATTTTTCCACCCCTTCAATGACAAAGGTGTTCTCTACTTACATGGTCCTTGTCTGGTAAAATTCCTTTTGGACTCTGTATAGTTGCTCAGCTTCAACAGGAGACTGGGTTTTGTCACTACCATATTCTCTTCTCTGCCCTTCCAACACAGACAGGATAGATATCAAATATCCAGAGACTGGCTATTTGATCCCCAGGCGAGGAGATGTTCCACTGATGGATCTTCCAAACATGGTTTGGAGGTTTTTTTAAGGTTTTATGGTATATTAAAAATATATTATTGTATTATATAAATGTTGTTATTATTATTATACAATTACAAAATATATTTGTTATATACAAGTATTTATGAACACCTCACGTGTATTTTGTTCTACGTATATGATGTATGTTATGTGAAATGTATTTCAATTTATATGCACACACTACAGAAAATACTTTTTATAGATATCTGTAAGTGTGTTTATGAAGTTGGCTATTACATAAAACCACCAGCAACCGCTTCTTGAGGAACCCAGTTCTGTCACTCTATGTTAGGTGAGATCTGAAACACTGTATGGAGTTCCTCAGGAGACATCGGCCTTGTGCTGCTTCATTCCTGCTTCCTGATTACATTTAGATCAGAGGCAGGGGTTCAGAGAAGGCTCTTCTGAGCACTAGCATATTTGAAGAGGCAGGAGAGTTAAAATGTCACCAACCTTGAACAGTGCCTGAAAAAGAACCATGGGAATGAAATTTTGGAGCTAGACATATCAGTCTGACTTAGACCTTGTGCGAGTTGTCTGCATCCATACCTAGATCAAGCCCTCAGGCTTGGAAGCTGCCTCATAGTTTTATTCCTAAATCTTTCACTGATACTGTTTCCAGGATTGGTCCCATCATTTCATTCCAGGCTGTACTTTTCCAGTCACTCAAATATTACTTAACAGGCGTGTTTTATGTCAAATCTCAGCAGCTGCTTGTGTAGCTTGGTGACATCATTGGATTAAGTATCTATCTCCAGAAATATAATGCTATCGGTTTGTATCAAAACTCTTTGTAATCACTGGATCTATCCCACCTGCAGAACAGGGAAGGCTGAGTAACAGGAAAATACTCTTAATATAATAGATTATTGCTCCTTGGGGCAATTTGTCAGAAACAGTTAGGAAGGTTGTGATCCACGTTCATTCCTGCAAGATCACAGCAAGGGAGGGGAGAAGAGACAGCAATTTCTGGAATGAGGAGCAGGGAAAGGGTGCAAAGAGCAGGATAAGCAATTCTCAGAAGCTCTTTGCAAAAATATAAACAATCTGGTAAGGGGGAGGAGGTGTGGGAGCTGAACAGAAGCAAATTAAAAGGATAATTAGAAGAGGAAAAAAAAAATTGAGTTGCTGAGTACATTTTAGCTGGTGAAGCCAGGGATGTCAGATGTATTCACAGCACACAGATGGTAAAAAAAGGGGGAAAAAACAACAACCAACAGCACACCCTATAATCAGTTCCTTAGCATGAATATTAGGGGGTTTAAGTAGGGATAGGGAATAAGCAGTTGGCATCCTTTTTTTTTTTTTTTTTTGTAACTTCGCAACAGTGGAAGAGAGATCAGAGCAACCAGAGACAAAAGCTACAGCCCTGGTTTGCACTGGGGCATGAGCTGAACCAGTCAAATAATCCTCATTATCCATATAGACTGATATTTTAACTATAGTTTTCACATTTCTCTGTGTAAGGGGTTGGGACACCCTTTCTTCTTAGACACAAATGTCTGTGGGCACCTGGAATTTTAGTTAATGAACATAGGGTTTAAATACACAAGTCATTTTGCCACTTCAATGCATCTTAAAGCAAAAAGAGTAGAAATGAAGAAATGAAAAATAACTGAAACACACCATTCCCCCATTTCTGAAAACATCAAATAACAGAAGCTGCAATAAGCAAAACAGGAAAGAAGGGAAACCATCTCCCCAGCTTGGTGAGGAAAGCACGTCTTCTCAATGTGACAGGGTGAAGGACAGAGATTTGCAAAGCAGCTGTGACCACAGTGCACAATCATGGCCTGGGGCAGAGACCAATGTAGTGAATTTCTTTGGCTCAGCACCACAAATGCTGTTGCCTTGCTCTGGATGCAAAAATGAGCCATAAAACCAACCTGGAGATCTCTACACAGTACGCTCCAGAGCCTTGGATGCACATCTCAACCGTCTGGAGCCAAGGGCGATGTCCTTGTGACATACTCTTTGGCAGAGGTGCTTCAGTTTGGGTTGCTTCTCTTTTTTAGTGGCTAAACAGAGATACTTCACACAGTATCAGCTTTCTTGAGGGATGTACTTCAACAGATTACTTGTTTCACCTGTTTAGTCTAAAAAGCTGGGCTCAACCTATAGGCAAGATGGAAAGAGTCCTCCTGCAGATTTGGAGAGACCCAAAATCATGAAACATTTCAGTAAAAAATCCAATTGCCACTTGTCGTGGTTTAACCACGGTGGGTAACCTAGCATCACACAGGTGCTTGCTCACCCTTGCCCCCCACTCCAAATGGGATGGGGCAGAGAACTGGAAAGGCACCAGTAAGAAAGCTCTTTGTTTCAGACAAGAACAGTTTAATGACTGAAAAAAAAAAAAACCATAATGTGCTGGTTTGGGCTGGGGTAGAGGTAATTTTCTTCATAGTAGCTAGTATGGAGCTATGTTTTGTATTTGGGCTGGAAACAGTGTTGATGACACAGGGATTTTTTTAGTTACACAGAGTCAAGGCCTTTTCTACTCCTCACCACACCAATAAGTAGGTTAGGTTCACAAGCAGTTGGGAGGGGACATAGCTGGGACACCTGACCCCAACTGACCGAAGGGATAGGCCATAACATATGACATCAAGCTCAGCATGTAAAGCTAGGGGAAGGAGAAAGAAGAGGGCAGACGTTTGGAGTGATGGTGTTTGTCTTCCCAAGTAACTGTTATGCATGATGGAGCTCTGCTTTCCTGGATATGGCTGAACACCTTCCTGACGATGGAAAGTAGGGAATGAATTGCTTGGTTTGCTTTGCTCATGTGCACAGCTTTTGCTTTATTTGTTAAACTGTTTTTATCTCAAACTAAAATTTTTCTCACTTTTACTCTTCTGATTCTCCCTCATCTCAACATGGTGGGAGTGAGCCACTGGCTGTGTGCTGCTTAGTTGCTGGTTGGCATTAAACCACAAATAAAATAATAAAACAAAACAAAACAAAATTAAATTATATTAAATTAAATTAAAAATTGTAATGGGAAGGAAAACTAAAAGAGTGAGAAATAAAATTCAGGAAAAACAAGTGATACAACCATTCACCACTGACTAACTGACACCCAGCCAGTCCCCGAACAGTAATCACTGCCTCCTGGCCAACTTTCTCTAGTTTATATGCTGAGCATGATATCATATGTTAGGGATATAATTTTTCCCAGTCTGGGTCAGCTCTCCCCACTGTGCTCCCTTCCAGCTTCCTGTGTACCTCCTCACTTGCAGAGCATGGGAAGCTGAAAAGTTTTGACTCAGTACAAGCACCGCTTATCAACAACCAAAACACAAGTTGTCACATTATGCTCATGCTAAATCCAAAACACAGCACTACACCAGCTACTAGGAGGAAAATTAACTCTATCCCAGCTGAAAACAGGACACAACTGAAATTACTAGGAGAACTCCCATTGATTCAATTAAGAGAAGAATCACAGTGTTTATAGCCCCCAAACCTCCTAATGCATAAGTACATCTGACTCATGAGGACAGTAACCAGAGGCAAGCTATTCACACACTTTATTTTTCATGGACTCATGACTCTGGACAGCATAGATGAGACCAAATTGAATTTAAATAGAGAAGCATTTTTACAGAAGGCCAAAATTTTCAGATAACTTTGCTGATTTCAACAATATTTTAAATTTGCACTGCCTTGCTAACTGGAGAGATTTACAACAGACAATTTACTTAAAAAAAAATAAAAGAAATATAAGAGTAAAGGTTTGGGCTTTTTGATGTTTGCTTTCAAAATGAAATCAAAATTAAATGGGAATGAAAGAAAAAAACCAACCCACAATCTCTGTGATTCCTCTAGTGTAATCTCTCTTATGAAGATGATTTGATTTTGAAGTGTTGCAATGTGCACATTGTCAGTTCCTGTCTGGCTGGAAACACATTTGTTTTGCATGGTTTGATGCGGTTTCTTTCGTTGTTGCTGAGGTACTGCAATCTGTATAAAAAAAGAGAAAAGATTTTTCAAACCTGTGTAACTCAGAGATAGGTGTCAGATCAGGAGGGAGAGTTATCCATCCTAACCATGAATTTCCCATATTTCCCCTTGCTCTGTGTCATGCTGTTCATGATCTGTGAGTCTCTGGACATGGTCATGGCTACAAAGTCCACCAAATCCAGAAGTGGGCTGCAGCCTTCCTGGCCTTGGCCAGTGGGGCAAGCGGAGACCAGGCAGGCTCTCCCTTCACAGTCTTTGCAGACAAAGTCCATGCTGTGCTATAGCTTTCCCAGAAACCCTCAGAGGCAGCTCCCAGCCTCTCTGCTCCCTTCAGTCCAGCAGTACCAGTCATACAATGAGCTGCATTAAACATCAACAGCTATGGGAAGCTTTCTGCAACAGCTGTGTGCAGGTCACATTTCCTTCATGCCTCTTCCTCTCCCAGCTGATGGATGTCCCAAGTCCGATTTGTGCAGTCCAAATTAAAATAAAATAATAATAAAAAGACCATGAGGACCAGACACAAACAAAAGTCAGAATATGGTGGATAACTCTGTATTTGCTGAAGGTAAAACCTTCCTTTCAGAAGAATTTCTGAAGAATAAAAGCCTCCATTTCTCCTAGGCACCATGCCTGGCTTTGCAACTGCTATTTCTATATTTCACTTGTTTCATCTTGGAGGCTGTGATTCCTTGATAGAGCAGAACTTGCATCACTTCATCTCCCACTTAACTAATTTGATGAGCAAGATGGAACTGCTATGGTGGCAATTTAAGTGTATTAAAGAAAAAAGTTAATGCAAAATTTTGATTCACCAAATTTAAAGTCCATTTCCATTACATTTAATAAGTTCAGCCTCTCTTAGTTCATCTGTACTTATCTTTAAGTCTGCATGGCTGAGTAGCATTAGAAATAAGAAGATTATTCATAGTAGGGTGCTCTGCCTATGAACTTTTTCTTAGCTCTCAGTAGAGATAAAGAATCTTTGCTCAACTGTATATCATTTCATAATCACAAGTGGTCAGCTTTCCTGTTCTTATAAAATCAAATCTCACACCATCAGCCACAGACCTTTCAAAAAATACCAAAAGAGGTATAATTGATTCAAACAGAGTAATCATTAAAGTATGAGGATAGTCTGACACATGCTTTTTTATTCCCCTCCGAGCATAGATGAATTATGAGATCCAAATCACAGCTCTTGTAAGGGACTAGTTCATGCATTTGTGTAGGGAGAGGGAAGGAAACTTGCTACACCCTTTCACTGTAAATCCATGCACAAACCATTTGGGTCCGAAGGCCTGAATTGTGATGTAGTGCACCACATCAAGGAAAAGTAGGCGAGAAAGTGAGCCCAAGGGAAAAAATCCTTAACAATTGACATATTAACATGGTGGGGAGGAAACATGCTAAAAGGCTGCCTCTGGGGTGGCAGCAGGTGCTTAAATTCTGAAGAATTTAAGGAGTGATTGGGGAAAAAAAAAAGTGAGAAAAACTTCCACACAATCTTGCAGCAACAGCAGCTGGTGCTTCCCTGTCTGTGGAGTCAAGGAGAGGGAGCGAAGCCCATGGAACCAGTGTGGGAGCAGGTGGGGGAAGAAGCCGTTGTTATTTGCAGCAGACGTTCCTTAGCAACAACCTTGAGCAGATGGGAGCCCGGTACCGCTGCGCAGAGGCTAGTCAGCAGCTCCTCATCCCCCTCAGCCTCTGCTCTGGCCAGGGGGAGGTAAAACAAGACCCCAAAGTCTGTCAGGGAGCTTTTTTCCACATAAAAAGAAAGGGATAAGGAGATCATCTTTGCCTGTTGAAGCCCAAACATGAACACATTTCATTAAACAAGTCTGATAAATAACAACATTGTTGTAATCAAATAGACAGTGGTGATAAGTAATAATAGAAGTGTTACACATACAGACAGACAGACATATTCTTTTACTATGGCTGAGTAACTGGGATTTCTAGAGATGCTGAGAGATCTTGGAAACTTAAAGAACATATATGTGCCCAACAGTATCTTAGGGCTATCCTGAACCACATTTGGGGTGGGATGGGGGTGGGGATGAAAAAAAGCAATATATCAGGTCTTAATCTACATCTGAAGTAAAATATAAGGTGATGGATGATCCAGTCAAAAAGGTTATTTGAAAATGGGTAGTTCACAGATGCACATAATTTCAGAGAAAGACTGCATTGACAGATGGATGCATTACCAAATTAAAAAAACCCAGTAATGTTCTGTACGATACCTTATTAATCTTGTACCTGGGGAATATGGAGAATCACTAAAGTTGAACATAGCTAACAGCAGAGGTGGAACTTTCTGTAGACAGTGTCCATGAGACAAATACCACCAAGGTGCACAGGCACTCTTTTTTTTCTAAAAAAATCAGATATGCAGAATTGAGCACTCAGATATTCTGTATTATGTTATTGCATATGTAAATAAAGGAAAAATTGTCATTAAAGGAAAAGAAATTCTACTGCCTGCATGTGATCTGGCAACAAGCCATTGAGACTTGGTAATCTGCATGCAAAAGCATGGGGAAATAAAAGTACAAAGTCCATAAAGGTCCATGGTCAATAAAGAGCCATGCTGGTCTCTAGGGGCAAGGACAAATGCCCTCTTTTGAGAGTTTGTACATAATAAGAAGTGGTGGGATTTCTTGCACCTTCTCAGGGACAGGATGTTGTTTGAAACATGTCTATGGCCAAATCAGGATTATATCAGTCAGACTTGTGCCTTCAATGCTTCTTTTCTATTAATATCACTGTCATGGTTTACCCTGGCTAGCAAAATACCATGAAGCCGCTCTCACAAATCTCCCCCTCCCCTCCTCCAGCAGAGGGGAAGAATCGGAGGAGAAAGAAATAAGGAAGCTCGTAAAATTAAGATAATAACTATTTACTAATTAAATCTAAATCAATATATACAAATACTACTAAAAATAAATAATTAAAATAGTAGAAAATAAAACATATGATACAATATGATAGAATTTCTTACCATCCACTGACCAATGCACACCCAGATGCTGAGTAGTCAGAGTCAGACCCAGACAGCCCGAGAACCACAGCCCAAGACCAATCGCAGCCCGAGAGCTGCAGCCCGAGGGCCGGAGCCCAGGAGCTAACAGCAGATTCCAAGCAAACCCTATCAGCAATAGCACAGCCAGGAACTCTAAACAACCCACCAACTCCCTCACAAACGAGCCAGCACAGGAGTTAGCAAAGTAGCTAATGCAGGGAGGGTTAGCAAGTGCCCGGGAGTAAGCAAGCAAGGGAGTAAGGGAGAGAGTAAAAAGGGAAAAGTAATTGCTACTGGACCCCCTACCCACCCAAAACCCAGAACATGATGTACTGTGGAATGAAATACTTACTTGGTTAGTTTGGGTCAGCTACAGTATCAGAAGCAGAGAAAGACCTTGAATCCAGTACAAGCCATCCCCAGCACCAGCTGAGACCTTATCAGTGCTTTTCTCAGGTCCGGGAACACAACTTCCTAGCAGCCACAGTTAAGGGAGTTAATCTTTTCCTGACTGAATCCAGCACAATCACCATTAACGAAAATCAGATAGATTAATTGATTTATCTTGGTTGATTACCTTGATTAATCAGGACCTAGGTGAACGTCTTAAAGACTTGTGAATAGCTCTGTAGCCAGCAAAGCAGACAAACACTTGATTATGTATTCTGGTGAGTCAAGCTCACCCATATGGGATCTCATCTCCTGTGTCTCCATTTCCCTTCTGCTAATCTAACCTCTTAGCAACATTTTAGCAATTCCTGTGGGTGATACAAACAGTGAATAGAAATCGGAAAACTACAGAGGAGTCTGCTCTTACTTCCATTAAAGTCAATGGATGCTTTATTCCATTAACGTCAAGGACACTAGTCTGAGCGATAATGGTATTTAATATTATTTCTTTGGCAATGTCTGAACAGAAGGAGAACTCATTTTTCTTGCTTCTGTAGAGGTAATAAACTGAAAAGAGTGTAACCAGAGTAAGGCTGAAGTTTTTTTCTCAGGAATTTCTGAGTAGCCAGAATTGTGCAATTTTAAGGAGATGGTTAGTTTTACAAGCTTCTCATGTGTACCCTACCAGTTTACCTATTTGAAACCTTTCAGTCCACTTGCTCATCCACCAAGTAACAAAGTTTCTGATGATTCCCAGTTTCTTTACAGCTCACCTGCCAGACAGGGCAAAATCAGAGCATAGAGACGCTTCATGGATCATCAAGAGCCAAAACTTCCTGTCTGCTAGTTAGCAGATCACTGTACTTTCAGGGTCTCCAAGGTTCCCACAGCACCTGTTCATCAGCTCCAGAGTCAGGGCTCACTACCTTACCTGCATGTGCCACTTATTTGTTTCTTCTGCCTGTAACAGTCAAGGACATTTCACAGAATGAATTACACAACTATAAGGGCAGCAACCTTTAGCCAAAAGGCATTGCCACCTCACACTAGCCAGGTGTAAGCCCATGTACACATCTGGCAACACCTATGAGCTGATTGTGCTGAATCTATGTATAACTGCATCGACCTTTCTGCAAAAAAGTAGTGTTTGCATTTCACCAGATACTATTCCTAGCTGCCTTAATGTGAAATAAGTTTGATTTAAAATGTTGTAGTATTGGCCAGGCAGAAATTTGCAGTATTTTTATGTTGATTGACATCACTTCTTCTCCTAAATAATAGCTACAAGCAGTGCAAGCTGGTCAGTAAGGGTAAGATAATGCAAAAAAGCAATATTTTATTACTATTATTGTGTCATGGTTTAATCTCAGTCAGTAACCAAGCACCACACAGCTGCTTGCTCACCCTCCCCTCCTGACTGGGATGGCAGAGAGAATTGGAGGGGAAAAAGTAAGAAAGTTCATGGGTTGATACACGAACAGTGTAATGATTGAAATAAAATAAAATTTTTAAAATTAATTAAAATAAATAATTATCATAACTATAAAAAATTGTAATGAAAAGGGAAAAAAAAAAAACTAGAAGAAAGGGAGAAATAAAACCCAGGAAAAACAAGTGATGCAACTGCTCACCACCTGCTGATCAATGCCCAGCCAGTCCCAAAGCAGTGATTGCTGCACCCTGGCCAACTCCCCCTGGTTTATATACTGAGCATGATGTCATGTGGTATGGAATGGAATATCCTTTTTGCCCATTTTGGTCAGCTATGCTCCCTACCAGCTTCTTGTGCACTTTCTGGCTGGTAGAGCATGGGAAGCTGAAAAGTTCCTGACAGTGTAAACATGGCTTAGCAACATCCAGAACATCAGTGTGTTGTCACCCACTACTAGGATGAAAATTAACTGTACTCCAGCTGCAACTAGGACATGTTATTATTTTAGTACAAATTGTGGCTGCAGTCTTTCTCCAATCAGTAGCAGTAATTACAACTTACCATCTTCTTAGTCATTATCTGGCAAAAGTCTCAAAATGTAGTATGGTCAGGGACTGATGTTAGCAGGCAATGGCCATCCTTGCCTCACAGATGCTGCTGGAATATCCATTTTCCTTGTGTTTAATTAGATAATTTAAAATAGCGTCTCCCACTTCTCTTCACAGCCACAAAGCAAAAACCACTACTGACATTTCCAAGACAAGAATACGTAGGTTTGTGTTCTTTACCATTTTATCCTCCATCAGGGCTGATTCTTTTAACTGGTATGAGAGCCAACTTCACGTTTCATAGAATATGCCCTTTTTTATGCAAAGCATTAGCTAGAATGACATTTCAGCACTGATCCTGCAAAAAGGACATTGCAAAGTGTCTTTATGGTGAGATAAATCCAGTGTAGCATGAATAAAAAAATTTCCAGTGCATTTCCATTCTGATTACATATCTACTTGGAAATCTAGATAGCTTGTTTAAATCATCAATCTACTGGGTTCAGTGCCATGGAAATTGCAAAGTTCTGCTTTGCAGGACCTCCTGTACTGTGTCTTGTTGAACAAATTTGAATGTGTCTATGTACAGAACAGAGAAATTTGACTGTGACACTTCTCTGTATGGATTGTGTCACTTTTCATACTAAACTGACTTTTTCAGGCTTCAGTTCAGCAGGTTATGTCACCTGACTCCAGAATAATTATTTTGAAAAAAATTGATTTTTTCTTTACTTCCACAGTAAATCCATTCTGTTCATTGTTTTTTTGGGGTTTTCTTAATGGTTTATAGGATCCTCTCTTTAAAGGATCCACATCTTGTAAAATCTACTATAGTCTTATTGTTCAAATATTATTATTACTTTATTTTTCTACTCATAAAAATAATAACATGGAAAAAAACTCCTTACTCCATTCTGTAAAGATTCATTCTTTTCAGGCACTTCCACTATTTATATTAATACCTAAAGATAAAGAGGAAATTTCCCTGCTGATGATGTAGACACCAAATAGCAAGTGAGGAGTGTCTGGTGCGATGATTGTAATTGTCACCAAGCATACAGAGGGTGACCTGTGGTACAGGGAAAATCTTGGTGCAGATTTCTCTAATCAACCCTTTGGCTTACAGGTTACTTTGCTTTCAGTGTACTTCAAATATTACACAGTATCACACTCATTACAGGATACACAGATACAGTGCTGAGGCTGAACCAAACAAATGCAGAACAAACTTTAAAACCTTTTATATTTAACTCTGATTATAGAGGGAGGAAGGAATATAGCCTTGAGACTTCTGTTTAAAAAAGGCTTTCAAAGAAAAATAAGACCCAAGATGGGAGAAGTCGTTACTGGACAACCGGTTTTGTTTTTTACAATTCTGACCTTACATATTTAATTCATTCCCTTTTGGTTCTAGCATTGAAAAATCCCATTATGTGAAACTCCCTGTATTTCACTTATTGCTAAGGGTACTTAAAAATAGCAGTGTCTTCATGGAATTTCTTTTAATATACTTTTCCCTATTTTTAATTTCAAAAGTTGTCTAGTGTTAAATATTTCAGATGTTTTGGCACACTCTGCAGGGGCTCCTGGCCCTTCTGCAGAACCACCTCCTGCAGGAGTAAGATGCAGCTTTCACACCAGATTGCCTTACAGTTTCCCAGTGACAGCTTTCCCTCTCCTTGTTTACCTTTCTGAAATAAGCATAATGCCACCTTCATGATACAGGAACAGATTAACAGCTGTCTCCTAAATCCTATGTGTAAGAGCATCATCTCCCATGCAAGGTAGAGACAAGGACCACCATAAAGCTAGCACACAGAGAGTGGGGAATAACCTACCTTAATCTTTTCAATCAGCTTGCAGCATGGCCTGGAAGGACATTTCTCATTAACAAGGGCTTCTCAGATCTTGCTTGTCTCGTGCCACCACAGCTAGAGGTCCATTCTGATCTCTGTTATGGACAATTTACATGTGTAAGAGGAATCAACCCTCCATATTCTCCACCCAAATATTAGTACATCCCTAAGTCCCTTCCCTTAGCACAAAATTCCATTCCTGGCTCCAAGGCTCTCACTATCTAGGACCTAGAGCTATGTCCTAATGAACACACACCTACAGTCATGTATTGGGTTAGTGTGGCAAGGTTTTGGAAGTGGAGGAGCTACAGGGGTGGCTTCTGTGAGAAGCTGCTACAAGCTTCCCCCACATCCGATAGAGCCAATGTGAGATAGAGCCAGCTCCAAGATGGACCCACTGCTGCCTTTAAGAAGGGCGGGTGGGGGGTGGGGAACAAACCCACCAGAAGAGTAGATTTTGCAGACAGATATAAAGGTAGAGAGGGAGCAAGATGTGAGAGAAACAGCCCTACAGACACCAAGGTCAGTGGAGAAAGAAGGGGAGGATGTGCTCCAGGCACCAGAGCAGAGATTTTCCAGCAGCCTGTGGTGCGGACCAAGGTGAGGCCGGCCATGTCCTGCAGCCATGGAGGGTCTCAGTGGAGCACAGACCCACCTGCAGCCCAGGGAGGACCCCACGCCCGAGCAGATGGATGCTCAAAGAAGTCTGTGATGCCGTGGGCTTCCCACGCTGGAACAGACTCCTGGCAGGACCTGTAGACCTGTGGAGAGAGGAGCCCACACTGGAGCACATTTGCTGCCAGGACTTTTGACTCCATGGGGGACCCAGGCTGGAGCAGGCTGCTCCTGAAGGATGGCACCCCATGGGAGGGACCCACACTGAAGCAGTTCATGAAGAACTGCAGCCCATGGGAAGGACTCATGTTGGAGAAGTTCATGGACGACTGTCTCCTGTGGGAGGGATCCCACACTGTGTCAGGGAAATAGTGGGAGGAGTCCTCCCCCTGAGTGGCAGAAAACAACAAACGTGTGATGGACTGACCACAGTCCCCATTCCCAGTCCCCTGCGTCACTTGTGGTGGGGAGTTAGGTAAAAGCAGGAATGAATTTGATCCCAGGAAGAAGGGAGGGGTGGGGGGAAGGTGTTTTAAGATTTGGGTTTAGTTCTCTTTTCCAAGCAGAGTATATTTTGCCTGTTTGCCTGAATTACTGAAAGACCTCTCCCTGTCACTATGTCGAGCTGTGAGCCTTTTATTGTATTTTCTCTCCCCTGTCCAGCTGATGAGTGACAGTGATAGAGTGGCTTGGTGGACACCTGGCCTTCTGCCAAGGTTAGCCCACCACAATTTCCATACTTTCCCCATCTGCATTTGCAATACCAATTCAGTGCTTCCTGCCATATCTTTCCTTACCAGTTGTTCTTACCAATCCTCTAGCTAATGACCAAGCAGGTATTTAGACAGAACTGTGTGTGTTCTTTCTGTCTGAATATGAGCTGGCTGTGTGCCCAGGTGGCCAAGAAGGCCAACGGCATCCTGGCTTGTATCAGAAATAGAGTGGCCAGCAGGACTAAGGAAATGATTGCCCCCTGTACTCATCATTAATGAAGCCACATCTCGAAACCTGTGTTCAGTTTTAGGACCCTCACTACAAGAAAGACACTGAGGTGTTGGAGCATGTCCAGTGAAGGGCAATGGAACTGGGGAATGGTCTGGAGCACAAGTCCTATGAGGAGCAGCTGAGGGAGCTGGGGTCGTTCAGCCTGGAGAAGAGGAGGCTCAGGGGAGACCTTACCACTCTCTACAACCACCTGAAAGGAAGTTGCAGAGAGGTGAGTGTTGGTCTTTTCTCACAAGTGACAAGTGATTGGACAAGAGGAAATGGCCTCAAGTTATGCCACGAAGGTATTTAAGAGACGTGTGGACATATGGATGAGGTGCTGAAGGACATGGTTTAGTGGAGGACTTGGCAGTTATGATAACAGTTGGACTTGATCTTAAAGGTCTCCCAACCTAAAAGACTCTATGATTCTTACCCCTTGTCTCAGATATATCTCTTTGAAGAAGTTAGTTAGTTACCTTTTTCATTTTGTATTTGCATGTGCCCTACCAATGGTATGCACTCCATGCTTGACAAACTCTGGAATAAACTAGTCCAGACTCCTGAGCTGCCTGTCTATCTGTGTCTTCAATAACAATAAGGTCACTCTTAAAAGTGAAGCAATAAAACTTCTTGTAAGTAGAAAGAAATGACCTTTATTTGTTGCATGTCTAAGTAAACTCCATAAATATAGCATTAAGACTCTGACATGAGATAACCAAAGATGGTAAATTTAGGTTGACATTTTGTCCTTAACTTGAACTGTTCAACAAGAAAGTATACAGTAAAAACAAAGATTTGGCCTTAAATCAGATTCTCTTGGGATGCGTTATTCTGGTATATGCTTAATATATTTTCAGGTACTTCCTGAGCTTCCTGTTATATCTGCCATATATATGACAGAATCACTGGGAAAGAAGGAGTGCTGAAAGACCATCACTGGGGATCAAAGTCCCTTAGGACCAGACGCTATAAAGCTAAATCACAACAAGTGTCCCTGCCCAGACAACTCAGGCGTTAAATGCCAGGAGGGATACAACAGATGAGCCATTCAGAAAGACAGGGGGAGTGAAAAGAACAGGCACTGCCTGAATGGATCTGCTAACAAAGAGAATGAAGGTCAAATGAAAAAGGCTTGTGAATCTTGACATGGCAGTTTCTTGCACATGTGGGAGTTATGGTAGGGAAAGCATCAGTAAGCTTGAAGAAGAGTTCAAGTGAGAAACACACATGTGGGGCTATCTTCTGTTCTTTGTCATCTGGAACAGTCTTTTGGGTGATTTTGCTTTTGTATAGTCTAGCCAGTTTAAAGCTAAGTGTTACGAGGTTAAGTTCATAAAACATCTTAAAATATAAAATGCAAAACCCTGCCAAGTGAGCTTTGAGACTCTTGTGGAAAAAATTCTCACACTCTGCAGAGTCAGACTGTTTTCCAACCAGGTTGCCAATGTAGGTGTTTTGATTCATATTTTAACCCAGTTGCTCTTAATTATTCTCAGCTGTAAATCCTCACTAGCTATCTCTTTATATTTATTGGCTACAAATAGTCTATGAAGTTCAAGAAAAAAAAAAAAAAGGCAAGATGAATTAATCCTTCTAAAGCCGATGCCCTTCACTTAACAAAAAATGGAGGAAAATAGAGGCACTGAACTGGGATTAATTGGACATCACAGTTTTTATCTATAGTCTATGTGAAAACATATTCCAGGTAAGAATTACGATGTGTTGTTGGCTAGGGGGTTGTTGTAACTGATGCTCCAATAAAGTTCAGTGCCCTCCACAAACACTGTGTCCCTAATCCTAATACTTTTAGATCCAACTGCTCACACACTGATAGTTCCTGGATCATTTAGTTACTTGAAATTATACTCTTATTTCTGGCCCTGGGAAACAAAAGGAATACTAAAAAAAAATCTCAAAAGGCAAAGTCTCACACCAGTCACCAGTGAACCAGTCATTTGTCATCTGATAGTTTCCATCCACCTTGGCAGAAAGAGAAGGAGTAGAAGTGCCCCATGCAGGCTAAGCCATCTATCTTCCTACCTCAGGAACAAATTGTTGTGGGTTAACCCTGGTGGGTAGCTAAGCACTACACAGCTGCTTGCTCATATACCCAGTGGGATGAGGAAGAGAATCAGAAGGGTAAAAGTTAGAAAAACCCTGGCAATTTTCCTCCCTTTAGTTTAGGAATGATGAGGACCTAAACTTGAACATGACCTACAAGCCCAACAGAACAGTGGATTTGTCTGTAGCAAACCATTTCAATGATTGTAGACAGTGCCTTTAAAAGGAGCAGGAGAGGGACAAGGAGTAGATATCAAAAAGCAATTACAGGTTGTTTTTTTTTGTTTTGTTTTTTTTTTCTTTGAAGTTATGTGAGATAACTCTAGGTGAACCTGCTCTGGTAGGGGGGGTAGACTAGATGATTTCTAGAGGTCCCTTCCAGCCCTTAACACTCTGTGAATCTGTGAGATATAGGAGAAGATAGATCAAGGGGGAAATGCTTGCAAGATGGGAGTCACCAGGTCAAGAAGAAAGCAAGTGGACAAGAGAAGTTGATGAAATCTTTTCTGGCTCTCAGATTGGGGAAGGAATTTAAACTACCAAATGTCTTCACATTTTGTCGAAATACCTAAAGGAAGACCCAAGATAGTGTCCTCCCTACAGAACCCTAACCTCAAGTATAATTTAAGCAGCACAGAATCCACATGGGAAGGGAATGTTATTAATTCTCCATTCATAAAAACATGTTTAATGAGAACAATTATGTTTACATAAGCGTACACAACAGCGGAGACTCCAGCATGCATGTTTCACCACTCACAGCAGCACTTACTGAAACTCAATTACTTAAAATATTCCTGATTTCCATTTTTGTATTTGTACCTTTATGATGTATATTCTATTCTTGTTAAAGCAAAAGAGAGAGATAGCAGATGCAAATAAACAAGAAAAACCCTACAATGTTTTTAATCACAGTTCTCTGGGAGGGATGATCAGTGATCATGAGTTATTGTGGGTTTTCCTTGTTTTTCATGGCTGCATCACAGTGTCACTGGTATGTTGCTAACTTAATTGTGCTCTCTTCCTTCAGCAGAATGGGTTCTGACTGAAAAGCCATACATCTCTGGTGAGAATACACAAAACATATCATGACTTCCTCCCAGCATCAATAACAGAAAAAAGAATACTGAATGGTCTTTCAGATTCACTGAATTTCCTTTTGATCCTATTTGGAACATGGTAAAAATTTTACTACACTGCATAGATGGCTTATTAAAATAAATTTGGTAAGTAACTCTGTACATTTTGACAGTGTAAAAAAGCTACCAACAGTTTAAATTTATGAGTTAAAGCCTAACCATGCCGTAAAAGGAATTCCCCTAGGAGTACTAACATATAAAGCCTTATTTAATTTTTCCATTTTAACATGAACATGTTAGCGACATTTTTTTCTTTCATTAAGGCCCAGTTCCAATTTCAAGGTAAGATGTTGCAAAATATTGTGTCACCATGTAAAAAAATATCAAAACAAAGTGGTAGTTCAGAATGACAAGCCAACATATCACTGGCCAGCTCGGATGCCAGGAGGAAAATCAGAGCAAGTACTGGTGTTTGTAGGCTCCTGTACAACATGACAAATGTGTGTTGTGATCTCAAGAGAAAGGAAGATGAGCTCAGGAAATGTGTAATGAACGGTGCTCTGTCTTTGAGAGTCAGCAGCACTAGAAGCAACTGTGGTTCCAGTAAAACTCTGATACCTAAACCATTTTTATATTGAGCTGTTGCTAATCAATAGCAAAAAAAACTTCTGTTCCTATATCTTCTACAGGAAAGACTCCCCACAGCTCTCCTAGAACATAGTAATGACTGATGGGAGGCCTTGGAGCCCCTTTTGAGAGCCAGCAAGGAAGGGCAGAATTCAAGGCTTGGGATCCATCTTGCCTCTCCTGACAGGGAAGTCATATCTGCTGCAGGCTCGTGATAAATGATCCCCCATTTCCACTGGAAGAAGGCAAGAGATATTTGGGGGATGGCTAGTCCCATCCTAAGGTGACCCCTAAGGGAGCTGTGGAGAGTCTTGATGCACTGGTGAGATGGGATTTTGCTTAAAAAGGGAAGGAAGTAGGAGAAGAGAGAGGGATGCAAATAGTTTTAGGGTGTGATGGCTCACTTCCTTCCAGGCTATGCTGATGCCATGAGGTCCCTGCCTGTCACAGCCTCCCCATGCGAATGAGAGATAGAGGAACTATCATGCATTCACTACAGTGTCCTGTAAAAAGTGTCTCTGATCCACACAGGGGTAAACATGTACTATGTTACTCAGCTGATCACCAAAAAGGGAGGGGTGTGTAAGGAGACCAGTGATGAGACTGACCCTGGAAAGGGACAGGGGAAATGGGGAAGCAGGTTGTACCCAACAGACCACTGAGTTTCTCATCCCCATTCTGTACAGTAGGATGACATTAGCTCCTGTGATTGAACAGCGGCCTACACATAGATATAAATAAATAAATTAAAATCCCTTGCACAAACATGAAAGCTGAGAGTGTTTAATTCAAGCTTGACTGTTACTTTGTTCTCCGCACCAGGAGTGGACCACTGAGAGATATAAAGAAGCATTGACTCTGTTAGGTTTTAGCTATTCACCATATTAATCATAATCTAGCCCACCTTTCAAAAAGTAAATAACATCTTTAAGATTATCAGACTCAGTTTTGAGCAACATTTTTCTTATTAAACAAGCACACATGACTGGGAAAAATCAATAGGAGAGTTAGACTAGCCTTCACATTGAGGGTATTTGTTATCACCCGTAAGTAACTGTAAAAGATGACAAAGCTGCCACATCATGGAGCAAAGTAATTTTACAGGGCTCAGGTGGGTTCAAGTTTCCATCTTCTCCCTTCCTGTAATTTAGTGCATCATGTGTTTCCACCAGCTAAATGAATCTGCTAGCCTGCCAGACACAGATGGTCACCACAGTGACAGAGCTCAGTGCACTAATTTCCATTTTACAGGCCATGGTGCCTTCTCTTTTGTCTTTAGCAACAAAGAAAGGAATTCTAGTTCTTCACGGATAGTGGAAGTTGCTGTGATTGGGTGTGTGTGTAACAGCCCACAACAGCAGGTGGCTGGCTGACCACATACACCTGTGGAAAGGAGGAAATCCTCATTTCAGCTGCCAGGAGGAAACTTGAGTGACCTCCACCACATTCATCACCTGGATGAGACAGTCCACCCCCTTGCTGTCCCAGTCACCTCAAATAAGTAACAAACAGCAATTTAAATTCAGTTAAATTAATACAGTTTAGACTAAAGGTATCATGTATAAAAACTTTTTAGTTTCCAGATGATCTGTTTTTTCTGTGCAGATTCATAAATATGAAATTTTAAAAATTAATTATTGATGCCAAAGTTTTAAGGGAAGGGATAGTTTTGTTGTTTATTGTTATGGGAGGAGGTTAGTTTTTTACCAAAACAGAAGTTAATCTTAAATTCTTTCTTGGTATATAAGAGCTATTATTCATTGGTGCTACAATAAGGCAATAGAGCTTGCAATTGTAGTGGGAACATCAGCTGGAACAAGATGAGGTAAGTACCATTCCAGATAAATGTTTCTAATGCAAAGGAAAGGTGATAAAAGGAAAAACAGAAACTGAGAAGGATTAATCAAATTGCCTGTGGTTTTAGAGCATCTTTGTGTCAGAGTGAGAATCTTTGTTTGCCTTCCATTCAGTAAACTGCTTGTAGTGGAAGTTACCATACATCAGTGAAAACAAACATATATGCCTTAGATGTTAAGGACAATGAGAAAAATAAGAGCAGTAGAAAGAAAAGATGTAGGTTTGCAGTAGTATCCACTGTAGTACAAATCTCAGACACACAAGATGATACTATTTTTGCATTTCCTCCACTTTGTAGCTACTACATGGGAAGAATAAAACTCTCTTCTACAAGGGACTTTCAAATGGGCGCTAAGCTTCACAGTTCAGTTCCGTTACCTAGATTAATAGGCTATTATTTTCTGTGTTTGTCTTACTACCTTTGTTAATTCTGACTTGAAATGTAGCTCCTGATGATCAATAGGGCCTCTAATATGCACATATTTACATTATTAGAAGTAATAAGTCATGCACAGAACTCATAGCTGAGACTTTACTTTGTTAGCTCTGTTCTCCAGACAGTTTCATAACCTTCACCTGTCCTCCGCATATATTTTGGTAACTAGTATTGAGTGACTCTCTAAAGTGAATATTGTAACCTGTATCATAAAATTAATCAATAATACTTGCTATCCTTGATATTACATTCTGGGGACGTTTAATTGCACATCTCTGGACCACAGGGTTGTTTTAACAATGTGTCAGTATTAATAGCTGGTTGAAACAAAAAACTTTTATTCCATTTTTAATAATATAAAAATTGGTCCTCATTTGATGTGAGAGAACTTTTAATCCAGAACAACACATTCCATGAAAATGGAATTATTTGCAGCATCTTCTCAATTTTGAACTGAAATTCTAGGTATTGCTGCACATTTCCTGCCAGTGCACTGAAGCTAGGATAATATGCAGTCAGATTAAGATCATTTTAAGCCAACATCTGCATTTGGTGTCAAGGACCCAACATCTGTATGAAAGTATGGTTGCTGCACACTACATGTAGGCTTTCACTACAAGCAATCACTATACCAGGGCGAATATGTGTTCACCTAAAAAAGATGTATGTGAAACTGTAAGCATTGGAAGAGAACTGCCTCTCTAGGTCTTCTGAGGGAAGGAAAGTTCTCTGCATGAAAACACCTGCCATTTGGTTAGATAGAAAATCCCACAGGGTACATTCTACTTAAAAACCCAGAAAATCAATCCAGATAAAGCTATATATGATTGTTTCATAAGGTCAGATTTTCTGTCTCTTTCTCCTCCACTTCTTTTAGGTAAAGAAGAGAATGGGTCATGTTTGCCCTTTGTAGCCCGGCCTGAATTTGCCTACAACCTGCAGACACAAACAGGCACTTTTCTGAGGTGTCATAATAACTCAGTAAAAGTTTCCACTTTAGAATAACCTGCTGGCTCTGAGTCTCTTGTGGAGCAAATCTTGGGAGACCCACACTCGTGGAGAATAGTATCCAGATCTTCGGTTTGGTATTCAACCATGATAGGCAAGACATCCTCCCTTCTCTCCTGCTATTCTCCTTTCTTATTCATCATATAACTTTTAATTGCTGTAACAAGCAATTTGTCTGAGCAGTGGATCACTTTCACTACACAGCCTTCATTCACCTGTGGAGCAGGTCCAACATACATGCAATATGTGCATGTATTTGCATAATCAATGGCTGGAAAGTAATATCTATTTATGGACAGCACCAATTCAGCTATCACAGTGTGCCCTGTTTAGTCAAGAAAGTTAACTCTCTTTACCATGGCTGCTAGGGAGCTGTATTCCTGGATGCTGAGAGAAGTACTGGTAAGTTCTTAGCTGGCACTGGGCAATGCCGGCACTGAATTCAAGGTCTTTCTCTGCTTCTGATACCGCAGCTGTGTTCCCAGCTCTCGCTTTCTCACTGCAGGCAGTGTAGGGGACACACAGTTCAGACAGCTGACCCAAACTGACCAAGGAAGTATTTCAGTCCATAGTACGTCGTGCTCAGGGTATAGGCGGGGAAGGCGTCTGGGAGCCATTACTCTCTCCCTTACACTCTTGCTCTTTTACTCCCGTACACTTGTTAACACTCTCCCTGACTCCTGCGTTAGCTGCTTTGCTAACTCCTGTGCTGGCTCATTTGTGAGGGAGTTGGTGGGTTTGTTTAGTTTTCCTTGGTCATGCTATCACTGATAGGGTTCGCTTGGAATCTGCTGCAATAGCTCGCAGGCTGCGATTGCTCTCGGGCTGCAGCTCTCAGGCTCTCTGGCTCTGACTCTCACTCAGCACCTGGTTGTGCATTGGTCAGTGGGCGGTGAGCAACTGTATCATAATTGCATCATACTGTATTATGTTTTATTTCCTATTATTTTAATTATTTATTATTAGTAGTATTTGTATATATTAAGTTAGATTCAATTAGTAAATAGTTCTTATCTCAATTTTATGAGCTTCCATGTCTTTTTCCTCTGATTCTTTCCTTCCGCTGGAGGAGGGGAGGGGGAATCTGTGAGAGCGGCTTCATGGTATTTTGCTAGCCGGAGCTAAACCACAACACAAAGAAAATGATAGTTCTAGTAATTCCCAAGCTATATGTTATATAAGTTAAAAACCACATAAATTTTTCAAGATCTAACAGTAATTGTTTTGGTATTTTTTTACCTAATGAGGGAAAGGGAGACTTGACTTTTGGGTTACAATATGGTCAAATAGTTATGCTTTATGTGTCTGGGATCATTCTCTGGTGCAGGTTTGCCTGTATCTGTACTGTTAAGCTCCCACAGTCTGTGAAACAGGGTGGGCACATCCAAACTGCTAACTGGGAATGGTCCCTGGCCTGTGCTGATTCCCTAACTGTGTCCAGGATGCATTTGGGAGAGTGCCATCTGGCTGAGGCCAAAATCATAACTGGAACCATTTAACAGGACAGGCGATCAAGTTCCCAACCCTGGGAACGTTCCCTGGCGCCATTCAATTAGCTAGAATAGATGTAGTCCAAAAGTCTAAACTAATTAGCATGAAAAGAGACAGTAATTCAGTGGCAGTGTTTCACTGCCATATGCTGGCATCCTTGGAGTCTGGAGAGGAAATAAAACCAACTTAAGGAAAGCTCTGCCAAAAGGAAAGCTCTAAAAGACAATTGCAATAGGGAAGAAATTTCAGGCATTACCCATGACACTGCAAGCAGAGTGAAGATGAACAAGGGAAGAAAAGATCAGACCATAGGAATGGAGCATGATAAAACACTTCCCTTACTTCCTTCCAGACTATTTCAATAGAAGGGAAATATGGTGAAAAGCTGAAGAAGCAAATTACTAACAAAGGCGTGCTGTTTCATTTCAAAAATACCATTTGAACACTGTGTTGACATTACTGGACTACAGGGAGAGCTCAAATAAGCTTTCATTTAAACCAGATTTCAAGATCTGGTATCCTGAGACTGTTTCCTGGACACAGTTTCTGTGAGGAACTTTTACAAGAAACAGAAACGCTTTGCTAAGAAATCTTACCAGGAAGGGCAGGTGTGCCATATACATGCTGGGGCCTTGTAAAATTCAAACTTTCCCAATGAAATGACACTTGTAAATGATAAATCCCTTTTCAGGTTGCACTGAAAAGGTTGAGCCAATATAAATATGTGTGTTTTAGAAAGAAATATCAAGGAGTCATCCCTCTGGCATGGATTTACCAATGGGGTAAAAGAGCTGAAGTAATCTACTTGTCACTGCAATGTGCGGTAGCGCATGCGCTGGGCCATTGGAAAAGGAAAATCCTGTACTGTGACACTTCATTTTACTGCTGATCTTGGATCCATATCTTCCAGACTTCTAGGAACAGCAAATGTCTGGATCATGGGAAGCCATTGCGTCAACGAGGAGGTAAACAACTAGTGTAAATGCCACTTCTTGTGCTGTGGCTCTGCAGAGTATCAACTACTAGATGTCCTTTGAATACAGACCGATGTCGAAAGGTGGAAAAGGAGGATAAATTCTCCCCATGTTTATTGAGACATCAGCTGGGGTATGATGTCTCATCCTTCTCTTGTTAAATGGAAAATATTTATGTACTGAACACTTCCACCACAGTGTGACAGTGAAAAAAGGACTAGTTATAACCACATTCTCACTGAATGGCAAACCTATATGTAGGACATGATGGACCCAAAAGTAACTTCGTTGCATCTCAATAAGTTCTGCTTTATCTGGACAAATACAAAATTTACTTGAAGTGACTGCATCTCAGATGTGCCTCTCTACCTGCATGTATCTTGTTATAGGAGAAGTTGTCACAACATGATGTATATACCCTGTTAGCTTTTACCAACTTCCATTCACTAAATTGCAGGAGATGGATAAAGGTCAATTGGTGGCTGAGAAAATTGAGTTTAATCACAAGCTACCTACGTGAGGAAAGACATTACCAACTGGCATTATACAGTACATTAAACTGACTCTTCTCTGGCCTGTAAAGGTCATTGTACGTTGTATGGCAACGGTTGTGCTGTGGAAATGCTAATTGATTTTTAATATTGGCAGCTGGTTTTCCTGTAGTGGGTGTCAAGTGCCTATTGGGAGTACTTACTGACACTCATTCCCAGTTGAGTCATAATTGCCACCTTGTGCCAGTAAAATCAGATAGATTTTTGAGATCCAGCTTAGCAAAGCTGGAAAAGGACTAAGGATCCAGGTAATAATCATGACTCTGCCACTGAATGACTATACCATCTCTGTCCAAGTTGGGTAGTACATTTGTATCTCTCATCTAGAAAGCAAGATAATCTCCTCCTGCCCACAGGATTCAAAAATGGAAAGGGCAAGTTATCATTCACAGAACTGGTCTGACCACTTGGTGCCAGGTCCACAGCGTTTTAAGTGGTTAGTTCATTTAGTTCATATTTTATTTCAACTGACTTATATGTGAGTTAGCTCAATACAGAAAATACATCAATAAACTTGAGTAAGTTCAGTGAAGGCTACTGAGCTCATCAGGGCTGCAACACCCTGAAGAGAGGCTGAAGGATGAGCATTCTTCAGCCTGGAGAAGAGGTGGCTTTGAGGGGACCTTAACACCAACCCCAGTATTCATGGGAAGGTGATCAAGAAGATGGAGCCAGGCTTTTCACGATGGTGCATGCTGGGAGAGACAGTAAGTTCGGAAAGTCTCAGACTGGATACAAGAAGGAAATTTATTTTCCCATGAGGACAGCCAGGCAGTGGAGTACATTGCCCAGGTACATTGTACCTTCTTAATTCTTGGAGATTTTCAAGACCCAAATGGATAAAGCCCTGAACAGCTTAGGATCCCATAAGCTGACCCAGTTTTGAGAAGAAGGTTGGAATAGAGAGCTCCTGAGATCATATTTGAACTGAATAGCTGAGGACCCTGTAAAAAGTGTATATTGGTGCTGGATATTCCCTTTGTGTGAGCCAACTGGGAGAATGGACAGATGAGATCTGCCATTCTCCACATGCAGCACACAGAGAAATCATTATGAATCAGATGTATTTCCAGCAGCTTCCTCAAACACCTCTGAAGAAGGACACTAGATGGTGATACATTATCATCTGAAAATAAGCCAGTTGATAATTTGTTTGGTATCTGTATATATGTCCAATAGCCTGATTGTGATTGTCATCTTCAATGCCATTTACAAGAAAGGCTGGAAGGAGGACCTGGAGAACCACAGGCCTGTCAGTCTGACCTCAGTGCCAGAGAAGGTTATGGAGCAGATCATCTTGATCATTAGATCATCAGGCAGCATGTACAGGACAACCAGGGGGCCAGGAGCAGACAGCATGGGTTTATGAATGGCAGGTCCTGCTTGACTAACCTGATCTCCTTCGATGGCATGGTGATTCACTTAGTGGATGAGGGAAAGGCTGTAGATGTAGTCTACCTAGACTTTAGTAAAGCCTTTGACAATGTTTCCCACAGCATTCTCCTAGAGAAACTGGCTGCTCATGGCTTGGATGGGTGTCCTCTTCGCTGGGTAAAAAACTTTCTGGATGGCCCGGCACAGAGTGGCGGCAAAGTTAACCAGTTCATGGCCGGTCACAAGTGGTGTTCCCCAGGGCTCAGAATTGGGGCCAATTATCTTTAATATCTTTATCAATGACCTGGATGAGGGGATCCTCAGTAAGTCTGAAGTTGACACCAAGTTGGGTGGGACTGTTGATCTGCTTGGGAGTAGAAAGGCTCTACAGAGGGATCTGGATAGGCTTGATCGATAGGTCAAGGCCAACTGTAAGAGGTTCAATAAGTGCTGAGTCCTACACTTGGGTAACAACAACCCTACGCAATGCTACAGGTTTGGAGATGAGTGGCTGTCAAGTTGGCCCATGGATAATGAGCTGGGGGTGCGGGTCAACGGTGGGCTGAATGTAAGCCAGCAATGTGCCCAGGTGGCCAAGAAGACCAACGGCATCCTGGTTGTATCAGGAACAGAGTGGTCATCAGGAGTAGGAAAGTGATTGTCTCCCTGTACTTGTCACTGGTGAGGCTGCACCTTGAGTAATGTGTTCAGTGTTGGGCCCCTCACTGCAAGAAGGACATAGAGATGCTGGAGCGTGTCCAGAGAAGGGCGACAAAGCTGAGGAAGGGTCTGGAGAACAAGTCTTATGAGAAGCATCTGAGGGAGCTGGGGGTGTTTAGCCTGAAGAAAAGGAGGCTGAGGGGAGACCTGATCGCTCTCTACAGGTCCCTGAAAGGAGGTTGCAGAGAGGCGGTGCTGGTCTGTTCTCCCCGGTAACTGGTGGAAGGAGGAAATGGCCTCAAGCTATGCCAGGAAAGGTTTAAATTGGATAGTAGGAAAAATTTCTTCACTGAAAGGGTTATCAGGCATTGGAACAGGGTGACCAGGGAAGTGGTAGACTCACCAGCCCTGGAGGTATTTAAGAGATGTGTAGATGTTGTGTTTAGGGACATGGTTTAGTGGTGTGCTTGGCAGTGTTAGGATAATGGTTGGACTTGATGATATTAAAAGTCTTTTACAATCTGAAAGATGCTATGATTCTATGATTCTAACGTCATGAAAAACAAAGTCCAAAGGTATGCAAAGTCCAAATCTTCACGGTGCCTGCTACTTAGAGTCAAAATAATTTCTAGGAAATTATGAAAGAAAAGTACAAGATTTGGAAGGATGTGGTTGGGAAGGCTCTGGTGTGACAGACTGACTGGCTCACAACGATGGGCTGCAATTACAGAGGAAATTCCTGGCGTGGCACTGGCAAATTTCTGTGTTCATAATTCCCTTAGTCTTAAAGTAAACTTTGGAAGGTTAATCATCATTTGTATTAGATCACTAGTATGTAGGAATAGGCATAGCCTGTGACAATAATTAGACAGAAGTTAATGATGAAGACATTTCAAAAATCCACCAAAAACCTAACCTTCACTATTTCAGCACTGTGTATTTCCAGAAAAAAAACTCAGAGACTTTTTTTAATGGCACTTCCAGTAGCTTAGACATTACTGTTTATGTTCAACTTGTCACAGCTTTGCACAAATGCTCAAAATAAGAAAAAAAAAAACCCAAAACAAAAAGGAGATGTAAAAGCATTTCAAGGCCTTAAAAGGAACAGAGGAAAACAAAAGTCAACTCACTCCCAGTGCAATCCAAGCTCCTTTTTGTCAGATTTAAAGAATTTCATCCAATTTCCCCATTAATCAGCTGATAAACCGGACCCACATTCTGACATGAAGCATAAGATAATGTCAACATTATTTGCAAACTGCTACATTACAGTGACAGCCTAATGTTTATTACTGTCAAATTACTGTCATTTTATTAAAAGGACCAAAAGAGCTGGTTTTGCTAAGCATAGCTCTCAGTCCCACTAGACTAGTGAAGCTGCTCCCTCTTCCCCCGTGCTGTTCTCTGTGATGGAACACAGTATATCCATTTGGCTGCACAGACAGCTCTGTGAACATGCTAGCTAAGGAACAATGCAGGGAATTTTAAATACCAGGACATCTTTTTATTTCAATCACCCTTTGTGCTCTAATAGGCTTTATGGCGTTTTATTTGGTTTTGGGTCTTTTTTCTCCACTGAAGCCTTCATGTGTATTATCACTACAGTTTATTCTCCTAATAGCTATCATCCCTGTAGCACTTGTGCTGTTACGGCCAGGTTCTGTTAGCCTTACTCCGTTTGAAGAAAGCTTTCTTTGCTGTGTCAGTTCTGGAACTTGTGGAGTGACATGCCACACAATTTTAGGAAAGATAACACTTTGCTTCCTTCTACACTTGCGTTTACTAGTGAAACAAAACGCAATATTCTCATCACCTAGTCTTTTCTAGTGCAAAACGAGCAGACCTTGGTAACAAATCTGGGCTAATTCATTCCATAAGCTTGCATGCAAGCACCCTAAACTTTATTTTGACATTGCTAACAAGAGCATAACAGGAGTTGAAAGTTGGAGACTGCAAAATTCAAGCTTAAAATCAGTGATGATTTCTTAGAAATAGTACTGCTAAGATCTGACACAATGCTTACACAGGGAAAAGAAGGGCAGGCACTGTCTCCTGTGGGCTTTTAAACAAGGTCTGAGATCTCTTTATCCAGATTTGGAAAGAATTGTTGCATTTGTATTTTCTTGAGGGGGAAAGGACATATGAACCACCTCTGCTGAGTGGCTGTGGCTACTAGAAGCAGGACTTGTGCTGCCCTCACTGCATTCATAACAGTATTTTAGACAAGGCCTAATAATTTCTTGCAGTAGAATGTAACATGTCAGATTATCACATAAAGGTCAAAAGGACTGTCTTTTCTCAACTGTGCTCCACTGGTCTGTGTCCACAGAACCATTCGGCATTGTGTGACCCTTGCCTCCAGTGTTTGCTTGCACAGATAGTAATGAGCAAACTGCAATTAGTGTTGGTTCAAATGAGAGTTACAATGATTATTTAAACTTTTCAGATAAAAGAAAATAAACTCAGGACATGCCTCTCTACACATAGGTCAATATGCTGCAGAAATACACATTCAATAGCAAGTCCCATAGCAACATACTTAATATGACAGGTGGGAAATAGAAGAGAGCTGAGGGATAAAAGTAGTTGTCTTTGGTTTTCACTGTAAGATCCGTTAAGCATTCCTTGCTAAAACACTCTCAGCATGTCCAAACCAGGAACCATTCACCTCGTTGACTTTTAGTGGCCAATTTTCAAACACTGAACTGAGGTTTGTGGAATCAACCATTGCAAACCAGAACCAAAAGAAACTTGGATAGACACCTGCAAGTGTCTATCCTCCTTTCACCACTTCTTATGGCCTGTTAAACTCTGAATCAGAGGATCTAATAAAAAAATTAATGACATTTAATCAGCCTATTTAAATTTATGTCTGCTTCATGTGGATTCATTCATGTCTACCATTTAAGGAAGCACTCCACTTCATCCTCCAAGGCAATGATGACTATGTCTTGTCCTGTCCATGAGACACAATCCACCTCTCATTTCAGATACGTATTCCACATCGTGGAGATACTTCCAAGAATTGCTTGCAGCAGTTCTCGCTTTAAAAAAGTAAAGCTGTCAAGATGAAGTAGGCTATGGAGATTACAGAGTAGGGAAGAGAATCTCATATGCACAGAGAGCCTTTTTATGAAGAGTTTGGGCTTTTTTTAGGTGAGCTGCATGTACACAAAGACCAATCCTGAGGGTCTGGGAAATTAGCATCTTTGAAGTTTGGAGGAGAATTTTCTAAGTTAGTGTGGCTAATACTGAAAGTCAGGAACAGCTCATGACTGGATTTTTCTCTCTGACAGGAGAGAAACCACACATGGCTAATCTGGAATGAGCTGTCTGCATCAAGGTCACTTCTTCATTGTCCTCATTCTGTGTCATGTGAAATTGCCAAAATGATGCATCTTCCTTCTTGAAAAAATTAGATTTTTGGTATATGGCTGTTTTTCGTGGTGGGTTTTTTTAACAACTCATTTGCAACATAGATTTTTTGCTTAGTATTTAATTCTACCAAAACATTTACTTCAGATCTTCTGGTATAAACTGTGGAGGTCACCTGAAAAACTACAGGTTTTTCTACAACTACAATAGGAATAAACACACACTCAAATATAACTCATCATAAGAACAGGCAAAAGGAGCACATCTGGTAGAATCTTAAGGCTATATTTTTTCAATTTCAAATACAAATGACCTCCAGTACACTGAAATTTAATTGCAAACATTTAGTCTGATTTAGTAAGCCTGAAAGTCTGTCTCTTCCAGAAGAGATCACTGAATTATTTTAGTCTTCTGCAGGGATATAATAATTTAAGGACTCATCCCTAGCAATATCCAAACTGTGGCTCTTAAATCTGCAGATGTCTGAAGAAGATTTTAAAGTCAAATAAGGCAGAAGATTAGGAACTATTTAGTCCCAGGGAATTTCACATGCTTGGAGAACAGCAATTGCTTTGTCTTCTGTTGAAATGCAGCTGTCTCTGGGGCAAAGAGAAGCAGCTGTGTAACACCACATAGTGATGCCACACAGGAACTTGACAGGAAAGGAAAAATCACATGTGAAAGCACAGCGGCATCAGGAACTTTGCTAGACAAACTGCACAGTCATTACCCTTTCAGATTATTGGGACAGAGAGGGGAATTAGGCTTCCTGTACCACAGGGTCTTTAAACACCCCTAAGTGGGAAAGCTTGAAGGTTGATATCTTATTTGAAGCCTGGCAACCACCACCTCACAGGGCCCTTTGCTCCAATACTGCTGCTGTGAGTGCTGTTCTAGTGTCATAACAGCAGATATATTTTCATTCAGGAGAAACATTTGGTTACAGACTGAGTTTGCTGGTTCTAGTAACTTGGCCTGCTTCCAAAAAGGGTGTAAAAAAGGGAAAAAAAAAAAGAAAAGAAAAAACCCACCATAACAGGAAAGGCAGCAATCCAAATATGAATCAAAAGCTGTGCAACCCACAGAGTCAACGGTGACCTGAACTGAGATAATAAATACCTGGCTCTGGACGAATGTTAGAAGGCATTCATATGGTTCATTTGCTTCACAAAGGGGGAAGTGCAGGGTGAAAAATTAATGCATTTGCTGGAAATCTAAGAGAGAAATAACCACCTTTGCCAGAAGCTTAGTAGATGGTGATGAGTTTGCCCATAAAGCAATTTCGCTCCACCTAATTAAAGCATTGGTAAATGTAAAAGGCATCCAAAGAAGGAATACTGAAACAGATCTTGTAAGGCTCACAAATTGCTGCCATAAACAGGACATGGGTGATCTGTTACTACTTTCCGTAGGCTTTAAGTCATCAGAGATGACTGTTCTGCACAGCTAGCCTTTGCCTGACCTGCTTGGTGGTAGAAGTATGCCACTCTGCCACTAACCTACGGGCCTCCTTAGGAGAGTAAGAGGTGGTCTTCATATGCAAAATTTAGGCTTAAGTAAAGGATTTAGACACAAGTAAACAGGTGCTTTTGAGTCCCACTAGAGGCCTGATCTATACCAACAAAAAGCCACCATCTGCATCAATGTGGGAGTCAGACCTGTTCCACTCATCCACTGTATATGGGCCCATGGTCTGGCAGCCCTAAGTACCCAGGCATTCAAACTACCCATCTCATGCTTTGCACGATACGTAACACTCAGATATCTTGATTGAACATCATGACACAGGAGTGGGGGGCTTATCCAAACAAATGTCATCTAGAGGTCAATACCTCTTTTTCCTTTTTTCCTTTTCCTGTTTTTCTTTTTTGTTTGTTTGTTTAGTCTATTTAATCCCCGAGATATTTCAGCATAGTGTTAAACATTACCATAGCAGCACTGTAACAACACAGTATTGATCCTGGAGAACAGTATGCTGATATGTAAAAGAACTTCTGATCAAAATATCAAAATTTTTTCAGAGAGTTGTTGCAGAAGACAGAAATAATACACGGTCCCTAAGGCAGGGCCCTTACACCAAAGGCACTGGGACTTCTGTCCTGATTCTTTCTGTCACATTGGAAAAGGACAAATCTTAGCTACTATAGGTTGCAAAATTAAAATCACAGAAAAAGCAATAATGAAATATTAAGACTACCATGTTTAAGATGATGTACAGTGTGTTCATACCCAGGTGCTGGCAGGGGGCTGAGGCCAGGGTTGCTACATGCTGCTCCCAGCTGGCCCCACCACAGGACACAGCTGAGCCCCTCAGCCGAGCTGGGAGTGTCCGGGCGGAAAAACAGGTTTCAGAAAAGGCCGAAGGCAGCACAGGCTGAGGAGGAGGAAGGCAAGGAGGGAGCAGCAGCACAGGGACCCTGAGGCTGGAGGAGGAGAAGGGCAGATGGTGCTGCAGGCCCAGAGCAGGGATGCCCTGCAGCTCTGGAGAGATCCCACTGGAGCACAGACCCAGCCTGCAGCCCGGGGCGGGGGGCTCCACGCCACAGCAGGGGGGGTGTTTCCTGCAGGAGCTGTGGCCGTGGGGAGCCCAGGTGCGAGCAGGTTGTCCCTGAGGGACTGCAGCCTGGGGAAGGGCCCGTGCTGGAGCAGGGAGATGTGTGAGGAGGGAGGATCAGTCATTAGGGGCTGTGATGGATTGACCACAACCCCCATCCCCACCCTCTGTGCCTCTCAAGGGAAGAGGAATCAAGAATGAAGGGGTGAAGTTGGGTGTGGGGGAAAGAAGGTGGAGGGGAGCTATTGTTTTAATTCACCTTTTTTCTCACTCCTGGATCTATTTTAATTGTCTATAATTAAATTCATTTTTGCCAAGTTGAGTCTGTTTTGCCTGTGATGATAACTGGTGAGTTATTTTGTTGAATTTGCATGGCAAGGTTTTGGTAGCGTGGAGGCTGCAGGTGTGGCTTCTGTGAGATGATGCTAGAAGCTGCCTTCCATGTCTGACAGAGCCAGTTCCAGACTGCAAGATGGACCCACTGCTGGCTAAAGCTGAGCCCATCACTGACTGTGGCAGTATTTCTGAGATAACATATTTAATAAGGGAAAAAAATAACCCTGCTGTGCAGCACCTGTGAGAGAAGAATGAGAAAATGAGAGAGAATCAACTCTGCAGACACCAAGGTTGGTGAAGAAGCAGGGGGAGGAGGTGCTCCAGGCACTGGAGCAGAGATTCCCCTGCAGCCCAGGATGAAGACCGTGGTGATGCAAGTTGTCCTGCTGCAGCCCATGGAGTTCCATGGTGGAGAAGATATCCACTTTGCAGTCTGCGGATGATCCCATGCCAGGGCAGGGTGATATTCACAGGGCCACAGCTTCCTTCAGAGAAGGACCATCTCCCATGGGAGGGACCACAGGCTGGAGCAAGGAAAGAATTTGAGGAGGAAGGAGAAGCAAAGACAATGTGTGATGAAGTGACTGCAACCCCCATTCCCTGTCTCTCTACGCTGCTCAGCGGGAGGAGGTAGAGAAGTTGGGAGTGAAGTTGAGCCTGGGAAGAAGGGAGGGATGGGGGGAAGGTGTTACTGGATTTTTTTCCCTGTTTCTCATTATTCCGGTCTGATTTTGATTGGTAACAAATTAAATTAATTGCATCGAGTCTTTTTGCCTGTGATGATAACTGCTGACTGATCTCCCTGTCCTCACCTCCACTCACAAGACTGTCACTGTACTTTCCCCCACTGTCCAGTTGAAGAGGAGGAATGAAAGAGCAGCTTGGTGAGCACCTGGCAGCCAGTCAAGGTCAACCCATCAACCATCTCCTCTTTATCTCAACCCATGAGCTTAAGAGATCTGCTTTAATTTTGATAGCTATATCAGCCCTGATTTGCAAATATGACCCTAATGCCAAATTTTTGAACTCTATTTCCTTCAAGAATGGTGACTTATCCTTTGGTGAGTAGCTGTCTAATTCAAAGCTGTAAATCTTTCAAGGCTTGCTCTGTCCCAATCAAACTATAATATGTTATGGCCAGGTACTTAAAATTCAGACTATTGTTCTTTTGAAAGATACAGATGGATCAGGGGGCCTGACCTAAAATATCGCTGAGGCTTTTAAGATTTTAAAGCCTGTTACACAGAGCTGATAGAAACAATATATTCACAGATACATGTACCAACACAGTGTTATGTTGTGTCCACTAGATGTGAAATTCTGCAGGTTCTCAAAAGAAAGTAAATAATCAATTGCAGTTTGCTAGTTTTTTGTTTTGTTTTTTTTTTTTTAAATATTAAGAAAATCTTTGAAAAATACATATAATTGAAAATATTGTCTGCCCTCTAGATGTACCTGTAGTAGAACAAAAGATGGATGATTACTAAGTAGCACAGTTTCTCAAGCACTATCTGATTAACAGCATTCCCATTTACACAATCCTCCGTTTGAATTAGCAGAACAGGATATCGTCAGTGAATGACAGTAACGCGTCTGGTGGTGGGGCAGCATCAGGAAGCCAACTCTTTCCTGCTAACATATGCTGATCACCGGGAACTTATTCATAATCAGCTCACTCACAGTTTGTGTTTGCACAAGAGAGAAGACAGAGGAGGGAGCACAGACTTCATCTTTAGTGTGTTTTTTCATTACTAAATTAATTCTATTACCATATTAACAACTGCATGTTGGGTCATGTGGGTCAGTAAGGAGGTGTCAGCTAACCTCAGGCAACCAAATGAGGCTTCTAGCAGAGGAGAAGAGGGATTTGTCTTCCTCAGGCTAGACAAATCACAGCTGGCACACCTGTCTCTCAATTTCTTCAATGGTTTCTATCACAGCTGTCTACAAAAGAACCTAGAACGGCTACAGTCCAGACTTAGTATCAGGTCCAATATACCTGAAACACGTAGGCCTCGATGTACACTGGAGGGATTTACATGTCCTGATGCTTTAAGTACTTTTGAAAAGCATACAGGTCCTTACAGTATCCTTCAAGCCTGCACTGAACAAAACTGTTGTAATGGTCCCAAGGCTTGTTGGCTGAGTGAGGAATACAGATGTGTAAACGTCTTTCTTCTACCATGACCGAGTTGAGAAGAAGTAACAGGAAAGCATTTAGTATATTCTTAATCTCCTTTTTATGCATTTTTACAAAAGGGAAAGGAGGAAGGACCTGGGTTGGAACTAGATGATCCTTAAAGTCCCTTCCAACCTAAACCATTCTATAGGTTTAAATTCCTCTCAACCACCTTCAGTTAGGTAAACGCTGACTAACTAGTCTGGTGTACTAGGAAATGAAGAATACAGGAAGACCTCGGAAAATATTCATCCCACTTCCCCCTCCAATGTATATATATGAAATTAAATATAAAGTAAAAGAATGTTGTTCTTGATGCCTGGATGTTATACCCATCATCAAGAATGAGGATCTAGGGAACTATACACTGGCTGGCCTAACCCTGGTCTCCGAGACAGTTATGGAGCAAATCCACCCAGATGCAAATTTCCATGCACTTGAAGGTCAAGAAGGTTAACTAGGAACAGCCAACATGAATCTACCAAGGGTGAATCATGTGTGACCAACCTGGCTACCTTCTACAGTGACTGGGATGGCAGACCCGGAGAGGGCGGTCAGTGTCATGTAGCGTCACAAGTGTGGCAAACTTGCAGTCAGTCTGAAGATACGGAGTGGTTGGATGGACTCCATGGTGACTTGAAACCTAGGCTGTACTGAAAAAATAGCTGGACAGCTGGACTCCAAGGGTAGTGGTCACTGGTTTGAAGATTTGGTGGCCCAATTCCTCACAGCATACCTCAGGGATCTATACTGGACAATAGGATAGAGTGCACCATTCTATGATTCTGTATGTACAACTGTAGAGACCAGTTGGGGGTGGAGAGGAGGAAGGGGGATGGCAACACAGTTAATACATTGCAGGACAGGGCTTGTATTCAGGTGGACCTCCATCAGAGTGAAAATACTATTGTACAGAATCACAGAATGGTGGAAAGGACTTAGTGAGATCATCATATCCAACTGCCTTGCTCAAGCATGACCACCTACAGCAGGTTGCCCAGGACTATATTAATGCAGAGAACTACAGCTTGAGAGTTCTGTGTGAGTGTCCTGCTATTCTTGTTATTTTTTGAGAGTTTTTCCCCTCCTAATTGATTTTCTCCTGTCTTCTGAGTGGTCTAGTAGCACTAGCCATGTCCTGAAAGCAAGTAATGCTTAAAAAATCTACATATTTTTTAAAAAAAGTTTTAAAAGTATTTATTTTAAAATTAAATAAGAACTCTGATCCCAATACATATTTGCCTGCAAACCAATGTTCTTCTGGGAAAACTTGCTTCTGAGAAATACTGCACCATGATAAATTTCAGACTTGTTTTGGCTCTTGCATACAGTGCAAAATAATCTACTTGTATCACCTATTCCTTAATACAACTGTGTTTGAAAGTTTGTGACTTCCTTATACGTTAAGAACCACAGAAGTATGAAGTCTTAGATTTCCATTAGCAGAACCATTGCATATTTTCTGTTTCCAAGTGTTTCTGAAGATATTCCAAAGGAGAGTTAATCTTATTTATACAGCTCTGGATAAGTCTACTGGAGGTTTTTATTTTCCTTTTGTTTATCATCTCATGGTTATTAGTGGTGGCTGGATACTAATATTTTAGACACTAGACTTAAATAGAAAATATTTTACTTCCAAGTGGTTTAAGTTTTTATGCATAGAAGTTTAACTGTATTTTCTAGTCTCTAGACTTTCCTTCAGCCAATCCCATTTAAAACTTTCCTTTAAGCAGCATCTAACAGTTGTAACAACCATAAATTCCCTCTTGTACAGCCAATATTCTAGTTAATTCTTAGATTTAAGATGCTTACAAACAAACAAAAACATGTAGCCATGTTTAACAGAAGGCTCTGGAAACAAACACTGAGTATGAAAATATCCTGATAAATACATATGCTAAGAAGGATATGTCACAGAAACCTTTGGAGCAGAAGCCATCAAAAGACAGTCTGCCTTTCTCTTCTGCTTACAAGCAGAGCATAAACCTTTTGCTGAAGTTTTTTTGCTGAAGGACAGACAGAGAGCAGGTAACAAACATGGTTACATACACATCATCTTACCTACTCCTACCTATTTGGAAGAGTCCCCTCTATACCATGTGGCAAACCTTCCACACACATTACTGTGACAGCTGTCTTGAGTGATTTTCTCCAAGTATCTATTTCCAGATCCCATCAATTGCTTCTCTTTTCAAGGTATCAACAAAGATGCATTTGGAACAGAAATGGGAGTGGGATTCACCAAGCTTCACTTCAGATGTCCAAGGTTTAAACATCCAAATAAGTTTTATCACCCACACGAGTCAAGGGGGGAAGAGCCAGGTGCTTTCAGAGGGTGAGTCACTTGATCTTAATGTACTTCTGTCTCAAAAAAATGAGTTATCCTTTGAGATTGTTTCTCCTTGTTGACTATAAGGGGAGCCTGAGCAACCAATCAAGAGTTTGTCATCTGAGCTGTAGATACACAAGTCAGAACTAAAAAATCCAGCCTGCTTCTTTTCTTTAACAACATTTAGAGACTTCAGTTGACTTAAAAGCGATTTCAGCGATTTACCATCACTTTTACTGTTTGTAAAGGCAATGTGATATGCATTACACATACTATATATCTATAGAAATGAAGAATTCATCCTTGTTAATAAAAGTCATTCTGATCATCTTAATACCTCACAGATTTCTCAGCCTACAAATCAGAGAAAGTAAGTGCTGTGTTGTGCTGGTTACATTTATTATACAACAATCGTGGATACACAGCTTTCAAGTTCAGACACGGTTATTAGATCATTCAATCTAGCCTGCTAGTAGGAAAACCAGCAAAGCCCATTCTTCTGTATGTAGCTTGCTGCTGTGGTTAATCACTCTCATTTGAACCTAACTTCTTATTTAAAACTGCAGGGCTTTTACACTTAGCATTAGTTCTTACTTTTTTTTTTCCCATGACTAGATTAGAGTCATTTAGTACTTGTTATTTTCTCCCTGTGCAAGCAATTATAAACCAGAATCAAGCTTTTCAAGTCTCTCACAGTAAGACACCATCTTCTGTCCTTCGAATTATTCTTCTGAAGAGCCCTTACTAAATACCCTAAATTATGTACATATGCATACAAATATTATTCAGAAGTACAGAAAGCGACCTTTGAATGGGGTATTGATTGTGACATTTACCAAAATTTTCTGTTTATACCTTTGAAGGATATCATAAGGATTAATGAAGTTATTCCTACTATGTGAGGGATTCCAATGCCAGACTAGCTAGATAAAGGTAGGAAAAAAAAGTAGTTATAGCACATGCCCGTAACCTGTGTTTCTCTTACTTCTCTGACCTAGGATACATCACTTCAACTTCCTAACATCAAATATAGCTAAATCAAGAGCAAACTCCGATGAATAATTGTTAGAATAGTCTATGCCAAAAAATGTAATTTTAAAGATTAGATTATCTATTGCATGGCTTTCCAAGCTATGTCACCGAAGATATGCTCTGGAATATGCAGTCTTCCCTATTGCACAATTTGAAACCCAAAGTGGCTTGTAGTATTTGGATTGCTTTCTAACAACCTATCCTGCACACTCCCAATCCAGTTTCTTTTTGTGTCAGATGCTTATATTACTTTTCCTTTTTCATTTCCTCAAATCTGTAATAAGCATATTAAAAAACTAAACACAATTCATGATCACCACCACAAAACATACCACAACTTTAACACAATTCCTTATGCATTTATTCCACAGTTCTTTCAAGAGGAGTAACTGCCTGAAGATCATCTCAATTTTCTTGACTTATACTTCCTTAAATTTATTAACCTTAGAGGGACTATTTCTGATGTAACAATATAGTCTTCAACTGAATAATGAAAAAACTACACACACTTTCTTATTAATATGCAGCATGAGAAAATATTCACTGAAATATTTTAAATATCTAAGGGAATTTTCTGTTAAATCATTTCAAGTTAGAGCCTTAAGTGCTGTAAAGAAGTAAACATACTAAACAGAATAAGCTTAGTTTTCATATGTGGATAATTCTGATCATCACCATTAGTCAGATGACTTCCAATATGCATGTAGGCAGCATTCACCATAGTTTATATCGGGTCTTCTCATTTGCTTTCAAGCCTGTAATTAACTATCCTGAAAGGTCTAGTGGATTTTTAAAATAGTATTTATATTGATATGAACATTCAAAATGACTTCATAAAAGACCAGAGTCTGTGAATGTATGTTCAGCAGTGTAATTCTGTAGTAGCCTTACTATATGAAGCAAAAGCATCTTTCTTCATCCATGGATTTTTGAAATAGTAATTGCATTATCAAAAGAATAAACCTAGAGACAAATGTATTTTCCTTCTTTTTTAATATATCCTTAATAACAGCTGTGAATTCTGTGAGATGGAATCTGCATATTTTCAGTCATTCAGAAACACACAGGAAACAGCTATGTCCATATTAAGAAATCCCAACTCTTAACAGAAGAATGAAGAAACAAGGCAGTTTATCAAATGAAGAAGCGAGTGTTTAATCTTTAGAAGATGCTTAGGGTGTCAGGATCTTTCACAAAGAGATCAACAGCAATAACACAACTTACCACATCCAGAGAAGACAATGAACTATTGAATTCATAGGTTGCTCCTTGAGTAAGCATTTGGAGCAGTTCACTATGTTTTGTAAGAGGGATTAAAAAAAAAAAAAAGGGAAGAATCAGTCTGGAGATCAGTAAAAAAATCCCCAACATCCCTTTGCCTTCATAAAGGGGTCAGCATTTCAGTTCAGGTGAAAAATTTCTTTCTTGATTCTAAATTTCAGTAAGAATATAAATATAAGATCATTTAAGCTACGTTATACCAAATGGTTCTAGGCAGAAATAACTAGGTAAGTGTTTAGCTTTGCAAAAGCAGACATTCAGCTCCAAGGACTGATTTACATTTGATTTCTCTCAGGGTAATAAGAGAACATTGTTTAGTCAGGAATTCTATCTCAGTAGCTTTCGATCTTGAAAGAGCATGAGTTATTTTGACTACTGGATATAAAAATTCCTCAGAAATTTTGTCATAATTTAGATTTAATAAAAGTATATTTTAACTTCATCATTTTCAAGTACATCCTTGACTAAAAAGTGGATGTTTCCATTAAGCCCATTCCCTAATTTGTTATTTTTAGAAATGTAGACATTTCATCGCTTAATTCTTTGCCAGTAAGGAACCTAAATAAGAACTACACAGCAAAGCAGCTTTATTACTGCCGTCGGCTACAGTTTCTCAGCATTTTGCCAGAGATGTTCTCTTGACTTGCAATCATAGAGAAAGCCTGCCTGAAGACAAGGGTCAATGCACTGCAAACCCAGTGAAGTATCTGAGGCTGCACAAACATTTATTATCTTAGCAATATGTGCTTTACCACTAAATACCGTCAATAATTTCCATTACCAAGGGGGTTTTTCTCCCCATTAAACAAATGCAGCTGTCTTGGACAAAATTGCTGACTTTGGTAAAATAATTCTCAGCCCCTTCATCCAATAAATCTTTTTCATAAACTTAAAGATATTATTATTATCCTCAGTATGCATTTAGTCAGCTGCAACAGTACTGAGGTTCTTGGACATTGGTAACCTGGAAATTCTACTACATATAGGGCCTTTTAGCACACAATTGTGAACCTGCTGCAAAAAAATCTAGCTATAATGCTAAAATAGTAAAAAAGACTAATGTTCTGTGTGGATAAATGGAAGCAGAAGCACTCAAAGGTAGATTTGATCCTATTTATCAGCAATCATACATATATTTTTTTAAGGATAACTTTGCATTTTGATCTTTAAATTTTCAGTTCCATTGCCCAGAAAGATGAAGTTCCAACTTGAAAAGTATGCTCTGCAACATCATTTAGAGAGATATATGACCTTCAGGTTTATTCTAATACATAGTCATAGAATATTACTTCATACATATTATGTGCCCAAATGTGGGGACATCCCCGCAGCAGTGAAAGACAATTTGTGTGAATCAGTGGGCTCGTGTCCTTGCTCAAAACCTTTAATTATGGCAATGTGATGTATAACTGGTATCACAGAACAGAGCATCAGGACTGCCTCACAGTGTCTGTTAAAGTCATGAGTGACAGCACAGGCACGATGCGCATATATACATGGTCTATTGAAGTGAAAGACAAAACTATTTCAATTATATCCAGATTGCACTCAAAACACAACCACAAGAAATACACAGATCTCTACTTAGCAATAATAAAAACTAGCAGAAATGAAGTGCAAGCTTCAAAGCACAGAAACAGTCAGTCCTTAATTTTTTAGTGAAATCAAGCAAATTACTTGCAAGACAAACAGCTGGATATTCTGCAGACAACCCACTCTGACTGGACCCTAAGAGTTCCTGTGTTAGGCCACTCAGTAAATCAGACAAAATGTCAGAAAAAAATACTGGATATTGACATTAAGAAGCTCTATTTTTCATGACTCCAGAGTGGAAGGCTTGATACATCACTCATTAAGCAGTTCATAGTACCGCTCAAATGAGACCATGTTGGTAATCCTGATGTTCAGCCCAAATTACAGCATGTTAAATTGCATTCTGCTTATCTAAATTCCCTCCCCCCAGTATCTGTGTTCAATTTTTATACTTGGCTAGCATTTAAAATATTAGGTGCTGTTCCACACCAGAGGTTCCCGCCTGTCAGTCTGAAGGGAATCATTAGTATACATCTCTTGTTCTTATTCAAAGGTTTTTGGATTTTGCTTTTACTTATTTAAATAATCACTACTGCTTGGCTGTGGAAGACATTACAGAAGTGCAATTGTAGTAGAGAGATGATGGCAGTGAAAATCTTTCCAGATTGTTAGATTAATTGAGAAAATTACCGTAAATATTTGAAGGTTAAAAATCGACTTATTTTACACTGCAAAGTTGTTATTTTTTCATCTATTAAAAATGCTATCTTACTCAAAACACTTTGATCAGTGCCAGGATTAGTAGGAAATCTTAATCTTTTTCACATCCCCATAAATTTCAAAGCCATTCTTCAATAGTGAGTATATGGTATCAAGAGTTATGGATACATGCTGAAGAGGAGCATTTGTTGTGAAACTACCGAGTGATACTGTTTATTTTCAAAATAAAATGACACATCCAAGTTATACTGTCCTTGGGATGAATTTGAGATTCCAAAGAAAAATGCATTTGATGGAAAAATAACTGAAGAATGGGACACATACTTTGGAAGCAGAATTAAGAAAAAACACAAGAAATTAAATTATCAGGATTTTATTTCTGTTACAAATTATCACAACTACAATTAATATAAAACAGAGAAAGCACTGAGGAAACATGACTTAGATACAAGATTTATCAAGGTGTAAAAGCCTCATCCAAGACCCTACTACTAGAAAACCTGTGACCGCATATTAGAGAAAACACGCCTATGCATCAAACACCAAGTGAAAGAGAATAAACAGCATAGCATAATTGACAGGGGACAACGCACCCTCATGTTATACTAGTTTCTGAAAGAAGTGGAAGTTGGAGCATCATATCTACCCAGGAGTCTTGTTTTCAGTAGGCCTGTTTACAATCAGCCACTAAGAAAAGCTTCAGCATAAAACACCAGTCTTCATTTTAACTTATCCGTGTTGTTCATACATTAGACAAGCTATTCCCAAAAGCATTTCAATTCTAGTCATGAGACTTCACACACTCTCTTACACTTGCTGCATAAGGCTAAAAAGAGTCACTAAAGGAACATGAGGTTGCATTATTGCTTTGTAACAGGAACTTAGATGAAAATTCTTTATTGAGCTCCAAATAAATCATTGTTGCGTCACTAAACAATTAGGAGGTTAAATATACAATTATTTTAAAAAGTGTATACTGTTATACACGTTAAGGCTTTACTACAAGAAATACTGAACAGGATTTTCATACTCCATAGCCTGTCTCATTGCTGTCCAGGCACACGGATAAGCAGTCCGTAATTGACATGGCAGAAGTTCCTGAAAGAGAGCAAAATATAATTTATGTGTATATATCCTGAGACTAGTGACTTTGAATTCTCTGCAGACTGTCAGATTGTAAGTGGTGGGATCAGGTAATTATACATGTAATAAATGTATGTAGATATACAAAAACCACTGCAGAAACTGCTATAACTTCAATTCAGTGCAAATGTGATAAAAAGGTTCAATAAAGGCAACTTAATGACATAATTAATTTTAATTGTTAACATTATTTGTTTGACCAGTAACACATAAATTGACAGAACACAAAATCCTGCTGGAACAGATAAACATTCTGAAGTTTGTTTTTTCACAATAAAGGCTGCCTTCTACGCTAACTTTTTTCTATTACATTTAGGGATCTTTTTAGATTATTTTTCCCTTTGTTCAAAACCGGATTTCTTTACATAGATTATTCCAAAACAAACAAAAAAAACCCCAAACCAAACAAACCAGAAATCCAGTAGCATAACATAATTCTAGTGTATGTTATTTCAGGAACTGTCAAGAGAAGTTTTGTACAGCAAATACGTACTTTCTAATATCAGCTGTTTATGAAAATAAAACCACATTTTTTCCATTCATCCTCCATATAGGAGGCACTAAGGAAAGATGATGTAAAAAAAAAGTTGGATAAATACTACAGAAAGTTGAATTCACTTCTGATTTATTCTTTCACCTACCAGCAATCCCTGCCACTAGATATTTTAGTTACAACTCATCAAGTTTCACCTTACATGGTTAATATAAAATTTCATGTTTGCAAAGGAAAACTTATGTAACTCCTACGTGATTTAAGACATGAACAGAAATAGAGATTTGACCAGTTCCATTATAAATATTTTAAAAATATATTTATATACTCAGTTTTGCCACAGTAGTTCTAGCAGCTGGTATCGACTCTGCCCTTTGAGCCTCAGAGGGCAGAAATCTTCTCCGAGGTCTCCCAACCTTAAAAGGGTCCTTTGCTTTACATCTTTAAAACACTGTTCTAAAGCCATTTTGTGTGTACAAAAAAGTCCATTTAGCCTGTGACCACAGACTCTTAATTGTACTGTGGTATACAGAGGCAGTGCAACATCTGTGGTGTTTTGAAGTACAGAGCTCTATGTCAACTAAAGGCATTGAGATCATGAGATTAGCATGAAGAACTATCATTCCAAGCAGGAAATAAAGGAAAAAACCCGTGTTCTATGTAAATTATACACAGTGATCATACAGTTAGATTATTTCTTACTTAATATATTGAATTCTCTAGAAACTGTAGAATTTACTAGTAGGGCTGGCTGCTCTTCAGGCAATATTTCCCAATGCACTTCTTCATTTATGCCAAAAATCAGTCTGCTCCTTGTGCAGAAATTCTTGACTTTGAACGTATTTTGTAGAATGATTTTCTTAAGCTTTGGAAAACCATTTTAGACATCTTTGCTGACCAGATTAGAGCTTTAAATTCCCATTTGAACATTACTGACATAAAATTACATCCATTTTCTTTCACTTTCCTCTGTCCAATGAAGTGCTTAATTGGTTGAAGTGTTGCCAAAGCTATGTATACCTTTCAATAAACAGAGAACAGTGTCCACACACTGGGACAGTTGAATGTCCGTTTAATGGTAGTTTAAAACTATGACTTTTCCCAGCAGAACTGAACACAGCCAGTGATTTTTGCTGGTCTAGAGTTCGGTGCCCGTAATCATTACATAAATTAAAGCCTTGTGCATAAAGAATTAAGGACCTGATGAAAAACTCCATTTCTCTAATAATTACACAGATGAATAAAGCTACTTACCAAAGCATCAGGCGATTAAGGTTTTTGTTCTCTTGGCTGTCCAAGGAGATGGGTTTCCTGACAAGAGAAGAAAAGATACTTTTACTAAATTTCAAAGATTTTAAAATAAAAAATAAACAATATAAATTAAACTACAATTAATAGAAACTTAATGATTGACAAAAAGCTTTCGATAACATTTGTAATGTTTAAGTTACTGAATTTATGGAAAAATAATATATTACAAACTATTTGTTATGAGGTTTTACAGTTGTTTAATAGGGAATAGTTTGTCCAAATTTAACTAGCTAAACTAAGGCTTTTTAGATTACTAACACAAATTAAACGTTTTAAAAGGAGAATTTAGGTGTCCTTAAAGTCTTTCCTATATTCTAAAATGAAACTTTCTATGTTGTAGCCTCCCTGTTTTTATTGGTTATAGGAAGATAAATTGAGATTAAAATCTTATTTGATTTATTTACCTTTGCAAATGAAGACCGTTTTAAGGGTTACACATCCTCTGCCTCTGACGAAAGCGACCTCAATTAGTCAAGTCAGAAAGTCTTTAAAAGCTTTGTGTTTATTGCTTCCAGCACGGAGCGAAGTGGTCATTAACGTACCAAAATTCTCATAAAAATTCCAAAGTTGCACTAGTGAAAAAATGCTCAACAAGATGAAAACTAGTCACATCTTCTTCAGAAAATTCATTAGCTATTTTAAACCATGTTTTACAAAAAATATTTTGTTTTAATGTGGCACTCAAGCAGATCCATACCATTTGGATACTTTAAAGAGCATTTATATCTACCGTGAGTATATATATATACATTTAGGTTTATACCATTTTTTTAAAAGAAGTTGCGCAACGTTTAATAGGAGCCTTTTATGCTGATCACTGTTAAACGTATTTCTCCCTGTTTACTACTATTTATGAAGTTTTATTATAAGATAAAGCATAAAATTAATCTCACACACACTGATTTTCTTTCAAAAGTTTATTTAGTATCAAGCAAGGGTAAAACTTTGCTTAACACTACAGAACATTTCAAGACTTGAGTTACAAAATACCACATTATCTGCATTTGTAATCTGCTTCCCTTTTTACGCATGTTTGCAAAGAGAAAAACTATAGCAAATGTGAAAATAAAACCTAAAAACTAAAGTGTTGAAAACCTTTAAAATAAAAGCTTCGCTTATGTTAAAAGAATGGACTAACATATTTAGTAAACCTATTTTTTGTTTAACACTAGTTAATCAAAGGTTATTTTTTGATCACCTATTTTTTCAAATACAGTTTGGAAATAACAAAGTTCTTTGTTTTACATATCTTTCTGTCCAGGTTGTTCTTTCAACAAAATATTTTAAGTTCAGTCCATCCATTCAGATTTTTAAGCGCTTTCATTTAATAAAAAGGGATTGTTCATAGAAAAAATTACTTTGAACAGTATACAGGACTGGTGGAGATTGGATATTTCACAACATCAGACAGTACAATCAGTATCTGGCATATGGCTGGTCTCTGTAGACTCCTTTTGTTGTCCTTGCAGAAGGTGTCTTGTGTCTTGAGTTGGTCCATTCTTCTTGCCCTATAAGAAGGGAAAATATCATTAGATACCTTCAGTGTTCTCAGATGCTGTACTTACTTATTCCTTATTTGTGAATTAGATAGCGACATTTACTGAAATCAAGGCATACAAAGTGAAGTCTAACACTTGAACCAAAAAAATCTGTGTACAACACATCTGTATGAGCTACCCGCCAATGTTTTTTCAGCATGTAAGAGCAGGGAGTGTGATAGGCTCATGGCAAAAGTATTTAGGACTCCTGTCATTCAGCTGGATCTGCTTGCTGCAAATACACAGCAATGCCAGCTATAGTAGCACACCTACAAATAATTATGCTAGGATGAAATGAATGGAGGATATGAATTATGTATAAGCAAATAAACCCTCAGAAAAAAGGTTTTTTGCATCAGTACCGATTGAGGCTTCATTCAAATATGCAATCCAATAGTGAAAGCCAAAAGTATCACTGCAAACACCTGTGGCTTCTAATAATCTAGGGGCAATATTCAAATTCACTGTAAACATACACTTCCTTTAAAATGCAAGAAATAAAACAGTAGATTATAAAAAAAGAAAAATTAAAAGGGCAAGGGAAATTGCTTGTTTGAATTTTGGCAACAGAATAAGTTTGTGAAACATTTGTGTTACATTTAATGCTTCATAATCCCAACACATTTTAGTGGTAAATATTAACAAAAAGTAGCAAACTATTGTCTTAAATGAGAATCAGACCTACTGTGCCAGGCATATACAACAAGAGGGAAACCCAGACCAAACACAGAGTATAATAAAGTGTATCCAAGTACTGTTTCAATCAAGTAAACAAATCAGAGTACTGCCTCTGGGGGAGGGGAACCCAAAACCTCCAAAAAGCGAACACACTTGAAAACAGTGTATGTGCTTCCAGACCTGCTTCTGGAGAATTGCACTGCCCCAAGTACACACGTGTCTGAGTGAACACAATGCAATCCAGAAATTAAGGGTGGAATCCAAATGAATACATATGATAATCCAAAGTGTAGGCATCACTTTATCTGTCTTTCAAGTCAATTAAAAAAAAAAGTCAAAGAACTCCCGTACTTTTTTGAATGGTAATATCCACAGACAGTAAGTATCTGAAATTAAGTGACAAAAATCCTTGAAGTGATGAGTCCAATTTCACAATCTCTTCATAATAGTCTTATCATAGCCACTTTATTTTTAAAAGCTTAGGTGATTACCAGCAGAGTGTAGGTTACATATCATACCTAGGTGGGTCAGATAATTTGCCTAGGAGGTAAAAGGAACAAGTTCAAATTTGGTGTAAGGCTGAAAGAATTAAGCTTGTACACCTTGAACCTGCTCCAGTTGAAGATGTGCCTGCTCATTACAGAGGGTTTGGACTAGATGACCTCTAAAGGTCCCTTCCAACCCAAACTATTCTATGATTTTATGACCACAGCCAAGTTCCACAGGAATCCTGTGTTTCTTCATTACACGGAAAGCTAGGCTTACATTAAGCAAGGAAAAGAACCCTAACCTAACAGTAAAGGCAGCTGGCTGAGGGGTAAAAATTAAGGACTATCCTAGCTTTTACGCACCACTTCAAAGAACTGTTTAAATGTAAAAAGCATTCTCGGTTACAGCATAAGTGGAATACTTGCTCCTTTTCAAGCAATTGGCTAAAAAGTAGGGTACGGAGTCACTTTATACCAGTTTTCATTTTGGTGCCATTTAGGCATCCAAATCCTAAGAAACTGATATTCTCGCTACATCCTCTGGACTGGCACTTGAGCTTCGCAGGAGGAAAAGTTCAGGTACTTCCTGGAAAACAGTGTTTCCTGCTGGTCAGCACTAGGCAACTATGTGCTCACTATTCAGTCTTATAAATTTTAGTCTGAGACACCTAATGTTCTTTACATACTGTAAGGATGATTATTAGTATCTAACTCTGTGTTTAAGGATGTACTTGAGGGTCAGCTAGTTAAGAAATAAAAAAAATAAAACCCTGACTATAACCCATAATCAGTCTTCTAGGTATTTATAGTTTTTGTCTCAACTTGAGTAAATACATCACTTAATATTCTGAGTGGCTGTGCTTTGGTAAATTAAAAAAAAAAATTCAATGCAAAAGCAATGACAAAATCCATATTTTCAATGTTAAATACGGCAATCCGCATTTTTCTCCATCAATCAACTCTATCTACATTAAGGAGTTTCATAGTCTTAGAAATATCAGGCTTATAATGGCAAACAGTTTATTTTAATGCTGAAATAAACACTTAGGCTATGTATGTATCAAGACCAATTGAAAGTACTGGAGGACAGCAGAATTTTAACCGACCTCTTTTGATGAGCTGACTTTCCCCTTAAGCAAAATAATTGATATAAGCAGACTATGTTGAGCATAATTTTGTATTAGGTGTGTTTATCACAACAACTTAGTTTAGGTCATTTTAGTTTTCAGCAGGAAGCACTACAAAATGGAGTTCAAGAAATACATGGTGGAAAATTTTAAGTAGAGCTCTAAAAAAAAAAAAATCACTGAAGCATCTATTACCCAGAAGCACAACACTTTTACACTAGTTACTAGAAATCCTCCAATGTTTGAGATATGAGTGATCTAGATTATATTTCTCTGATCTCTAGCCAGAGATTTAACATTTATCCTTTAAGCAAAGGTGTCTTTTAACATGCCCTATACTTCTAATCCATAACAGATTTCTTTAATTAAACCTGTCACTACCACACTTCTAGCTTAAAAAAAAAAGTAACCTTAATCACTGGCATATTTTTTTTGCTTCATTATGCATTGTTTTGTCTCCATATGAGTAACCCACTGCCCTCATGTCTATTAGCCACCTAAAGTACTTTCATAACCTTTACATAATGACTTCCTGCTTGATTTCACAAGACTGACGCATGAAAATGAATACAAAAAGACCACAGAAGTCTAAAATATACACAGTTAGGCCCTAATTCAGCAGCAAACTTCAGTATATTCCTAGCTTGTACCAAGTTTAATGCCATTTACACCACACTAGAAGCATTTGCTTTCATCTGCAAACATCTCCTGAAAAGAGGTCCTACACCCCATTTTTTCCTTACATCTCACTGAATGTGACATGAAAAGTACTATTTTTATTTAGATTTTAGTTTCATATGATTATGTTAGATGACAATCCACAGACACTTCCTTCAGTATTTTTCTCAATGACTGCATGAGGAGCTCTGTGACAGAGCAGGAATCCCTGAACAGCTGTTATCCACTGCAAAACTAAAGCTTACCTCATGGAAATTCTTCTTTGATTATATTTTTTCAGGAATCTACTACTGTAGTTGTTCAGCTCAAAGCTACTCACCGTAAGAGTTGTATGCTTCTTCACTCAGTCCGTGGCCATAGTCATAGTAATCTGCTCCACTGTACGGAAGGAGGAAAGTAGGAAGAAGAAAGAGAACAAGAAATAAACCAGTTACAATTTAAGAAGCCATACTTATCATTCCACAGTCTACCTTTTAAAAGAAGAGAACTTGAAGGATGTAGACATGCCTTATGAGTGACAATGAAATAAGAGTAGGAGGTACAGGTGCTGAACCCAATTCCTTTGTCTTACAAACTTTTTCTCATTACCTACTGTTGCCTAGTATTTTGTCTTTGCATCTTTAAATTCACTGACAAAAATGCAATAAAGGACAAGCAACTTGATGACCAGAGGGTTACACAGTTTCTGTATGCGTAGAGATTTCAGTGTCTTCAAAACATGGTAAATGGACACATAGGAAAATGCTGTAATTTTAACAGGCAGATATGAAACAATAACAAGAACTTCAGAGTTAAAATCAGAAGTCTGAAGTCATTAGGATTAGAAAGTATATATGGATACCACAGCCATGGCCTAAACCTGTCTTCCATGTCAAAATGGCATTTCTGTTTTTATTAAGACCACTGAATGGAAACGAAAGGCAAGCTTTATTACCTACTACTTTTCCATGATGCTTTCATATTTCATGTAAGTATACCTATGTATTCTCTTTTGCAGAATCGATAGAACAAAAGTCTATTAGATTTGTTTGTAGGACACGAAAAGAAAGTGTTGTAATTGTTTCTTTCCATTCCTCTCTAATCATAGCCAGACCCAGACTGATAATATTTGGAAAAAACTCTACAAACCGATGCTACCACATCATTACTGTCTGAGTGAGAAGGAAATCACTGCAACATATGATCACTAGCAAGTAATTACTAATATTGACAAAATGTTTCTAACATTAGATTGATTGTTACCAAAATAAAAACCAGAGAGCAATGGCAATTTATAGCCTTAACATGAATTAACAGGTAAAACATTTATAAATAACACATCACAATCACTTCTAAAATAACACAAGACAAAGCTCATCTGTTGTGTTTGGGTTGTTTCTGGTTTAGGAGTTGTTTTGGGTTTGTTTGGTTTTTTTTTTAATACTAAAATGTTGTAAACCCCACAAAATAATCCAGGCCAGAAATACCACCGTCATGGTGCATGCAAATGCATATCTAAAGTGTGGATGAGTATTTGTTATTGCTAGTGTAACGCTTCCTGAACAAAACTTAACCAGAATGCACTATGAAGACCCACAAGAAAGTGCCTATATACAATCTAAATCTTACCTATGGATTGTCAGTCCACGTGATGAGGACCCCAGAATAACCTCAGCAAAATTTGGAGTACAAGAAGTAACATAATTTTGTCCTGCAGCAGTCAATGAGAAAAGTCTTTATTCCAACACCCACCTTAAACCTGACATTTACTACCCTTCCACACAGCACTTGATTATTTATTTTAAGGCTGTCATCAAGTTTAGAAGCCTACAGCAGCTGAGCCCTATCTCCATATCTGTCAATCCTGTCAGCATGACTTTTGCAGGGTTTCATTCCATAGATCTAAAATATCTATTAAACTAAAAATTACTCATTTTACAACACGTAAACTACAAAACAAACACCATAAAGGAAAAAATCTTCTACTCATGCTGAAAGTATATCATGACTCATCTTTATTAAGACACAAAGCCTTCAAAATTAATAATCTGTCCAAAGATTTCATATTATAATGGGAAGTAAAGTTGCCTAGTGCAAATCAATACTCTCTGCTCTGACTGCTTTCACTTGTGCTCTATGAACACCATCAACAGTCTCTCAATTCAACTGTAAGTTACACAAATGTAAAACTTCATATAAAACAACATAAAGACTATAACCCAAAGAAAAGCTACATACTGATGGCTGTAAGGAATTCTCGATAAAAAAGAAAACATTAGAAAGGGGGCATTTTGTTTCACCTGCAACTGTGTGAACAGCCCATGGGGTTCACCACCAACACCAAAGATAACAGAGTTTTTTAGAGGAATTACTGAAAAATCTAGTACTATCAAATTAGTTTACATAGCCTTTTCCCCCCTGTCCTGAATCACCTGCTAAAAGAAAACCTAGTCAAAGGAACCTGCAATAACCAAATTCTAAACTGTGCATCTGAACTCATTAAGTGAGACAGTTGAGGTCACTTCTGTTGTGATAAACTTAAGTAGCTATATTAAATAATTCTTCCTCTGTACAGGAGGTACATGTCAACTGTTATTTTAAAGGCATCCTTGAATTTTTTTTATTATTATTTTTATTTTTTTTTCTTTTTCCCCACAGGTTCTCTGGCATCTCAGTGTTCTGACTGAAGACTGTTCAAAATGTATTTCCCTTTAATGGATTTACTCTGCAATGGAAACCCCTTTCTTCCTATTCCTTTTATTTTGTCTCAAAAAGGAGAATAAAACCACAAACCAGGTTCCTTTTCTTTATCTCATGTGCCTCCCTTCTTTCAGAACAAGGAAAAAACATATGATGGATCCCTTCTCTTTCAACCCAGCAAGACTAAACCTGGAGTCTGCTTTGAGTTCCTGTTTTGAGATGTAAAATGTCTTAAGGCCATTTTCTTCAATTTTCTTAATTTTTCCTTACATCTCCACGTGTCTCCTTTGTGGAAGGATAATTGCATTACATGCTACTGTCAGGTGTATTTTCAAACATTTTCCTAACCACTAACCATCAAGTAAACAGTAGAAGTGCAATCAACACTGTCATATCAGCTGTGAATCAGATCTTTTGTACATACAGAGCCCCTGTTTATATTTTCTCATATTTAGTTTCTTTTGTATTTCCGTTCCAGCACAATATCTTTGGACTGACAAGAATGGCAAAGAAAAACACGCTTTTATTTTCCACGTCAATATAAAAGCTTGGGACCACCTAATAATATGGAAGTTTTAGCAAACAACAATAAATTTAAGTATGCCACTTCTAATTGCTGAGGGTTGGAGATCGATCCTACAATACTTAAAGGAAGTGTGAAGTGAGGTTAAAGTAGTTTAAATAAAGCCAGGGGGTAGTGTCTATTTTCTCTGTTCAAAAGACAGAAAGAGAATGGTAAGAGCAACCTCAGACTTCAGCACTGTGCCATGCTTAGAGAAGCTTTTTTAATTTTAGTAAAACACAGGGCTTGGAAGCTTGGCATTTTCTAGAACCATGGTGCTGTGAGAAGTGTCTTAAAATAATTTAGAGGTATTCAACCTAAGCCCTCAAAGGCCTTATGTTGAATATGACCTGAATTTCTCAGGCTTTTCTGCTAAGCTGATTGTTTCTGAAATTATCCTGATGAACCGTAATAGAAGAATCTTTATGAAAAAACAAATGTGAGTAACTGCTTTTGACATGATGGTTAAGTCTTAAGGAACTCTTACCTTTATACTATATTAACTATTAGCTTATTCTGTCTAGAAATGTTGGGTTACTCTCCTGGGACAAATAAACAGAATGGTGGAATTTAAACTTAACCCTCGTGAACATCTCAGAAAAGGTCATCAGGCTATTTTCAGGACAAACAGAAGAGGCAAGTCAACCACATAGTGCAAGTGTTGTGTAGTATTTCTAAAAAATGCATACAGGTGGTCTAAATAAATGCAACTGTATTAAATTTAAAGGGCCAAGGCAGACATTTTTTAGAATCAGCATTATGCTATTTCTGTGTTTGAAAACCAGCATTTGCAACCAGTTCAGCTTCTTGTAATGCTTACTACGGAAAAATAGCATAAAGCCTCAACAACTCTGCAATTTATTTTGCAGCTGGGTTTCACAAGCAGCTTTGGGACTGATACCTTTAGACAGAAGCCAAGGTAGCTTCAAAAAGCAACCAAAAAACCTTCCAATCACAAAGGTTGCCTTTTGTGCCAAGCGTAGCTCCACAAGCATCACCTTTGTCCTTCTACACAGAGGTTGCACAGAACAGCAAAGTAGAAAGAACAAATGAGGATCTCTCTAACAAGAGTTCTTGTATGACAGACCCTGACCGATACAGTCACATCTGAACAGAACTCTTCCACAAGGACAAGCCTCTTTCTAGCAATCCTGCTATATCTTCACACTCAGCTGCTTCTGCTATCAAAAATCATTCTTCTTCCTGTGTACGGTTGACAGGCGTCCCAAATGTTATTGTCAAGACAACAATCACTGTAGTGAAGCTTCTCCTAATTCCATAGTTGTCTTGAACACTGAGTCAAGTATCTGTTCTACAGTCATTTTGTGGACCATTAGAACACCACCGCATTCTGTAACCCATTTAACAGCAGGATAGCATAAAACCACAATATGAAGAGATCCACATCTTTTCCTGCATCTTGCAGACAGATTTTTATTTCATGTGCAGTTCTGCAACTTCTTAGCAGAAGTTACTTTGTTACTTATTCTCATCCCTGTACTTCAGTTTCTGTCTGCAAAATAGATAATGGTCTCAGAAAGCAATTGCGACCTATATGTGAAAGCTTTATAAAACACAGACCAATAACGCAATCTTCCTTAAATTATATCCCGTTGTACTCTCATATGGATAATACAAATAGCAAATCTATTTCCTATAATACTACAAGATGACCAGAGTGCCCCCTCAAGGATTCCCTGAGCTATCACTATTTAAAAATTATGGCAGAAATTGTAATATATTTCACATAAATTTCATAGTAAAATGCCCTCAAAGGCATCTGCATTTGCATGCTACCTACCAGGCACAGAACTATGTATGTCTACTATTTCCAGCAGAACTCTACACGTTTCCCTACAGTTAACAGCTTTAATATCTGAAACATCTAGTTATTGCTGCCTGTGAACTCATTCAGTGTTTCCCCCCACTCCCTCCACTCTCATATCCCATTCTCAAAACAGAAAAGGTAAATGACAAGTAGCAGAGGTGACTGAAGTGCACAATACAAATAAGGCTTCTTGTCAGGAACAGCAGCAGCAGGGAGCTGTAGCTTTACCTTGAAACTTTGAGTAGAATATAGCAACAACCCATTCCTAAACAAGCAAAATGCTAAATAAAATGTCGAAAATTCACCACATGAAACAAGAAAGCACTAGCGGAAAAACTGAAAACTCAGGCTGCCTCAACATTAGCATTTTGGTTTGGTTTCTGAATTATAACCAAGCCTAAGGCATCCCTACATGACATTTGGTTTGCAAAACAGTTTGGGGGAAGTGAATGAGATGGAAGGAAACTAAACTGGAAGCCTTAAACTATCCAGGTGGGTATCACATGTGTTCAACTGCTAAATAGAGAACAGAGATGTGAATTAACATCAAGATCAGAAATTACGTGTTTTCTTCCCTTTCCCTCCAGACAAGACTGCTCATGACAGTGGAAACAGCAGAGACTAGTGAAGACCTAACAGTTACCAAGGCATCTTTAAGCTATCCGTTGCAATACTGGAAAGAGCTGTGGGTAGTACTCCATCTAATTCGGCGTTATCGCTCTAGAGTCCTGCATAAGATGTTGTTAGAGATCGAAGGTAATACCGGTTGTCACAAAGTGGAGTACAAGACAACGCTGCCTCTAATACATCATCATCCACAAAAGGCGCAGAGACAGTATGTCACCATTCATACATTACAAATACTACTCAGTAAGATATATATCACACCATCTTGTCTACCTAATTTGTTGAAGAAACAGTACAACTTTCGTCAGTTTCCTGTGAATTTGATACCCTTACTCATCAGTTGAAATTGAAGAGCATTTGAGAGAAAAAATACCATTCCATCCCAGTTTTATATGATTATAATCAAAAAATAATAAATCTGCCATCAAGGAAAATATTTGGTTAAAGAGATTATATTTAACTGTTTTCAGGACTGCATAATCATAAGCATCTGACAGATCTTTAAAGCAATGCACTACCAGGTTTGAGATCTTTCCAGTGCTTCTCTAATACCCCTTACACCAGCAGGGTCAGAGCCTTGCAATAAGGCAGGCCTCCTTCTCTTGTGTTAAAGACAATTCAACCCTTTTCACTGGAAAGACCTGCTTGCTAGCCTCATGTGGCCTCTTCTACTTCTATCAATAAGTATGTTGAAAGTGCATCAAATACAGCTCTCGCCTGTCATGATTACACCATGATAAACCTCACATTTTGATGGTTTCTAAACGGTATTTTTTATCATCTGTCATCTGAATGATACCAAAATTGTGCTTAAAAGTACAATTTATAGCTACCAGTATTTCTTCTGATATAAAATACAAGAAAGAGAAACAGAAAAGACCATTTTAAAGTTTTCCTGCAAATTTCTGCCTTTTCTAAAATCTCCCAATAGATATTTCCTCATCAACAGAAAAAAGCAAAATTGTTCTTCCCTTGAAAGCAAATGAAACACTACAGGACAGTCTATGAGAGAAGACTGCAGTTTTCAATTACTGCTCGTAAGCAGACATAATATGTTGACTGTCAACCAGTAAAACAGTGTCAAATCTTCACCTGAAAAAATGCTTTCTATGTCAAAAGTTCTGAACAGATGATGCCCGATTTCTTGTGCCTCATTCAACTAACAGACACTGGCTGCCAAGTGTGAGTTTCCAGTGAATTTCCTTCTCCACCCCACACCAGGGAAAACAAATCTTCCCTATGTATATTCTTCACTGTCTATTGGAAGCATGAATTTATGATGCTGTCTCTAGACACAGAGAGTGTGTAGCCTCTCTTACTTATCTGGGTATCTCTTAACAAAACTGGTAGAAAGTTAATTATTAGGTAAGGCATTTGAAAAGTTATTTATAAATGAATAATAACTTTAATTTGTAAGATTTGGAAGCCTGATATCCAAGTTCTGCCTCTAAAGACCATATGTCTAGCAGTGTTACTGCAGCATCCTGCTGACGCCTAGCAACTGGATAGTCTCTCTCCCCTTTGTTACCTCCATCATCCAAGTTTAAAGTACCTTTATTTTTGACAATATACTGTAGTTAAATTGAAGCCCTCATATAATTAAGATATTTTAAAACTACGACTAATTCCACAAGCTACCATTAATAACTACAATATAGCACCTAATATTTCAAAAATATTCACTGCTAATGAGTTTTTCTTCCTATTAAGGTCTTCTTAAAAGAACCTATTTGATCTATGATTTTCTCATGTTTTCAACTGTTTAATCTGTCAGGGAAAAATTCCTAAATCCTACCAAATACTCATCCTCTTTAATTACATTGTGCTAATTAAACCACACAGTTTAAGATGCTATACAATCACCTAAGTAAAATGAAACCAATCACGCAAAATGAATGATCTAATTTTATTAAATAATTCCTTTTCTGATTCCTCAAATATTTAAATTTTCACATTACTAATTTTTGTACTACTATAATACCTCTATATAAATTTTTTTCTAACAGGCCTCTAAATTATTTATTTTAAATGTATTTTATCATGCTTTCTGAACATTGAGGGATAGTCAGTTAATAGCAAAGCCATGAGGGAAATCAGCACTAATTTTTGCTATCTAAAAAGTATCTTACTAGGTATAATTAGTAAAAATTAAAAATAATCCTAACATTTCTTATAGTGAAGTAATCTCCTGATGCCAACATGACAAGGGTTCTAAAAATCCTTTTCAATGAGTGCAACATGTAACATGTTTGTGTTAAGAATAATTTTTCCTTTGAAGATAAGTTTTTTCTATCATTACACATGAATTACTTTAGTCTTATTCCTGTTTACTGAGGTTTCAGACCAGATTTCTTTAAATGAATTTAAAAATTCAAACATGTATACTAGACTCAATTAAATCTGTATTATTGAGGCACTTCTGAATATTTTATCTTGTCACATTTTAACAGGTAATAAAAAAGGAAAAAATCTGTCTAAAACTAAAGAACTAGATCTGAAAGACTGCAGAAAATCTCTTCTAACAGAAGTATAAAAATTAAGCAGGAAACCACATGGCAGGGATTTTCAGTTGAAAGTTACATTAGGTTGTTTATGCTAATGCTTTTGAGGCTTTATTTGCACAGAATTATAACCTCCAATAAGCTCGTACATACCAGGTGTTCATAAGCAACAACAATTGCAAAATACTAGCCATTTACACTATCCCCAGAAATCAAATGCTGCGGATTGATTTGATTTATAAATCAGAGCATGAAATACAAACAGCTACTATCATTAAAATCCAGAGAATTACATCTTGAAAAGCTACAGTAACAGACACTGTTTTGCATATAATGCATATTTATACACCCTGAAATGTATGATTGCTGACAAACTTAACAATGTAAATTTAAAACACTGAGTATCACCAACAAAATGTTAGCAATTAACTTTCAAATACCAATAGCAGCACCTCCACAAGCCAATTCTAAATCCATATACTCAGTTGTTTATGAAAATCCTCCCCTTATAAACAGTATCACTGTCATCTTTTGTATGACTACTAAGTACAGATTCAGAATACACCTGAAAATTTAAGTTCGTAATGGAAAATGGAGAGTGTCTTGCCCAGAATTACATACTAGGAATCAGCTTCTCAAAACTAAGATGCCTCTGGAGTGGCACAAAATCAGGGGTTGAGATTTGAAGGATTTTAGCAAACAAATCTCATTGTATTATTTAGGCATCAGTTGAACAATAGCCACTGCTGGTTTTCAAGGTGGGTTTTTCTTTTCAGCCCTCTTTTCAACCTGAAATCTAGTAACTTAGTAAGTAACTACCACAAGCTACGAAATACGAACTTCCTCAAACCCTTTAAAATGTGAGGTCTTTGGTCATAGTCTTCCCTACTTTGAAGAAATTTTATGTCTTGAATCAAGCAATGTTGAAACAAAGAGTAAAGAATTAACATTAACCAACACACAGAGTGAACCAGAGGCACTGAGTAAACGTAGGAATATTAACGAGAATTTGCCAAATACCTCAATCCAAATTAGCTTGACTGGATGGCTCTAAGGTTTATAGGCAGCTCGCAGGTAATCTGAATGTATCACATTTTGGTATGATTTGAAATGATACCAATTATTGTTAGATATGCAAGAAAAGCAACCGAGAAACAATACATTTAAGCTGATGGCACAATGGTTGCTGCTGAGAGAAGTCACGAGCATTAATAAGCAAGTGTGGAAACCAGAAAACATTGCAGAGAACAGCAGACAAAGCCAGTAATTACCATAAATCCTAATCTTCCCCTTTTATCTCAGCGTTTAGATTAAATTCTGCAGTGGAGTGACGGTGAGATCACCCTGACTGAAGATCTGAAACAGTTTTAAAATTATAAATAAGTTATAATTATAACACAAAATTACTTATTCTTGCCCCTAAACAGAGAGAGGCATGTAGTTATACAAACTATTCCTTTTGTAGTTGAGATTGCTGATCTCTGTTGTAGGCAAAAAACAATGAAGCTAGACAAAAGCATTTTTTTGCCTCTAGAAAAAGTATCCGGTTTTAAATGCTAGCAGACAAGCCTACAGAAGTTATTTGAAACTTCTAAATGCCATGAAGCAGACAGATGGGGTTCTCCACTTTTTTTGTACTACAGTAACTGTGTTAGCCTTTCTCTCTTGATAGCAAACTTAAAAGCACACAGTAAACCTTTAATGCTGTTGGAGAGGTAACAAAGTCAGCCCCCTTTCTCGGCAACCTTGTCACATAATCTGAATTTTAGTAACAAACCTCATTCTCTGGCATGTTAACTCTTGGCAGCATCTGTCACTGCTATGAACGGTTGATCATAAGTACCTCTGTAGTCATCTCAATGCTATTAAGCAGATGGCAGCGCTAAATCCGAATGATGTAGTACATCTCCCTGGTGGACTTTGTTTCCATACACTACCATTATTCTACAATTCCTCAGTGATAAATCTTACGTATTCTAGAGAACATTAAATAGTGAACTGACACTGCCAATTGATTTATTAGCATCCATTTCCCTTTGCCCTACTATTGTCTTCGCAAACACTTGTGCAGATCACATATGAAGCCACTAAGGGAGGAAAGCACTTTTGCTCAATTTGAAACATCATAGAGATATAAAATAAATAGAATTTGTCTTCATGCTGAAAATATTTAAACTTAGCTACAAATTTGGATGAAGACCAAACTAAATGCTTCTGCTTCCTTCACAATATTATTTTCTGAATTTTCATAATAAAACTGCACTAGCATTAATATCAGGCCAATAAAACACACACTATTTTCTGCAATAAATTCAAGTAAAGGATTACAGTTCTAAACAGATTCAGGGAACTCCTTTAAGAGGTTGTGTCAGTAAGCAGACATACACACTCACGAAGGCAGCTGACAAATCTACATGCATCTAACATACGAAAATATCAGCACCACCCACCATGAAGGGGGTGTTTCACACTTGTAACTCACATTCTACCATAAAGACCCCAGAAAGGTTTTTGGCATACACCTACACATGTTAAATTACTACGTATACTTATAAAAAGTTTTATGAAGGAATTGCTGACTCTGTAACATGAAATCTTCCCTGCGTGACAGAGTGACATTGAGCCTACTCTTGCTGTTGTCCTTAGGCAGGCATGGAGTATCAACCATAAATGGTTACAGCTTTTGACAGCGTTCATTATCCTCTATTAAGGTAAACCACTCTTGCCTGCTTTAAATTTTTGCTAGCCTGTGATTTTGAGAAATGAAGAAATATTTTGTGAAATATTTATTGGTTTAGATTGTTTTGCTTTATTATAACAATACTGAATAGTCAACCATAACCATCCCAGTTTATACTGGTAAAAATAGAATCTAAAAATCCTCTGCAAGAACCATACATGTAATTTAGTCACATCTCTTCTAAAAAAAATCAGTTAATATATCTAGGAAATGTCAGTACAGCTTCAAGGGACCTTTTTTTTAAAAAAATTTTTTTGACCTTAAAAAATAAGTGTTCAAAGACATCTTGAAACAGTATTTGGGGCCTTGCTGCACCAACAGACAACTGTGGATAAAAAATATTTTTAAGGAAAACAATTTTTTATAGCATTACAGGTCATTAAGATAGAGAAGAACTTGGAGAAAACTCTGATGTTTCTCTGCATATTAGTGCTGTGACAGGTTTTAAGTAAAGTTCCAGATTGCCAAACACAGCAAGGATACAGTCTCACACAATGTCAAATAAAACGCTATTAAGCTTTCAAACACACATGATTTGGTAGCAGCAAGCAGTTAGGTTATAGAAAGAAATGTTTGTAAAGTCATGCAAAGTCTCAACCACCTTAATGCTCACAGAAACACACATTATGCTCTTCTTGATAACTGAACATATCACCCATCCTAGTCCATCTCAGATTTGGCCACTTCTGAGAAACACACTAGAGATGTTGAAATTCAACACAATAAAGGGGAGTCGTGTTGTGCTGTACTGAATGGTCAGATTTGGAGAATGCAGTCCTGCACACAGAGAAAGATGTTGCTAACAGGCAACACCATATACATCTACAAAATTTCTAGACATATATCGAGTTCTATTGCAAGTTTCCATCTTTAACAGAGGAATCACTAAAATAAGCAAAACCTTTAAAAACAAAGTGAGTACTTGAACTGTCTCCACACATGTGAACTGTACACACAATGTAACCTTGGAAACACTAACCAAGTTTGAAGAGGTGCAGGCAGAGTGTTCAATGACCAAATGCATCTTTTCAGTTTACTAGATACTTCTCAAATTGCCTCTTTAAGACACAATATCACCAATGCCACAATTTTCTAGAGAAACTACTATCAGAAGACATGGTGGAAATGCTGTTACTTTTAAAAACTATTTTCAACTTACAGAAGGAAAGAGAGAAAGTTATTTATACATACTAGTCACTAAATGATGATTTTAAACACGTGAATGCCCTCTATGTGCAAATGTATTTTCTTCCCATGCTTTATGAGGGTAAAATATCAAGACGATACAAGGCTAAACTATGAAAACAATACACTTTTCCCTAATTTCCTTCACAGTAAGGACACTGTAATGCACCTAAATATGATAAGTATCTCTTAGTGGTTACAAAATGACTTTTTGCAATATGGGCTACTATTTCATATTCAGATTAAAGATAGGAACGCTGTTCTAGGTAGCTCAGATGGCTGTTTATAGTTATTACTTTTTGTCTGCCAATGTAATCCTAAAAAAAATTTTGCCAAGCCAGAAAATGAGTGTTGACATCCTGTGAGAAATGTACAAGTGAATATTTTCTTGTTTTCTTTTACCATGCAGTACTTAATAAAATTAGGGGAAAGAGAATGAAGTAATCATTCATGAATTCAAGAAAATTTAACAGTATATGTATTGTGCAACTACAGGTAAAATACAGAGCACAGAAATAATTTTATGAAGGATCTCCCTCTAGACTGGGCTAAATGTCTGCTCACATATCTAAGAATATTATATATTCTTTTGTATTAATCCTTTACAAGAGCAATTTCATTTCTTGGGAGACTTGTTTCTTGATAATTTCAGTTCAAAGGAAAAAAAACTAGTGAAAAACTTCTTAACATAGGAAAAAAGTATCAAATCCAAGTAATGTTTAGTTTTGGCTCAGGCAAATGACTTTGTAATGAAGTCCAAATGTTTGTGTGCAATAAACCCATTTACCAACACTAGAAGCAATAAAACAGAACAGAATTACCAACATAAAAGTTGAAGACTATTTTGGTAATTTTCTTTGGGGGGAAAAAAAAAAATCCATTACCAGCAGCTGGTCTCTAAATGTAACATCCTACAGAGCCTTGTATTTTGAAGGTCCTACACTGCTGGTTTCTTAAATCATAATTTTTATTAATTTTCAGTAGCTTACAAGACTCTGTAGGTGCCAAGTATCAGAAGAAGGTATTTTTGCTCTCTTAGTTCTCTACAATAATGAAACTTGAACATTTCACTAAACTTTTTCACACTAAATTGTTGGGCACAGGAAAATACTAATTTATACAACAAAATTTAACCTGGGTGTGTCAACACGACAGCAAAGCAGACATCAGGTGTAAACAGCTTTATTCACAGCATAGTTGAGAACAGTTCCGTACTATTTCAGACAAGGCTACATTGTTAAAAAAGTCTTAAATACTTAGCAGAAGCATAAGGTAAATCAGTCTAATCAGCATCTATTTATCAACTTCACCATAACCACCAGTATTTCCCTTTCCTGTTTTCCTCTTTTTCTCAGAGGGCAAGGTTTGATCAACCCAAAATCCAAAGAAGTAATGCAGAACTACAGCATTTTATTTTATTTTACCATTCTCTCAACATTCTCGTTTCAACTATTTGAAGTTTATAGCTGTAAGTTTCAAGATATTCTCAATGCATTCCAAAATTGACTAGTGATCACACTATGAATGCTTGGTTTAAGGGTAATATAATAGAACTCAATAAAAGGTGCATGGAATGTCCCCTTCCAGACGTGCACATCAGAATTAACTAATAGTGGGGATGATCAGCCAAGCTGCTATGTGTTATTTGCCATTAAGTTTGAACTACAACTTTATACAAGTAGTTTGTACTTCATTGTATTTCTCATCCTTGGCACACATTAGATTCCTTGTAATTCATGGAGTTTCTAAATAGCAACTCCTTTGAAGAAAGCAAAGGTTTAAGAAAATAAACCAGAAGAGCTTAAAAATACTGTTGAGAATGAAGTGGGGGGGAAGGAACACAAATGGCAAGAGATTTAAATTTGTCAAAGACAATTCCACAAAGCAATAAAACAAAGTAAAGGGTATACTACTGGTTTTTTGTTTTCTTTACAGTAAAATGAAAGTAAAATACTGGAATATAAACATGTTTAAGTAGTAAGAAGAAAATGCAATCAGCTCTGTTTCAGATGATTTAATACCTTTTATAGTCTTATGTTTTCCTCTTCCTGCCCCCACTCCATTCCAAAATGAACTAAATTTAATTTTCCTGAATTTCCTGAAATTTTGAAAACTTTTTAATTTATGATTTGGCATCACTAAAACTCCTTGAAGTTCTCATTTCTGCTTCTTTTCAACCACTCAATAGCCTGACTTTTATACTTATGTGATACGAGAGACAAATCCCACTGGGGGTTATTTCTAATAAGCCTCTTATAATATTTTTGCATTTTAAGCTGAAACTGAAAAAATCTTTAATTAAAATTAACTTTCCAATCATAACATACTTCAAATGTAGCTGCAGCAGGTCTGGAGACTTACCTTTGTGCTTGAGTGCTATAGCTGTTATCATAAGAATCATAGCTTTGTTCACCATAAGCAGTTCCATAACCATCATCATACTCCTGAAATCAAATAAAAGGAAGGTAGTATTAAACACAAGCACATTCCAGAAACAAAGTAGTAACCTGATTTTAAGTAAGAAAGACAATACTCTCCTGAAATGCATATATGACATGCATACACCATGAAATGGCAAAAATCTTAATGATATTAATAGACACTACTTCCATTTAGGAAGCCACACACATCCAAGACTATAATTACTTTAAAGGTATTTTGTGCTATTGGCAATGTGCTTCGAAAAGACCTGTAGTTATAATTCAGAGACAGTACAAATGCTTCATGTCTCAGTGTACTTGAATTTGAGACAAGTGAACTCCTGATGGTCAAGAAAGCTCTGGGAAGCATCTTGGGAATCAAAACCTCTGAATAAATATTGTGCAACTGATTTAGGTAGACAACTAATTTCTGGACAATACATTCAATATTGTACATAGACTACAGATGGGAAAGAAATTCCCTAGAGATGAAACCAGTAAGAATGATGGTTTTACTTCTTCGAATGCCCTCTGTATATTCTTCAACTTGTGGAATATAGGATTCTTATTCCTCCCACATTATCCATACTATTTAAGTATACAATGTAGTAATGAACTTCCCAAAATATCACTAGATTTAAATACCATGTTGAGCAAACCAGCTACAAGCCATACAGAAGTTTAAGATAAAATCAAGTGACAATGATGCTGTGATTTACCTGAGAAAGATGAACTACAGACACCCAAAGAACTGACACCAATTTATTCTTTCATCCAGTAATAAACCTTAAGTAAACATATGAGAAGAAACAGCATTTCCTTTGTGCTGATTATTAAGAAATCCTAACATCCAAATACTAAATATGCCAAAGACCCTAAGAGGTATCTTGTCCAGTTTTGCCAGATGAGAATGACCTAATGAGAAGACACTCCGAAGATATAGGAACCCACAGAAATGAAAGTCAGGCATCATCTTATATATGGTGTTTTCTGAATAAGTGTGTATCAAACTCTAGCAACATAATGATAGTCTCATGAAAAAACAAACTTTCCCAAGAAAAGGAACTTTTCGGAATCTTTCAGCGATGACAGAAAACAAATTCTATTTGTAGTATCAATTAGGAAGCGATGACAAATGATATTGTCCAACTCTAGTAGAAAACACATCCAATGACTGGAGTCAGACAGCCTTCTAGACATAGTAAAGGAAGCTTTCTAAAGCAGAAGCCAACAACATCCTCAAAACAACTAATGAGGAACTGAATTTGCTAAGAGTTTTCAGCATTTTTCCAGTCATGTGAAATTGCTTATATGGAAAACCAGGCAATCTGCACATCAGTACTGCTTCTCCGCTGCTGGATCAGTGAACATGATTGTTTCCCAGCAGTGATTAGAAGGGTGTCTATGAACAATTGCAAGCACAAATGAATGACAGCCTATTCATAGGTCTGGAAGAAGAAACGAGGATTCTTCCAATAGTGTGTTGCAAAGAGATCCATGGATAAATACTCCCACTTAAAGAGGACATGCATTATTTTTTCTTTCAGTAATCCACTGTCCTGAAACTAAAGATTAAAATAGAGTCTTATCATTTTCTTTGCCCATCTGATATGGATATAGGTTTTTCTTGATAAGCCACACACTAAACCCGCAAAACCATCGCCTCCTGGCAGCTATTACGAACAAGCACTTTATTACTTATTGATGCAGTACACAGACATCTGTTAACAATACCGACATTGATCTACAGCAGAAGCTGTCCGAGCCAACTTATCTGCTCTGTTCCAGAACATTTACATGACATTTGGTCTACTCTCACAGTACCACCCAACTGTGAAGCAGTCATTCCTAAGAGGGATTTCCAAGCTTCAAACCATGCACACCCAGCAGTGACAATAAATGAAAGCAGAGGACTAAAATTAACCTTTCAACATGTTGAAAGTTTGTCCACTAAGGAATCATTGGAGGATTCTTAAGCATCAGTCCTATTTTTCAATATATGCTAGCTAGTTTAGTAAAAACTGATCATGAAAGAGCAGGGGAAACAGAATACTCTGAAATTATAGTGTATTTATGTATTTTTCTTGAAGACAAACAAAGTAAATTTCAAATAGGGAGAGCCTTATGCTAACAAGATGTTCATCAGAACAAAAGGAAAATTTGGGGGAGGTCCATGCTGTATCAGAGTCAAGTTGTTTGGTTTTTTGGGGGTTTTTTTTGGTTTTTTTTTTTTTAGAATTAGCATTTCTCTTCCAGAGAAATTTTGCCCAGAAATCATTACTCTTCACTATTTTGTGTGTTAACAAATTGACAACAGCAGAAATTAAATCCTGCATTGTTATATTATTGAAGGTGGCTCTTACAGGCTTTGAATGGAAAGATATGTAGTTGGTAGTTTATGTGGGACTCCTGTCACTTAGCATTAAAAAGATCAACCTATGCAGTTGCAATTACTATAATCTGCTTAAATAGATCAATTCTTCCTCTTTAGTGCTGTATTTACATTTATAAACCCAAAAATTTACATTAAAACCAAGATAAACTTCATGTGCCACATGCTGGGAAAATAGAATAGGTTTAAAGAGCTGCTCACTATGGCTTGTTAAAAGATAAGAGATTCAAATTCCAAAACATTTATTTGCTGTGCACTATTCCCTTGAAGCAGCAATTAGACAGGGGCAGATGAAGTATGTTTCAGAGCTTTCCCTGAATTAGGTCTGACACACTATTTTCTTAGTCATACAGTATTTGAAAAGTTTCTCTTTCAGGAGGTTACAAAAAAGACTAGCCAAGGCGGAATTTTTTAGTTTTTATATTAAATCCACGCTACATATTTTCTTTCTGCTACACAGACCTCTTGTGGCTTCAACAGCTGTTTTCCTTAATATTATTTGGTATATAGGTGATGTATCATTGGCCATCAGGCATGTTTAAGTACTATCAAATATCATGCTAACTTAAACGAAAATAATCATCATTTTTACCCACATATAATAAAAATGGACAGGACAGAACATAAATATGCACAGATACCCTCTACTAAAGTACATCAGATTCACTGACAAGCATTGCTATACAGATTTCTTCTGCATAATACAGGAAGAATTGCAAGTTCAAAAGAATATTTTAACTGCCTTTTTCCTGCTGAAAAATCAGCACATTTCAGGTATTTATAAAAGCATTCATTTTTGTATTTAAAGTCATTCTTCTTCACATGGATGACAGCATTTGCATTCCTGCTACCTACCAAATGCAATGTAAAGGACTTCCCCTCTACTCCAATTACACAAGTCTATAAATAGCTCTTCCAAAAGGTACTCGGTAGCCAGAAAGAGTTTACTGATGAAACCATATTTCCTGTCCCACTCAATAAAAACCAAAAGCCCAAACAAGATCATATATTTTCAGAGGGCTGGAGCACCTCTCCTGTGAAGAAAGGCTGAGAGAATTGGGCTTGTTCAGCCTGGAGAAGGGAAGGCTCCAGGGACACCTTATGGCAGCCTTGCAGTACCTGAAGAGGGACTAGAAGGAAGCCAGGGGGCAGGGCGGCGCTTTTTACAAGGGACTGTAGTGATAGGACAAGGGGTAATGAGTTTAAATTGAAAGTGGGGAGATTTAGATTAGATATCAGGAAGTTCTTCCCAGAGAGGGTGGTGAGGCACTGGAACAAGTTGCCCAGAGAAGCTGTGGATGCCCCATCCCTGGCTGTCTTCAAGGCCAGGCTGGATGAGGCTTTGGGCAACCTGGTCTAGTGGAGGGTGTCCCTGTCAACGGCATTGGGGTTGGAACTAGATGACCTTTAAGGTCCCTTCCAACCCTAACCATTCTATGATTCTATGATTCTATTTTCATCCCATGAATACAAACTTTTTGTTTCTGTTATTCATTATTTTATTTCTCAGGATAACCTAGAAAACTACTCTCATCACATTTAGTCTGATCAAAAGAAGGCAAGTGTGCTATACAGTTTGTACTTACAACAAAAGTGTAGAAGAAAAATGAGCTGAAAATGCTAAGGTCCTCTTAAACAACATGTCTTTTCCAACAACATTTGAAATATTAACCAGGAAGGTATCAGGAGCAATCACCCTGCCTTTTATTAATTTCAGCACTAAGAATCATTCCCCACAGTAGCAGAAGAGCTACAATTACAAGACAGATCTTCTGAAAAGAATATGAAATTATTCTAAAATCCCAAACCTGGCTAATAACTCCTTTATTAAGCCAGCATCACACTACATTTCCACTTAAAGAGTTTCTGCCTGCAGTTGCCTCTGATAGCGCCCCCAGTTGATATAAATCCAAAGAAATGAATTTCTGTTCTTACCCATCCAGCCAAATGCCACTGGTAACAGTAATTGTTCACTGCAAAGTGCAGGAATGTTTTAAGAACAGAACCAAACACAATGTGTAAATATGAACCCTTCAAACATATTAAACAGTAAGTTAGTATCACAGGTCAAAAGATGATAAAAGCAATGAAAGCAATCTTTGCCAAAACCTCTACACTACACAAAATATGCTAAGCCTTGCTCATCTAATAATTAAGTACTATAAAAATGCCCTTGTTCATGGGGAGTAGGAAATGGTGGCTTTAAATTAGAATCTGCTGGCAGTGACAATGACAGACTAGCGTTTGGGCTCTCTTTACGGAAAATTAACTATGTTTCAAAGAGAATAAGACAGAGAAACAGGATGAAAGAGGAGGGTAAAAAGTTCATTTTAACAAAAAGGCCATTTGTAGTGCTGGGGAAAAAAAAAATCATGAAATCAATAAGAAATCAATTTTCTAGCTCTCCCCAACTAAGGAAATCCATCCAAGGGAAAAAATTAAGGCTGCTATCACTACAACTAAATGTTGTTATTTCTTTTCCTCATCATTCTCTGAAATTAATACTTACACCCATGCTTTATCACAGAATACTGGAGGAATGTCTTCCTTTTAGATAAAAACATTCAAAAAATAGTTTACTCAGAGATTAACTTGAAGAACGAACATGAAACAACATCAGTGCAGGGCAATGAAGAATTTTTTTTTTTTTTGTAAATTAGAATTGTAAAGGGAAGGAATAGTCATTTTGTAATACGGAAATAACATCTCCCCATCATTTAAGCAAAGGGAATATGGGGTAATCAAAACAAATATGGCTAGCTACTACCATCTAAAGTCTGAGTGATAACATTAAGGACATTAGCAGGAAACATGCACAGACTGTAAGCTCTTATTTTGCAGATTTTCATCTGTTTTCATCTAGAAGCAGCCTAGTGCATATTCAACCAGAACAAATAAGGTATTCCCGGAATGAGAGATGTACTAGTGGATTGCCTTACATACACCTCAAAAAAACCACCAAAAAAGGTTGCTAATGAATACAGGCAGTAACATTTAAACCACATTACTATCAGGCCCAAACAATTATGTTTTTCTATATACAACAGCAGGAAGCAGTGTCAGAATCACAAGGACACCACATGCTTATTCAAAAATATCAAGTCAGAAAATGGTCAACTTCGAGCAGCAGCTTAAAGTCCAAATTAATTTGAGAGGAAAATATTTTATATGCCCAATATAGGTGAACTTTCAGCTTTGAGACAGGCAGGTGAAAAAGCTTTTCAGTCTTTCCTCAAAACCACTCTACTGTTTCCACAGCCAGTTGCCAGAGTTCCTAAAAAACGGAAAAGATTTTCCATTCTCTCTCCACCTCAGCCTGAAAACCCTAGTGAAGTTAAATTGAAAAAAATTAAGAATGAAATAAAACCATTGAGGGACTTAACTTTAAAACCTTTTTTTCCTTACCATTTATTTCCTCTTGCTTGTCCTATTTAGCATGAAAAACACCACTAACTGGCAAAAAAAAAAAAAAAAGCACCAAGAAATAATGTCTTGCTGTTGCAAACTTGCTTTCCAAAATCTTACCTGAATTCACCCTGACTTTGAGAACAGTCAGCACTTCTGCAAAGCCACAGCTCATTAAATAGATTGCTTAAAAAAGGTGTAAGGCCTAAGTGAAACCACATTATCCACAGAGAGTTACAGAGACAGAATGGACAAAAGATAATTTCTCTAGTTCCTAGAGAATGAAGCTACCTCAAACCCTTTTCCAGGAACCCAAATAAAAATCTTTACACTGAAAGCAACTACGCAAACAAAAACATTTGAAATTAATTTGGTTAAAATGTTGCATGAATTAGGAAGCTATCAATATTCAGAAGACCACAATAAACTAAAACATGGTGTGACTCCTGCAAAGTGACACTGAAGTTATACTTGAACTCTAAGTAGGGAGTGTTTAAATTATTTTCAAAGTCTTACATCATCTGGATTAGCCCTTACCTTGCCACCTCAACTCCCAGAAGCATTTATTTGTAAATAAAAAGCTTGGGGGTTTTCATATTGCATGCAAATATTTTGTTCTTGTTTCCTACAGATCTTGTCTTTTTCAACCAAGAACAGTAAATGAGCAAATGAACACTAATGAGAAAAAAGTCTATTTTAAACATAGTTTACCCTGCAAAATCAACTTTGTGTTAAAAGATCCAAGAAGTTGCTTCCACAGTATGCTTATTTAACCCGAATTTTCATTTGTTTTTAATCTAAATTATTATCTCAATGAGGAGATACAGAATTCAAGTTTATTGCTGAGGATCAAAAAAAAGAATTTGTAAAAAAAAAAAGGTTTCTAGAATGGGGCACTAAATAACAGGGTATATCCAGCTGAATGGGCTCTCAACTGTAAATAATAAGATTTTGTGTTCATTTCTTTCAGTAATCAATACATACATGCATATTTTATAATAATCACTGGATCATGAAATGGATTTCTGTTCTTACCCATCCAGCCAAATGCCACTTGAGAACAAACTTTCCTTAGATCTTCCTACAAATTTATAAGTTATTTCTTGCAAAACTGAAAGGACAGAAACTACTGCTTCTGACACTGCATATATGCTAGGACAGCCAGTGTCTTGGTGGTCAGCACATCACCGCAAGAGAACCACAGGAATATGAATACCTGCAACAGGAATTTGAACCAAGGGCTTTCTACTACTAGAGAAATACTGAGCTTGAAATCAAGAAGAGACATATAGCATCACCTCTGCTCATCATTTGTGTGGGATCTTGTTAGTCAGCATATTATGCAATGTCTTTTGGGTCTTCCCCATTTCTCATTGGAAACAGTATGAGTATAGTCTCATACTAGCATAGTATCTATACCATATATCTTCTAGTATATGTGGTGTGACTATAGTTCATAGCAGAGATTTAGTATGAGGATTACAAGCTTCAGTCTTAATTCAACCTGAAGCACTGCTTTGTCAACAAGTAAAACTAATGCATTTCTGAAAATAACCAGAAGTGTATGCTTCAGGAAATTTTAAAATTTAGCAATCCCTAGATTTTAGGATCTTCCAGAATCAGACAATAACTGAACAGATTTTAAAGAGTAGATTTTGAAGTCTGTTATCAGCATCCCTTTTGTATCCAAGTGTTTTGTGCACCTTTCTAAGTAGTCTGTATCTGCATCTTTAAGTTAAAAAAACCTCTTCACATGTAATTGGAAACAGCTCATAATGTCCTTTTTCAAGTAACACTGTACTTAACATTAAAAAGGCTCCCTAGGCCTCTTACTGGTAGACATTCCATCTCAATTCAATTTGTTATTAAAGAAAGCAATCTCATTGAAGCATTCTAACTGAAGCATTAACTGCTAGAAATTTTACATGTGGTTACTGCATTAGCAAATCTCTGCCACTGAGGAAACCCATGTCTGAACACAAGAAAACATCAATAAAATTGCCAGAAAGATCCGAAGCTCTGCCGTAGCTTTCCAACAGACACACACTCAGGAGGAACATTTAGATCTGATTGACTTCCAAGGTAGTGCTGAAGCAGGTCTTGGCCATAACCTGCTTGAATGCAGAGTTTTATTTTTCAGTGCAGACATTCCACACTGCCACAGAAACAGGTTTTAAGTCCATGTTTGAAGTCCGATTCTTAATGCCTAAAGCATCTTATTACCCACTCAGATAAATCTCACTTTGCATTTAATACATTTAAGCAGCCAAAACAGGACTTGACATGGAATGATCACAAATATATTTATACAAAGCACAGAACTGAAATACTGACAGGACCTTTGAAAAATAGTTACCTTTCTAAAATGAAAATAGCAGCAAATAAAAATCTAATCTTAAAAAAGCCTCAGACACATTGCTGTGTTATGAATTTGGAAAAAGCCTCAAAGTTTGAAGCTGGTAAGAAGAGGACAACAGGAAGAGACAGAGAGCAGCAACTGTTACAAGACACTAACTGAGCATGAATAGTTATGGTCTAACCTATGTTTGACTGAACACTGGCTAAGGAATTGACACTATTAAAGAGAACTGAATTGCTAGCATACCATTCCTAATTTTCTGCTTATTCAAAATTATGGAAAAGTTTAAAAACTCCAGCTAGTAGTTAAATGAAATTTCTATTTCCTATCTTAATGGAATAAATTGTCAACTTAAAAATACATAAAACTATTTTTATCTATTAAGCAGTTTGGTTCAATGAGTAAAGAAAAATTCTCATATGATTAAAAGAATGATCCCTGAAACTATCCGTAAGTGCTACAATGAATCTATCAACCACCTAGTATGATTTCCCTTATTCAAGTATTATAAAAATAATCCTGGCCATGCTTCACACATCATATTAGGCTTTCTCCTGACCAGAGTGGTTGAGGACATAAAGATGGGAGTCATGTTAGCCTTCACAGAAAGTTTATCAGAGCAGTGAGGTTAGAACTGTGATTATAAAGCTGGCTGGCCACAGAGGACTGAATTTTTGCTATCGTCTAAGTTGATGCTACCTCTATTAAAAAGACAGTGTTCACAGAAAATGATAAGAAACTGTCATTTCAGTGGCTTCAAAAACTTCATCGTGGTACTAACAATACGGTGAGGTCCCAGGAGGAATGGGTCCTGGGGCTGAGAGAGTTATATAAGTGCAACTGGCAACACTCGGGTGGAAAAACTAGTTATATTGACCAAGAAAAACATGCAGATATTGCTGCTAGGCCGATACGTTGCGTAACTTCACCAGAGAAGGCCACACCAAGCATTGCAAACTCATCATTACAAACGAAGCTGACAGACAATGGAGGTAGTCTACCTCTGTGAAGAGCAGATAAGTTCTGGATAACTTCCCTATGGGCTCCAAGCACAGGACAGCAATGATCACCTAGTTCTGTTCATCCTGAATCTGCATTAAAATGCATCTATATTCAAATTAATGATTTTTTTGCCTGTGGCATGATTCTACCTGTGAGATATTGCCTCCAGAATTAACTCTTCCACTTTTTCAGAATGAAGAAGGTATTCTACTTCCTGTTTTGATACTATCTTTTTTAAAACAATGTTTTAAAGAATCAAGAAGGGGAAGGAAATAGATTAGGATAGACAGGAGGCAGAACTGAGTAAATTATATGTAGCTGTTAGAGATTCATGTGTCTCAAAGACCACAGAAAAAAGTTAGCCAAGGGAGCGAAGGAAAATGGATGCTGTTTGTAACTCAGTGACAGCCTCCACTTTCTGTCACAGGATATATTTAACAGCACACCACAAAGAAAATGGGCAAGGACCTAATGGACCAAAGCCCTGCATATTTGAGATATCTGGAGAGTTACAGAAGGCAAGTGGTTGAAGGACTCCATCCAGAATATAGTTTTCTTCTTTCTGAACTTGAAGAGTTTCCCATTATTTTAATGAGTACAAACTAGAGGCTCATAAGCCTCAGGGAATGAAAAGCTTCACGAATCCTTGCAAACCTTCCAATCCTCAATCGAAAAGTTCTAAAGGCTGCTCTGTAATCTCTCTGGATATCCCAGTGTCCGAGGCTCTGAAACTATATGGTGCTTAAAATAACTTCTTATGATACCTACAATCTCAATGATGTTTTCACTCTGCAGACACTTCTCAGCACACAGTGACACCTTATCCTGCTCAGATATTCAGGTTGGCAGACCAGCACTTAATACTAGATGTGACCAAACAGCAATTAGTAAAAAATGCGTTCTACAGCATGTGCCCTGGAAACAGGCTGTAAAATGAAGAGTAACTCCTTTGAAAGATTTATGAAATAACCACTTATTTGTAGTGCCCACCTTGACTAGTAGTCAGGTATAGCCAGGGAACATATAGATATATTGCTCAAGTACTAGTTCTCATAGCACTAATAAATTACATTAATTTCTTCTGAATTTTTCATGTGCACATATAAATGTTTGAACTAGGAACATTAAACTCCTTTCTCTGGAAAGCTGTGTTATATAGAAAATTAGGTTTCTGATCAAAAGGACAAAGGTTGAGACTTGATTTAGGGGGTGGGGTGAAAGAATAGGAAAGAGGTGGGTGGAAGAAAGTTTGAGAGAACAGCAAAAATGTCTGAATAGCAAACCCACTTTCTGGAACTCAGGAACTCCCTTTTCACTAGTCGGAATAACAAAGTCCAGACAGACTTGACTGTAAAGAAGGCACACTAAAAGCTTTGATATACATAAAACTTGAAAAGCATTGTCCTTGAAAACGTTATTTTTCTGTAAGACTAAATCCATTTTCATGACAATAGTTTTGATTTAATAAGCTTTTTTCTTTATCTCACTGCTCTGTAAGTTCAATTTAAATTAAATTTAGCCTAAGAATTCATAACTGTCTATAATTTTCAGTCCTGCACAAGTATTTCGATACGGTTTTTAATTTTTAACACAATAAAATCAAGATCAATAAGGCTTATGGAGATACACTGTACACTGTTAAAATTTTAGGCTCAACTCTGAAGGTTTCATAAAAATATTTGAATTGTCCAATTGTTTAACAGTTACATGACCACAAAGATAGGTTTAGGAAGAAGAGTACAGTATTATTCTCAGGTTTAGTTGAGAATTAAAAATTTAATGACAATCTAGTGATTTTCAGATTTTTATAAAGCAGAAACCTAACATAACAGGTTAAAGTAGTACATAAGTATTTTGCCAAATGTACTGTAAATGTCTTTATGGTAGTATAAATAACACGGTTTTGTTAATAAGAAACAGTAAGTCTGAAAAGATGACAAGAGATGACCACATTTGCTGTAGATCCTGGGTGCACAATTCAATTAGGTACTAATTAAAAGGATTTTAGTGAATTCTAAAGTTGTAGTTGGGATCATCCCTCCAAAGTTACACGTTATGCATGGCATGTCAACAGCTCGACTTACATATTCACCATAAGTCTCCTGAGCTGGAGGTGGTGCAAGGGGCCGGTAGCCTGCAGGTGGAGGTACTCCTCTCGCTCTGGGTGCTAGAAGTCCACGGCTACGACTGACAGATCCTCTACTGGGAGGCCCTCCTCTGGGTGCTGATGCCCCTCTTGGTACTCCCACTGGTGATGGAGGCACTCCTCCACGTCCCCTGTGAATATATGGATCACTTACCATTAAATACTACATCCTTGGCCTCCCTTTCAACAGCTCCCACCCCCACCGCATGACAATTTTGCTTTGCTACAGCCAGAAAAAGTCTAAAAGAGGTTTATAGTTTATAATTTTTTCCTATATGCTTTAATCTAATTACAATATGCAATAAATGCAGAACGATACAAACTAGACGTGATTCATAGACTGGTTCAAACTAGTGAAGTTAATCTCACATACAGAGACACCCAAGCCAATTTGCTGGAATCAGTCAACTTCACTAGAATTTGACTTAGAGTATGTGAAATCACAATCATAGCATAACAGGTTAATTTGAAGCTGTCAGGCTATATCATACTCAAACCCTGCACAGAAGAATCAGTTGCAACTCCCTTCTGATCCTGTGTAAGCTTCTAAATACAATCCAAAAAACACACTGCATGTAAGAGATTGAGTGGGTCGGGAAAATTACATTTTCTTCTGGTTGTAAAGAAGGGATTTCCAGCTGTTGCAGGAAACACTCAAACATGTAATAAATGTGCAGGGTGATTGTAGGATATAACCTGATGTTCTGTATGTATTTAAGGACAAGAAATAACAGTATTTTTGTTTTTAAAATTCTGAAAGAATGATAAGCATTAACTTGCATTCCATTACTCTGGACACTTAACATATGGATTAAAAATCTGAGATCTGAACCAGAACAATTTAATCCATTTACAGGTGGCGTTCCCGCCCGCCTCCCTATATTAAAGGGAGAGACATCTCATCATTTATCCTCTTAAAAGAGAATGTCTAAGACATTGCTAATAGACATCTCTTTTTTTAAAGGAGATAATTTCACCCCATGGACTTTAATTAAGTTTAAATGACAGCTCTGTAGGCATACACTTTTTCCGAAGAAGGCACACCCTTATTGTATACTGTAATAGACACAGAAGAAAACAAACAAGCACAAGTTCTACATTACCTTTCTACCTAACAAGCCATCATCTAATTAATTTCAAGAGTAGCAACTGAGTGAAAATACTCTGTCCTGATTTCAGTATAAATTTCCAACTTAAACACTATTGTAAATTAAAAGCCAGATTTGGCTTTAAGATTTCCTATCCCATTTCAAATATGCTATGTAATTTCTCAATGTTAAGCTTATCAGAACAAAAAAAATATAATTTTAGCACAAATAATTAGTATTTGAAAACCTGCATCACTAAATGAAGAATGCAAAAACCTAAATACTTGATACAATCAGGATAGATTTCATTAACTATAATTACTGATCAAAACACAGTCAACAAAGTATTTTAAAACAAGCCTAGAGAGCAAGTGATTTAAAACTGTGCTTATTACTTGGCTAATCTGTAGAATGCCTCCTCAGGACAGGGTACCAGCTGCTTATTTGACTTCATTGAGGTGGGGGCAGGGGTGAGCAGTGATGTTTCCAGACACAGCCTGCTGAAGTAATATAAAGAAATAGCAAATGTGATACTTTCCAACTGAAGCCAAAGAAAGGGAAATGAACCTATTGGCATAGACAATAGCCAATACCAAGTGCAAAAAAAGAAAAGTCAGCAAAAAGACTCAATAATCACTAGCCATAATCTTCATAGCATCCTTCATACAGGGTGCAAGTGAAAGCAGCAGTAGCGGGACATGCTGAAAGACACGGAAAAACATTTGGGGGCGGGGGGGGGGGAGGCAGGGGGTAAGTACAGTTTTTAGAGCCAGCGAAGATTTATTCTTGAAGAGTAATTAGAACACCAGATCCATGTGATACGATCCTTTCTGCATTTCAGAAACAGTTTATAGAGTGTGATGGGTGGAAAATCATATTTCTCCTGTATTAGGAGATCATTTACATGCTTTTTCTTAAAGAGTTACTGTAGGAAGAGTAAACAATCTGAAATGTACAGTTTGGTAGTACACACCTCTGATGGTTACTGCACCAGACTGGAAGAGACTAGAAAGGTGCAGAGACAGGAGAGTTCAATTACCACTATGCAGATTTGAGTGATATCAGGGTATGATGATAAGAGAAAATTTTTGTAAACAGTAAATTGTTATTTCAATAAGAAGATACCAGGGAACTAAAGAAGTTTGACAGACACGAGCAACGAACAGAAACTGACTGAAAATACTGAGGGACTCCCCTTTGAATAGGAACTTTTGCAAACAAAACAGATCAGCTCTGTTATTATTTAATTTGAAAAAGAGCAGCTATTTAAATTAAGTTTAAAAATATTTAAAAGAGTAAAATATGCACGCACAATAGAGGCAGATATTTAGAGAAATCTCATGGGAAGTCAGAGCAAATATACAACAATTATCAAAAACAAAAAAGCTTGAGAAAGGACAAAGGAGCTCTATAAGACTAGAACAGCAGGATAATGAGAGCTATTAAAAGCGGTGTCACTAGAAAAGCTGAACCCATCTCTAACATGAAAGAAAAAAATGCTAATAAACCAAACATTAAATTCTCTGACCTGCTTTTCTGGGTATTTTAAGAATTTGGGAAGTTCCTACAAAAAAATAAAAACTTTTCAAACATCCTGGAACTGAGATACCTGCCAGAGTTTGAGGCCAAATCACCAGTGAAGAACAGTAAGAAGATATGCATGTGTATCTATGTACATATTCATTAAAATTTTTTGCTACATAATCAAGAAAGACCAGACAAGGGTCTCATGCTAGAGTCTTTCCTTATGAGGAATGCACTGGATGCTGCTGCCAACTGACTTGGAGACAAATTACAAAACAAAAGGTGCAATTAAAACAAACTGCACTATCTTTCTACAAACTACAGTGGGAGTTCAGATGTCTCTCTAAAATCTGTAGCTGAATCCCAACCTGAATGTTAAGAAAACTAGGAAAAAAAAATAAAAAGCAGCAAACTAAGAGGGACCAGTTGGGACTTGATATATACACACGCACACATATTTATATATCTTAACATTATACAGAGTAATAGGTTCTGAGCTATCACTACCCATAGAACATTTATAATTAAGATTAGCCCATTATTGAGGATGGTAAAAAATCAAGTTTTAGAAAATATAAGAGACTACAGAAAACTGTTACCCTACTGTGTGTATTTACAGCCCTGTTTCCTAATTTGGAAAGAACATAGAAGAAATAGAAGTGCATCAGAAACTATGTCAAAGATGACCAACAGTACAGAACAGCTTATATAGAAGGAACAATTAAGTACATTAGGCACTTCATACAACAAACGACAACTGAGGCTTATGATAGAACCCAACAGAAACATCAAGTGAATGGTGAAGGTACATAAAGAATTATTAATGTCCTCCTCAACCTACAAACCAGGGTACATTAACTGGAAGAGATGGAATATTAAACCAGATTGCCTTAATGTCCAAGCCACTGTGGCTGCTCCTATGAAATGCAATCACTGAATGAGAACATGGTTGATGTTGCAAGGGACCTTTAAAGGTCATCCCCTTACTCAAGCAGGACCACATTGAGCCAGTTGCCCAGGACCATGTCCAAATGGCTTTTGAACATCAGCAAGCAGGGAGACTCCATAATCTCCCAGAACAACCTGTGCCAGTGCTCAGTTACACCCACAGTTAAAAAAAAAAAAAAAAAGACAACATTTCCTGATATTCAGAGGGAACCTCCTGCATGTCAGTCACTCCTGTCTTGCAGTTTGTGCCCCATTGCCTCTTGTCCTGTCACTGGACACCACTGAAAAGAGCCTTCTCTTCTCTAGGCTGAACAGTCCCAGCTCTCTCAGCCTTTCCTCGTAGCAGATATGCTCCAGAGGCTTCATCTTTGTGGCCCTTCACCAAACTCTACCCAGTATATCCATGTCCCTCTGGTACCTCGGAGTCCAGGTACTGGACACAGCACCTCAGGTTGGGTCTCACCCACACTAAAGGGGAAGGATCACCTCCCTTAGCTTGTGAGCAACACTAATACAGCTCAGGATACCATTAGCCTTCTTTGCAGCAAGCATACATTTCTGGCTCATGTTCAACTTGGTGGCCACCCAAGTCCTTTTCTGAGACCTTTTTTCCTAGCAGGGTGGTTTGCAGCATATATTGATGCATAGGGATGTTCTTTGCCAGGTGCAGAAGTTTGCACTTCCCCTTGTTGAGCTTCATGGAGTTCCCGTGAGGCCATTTCTCCAGCCTGTCAAGGTCACTCTGGATGGCAGGAGGACCCTCTGGCATATCATCCCCTATTCACAGTTCAGCATCATCTGGAAATGTGCTGAGGGTACACTCTGCCCCATAATCCAGATCATGAATGAAGTTAAACAGGACTGGACATAGTATTGACACCTGTGGTACACTGCTTGTTACTGGCCTCCAGCTGGACTTCGTATCACTGAGCAGCATCCTTTGGGCCTGGCCATTCAGTCAAATGTCAATCCACCTGTATCCTTGCCCAGACCACACATCAACAGTTTCTCTATGAAGATCTTATAGGAAACAGTCTTCTTGGGGTTTTGTTGCTACATTTGTAAGAAAACATCTGGGCAGCAGAATCTGTCGTCATTATTCTATCCAGAATCTCATCAATTCCTTTGGATGAGGTAAACCCTATTCCTAAAGTATCCATTAACTGTATTTTATACTAAATAGCCTGTAGTAGTTAAATAAACAGTTAATCCTAGCTTCTAGCCAGATGTTATTATCACCTCCAGACATACTTTGACAACAAAGTGAACATCTATATACCTCAAAATTTGAGTCCTCAAAGAAACATTTTACTGTCCTAAACCAGACAGATTGGCTATGTGAGATAATTTGAAATACTTCTATGTTTCATCTTTATTATTAGTTTCATTTTGATTTTCCTCAATTTATTAATCTGGCAGTGGTGAATCCAGTGAAGGAACTTAACCCTTACCCATGAAATGCATAGGTAATTTAGGTGGTTAAATTAAGAATAATTTTACTCTCTTACCTATGTAATTAACTTATAGGCTCTGCTATGAAAAAGGTTTTTTTTTCAATGTGGATACCCTGGAGTAGACCAAATAAAGCAAAAACCAGTAACTCATTAAATATATTTTGTTTTCACTATATGGTGAACAATGTACCAGAATGGTGTCAGAAAATAATCCATTTTAACTTAGATGTCACAGCATCCCTTGAAGATAATGTCATGAAAACTATTTTTGTTAGAACCTTGAATCTTCTCACCCATAACATTATTTCACTATTTATACTTGCAATACTGTATGAGAGGAAGAAAAGAATAATATCTGAAGCCCTAAATTTCTATAAAGTTGCCAAATACATTTGAGAATGGGAGAACCAGCCTTTCAGAAAACTGTTAGAACACACTGGTGTGATTTGTAAATACAGTATAATAATTGTAGAAGATAATATATACAAAAACTGAAAAGTGGACCTTACTGTGTACAGTAAAAAAATTACTCAAGAACATAATTTTGTAACTCATTAATCTTTCACTGTTTGAATAAGAGTTTAATGTGTGGGAAAATTCTAAAGAAAAATCCAGTACTACAGAGAAACATTATACTATGTTAGACTCTGACCATTTGTGAATGTTTAGATTAGTACCTGTGAAATACTTCTAATCACTGATAGTCACTAAAATAGTGTGTTACCAACACATATAATTTAAATACATCCACATAAAACTACTTAAATACTTCCTCACTGGCCTTTAGTAATGATAATTTTGCATATCTACTTTAAAGTAGTCCCAAAGTGTTACAGTTTTATATTAGACATATGAAAAATAACAAACATGTTATTTTATAGTGTCAGTACCAAAACATCGAACATCTGGATACCACTCAGCAAGCTAGGATTCCTCCTTAGTGGTTTTTTTTGGTTTGTTTTTTTTTTTAATGAGAGGCACTATTGAAGCTAACACTTATGCAAGTTTTATTTCGCATTTTTATTTGAAAACAGTAATACGTGTGTTCATCTTTGAATTGTGTGAAAAATGGGAGATTTATCACATGACCCAAGAAACAAAACACACAGAACATAATACCTGCATCTTTCCTGGATCCTGAACTGGCTTTGCCAAATATTCTTTTCTGCTACAGAATCTTTTGCGGTCCTACAGGTTCTCAACAAGAAGTTATTCTTAAAAAAAGAAACCAGTTGATTCCAGACATAGGACAGGAATGATCTAAGTTTGATCTGGTGACTAACAAAGAGCAATTGGAAGTTGTGAACACATTCCAGTGGTAATCCATATCACCTCATATTACTTCTGACAGGTAGGACAGCAAATTCTAACCTGCAACTTCTGTAAAAAGGGGCAATAGTTTTAAATCAGAAGAGGACAGGCTTAGATTGAACATAAGAAAGAAATTCTTTACGATGAGGGTGGCAAGGCACTGGAACAGGTTGCCCAGAGAAGCTGTGGGTATTCCATCATTAACAGTGTTCAAGGCCAGGCTGGATGAGGCTTTGAGCAACGTGGTCTAGTGGAAGGTGTCCCTGCCCATGGCAGGGGGGTTGGAAGTAGATGAACTTTCAGGTCCCTTCTAACCCTAACCATTCTATGATTCTAACAATGATTTCTAACTATAAGTGACCTGAATTGGCTCTCCAAACCCAAGGCAGCAAGAAAGATTTATCCATATTCCTAGACTTACTATCATCATCCTCTAGAATTTCGCTTTTCCAATACATTTCAGTTCAACTCAGGATTAAGTGATCCTTGTATCTTATTTTTACATATTCTTACAATAAGAATGTGAAGTTTTAGAGAGAGGAAATGCTATTTTATTTGCACAATGTCCTTAGAGGTGTACATTACATGTATGTTAACAAAACTTTATTTGCTTTTTTTAGTTAATCAGAAGTCTCAATTCACGTTTCAGTAGTAGTATTATTTATATTGCACTGATTCAGACTGGGAATTCAAATGCATTAAAGAAACACAAATTCCAAAAGAGGTACCTTATCTATCTACCCATTTAAACAGCATCACATTAAACATCTTGGATCCTCTAAGTTTGCTAGCAAAATAAATTAATAAGTAACTGGAATGATCCTTCAATTTTATATAGTCACCTCCAAAACTCCACTTCAGAACAAAGTCAGTTTACAACAAAACAAAGGAATCAAAAGCAGACTTTAACCAGAGAAATAATCTCATATCCCTTCTCTTGTTGCACTGAAGAGGCAGGTACTACCTGAGGAGGTTAAATGCTCAACATAAATTTCACAAAAAATAGAAGTGTTGTGACTGCATCTGAAGGTCATCTTTAACAATATTTGGATGAAGGAAAAAACAAATGAGGGCAAGAGAGCAGAATGAGCTATACATGTCAAGATCAATGATGAGAAAAGCATATTCCTAAAGGTAAAGCTCAAAGCACACACAACCCTTCTACAGCAAATTCCATCCACTCACCCCCAAAATCTTATTTGGCTCTAGAATAAAAAAAAAATTCAGTCAAGAAAATCGGGAACACGTCAGAAATATCAGGATAAAAAAATTACCAAACCACAACCATTAGGAAATTACTTACCATATACAGGAATACCTGTGCACAAGCTAGAATTTTATATGCAAGCACAAACATATTGTTTTCTAAAAAGTAAAATTTTGGTATGGATTAAACATACACGTAACAATTCTTCTTAAAAGAAGGCACTTCATAAGATGTATTATCTCCAGTTTCAACATGTCTGATGAGGAGTAAAAAAAGGCATAAATTAGTACTTTAGTTCTTTTAAATGAAACTATTCAGGAATAATAAAGGCTTAAAAAACTGGGAACTTAAAACATTCATTTATTGCATCCGCCACACAATGTTTCATGTATCAAGGCTGATATCTTAAAAATATTCTACGGATTACAAAGAGGGATTAGGATTGATGTTTTAGACTTCATTTTACAATTCTTCTCAAGCTTTGCTTCAACCTCCCCTGGATATCTCAGGAATACTTGGTATTAAAACTGTTTTATGTCCGAGTAAGACAAAGCCTTTAACAAAGCCTTCCTTCAACAGAAGTATTACTCACTGAAATCGATTTCTGCTAGAAAGAATCAGAGCATTACAACTGAGTTTAAGATCTGTAACTCAAAGGCTGTTGTATCTTAGTAGCAACAGCATTAAATTCCACTTCAGGAATCTTTTATGCTAACAGAGCACTTTAAGGGAAAAAAGTCTTTCAGTTTAAGATAATCCTTAAACCAAGGGCAAGTCAAACAAACAAACACCTTTCACTTTTCTTTAGCACACATAAAAAAAAAGGAGATGACAAACAATTTTTAGCTGTCATCTACAAATCAAATGCTAATAACATTTAAATTTACTCTCAAGACACTTCAATAGTTGTAGGCCAATAGGATTAACTACAATCACAAAACAGATTTTGTGATCTACCTGACAGCATGCATGCCTTCTATAAAATGCAGTTTTGAAAAAATAATTTACTAAAATCCAGAGTATAGAACTTGTGATGTTAGAAATTCAACACTATGAAATGAAGATTATACATGCATGTGCCAGATACTGGAAGTGGAAATTTGGTATGAAACTCTAGTGAAAAAGTCAGACCAAACGCTAAATTCTGCATCATAAACACTAGCTTAAGGTCATACGAAAAATGAAGAAAACATGAAATAGAACTGTGTCTGTCTGTACTGAGCATCTGTAGCAGAGCTGTTACAGGCATCTTTGGGAAAGTTAAAAACAGATGTTTAAGAACTGAAGAAAAATCAAATGAGATCTCTAATTTGCAAGCACTTCTGCATGGCTGATTACAGTGCTAAAGAAGTGAACCTTGCTATATCATCACCACTACTCTGAACAACATTCAAATCAAGAAAAGAAGCAGAACAGATATTACACAGTATTACTTAAGAATACAAGAACAAAAAATCTGTTGATTTGGAAAAATTATATTCTTACAGGGTACACACAGCAGTAAGTGTAAATTCTTCCAATTATAATTCATTCTACATTGTGTTTGTAATCATTATTAGAGGATAAATGTAACTAAATAGATATATATAAATGGAATAACTCCTTCGTGCTTTTTCTTTCAATATGTTTAATCCAAGTTAAAACACTTCAGAATATTATAATTATAAAAGCTGAAACTTTCAAGTTTGCATTAATAAACACCATAGTCACAACCGAAGGAAAATAGTTCACTGTAAGAAACTATTACACTTAGTTGCTGCAGTCACAATCTCTGTAACAGAAACAGTTATGCACTTTAGTTTTTGTTTTCACATTTCAGGACTCAAAGGAGTTGAAGCTGTCACCTCGGTACTGCAAGGAAGACAGGGAACGCTACAGTAAAAATAAAAAATATCCTGTGTCAAAGAAAAATAAAGTAAAAGAAGCAGTAGACTTGTCTATTCCTGAATCAATCAAAAGCTATGCTTTATTAAATAAGCACAGTGCAGATGAGACTAAATCCAACTCCTACCTCCAAAACGCTTCCGTAACATTTTATCAGGACTACAAAAAATGCACAATACAGTAAAAGGAATATGTAAACTCCATAAGTTAAAGAAACAAATTTGAAATTCATGTCAGTCAAGGCAGGATTTACCAGTTTTTCAAAGCCATGAGCTCCATAGGGGCATTACACAAACCCTACATGCACTTAAGCAGCAACAGACAGAAGTCAAGCAGCACAGAAGTCTTACTCACAGTAAGTCTCACAGCAAGATAGAACATCTGTATGACATACCTTGTTTCTGAACATAAGCAAATTTCAGCACCATTATCAGTTAAGTCTAAGCTAATTAAACTACCCTTCAACATATCAAATATTTATTTTTTACTCTTCTTTTGGGGGTCCTTCACATATTTCACTATTGTACTCTGGACTTTTTTGTGTGTGTGTTTGAAGGGAGAAACTTAAAATATACATTCAAATTAAATTCCACTGCAACTTAGATACTTACCTGGACAAAGCAGGAACTGGTACTCCTCTTGCTCGAATAGATGGTTTTCCACGGACTACTGGAACTTCTGCATTTTCTGAACCACCATTCAAATATGTTAACTCTTGAAGCTGTGCCTGTCTGATTTCATCATTGTAGTCCTAAAATGGGGCAGAGTGAGAAAAAAACCCAACTGTTTAACCACCACACCAAGTTAGTTTCAGCAAAAACTGATCCTGAAAGTTTCCTCTTGAAGAGTTGCACATCCCATTTAAAAAGTTTAATATGCAAAAAATGATAGACATACTATTCTGTCAAAAATTTGTAAGAGAATTCTACATATTAATTGCAATTTTTGCTCAGACATTTTTATTTTAATACTGCATATTACCTCCACATAGCTTTACTAATTAAAATACCAATATTAAAAAGCTGTAGATACAGAGAAACAACAACAAAAAAATCAAGGTCCCATTTCAGAGCAGAGATCTGGACTGTAGTTGCTAGTGGAGAATGGTAGTGTAATTAAAGGCAGGAAAAATTGCATTGCCTGGTGATGCAGAGCAATACAGAATAAATATACTGTAGATAACAGCCCCTGACAACTATGGAATAGACATCTAAAGGTTTCAAATCAGGAGTTAAACAATAAACAGTGCAACTCACTTGATACATACATGCACTATTATATATTAATAAGAGCACGAAAATTTTCAATGTAGAATACGCAAGGATAAACAATTTGAAGACACAGCTTGTTTCTTAGGCTGCACAAATCTTCTCTCAAGCTCTATCAAAAGAAAGCTGAAGTTATTTACATGGAAACTATGCTACTTCTTAAATACTCAAGAGTCTTTTTCAGGGACCTTGAGCCAACCTCCAAAACCAGCACATCATTAAGGGATAAAATAGACACAGCAATGAGCTCTTGAGTTGTACATGTATTTCTGTCATTTTTCCTCCACTTAAAGTGAGCTAAAGTATGCACCTATAAAGGTGAATCAGAAAAAGAAGTACATTACATCATGTGGATACATACATACAAAGTACTAAAATATTGACAGGTCCCCTAATAAAAGTGAAGTGATATTTAGAAACATAGAATGATTTGGGTTGGAAGGGACCTTAAAGATCATCCAGTTCCAACCCCCCTGCCACGGGCAGGGACACCCTCCACTAGACCAGGTTGCCCAAAGCCTCATCCAGCCTGGCCTTGAACACTTCCAGGGATGGGGCATCCACAATTTCTCTGGGCAACCTCTTCCAGTGCTTCACCAGTCTCTCCATGAAGAATTTCTTCCTGATAGCTAATCTAAATCTCCCTGCTTTCAATTTAAACCCATTATCCCTTGTACTGTCATTACAGGCCCTTGTAAAAAGCTCCCCCTTCAGCTTCCTTGTAGCCCCTTCAGGTAATGGAAGGCTGCAATAAGTTCTCTCCGAAGCCTTCTCCTCTCCAGGCTGAACAAGCCCAATTCTCTCAGCCTTTCTTCATAGCAGAGGTGCTCCAGACCTCTAATCACCTTTGTGACCTCCTCTGGACTTGCCTCAACCAGTTGACATCCTTTTTATTTTGAGGGCCCCAGAGCTGGACGCAGAACTGTTGGTGGGGTCTCATGAGAGCAGAAGGGGAGAACCACCCCCCTTGACCTGCTGGCCACACTTCTCCTGATACATCCAAGGATACAGTTGACTTTCCGGGCTGCCAGTGCACACGGCTGGCTCATGTCCGGTTTTTCATCCACCACTACCCCCAAGTCCTTCTATTCAGGGCTACTCTCAATCCATTCTCCACCCAGCCTGCATCGACCCAGGTGCAGGACCTTGCACTTGGCCTTGTTGAACTCCATGAGGTTGGCATAGTCGCACCTCTCCAGCCTGTCAAGGTCCCTCTGGATGACATCCCTTCCCTCCAGTGTGTCGACTTCACCACACAGCTTGGTGCCATCAGCCAACTTGCAGAGGGTGCATACAATCCCAGCAGTCATGTCACTGACAAAGACGTAAACAGCACTAGTCCCATTATCAAACCCTGAGGAACACAGCTCGTCACTGGTCTCTGCTCAGACATGGAGCCATTAACCTCAACTCTGAGTGCACCCATCAAGCAGTCCATGTGTCAAATCCATGCCTCTCCAATTTAAAGACAAGGCTGTCGTGTGGTATGGTATCAAAGGCCTTGCACAAGTCCGGGTAGATGACACTGGTTGCCCATCCTTTATCCACCAAGGTTATGACCTCATCGTAGAAGGCCACCATATTTGTCAGGCACGGTCTGCCCTTGGTGAAGCCATGGTGGCTTTCACCAAACACTTCCTTGTTTTCCACGTGCCTTAGCATCATTTCCAGGTGGTTCTGCTGCACGATCTTGCCAGGCACAGAGGTGAGACTGACTGGCCTGTAGTTCCTTGTATCTTCCATTTTTCCTTTTTTTTTTTTTTAAAGATGGGGGTTATATTTCCCCTTTTCCAGTCAGTGAGAACTTCAGTCTGCCACGACTTGTTTAATATGATGGATAGAGGTTTAGCAACCCCATCCACTAGTTCTTTCAGGACCTGCAGATGTATTCCATCAGGTCCCATAGACTTGTGCACCTTCAGGTTCCTCAGGTGCTCCCAAATCTGATCCTCTCTAATCATGGGCAGCTCTACATTCTCCTAGTCCCTGCCTTTGCCTTGATGATATAACAGCTCAGCTTCTGCAAAACCTTCTGTTTCAAAGGCAGCAGGTTTGTCCAAATGCCCTCTCCTTTTACATTTCAATTAGAAAATAAAGGATCTGCATCTCTTACTGGAAAACTGATTCTATTACATTTATGCACCAGGCAGTTACCAAAAGACTGCCAGTCAGCCTTGCACCGGACAACTCACTGAAACATAACTGCACTGAAAGGAGATTAAAACATCAGTGAACGTAAAGATCGTAATTATTCTTGAAATATTCTGCTCCTCCTAGCTTCTGCAAACAGAAAAGGTGTTGTTTACATGCCAGTGTTGAAGATGGTTAGTACTGTTAAAAAAGTGGCACTACAAAGGTATTTTGTCCAAACTATTTTAAATAGGCTCTTAAATTTAACTCAAAACTGTCCATCTGAGATGATCTTCTGTTTAGCAACAGAAACCAACCAGCAAACAAAATTATGAGAAACAGACTCGAAGACTGACTCAACTGTTTCAAACTGCCTAATTGAAGCTTTTTAGTAACAGATTCCATCATAAATCAGCTTGAAACCAACACACAGCCAAACCATCACTGGGAGTAAAATAGAAACAGGCAATTGAACACTATTTTGGCCAACTACTGTACTGAAACCCACTTTATATTTGCATTTTATTGCTGGCCCAGATCTAGCTACAAATGCAAAATTCTATGCCATGTATGGAACAATGAACTTGAATCTTGAAACAAAATGCTAATGAGTTGTTAAAACCACACCACAAACACAACACCTAGGTCTCAAAGTTTGGACATAGCACGTATATATCAGTGTTGTCTTTTATTACATCTCCACAAGACATCCTCCTCTGAATTGGGCTCCCAGAAAACTACCTTTGATCATCATTTGATATTAATTTCTTTTAATTTCTTTACAAACACTTGCTTCAGTTACTACTGTATATGCTGAGTCCTTTTTGTCCTAACACTTTCATTCTCCTGTAGCATATTACCAGACATACCAGCAGCCTTAGTCATAGACAAGGACTCCACTGCACAAAAGCACAGAACAGGAAGTATGGTCCTTATCACATATGCCAGAGACAGTGGGAAGATAGACTGAAGAGGAGGTACAAGGAAGTGGCAATACAAATAGCCATGATAGCCAACAGTCTTAATGCATTAGACTCTGAAATGGATTCTCCAATTAAAAGTAACAGATGGTCAATTTATGAATACCCACTGCTGGATAAAAGCACACTTCAAGTCAAATGGATGGGAAAACAATCTCTTCCTCACCTAGAACACAAGATGAACATGGAAACCCTTTAGACTACAATCCTCCTCTGTACAGTTTAGACAGAGGCAACACTCGAATTCCAGTTAAATGCTGCTGAATATTTTCAAGTGAACAGATGTACTCATTTTATGAATATTGCCCATACTGACTTTGACTACAGTCTTCTCTGAATGCAGAGGATATGCAATAGATTTTTCTCCCTACGCAGAATTACTTGCATGACCCAAATAAGCAGCATTCTTTTATGTTATCTGAGGTTTTTACCCACCCCTGGTCAACATACCAGCAGCAGCTCTCCTTGGGATCATCTGTTACTTAAAAACCTTATTCAAATTTATCATTCAAACTATTACTAAAGGGTTTTTTGGTTCTTGTTTTTTGGTGGGGTTTGGGGTTTGGTTTTTTTTTTGTTTTTTGGTTTTTTTTTTTTTTTTAACGTTAGGACAGAACCCTGCAAAACCAGTTTGGTTCGACCAGTGCTATTTAACATCTTTGTCACTAATATGGACAGTCCTCAACATAAGAAAGATATCTCCAGCCTGGAGAAGAGAAGGCTCCAGGGAGACCTTATTGCAGCCTTCTAGTACCTGAAGGGGGCCTACAAGGAAGCTGAGGGGGGGCTTTTTACATGGGCCTGTAGTGACAGGACAAGGGGTAATGGGCCTACACTGAAAGCAGGAAGATTTAGATTAGATATCAGGAAGAAATTCTTCACAGAGAGGGTGGTGAAGCACTGGAACAGGTTGCCCAGAGAATCTGTGGATGCCCCATCCCTGGCTGTCTTCAAGGCCAGGCTGGATGAGGCTTTGAGCAACCTGGTCTAGTGGAGGGTGTCCCTGCCCATGGCAGGGGGGTTGGAACTGGATAACTTTTAAGAGATGGGGTTTGAGTTATACCAATTATTCAAAGGAAGGAACACCACTGCAGCTGCTTGAGGCTGAACTTCAATGCAAAGGTGCTTTTTCCTGGATCTAAAATGACCTGAGAAGAGAGGCTAAGGTATTTTTACTATAGTCAGCTACTGCAAGGGTATTTTGTATCCTACATTCTAGCACCAATGGTGATTGTATATCCAATCTTGATCTGAAAGCAGAACAATGACCATATTCATAAATTAGCATCAGCATCTAAAGTTGTTGAAAATACAGTCAACTTACATTGCAAAGAGAACACAAATTAAGATCATAATCGTATATAGTGATAGCAGGACTTCTTAGTTGAAATAAAACTGATGATTTAGTAAGAAAGTCACAACAGACCTTATCAAAAATAAAAATGAAGTTGTATTTGGTAGCAGTTAATCCAATGGTAGTTCTAAAGAGCACAAAGTGCTTCTTATTGCTTCCTGGAGCAACTGATGCAAGGAGGAGCAGGGCAGCAAAAGAGATTAAGGTATTTAGAACCATTCTGATAAGATTACATTTGAAAAGCCAAAGGGAAATTAAGACAGTGTTGGCTTGATCCTACAGTTCAGAATAGATTATGTAGCATCAGTTCAGCTCAGTACAATAAAGATGCAATGATCTAAAATTAAGATGGAAAAAATTACAACCAACGAATGGAATTGCCCATTATCAGTCTTTAATTCTACTGTCTTAACAGCAGCAAAGTGATGACTAGTTTTGATAAGCTTACTTCGTTTATTATGACATTAGGTGAATCAAGCTCAACGAAGAGAAATAATATGTCTGATGAAGGGGGTAGAGGAATCAGATATATCCTTACTTCCAGTGCATGCAAAAAAAATTTATCAAATTGAGCATATTTTAATCTAAAAAGAAAACCGCTGTTTGCTTACTAGAATAGCAAGAACTTAATTCTCCCTTAGCTCTTCACACAATCAAATCATGAACTGAGTAAATACAGTAAACTTTGACATTATGACAGCCCAGCATTCCTACAAATATTCTGTTCGGTATCCCCTACCTAATTAGTTAGGGTGTTTGAACAGCAGTATGTTTATTTAGCTCCTCATACACATCAAGAAAAAAGCCATTTGGAATCTGCAGACAATTATGATGTGGTGTTAACTTCTTTATAATAGAACATAATGCTCAGAACATTTAGGGGATGTGGTTGAACTTTCTTAAGATGCATCCACATTAGCACATTATTTCACATCAGATACCTCCTGATGATCATTACTTACCATGCTTTGGTTCATGTCATCAGGTGCTATTGGAACATATGAACTAGTTTTCATTCAGACAAGAGCAAGCCAAAAGAATCATTAAATGTGCACACAATTAACTCCAGTTCCTTGGCGACTTGGTTTCATGAATCTAGACTAGAGTTAACACTAACTAAAATCCCCAAAGTGCCTGCACTAAGTATTGTCAGGCCACCAGCACAAGCTACTTCACCCTAGAGTACAGCTGGCAGCTCAACTCCCAACAGGCTGTAGTGACCATACAACAAACATCCCCAGCTGGTCCTGAACACAGCTACCCTGACTATAGGCTCTCAAATATTTATGTGATGCTGTCACTCCGTCACACCTTAGTAAAGTTTCCTTAGCCAGGTCTCCCACATTTACCAAGATCTGACATTAATCAAGAATAACACATGGATATCATTTTCAGCAGTAAATATGAGCAGAAATCAATGCGCATTGAGGATGCTTTGCTATCTATCTTCAGTCATTTGAACCAATAAGGTTAGAGCATTCACTGAGGAGCTAATACAGTTAGGAACTTCACACATAGTAAGACCACCTCAAATGCCCCAGCTTCTTAAGAGAGCTTGGACAGTTCCAAGCAATTTAATATTGCAAAACAATTCAGGCTGGTCCTTACATGAGAAGCAGATAAAGACATCTTCTGTATAAAGACAGTGGAAACCCTGCAACACCACTTCTATACATACCCCAAACCTGGAGTACAAACTTATACAGGAAATCACATCTCATTTTATACATCCATACATCACAAGTTAAAGAGTACACCAGAAAACAGGTATAACACATGCATCACTAGCTTTGTGAAAACAATCAAGATACAAGATCAAATTGCATCGATTCTCAGCACTGAACACTAAACCAGGATTATGGGTGGGAACAATACTGCAACTTCAAGTTTATTCTTAGTGAAACAGAACCCTATGCTGATGCTCCACCTGTACAAAGAACACAGAAAAGTCCTAGCTTATTTTTCCCTAATTACAAATAACAGTAAAAATCTGTAAAACTTCAATACATTGCACAGCCAGTTAAGTAGGAATAAGTTACTTTTTTACTGTAGGTCATATCATGAGAAGAGAATGTATGTGCATTCTCCCAATAACTACCTATATCTGACTGAAAAGTATATGTAAATATCACTTCTTTCACAGCTGAAAAATTACACAAGTGACCTGACCAATATAACTAAGTTAGTTTTAAAGAAAATTTCTTACTCAAAACTCTCAGAATTCTTACCAAAAATAGTAATACTCACAGGGATGAGGAACTTCTTTATCTCTTCCAGTGCATGTCCCATTCTGGCATATGCTTCTGCAGGTGGAGCAAATACTTCAATTAAAACATGCAGGTCATCATTTAGGTGATAGTACTTCGCCTCTCCACTTTTTCTCAACTCCTCCTCCTAGCAGATAAGAAAGAAGTTAGTTTTTTTCCACCTTCTTATTTTAAACATATTATAATGCAAGTGTTAAAGTTGTTCCAAAGGCATTTGCAAATAATGTTTACTCACATTCAGATTTCAACTAAGTATAAAATTACATACTTTATTGATACAATTTAAACCAATCACATTGCTGAAATATTAGAATAATAGTTTGCTGACCAACACTAAGTGACTAGTAACACAAAACAGGACCTATCAGTTTCTGCTCACATACAGAAACTGTAGCACAAGGGAGAACACTCCCAGGTGTTTTCCCAAGTGCACCAGATTCACAGAGAAGACACTCAGAAACATAAATGAACTTGAAGCTTCTTTTCTCAAAATAAAGTTGTTAGGAAAAGGTTTGCTCTAATATTTCACAACAGCAAGATTCTTTAATTATTTCAATCGCTTCTTAGTATTGTTGCCCAGTTTGTACATATTTATTTCCTGTTCTTACTGAGATTTTTACACCATGAGCACATCCTTCCCAGAACTGTGTGACTTAGACACGAAACTAACAGTTCAGCATATGAGACAAGGGAGAAGAATGTTAGGAAATAAAAAAAAGAAATATTCACTGGCTATTTCAGAACAGAGTTTATTTTATTCTGCTTCACCCAGCCCACTTCAACATGACTGAAAAACTATGATTTTGATGTAGTGGAACAGAACTCAGTTCTCTCAAATACTTGAAGTCACATGCAAAACATTAACAGAGCTTAAGGACATTTGTGACGCTCAGAAAGGCTCCCTGCCCCCACCATGTTTGGTGCATTTCAAGGAGGCTAAGACACCATTAAAAATAATTCAATTGTATTTCAAGGTAACATTGTATCGAATTCTTAGCAGTTCTGTTATCTAAAAAACAAAGCCTTAAGAATTCTCCCCTGCTGCTTATTATATTTAGCAAGCACTAGGTAAGTACTTCATCATTTAGATTACTAAAATTATATAGTTTCAATGATAGTTGAAATTTCCCCCCACGCACACTCCTTAATTATGGGTTGAGGTTTATAAATTACAATCTGTTTCTGCTTCTCATAAATACCATTGTCAGACTTCATTTTGACTTTGGGGATATTTAAAAAAAAAAATCATGAAAATCTATTTAACTGTTAGAGCATGCACAGCAAGAACACTACGAGGCCAGTGTCAGCAGAATTAGACAAAAAATGTTATCTTCTCAATACAAATAACAGATCTTAGAAACAGGAAGTAAACTAATATAAACGTCACAGCCCAAACATTTAGTCTTAATAGGAACTCTTTCTCACTTAAATACTTAAGCTCAGTTATTCAAGACATGTACCATCATCTACTATAGGAAGCTAAATGTTTCCACTAGAGTTCCCCATGTACTTTTCCTCTCTTTGAAAGGGGAAAAAAATCACTGTGCATTTAGATGTGCTGAGAACGGAAAATTAAGAAAATTCATTTCTGCAGTAATCAAACAGCTTGCATAGGAATAGCAGCAAGCAATAGAAACATCACAATTTCAGGTGCAATGGAGAAAAAGGATTCTAATCAGCAGTTCTAACAATATAAAGGATATTTCAGAGAGCAGTTTGGTCTAAAACAAAAATTCCCGTAAGTTTTAACTTCATCTTTCCTCCTTTCTTCACTTGCAAAGTTCACCAATTTTTCTTTTCCTTTTAATTTTATTTTAATTTTTAATTTTTATAATCATAGAACGGTTTGGGTTGGAAGGGATCTCAAAGATCATCTAGTTCCAACCCTCCTGCCATGGGCAGGGACACCCTCCACTAGACCAGGTTGTTCAAAGCCTCATCCAGCCTGGCCTTGAAGACAGCCAGGGATGGGGCATCCACAGCTTCTCTGGGCAACCTGTTCCAGCGCCTCACCACCCTCTCCGTGAAGAACTTCTTCCTGATATCAAATCTAAATCTTCCTGCTTTCAGTGTAGGCCCATTACCCCTTGTCCTGTCACTACAGGCCCTTGCAAAAAGTCCATCTCCCCAAGTACTGGAAGGCTGCTATAAGATCTCCCTGGAGCCTTCTCCTCTCCAGGCTGAAGATATCTTTCTTATCTCGGCAGAGAGAATTTCCTCATAGCAGAGGTGCTCCAGGCCTCTGATCATCTTCGTGACCTCCTCTGGATTTGCTCCCACCTTTATTTTGAGGGCCCCAGAGCTGGACACAGTACTGCAGGTGGGGTCTCATGACAGCAGAGTAGAGTGGGAGAATCACCTTACTTGACCTGTTGGCCACACTTCTCCTGATGAATACAGCTGGCTTTCTGGGCTGCCAGCACACACTGCCAGCTCATGTTGAGCTTCTCATCAACCAGCACCCCCCCAAGTCCTTCTCCTCAGGGCTACTCTCAATCCATTCTCCACCCAGCCTATACTTGTGCATGGGCTTGCCCCAACCCACACGCAGGACCTTGCACTTGGCCTTGTTGAACTCCATGAGGTTGGCAACAGGCTCACCTCTTCAGCCTGTCAAGGTCCCTCTGGATGGCATCCCTTCCCTCTAGTGTGTTGACTGCACCACACAGCTTGGTGTCATCAGCCAACTTGCAGAGGGTGCATGCAATCCCAGCATCTAAGTCACTGACAAAGATGTTAAACAGTATTGGTCCCATTACGGATCCCTGAGGAACACAGCTCATCACTGGTCTCCACTCAGACATCAAGCCATTGAGCACAACTGAGTGCAACCATCAAACTAAGTGCTTCATCCATCAAATCCATGCCTCTCAAATTTAGAGACAAGGTCATGCAGGACAGCGTCATACGCACTGCAGGTCCAGGTAGATGACATTGGTTTCCCGTCCTTTATCCACCAGGCTCATGACCCCATTGTAGAAGGCCACCATATTTGTCAGGCACAGTCTGCCCTTGGTGAAGCCATGTTGGCATTCACCAAACACTTCTTTGTTTTCCACATGCCTTAGCATCATTTCCAGGTGGATCTGCTGCACGATCTTGCCAGACACAGAGGTGAGACTGACTGGCCTGTAGTTCCCTGGATCCTTTTCTCTTTCATTCTTAAAGATGGGGGTTATGCTTCTGCTTTTCCAGTCAGTGAGAACTTCAGTCTGCCACGACTTCTTTAATATTATGGATAGATGTTTAGCAACCCCATCCACAAGTTCTTTCAGGACCTGCAGATATGTTTCATCAGGTCCCATAGACTTGTGTACCTTCAGGTTTCCCAGGTGCTCCTGAATCCGATCCCCTCCAACCACAGGTAGCTCTACATTTCCCCAGTCCCTGCCTTTGCCTTCTGTGACTCTGGGGGTATGGCTCGCATCCTTGTCAGTGAAGACCAAGGCACAAAAATCATTGAGCACCTCAGCCTTCTCCCTATCCTGAGAATGTAAGTCCCTCTTTTCCTTCCACAGAGATCCCACATTTTCCCTGATCTTCCTTTTATCCCCTATGTACCTAGAAAAGCCCTTCTTGTTGGCCTTGATGTTTAATTATGTCAGAGCTTTAGCTTTCCTAACCTGATCCCTGCTTGTCTGACAACTTCCCTACAATCCTCCCAGGCTACTTGTCCCTGCTTCCACCCACTGTAGGCTTCCTTTTTCTGCTTCAGTTTGTCCAGAAGCTGCTTGTTCATCCACACAGGCCTCCAGGCATTTTTACCTGACTTCCTCCTCACTAGGATGCATCACTCCTGAGCTTGGAGAAGATCCCTGAATACTAGCCAGCTTTCTTGCATCACAGACAGATTTTTTTTGACCCCCTCTCTCAAGAGCACACAAATGAGAAAGGAAATAGTGGATGAGCTCTACATCTCCCAACATTAAGCGCTTCAGGCTTTTTTTTTTTCCCCATGATGACCAACACAAAAGCCACAGTTTGCTCCCATTCGGGTATCTTTCACTGCTAGTACTTTTAGCTCCCACAAATCCCTCTGTCTTCCATTAACTGACAGTACATACATCATCTAGGCTCGCTTGGTCCATGAGGACACTGTGTGCCTGGCCAAAACAGAGAACTATTTTTTTACTCCTTGATTGCAATGGAGATTTTTGAGAGCTGATGAAAGTAAAACAGATATGGCACAAGGGAGCTAAAAGACAGCAAGCCACTTCCTTGGGTTTAAAAAAAAAAAAAATCTGTCCTTTAAATCTTCACCTTCTCACACAGAAGTCTGTCACCAAATAGTCTGTGGCAAGAATGAGATGATCTTGTTTTCATAAGATCTTATGTTTGCAGTAGACACATTCCTGCTGTACTGCGGTCTGGAAGCCTTATGAGAAAGCTCACTATATGCTTTGTACCTTGTGCTCTTGTATATCATCCCTTCGTCATCCAGAACAAAGCAGAGTACTAGCACAGCTTATGATGCATAGCAGCACAAGGCATCTGGCAATACTAAAGGCAGTTAATATACTTTGCCACATATTCTGTAGAACCTATTCTATAGTCTCTAGACCCTGTTGCTTTTCACCCTATTTGTCAAGCTATCAAGAACCAAATACCAGACCTAGAACTCTAATGCTTTAAAACAGTAGATGAGTAGCAGTATTTATCAAAATATATGCTCAAGGTACTGTCCATTTTCATCTTTATTACACTGCCTTTGATTTAGGTTCTAAGGGTTTTGTTAGGTACTAGCCAGTATATTTTGTTATCTTAAATGAAGTTTGTCTTCTGTCAGATTTTAAATCATAGAATCACAGAATTTTTTAGGCTGGAACAGACCTTTAAGATCATAAAGTCCAATCATTAACCTAATACTACTACTAAACTGTGTCCCTAAGCACCCTGCCCACATGTCTCAAATACCTCCAGGGATGGTAACTCAACCGCCTGTCTGAACGAGTATGCTAAGGAATAGAACCTCCCCAAACATTTAAAATATGAGCATATGCAATCGTGTACAGTTGGGAAAAGCATAAGTAACTCATAATTTTTTTAATTATTTCTTCCTTATACAAAGTATTCATAAAAGACCCTTAATATTTCCAAAAAGTGTGCTGGTTGGTTTGGTACACCTAGCATCCCACACTGCAGACCAGCAATAAAGACAAATATCCTGATTCTACCTGGATTGGCTTATTTGCACACCAGGTGAAGGACCAAGATTTGGGAGAACAGAAGGTACTGGTAGTTGAAAAGCTGGATATGAACTAGCAATGTACACTGGTTGGTCCAGAAGGCCAACCTTATTCTAAGCTAAATAAAAATCAGTAGGGCCAGCAGATTAAGGGATGCGATTTCTTTCCTTCTACTCCACTCTGAGACACTTCCTGAAGTACTGCATCCAGCTCCGGGGTCCTTGACCCAGGACAGACCTGCATCCATTGAAGCAGGAACAGAGGACAGACACAAAAATCAGAGGAATGGGCCACCCCTCCTATAAAGAAAGGCTGAGAAAGTTAGGGTTGTTAAGCCTGGAAAAAAGGCTACAGGGAGACCTTATTGTGGCCTTTCAGTACTTAAAGGGGCCTTAAGATGGTGCAGACTCTTTATCAGGGACTGTTATGGTAGGACAAGAAGTATCAGTTTTAAACTAAAAGTAGATTTAGACTAGATATAAAGGAAGAAATTTTTTACGATGAGGGAGGTGAAACACAAACAGGTTGCCCAGACAGGCAGTAGGCACCCTACATCCCTGTGAACATTCAAGATCAAGCTAGAAGGGGCACTGAGTAACCTGATCTAGTGAAAGCTGTCCCTGTTCTTGCATGGGTGGCTGGACTAGATGACCTTTAAATGTCCCTTTCAACCAAAAACATTCTATAGTTTTGTGATTCTAAGATGCAAGGTAGTAGGCTAGAAACTTGTGGTTTGGTCAGACATCCCATTGGAAAATAGGGACAACCAACCATATTTAAACTGACAGACAAGTAATATTTGGAGTCACAGATGCAATAGAAAGGGCAGTTTCTCCTCCACATGTCTTTTGAGGCTGACATATCACCTTGGTTCACCATTTATCTTCTCCACACTGTGCTTTGCACATTGTCAAGGCAGCAATTAAGTTGTTTGGTTTAGCACCTGGGTTAATGGCAAATAGTAAAACTAATGTACTCTAATTAGCTATTTGTGCTGGTTTTAGTCAGGACAGAATTCTTAATTTTCTTCACAGTAGCTGGTACAAGGCTATGTTTCAGATTTGCCCTGATAAGAGTACTGGTAGAAACAACTGAAAGCCATCAGTGTTAAGGAGTGTTTGCACCAATTCAAGGACTTTTTCAGCTTCTAATACCACACCTGTGTTCCCAACTTTCTCATTACAAGCAGCAGGGGTGGGGGGACACAGTTCAGGCCCAAAATAACCAAAAGAGTACTTAATTCCATTGAACATAATTCCATCATGTTCAATATACAAGCCAGATATGGGCCAGGGAGCCAGAGTTATGTATTTGTTAGTCAGTTGGGAGTTGGATGTCTCAGTCACTCTCTCACTCATGGGGCTCGCTCTGACTCTGGTGCACTCTCTCTCAGGCTTTCTTGGATTCTGCTGTAATCACATTCCGGATCTCATTATTCAGGACATGTCTGCATCAGTCAGCCAATAGTGGGCAACTGTATAATTTTTTCTGTTATTTTCATTACATAGTTATTAGTGGTATTGTTAATATTAGTATCACTTTTATTCAATTATTCTTATTCAATTCACAAGTTTCCTTGTCTTTTCCTCAGATTCTCCTCCTCCACTGGAGCAGGGAGGAATGTGAGCTATTGGCTGTGTGGTACATAATTGCTAGCTAGGGTTAAACCACAACACTATTATTCTCCTACAGGAGCAACTCAGGCTTCTGTCCCTATTTGGAATGTTATGTCAAACAGGGCAAGAGTGATATTCATTATTTGTCAATACCACACTAAAGTCTGAACTAGATTTTCTGAGTAATGCAAAACCTGATCACACATGAAGATTTGCCAAGGCTTTCTGACCAGCAACTTGATGACACCAGGTAATTCAATCCTGAACTTCTCTTCAGCATAGACCACTATTCTTTTCCATACCGAAAAGAGACATAATTTATGTTCTCACTTATTTCTCTGGACAGATTCAACATATTAGCTTCAAAAGACTAACCAAGAACATATGAAGATCAAGGCAAAATTAAATTGCTAGTGGAAGATATGGTTGAAAAAACTAGTATGTAGATAATCTACATGAAAAAAATTCCTTAAGTTCTTATTTGGTCAAGTTCTCCATATACAGTCTCTGGTTTGTTGAGCAGGGTCCTGAAAGAATTCAGGATGTGTGCAACCTAGTTCAGGTTATTAGCTGACAAGATTCTTTGGTAGCACCAGTACTTTCTTGCACATATTCTGCTGGTTCAATCAAGTACTAGAAACAGTGTCATTAATGGTTTGCTTTAGTTCTGAATGACGCTTTCTGAAGGACTATCCCAAATAGGTACATACAAGCTATTTCAGCTATATTATTCCCAAGTATCTAACTAGGTCCTCTCTATTGTCCCTTTTAAAAGGCCAGTCAGATCCACAGTGACAGGAACCTTATTGTTTCTGAACTTGAAGATTAGTTGTATTGAAATTTCCTGCGAAAAACAGCTCTCACCTGTAACACCTTTATTAGCCGCTTAATTCAAAAAACAATTTTACTTACAATTTTGGCTTGCATCTCAATAGAGTCAACTAAAAGTTCAAACACTTCATTTCCAAAGGAAACAAGACAAGTTCAAGTTATTCATATGTAAATCTTTAAGACTCTTCCCTAAGACTGAGATTCAGACAAGAATCTGAACTTCCCAGCTTAAGTTTCTGCTTTTAGTAGAACAGACGTTTTTACTGCAGAGACAGAGAAACTCAGATGCCTTCCTACTGTTGTCCCAGAAGTGGTATCTTTCAGCTGGCATGCAAACCAATTTACACCCAGAGTCAAGATACATGTTTACTGCATGTCTGCACAGACATGGGTGGTAGGCAGCAACCCCACTAAGCTAGCACAGCTCAATACAAATTTATGGCTTATTTATCCCATTTAGCAAACATCAAGATCTGCTTTTTTCTACACTAATTGGTTAGTAACTTAGCACACAAATCTCATTGGTTAATTACACACTCCACTTCTGTTTAAAGGCACAGTGTCCTTTTAAATCAAGGCACATGCTCAGTGATTGGTGGTCTTAACTGGGCAGGGAGAGTTTATGGATTTGGTGGTCTCAATCTCCCCAACACCTTTACTCTAGTTACTGTTGACTTCATGCCCTGTGGCAACCATCCAGGTTTTGGTACCAGGATGTTCCATTTATCAGTCTTCAGCTCCTCTTCAAGGGCATGGTCAGCAACCTTTATCAGTCCTTAATTCCTCTTCAAGGGCACAGTTGTTCACAAGGCATGCAAGGTAGTAATCACTTCCCTGGTTTGCGCTGTATTTGGCTCATTGTTCTTACACAGGGGAAAATTCCTTTTTCTACTGTACAGCACTACTCCACAACCCATCATATTTTGATATAGAAACACATAATCCAGCAACACAACAATGCCAGCTTGATACATTCCACAAGAACAGAGAAAGCTCACCACAAATCACTTCAAACAGCATTTGGAGCCTTACTGTCATCCTGGCTTAGTAGCAAATTTAGTTAGTGTTCTTGGGGTTTTTTCCTCTAGTTGAACTGTTGCATTTCAAGTTTGTAGTTTTTTATAACTGCTTGAGTAACATTAAGATTTAAGTCACATTATCTGTATTAGACACTAAATAACAGCACTCATTCAAAAATGTCCATTTTGTACCTTCAAGCCTTTATTATATTTTTATAAGTATATAAATTACATTAGTAAGTTAAACTTAATTCCTTCTTGAAAATATTATATTTATTTTTTGTAGAACCCAAAAGCTGTCATTTATGGGCTCTGATGAAGTTCTTGATAATTACATAATATGTAGTCTGCTGATGGAGAAGTGTGCTGAACTGGGTTGGCTACCAAATTTCCTAAATCACTCTCCCATATGGATGTCATTATCAGTCTTCATAGCACATGGTATTTTTAAAGTTTCAGATTACATAACCACAGAGAGATTTCACTGGAGGCCTATAAAACATGATATGCTACAGGCAACAAGTATGTTCAGTGTTTTACTTTGTATAATTAGGAATGCTCCAATTAAAATGCAGCATACCAGACAGGTGACATCTCCTCACTGATATAGACCTATCTGCTATAAATGTCACCAGAGATTTTTTTACAGTGAAGAGTGAAATAAAATATACACACCTATCAATTCTCTTCTGCTGTCTACTGTGGCTCTTAGATACTTCCACTATAACCAAATAGTTCCCTTAGAAACAACTGCAATTGGTCAATTGCTTGAACTGGACAAGTCATCCTCAGAGCTGTGATTTTTTCCAGTTGTATTTTTATCTGTTTTTGTCAGGTATTTTTCCCTCTTTGTTTAGAAGTGTTATTGAATGATACCAAATTGAATTGTTATTTTAGGTGAAAATGTTTGGATCTGTCAAGAAGTCAGGTTCTTTCAGAAGAGAAAACACCACCATGTTTACTTGGGCATTACTCAATACAAGCTGTACGAGATCAATCTAGAACATTGCACTGGTAATGCCCCACTTACATCCCCAAGGACTGTAGTTAAGGGAGGCTTAAGTATAACTCATGATAGCCAAAAGTGTTCTTATTGAGAAGACACTCATTAGAGAAAAGAGATTCCATCTGAATCTAACCAGTAAGATGATAGTCTATGCTTTTTATTTGTATTTTTCTTTTTGTCACTGGGTTATTGTTCACCTCCCAGAAGACATTAGGAAAAAGTTACAAAATCCAGGTATCAAACATTCCACTAGCATACTCAGGCCTTACCTTTGCCTTATCCCTCATAGAACCTTTTCCCAAAATAGACATTTTTGTTAGTGTTTCTTCTTGTAAGCGCCTTAGAGAATTGCCACGTGGACCCAGAAGTTTTCCCACAAAGTTGAACTGCAAGAAAAAAACATTAAGCTCATTAGATTTTTAAGCATGAATATGCAAAATAGAATATCTTGTTGAAACAGTATGATCTAATACTTTTTCTCACCTAGGACAAAAAACTACACAGTCATTAAGTACCAATGTGTAGGGCAGTTACAAGCATGTCAGTGGCTCCACCAGGTGACAACACAGAAGTATTTGAACTCAAAGAACTCAAAGTTCTATTTATACTGTTTATCACATTCAACACTGAGAACAGATGTGTTCAAACTACAATTCAATTTTCAACAATTGTTACCAGGTACATAAAACCATAAAAACAAAGCTGGCAGCACTCTCTGATACAATACTAACCAACCAAAGCTCTGAAGAAAAAGATAACTTAATTGTCTTATCCTTCCTTGAAGATTTATGAAGTAACACAGCAACCCACACAACAAACCCCACACTGAAACACAAACAAACAGGGAGTTAAAACCAGAGAACATAAACACAGAAATCCAGTACCAAACCAGAAACAATACTCAATCTTCCCAACTACCACTTAACCCCCATTATCACTGAAGTTTACCAGGAACAGTTGGGGTTCATAACCATGGCATTACACCACTAAGAAAACTAAGGAGAAGTGGTGAGCCACAAAAATAAAGGTAAACAAAGAAAAAACCATTTCCATCCATAGAAAACACTGCAATACATAGCTGGTGCTCTTTCAACCCAGAAGGTAAGCAGACTAAAGAAAACAGGTATCATAAAGATTCATAAAGAATAAAGGGAGAATCTGCCTATTGTTATTTCAAGGACTCAGAACTGTAATTAGTAGAGCTAGGAGGTGAAAGCTCTCATGAACACTGCTCCACATGACATATTCCCAGTCACACATACCAGGAGAAAAGCTGTGTATGCTGAGCAGTCCACTTGTGTATCACTACACTGTATTTTGGAAGGTAAATTAAATTTGAAGGATAGTTACAGAGATACTTGAGGATTCACTTGAAGTATGTAGACAAGTATTTTAGTTGGGAAAAAATAATCACAAAAATGAAATTATAAACATAAGCTACAGTTGGAAGTTAATACAGAATGCTGTAAACACTTCCTGAAAGGAGTAATTCATTCCTGTATTGATTTACCTGGCAAGATTGTTAGGAGGCTGCAGGGTTGACTTCCTCAACAAAAGCTTCTCCTGGGTTTGCTACAGGCAGCTCCAAGACAAACACACCAATACCCAACGCTTAGTCCATCAGCAAAATAGCACCTATGTTAACATACTTATGAGGGTAAAAACACTGCAAAGTTGAGACAAGTGAGAGACACCAAGGTCAGTGGATGTTCCTGGAGCCCATGGTGAAGACAATGGTAACAGAGACTATGCACCTGCAACCAGAGAGGGTAACAGTGGAGCAGACACCCACATGCAGCCCATGGAGTACACCACACACTGGTGGGTGTGCCCTGAAGGAAGTTGCAGGCCATGGAGAGCCCAGGCAGGAGCAGGTTCCTGGGGGATGTTGGTCCATGCAGAGGAAGCTCTGCAAGAGGAAGCTTTCTGGCAGAACCTGTGACCCAACAGGGGACCCACACTGGAGTAGTCTGTTCCACAGATTACTTTCCTCCAGGAAGGGGCCTCACTATGGAGCAGTTCACAGAATCATAGAATGGTTCAGGTTGGAAGGGACCTTAAAGGTCATCTAGTTCAAACTTCCCTGCCATGGGTAGAGATGCCCTCCACTAGACCAGGTTGCTCAAAGCCTCATCCAGCCTGGCCTTGAAGACAGCCAGGGAGGGGGCATCCACAGCTTCTCTGGGCAACCTGTGCCAGTGCCTCACCACTCTCACCATAAAGAACTTCTGATATACAATCTAAATCTCCCCACTTTCAATTTAAACCCATTACCCCTTGTCCTGTCGCTTTAGAACTACCATTGGGTTATCTCCTACCAAATACAACTTGATTTTTATTTTTGATAAGGTCTGTTGTGACTTTCTTACTAAATCATCAGTTTTATTTCAACTAAGAAGTCCTGCTATCACTATATACGATTATGATCTTAATTTGTGTTCTCTTTGCAATGTAAGTTGACTGTATTTTCAACAACTTTAGATGCTGATGCTAATTTATGAATATGGTCATTGTTCTGCTTTCAGATCAAGATTGGATATACAATCACCATTGGTGCTAGAATGTAGGATACAAAATACCCTTGCAGTAGCTGACTATAGTAAAAATACCTTAGCCTCTCTTCTTAGGTCATTTTAGATCCACAAACAAGCATCTTTGCATTGAAGTTCAGCCTCAAGCAGCTGCAGTGGTGTTCCTTCCTTTGAACAATTGGTATAACTCAAACCCCATCCCTTAAAAGTTATCCAGTTCCAACCCACAGGCAGGGACACCCTCCACTAGACCAGGCTGCTCAAAGCCTCATCCAGCCTGGCCTTGAAGACAGCCAGGGATGGGGCACCCACAGCTTCTCTGTGGCAACCTGTTCCAGTGCTTCACCACCCTCTCTGTGAAGAATTACTTCCTGATATCTAATCTAAGTCTCCCTGCTTTCAATTTAAAGCCATTACCCCTTGTCCTGTCATTACAGGCTCCTCCCTCCCCCCAGCTTCCTTGTAGGCCCCTTCAGGTACTGGAAGGTGCTATAAGATCTCCCCCAAGCCATCTGTTCTCCAGGCTGAACAAGCCCAATTCTCTCAGCCTTTCTTCATAGCAGTGGTGCTGCAGCCCTCTGATCACCTTTGTGGTCTCCTCTAGACTCACTCCAACAAGTCAATACCCTCCTTATGTTTAGGGCTCCACAGCTGCATGCAGTACTCCAGGTGGGGTCTCAGAAGAGCTGAGTAGAGGGTCTTGTTCCCTCAACCTGCAGGCCACACTTCTCTGGATACAGACAGCTTTCTGGGCTGCCAGCACACACTACCAGCTCATGTCCAGTTTTTCATCCACTAGTACCCTCAAGTCATCTCTATCCCTTTTCCACCCAGCATGTGCACTTGTGTTTGGGATTGCCCTGACCCAGGCACAGGACCCTGCATTGGCCTTGCTGAACATCATGCAGTTGGCACAGTCCCACCTCTCCAGACAGTCCAGGTCACCCTGGACAGCAGTTCTTGAGCTGCAGCCCACACGAAGCACCCACATTGGAGCAGTTTGAGCAATGGTCCTGTGGGACAAACCTTACACTGGAGCAAGGGAAAAGCATGAGAAGGAAGGAGCAGCAGAGACATGAACTGAACACAACAGCCATTCCATATTTCTGTGCCACTTGGCAGAAGGGGGCAGAGTCATGATTGAAGTTGGCCCTGGAAAGAAGGGTGGGTGTAGGAAAGGTACATTTAGTTTTATTTCATTTCTCACTATCCTTCTGTTACAATTAATTGGCAGTAAATTAATCTTCATCAAGTCTGTTTTACCCATGACTAACTGATGAGTGATCTCCCAGTCCTTATCTCAACCCATAAGCTTTTCATCTTACTTTCTCCCTTCATCCTGATCAGGAAAGGGAGTGATAGAGCAGTTTGGTGGGCACCTGGCAACCAACTAAGGTCAACCTTCCACAATTCTTATCAAAATACTGCAAAATTTCTTACCAAACTACTCTTCAGGAATATTTACTATCCCCAATGAAACTCTAAAGCCAGGATATTCACACTGTTGGAATCTGAAATACAGTCGTGTTAAAAAAAGATAGTTTTAGGCACAAGTGAAATATATAGTGATGTTTAATAGCAAACATGCTTAAACTACTTGTTTGTGGCCTCAAGTTTATGAAACAGTTTGTACGTTCTTTCACCATTCCTCTATTACTGTGTTACTAAGGGCCAAGATGGGCTGCTTTGATCTTCCTAGTACCCTGAAGGAATTTGAAAACACTTGAGTCAAGGGGGCAGTAGCAGCCTGAAATCTTGGTGCTACATTGGAAGTGCTGATGGAAAGATGACCCACTTGCAGTCATCCTACAATAACAGAAAGACTGCAGCTCCAGTTTGTCTACTTCAACTTTAGACAGAAAGAAATGCAAGCATTAAAAGCCTACTACATATAAAAATATAATTTCATACCTATTAGTACCTGCAAATTCAATTCCCAATGTTGACCTGAGTTAGAACCAAGATACAACTGAGCAAAGAACTCCTATGGTCTACAGTCACTCCTAAGCAATTAAATTTAAGGCCTTGTATGAACTAGTCTTCTGTGAAATTAATCAGACCAAATCTCAAGAAATCCTTGGGCTATTTCTTGATGTTTGTTTTATTAGGTTTATTCTTTTGTCTTATAGGTCCTTAGACCCAGCTAAGGAAAAAAAAATAATTTGCCCATCAAAACAGAAGTCTCCCTTGCTGAGAAAATCGAGGACTCATGGCCACTGACATTGCCCTGCGTAATCTAATTTACAGTCACGATTTCAACAAGTTTGGACCAGAAGTTTATTCTAGAGGTCCCTTCCTATTTGGAATTCTGATTTTATTATTTCCAGAGGTATAACTACAAGGAAACTAAAACTGAAACAATTCATAACAAGTCTGAACATCCAGAAGTCAGTAACTCCTTAGAGTTTCCTTAACTAAAGGATCATTATTTTACAAACGGGGAGTTCATAGTTAAGCTCAAATGAAAGCTTTTGTATAGTGGAATACCACATCAATTTTTCAAGCATTACTTAAGATTACTCATGGTTACTTTAAAATAGCCTTGTAAGTTATGCATAAATTTAAATGAGAGATTTCCCATATACAATGAAGTAAGCTGAAGTTACTTCAGAACATTGAGTACCTGCAGTCTGAAAGAGTTTAAGTTTGGTAGCAGTAACATTAGTTAAAATATTCAAATGAAATTTTATTCAATTTGACTGCCATTTAGGAGTAGGCAAACATGTATTTAGCTATACAATGCATAGCTCTGAATATCACTTCATAACTGGAACAACCAACCACCTGACAATTAAAATAAAAACTACAAATCATAGCAAATATAAGTGCATACCTGCAACAAATGTGAAATTACACTTTGTGAAACAAAGTATGAACCAAATGAAAACAAATGTGAAATAAATGTGAAAACATACTTCATGTGTTAAAGGAACTTCAGTGCTCAGAGAAGACTTGTGTGTTCCAAAGCACATTTGTTTATTTCAGCTGTATTGTCAGTTTTAAAGCCAAACAGTTTAATGTGCTATATCTAAAACTTGACCTATATAAAACTTAAATACCAAGATTTGGCATCTTCTCAAAACCAAAAAAATTTCTAGTGTTGAAGCTACATGCAACGGTAACTATGCAAGTAGCTGCACACATGACATGTTTTAGATAACACTTACTGAATGTGAAAATGTATTGGCTGTATCCTGAGATCCACTGTATTCTTTCCTGTGCACTGAGACTCTAAATATTAGATTTGACAAGTCTGAAGCATGAGAAACCAGTGCTGCAAGTCTGAAATTCTGCTGATTTGAAAGCACAGTACCTCTAGATGTAGCTTTAAAACAACCAAGGAACATTGACTTACTAGAAAACAGCTTACAATGCAATTCCAAAGTCTTTTTCCTCCCACATAAAGTTGAAAAACTTCAGAATATTTCAGTTTATTCCATAAATAAAATCCATTTATGACATTGAATGAATCTTCTCAGTAGAAAAGATGATTTACTTTGAACACATACTGAATTTTGTTCAAACTATTGGTTTACCTCCCTTTTACATCTAATTGGAAACATCTAATCAGCAAAGGTTTATATATTTCAAACAGATACAGAAACACTCAGATATCAGCCACCAAGTTATTACCATTATTTATATACTTCATCCCCAGAAATCAAGGAGTAGGGCTCAAACCTAAAGGTACAAAACCACCACATAGTAGGACAAGTTTTCATTACAAAGTTAACAAAGCTGTATTATCTGTTGGTGAAACAGAAGAAAATAATCCTGGCAGATCCAATTTAGCTCTTACACTACAACACTTGTATACAAGTTGCATGGGTGCTTTCCCATGCCTCACACTGCTAGAGATTATTTACCCAAGAGCACAATAACAAAACCAAATTTGGGGTTAGTATTGAACTCAACCTTTTAAACTCTGGATTAGAGGTACTAGACAGTAACAGACATCTGATCAGCTTTGTACCAGAGCAGTCACATTCACTGCTCTGGCTCAGAATCAGACAGCCAGATCCCCTCTTCACTCACCCTTTTCCTTAGTACAGCACAATCATATCCCAACAGCCATAAATACCCAAAATCATCCTCAAATTCACTAGCTTCAGCTCAACGTTGCATTAAAGGAGCCACATTGCTTTCCAAGCACAAACTGGCCTGGAAATTATTACTATATTCTGATTTCTACAGGACAACTGAACACTGAAGAGCCTGCCATGAGTGTTACCTGGTTCATCCAATTTAGAATATGTTAAATCAAGAATTGCCTCTACATTCAGACAGTTTCTGAAGTCTTAGGTAAGAATTAGGATATCATGGATGATGGTATATGCAACAGAAGATAAAAATTCAACTCAAAGTCACTTCTACATCAGCTCTGAATGATATGCCAAATATGATACCCCAAAGTTACAGCAGAACAGTTAAGGCATCTCTGCAAAAAGCATACCAAGATTCAAATTAACAAACCCAGGAGACAAGTGGGGAAGATGGGAAAGTTTTACCTCAGATATAGTTCAAGCCAAACAATTCTGCAGTGGTGAGAAAATGTACCCTCTGTAGTCTTACATCATTGCAAAGTATCACCAGATGTGCATTAGTTTGAGAAAAAGGATGCAAGATTTAAGGGGTGCTCTTATTTCATAAAACCTCTGATCACTAAAAGCACATCCTCCCATATCTACGCCTCTCATTTACTTTGTGGGTAGAGATAAACCACGAAGTGCAACAAGATCCCTCTCAAATTCCTCTGATACAGGATCCCTTAGCCATAGTGTCTACTAGTCCACAAATATTGGTTAAATATACTGAAAGCATGTATTTGTTTTCCTTTCAACGATTATATTAAACTGCCATATAACTACAGAATCTCCAATTTTAATTTTAATAGAATATATTAATAGAAAGTTAATCAATAATCAAGTCTCTACTTGGAAAATGTTTCTTCTACAGAGATACATAAATCCTTGTTTTAAAAAGCATTTTTGCAGATATAGTACAGTGGAGATTATGGACATCACTGCATAACTTCCATTTCTTCAGAAGCCCCAAATCAAAATGACTAAGTTACATAGAGATTACTTACCTTACCAGATTACTCCTTGAAAACAGTTCTGGAGAAAACAGCTACAGTGAATATAACTATGATATTCTCTTCATAAGCATTTGAACTACTACATGAATTTCAGCAGAAGAGACATTAATGCCAATGCTACAGTGTTTTTAAATGTATATGTTACAGAAAAAGTAATCCTTGTTTATCCCCACCAAGACAAGTCTGCTGAAAATGCTTCATCCAGCTTAAAATACTTAGTGAAAGTATAAATGCTTGACCAAATGCTTTCCTGTAAAGCTCTAAGTAAACCACTGTCATTAAACCTATAGAAAGCTTTCTTGGCATATTATTTTTCTGCAATGGTTCCTCTGTGACAGGATGTGCTGGTTTTACAGACCACAACACAGGGTGACCAGGAAAAAAAAAAAAAGGTGAAGATTCAGAGCACTTTCTCTCACAATGACCTGAAACCAGGAAAACTTGAAGATTTTTCTTACTTATTTCAGGAAAAATGAGAATTTTTATAGAATGGTAAAAAGGAGGTTTTTACAGAATGGTAAATACTTCAAGTACCTATGTTGCACCACAAACTACTCTCTCCTTCACACAACACAATAGTTCTTTGAACATTTATTCACAACAGAAAGCTTGGTCAATTACTATGAAGTTGTTCAAAAGTTATCCCTGTTATTACACTTGATGTTTGTTCCTTCACGTCACTTACTGTTACACAACCACATTCTCACTATTAAGAAATCCTCAGAACTAAGCTATTATGAAAAATTGTTTTCTAACCAGTCATGTGATTAATATTTTAATCTCTCCATGAATTTACATAACAACTGCAGATGCATTGTATATGACTGACATCTCAAAATAGGCATTATCACTTGAAAAGTTGACCTTAAAGACTTAATGGCTACCAGTTCCATAAATGTATATTCTCAAAAGTTACATACTTAAGGTATTACTTCAGGGAACAACACAGATCATTTCTTACTGACTTCTGAGATTCACCCAGTATTTAAGTAGAGTTCTATGAGCAATTTTAAAAATGGTAGCCTGTCACAAAACAAATAATTGTTCCCACAGTTTGGATCCATCTCATGGAAAACCATAATCATTCCATTTATCATCCTTGGAAGCTATTTTTTCTTGCAATTCAGAACACTTCACAACTGTCAAAGCAAAATCAGATTTGAGACTAAACTACTTCACAATGCATATTAATTAAATGCATGGGAGGGGAAAAACACCCTCCTGCCTATCTGTACACATTTAAGTATGAAACTTTCCATGCATGCTGGAATTTCATAGCAGTATTAGGATAGATCGAGAGTCCCTTCACCAAGAGAACCACACCATGTGAGCTGTGGCCAGCTCACTTTCTGTGCAGGTTTGAAGATTATTTTCAAGCACGAAATGCAACAGAAGCACAGGTTTAAGGGTCACATTCTCACACTTGACCAAAACTCAGTTGGTGTATTCAACTAATCAAATAGCAAGGTATGTTAAATCACCCTGAACACCATTGCATAAGCTGACAAGATATCATTGCACTAACTGCAGTTTAGACATGCAGCATCCACGTGGGCTCCTACATGTGAGTAACTTGATATAGAACTAAATCCTACCGCAAAAAGGTTGGCCCTTTTCCTGTAAGGTTGTATAAAAGCCCTAACCTTTCTAATCATTGCTTGTAGCATGTCCCAATTACAACAGGATCATAGACATTATTACCAAGGCATACTCAAGCCCCACCTAAATACCTCAGATTAATTTCCATATCACTGCAATTCAGACATCTCAGAGGAAGCTATAAAGCTGGACCAAGCTGAAATATTCATAACAAAAATTCATAGAATCAAGTTTCAAAAAGACTTGACTAGATCTGCAATCTACAGAAGAGTTTCCACAAGGTTTTGTCTCACCAAGTAAGACTGTCACCATATCAAGACATTAATTCAGGTGTTCCGTACAGGAGCCTAAACACAAGTGAAGGAATTGATTCCAAGTTACAACCAGCCTCACACAGAAACTGAACATAACTGCTGGGACTAACTATCTTGAAAAATTTCATAAAACACAAAATTCAGACTGTCTTGGTTATTCTACAACCCCCTATCAACATCCAGATAAGAATACATTTAGGCCAACTAGCTCTAGTATGACATTAGGCCTGTTGTCATTGCCAAGGTTTGAGCAAGACAAAGAGGTCCCAGATAAAGTATATAAAAAAATAGCACCACAGAGCATCAAGGAGCTGTTAGGCAGGAGGCAAAAACAGCACATCAACATGAACACTCAACTGTTCACACATTAAGCAGCAAACCAGAAACTCATAAGTTTTACTCATGGAGAGCAAAAATGCCCAAAAGTGAAGTACCTACTTTTGAATCTGAGGCCTACCAGATTCTTTTCCAATAGAAACCCAGCTGCTCTGAACTTCAGTCGAATAGCTTTCTGCTGCACTTAATCTGTCACCTTCCAGGGCTGTCAGAGCTAATGAGGCTGAATTTGCACAGGAGCCAGCTATGAGCCCATGAGAATATATCTGACAGGACAGGTAATGTGAGCAGGCATTACAATGCCAGGTTGATCAGATCATAGCTAGGACTGCCTGACCTGTGTTGAGGCCCTTATGATTTATTCAAGGAGTCAGAGACAAGTTTTAAAGAGGGAAAGTACAATGAAATGCTTCAAGGAAATTTAGTTAACCCTGTGTCAGGTCTAGTAAGCTGTCTGAATAGGGTAGCACACTGGTGGCTTTTTTGGTCCAGAGACCTCATTTATCACAAAAATGATGATTGTTATTTCATTAATGCTATTGATGTACCTTAACAGCAGAGGCATCTTGGCTTGCTGGAGTCAGCACTGCTCACTTCTATTTATAGTTAGTTCATTTTCAGATATTAAACCCTGTTAAATCTTTAACTTGCTTTTTTGATCTTGTTTAAAAGTTGATCATTTATTCAGGGAAGCACTATTCTGTTCATACAGTTGAAACAAGTTTTTCCTCACAACTGTCTGGATATCTAAGTTTGCCAGCCCAATGCTAGCTTGACAGATTTATCCATTATTGTAATGACTTCAACACAGCTTCAAAACAGCAGATACTAAGTTCACCCAGACCGAAAAGACTACATCTCCTACAAGACTGGAGGCACAGTTTTATTCAGGACCTTGCACAACAGCTAACAGCATTAGTGTGGACAGCAGGCATACAGAAACAGATGCCAGCTTGCTAGAACTACTCTAAATTCAATATTCACATCCAGAAGAGCTTTCTGCACAGATTTCATCCATATTTAAGACTTGGGTTTCATTCTTCAGAAGCATTTGTCACCAACACCGATCAAAAGGAAGAACCAAATTTTTTATTCTAATTCATGAGCAATTTTAACTACTTCTCTGAGGAACTACCACTTCAACAAATGACACATTTTCACTAACACCTCTTGTAAGCAAAACAGCCTGGAAAACTGCATACATGCACAGAAAACAGCAGAGACCTGAAGCATCATTTCAGGTTATATAAGCACCACATAATACCTTCTGCTGAAGTTCTGCAGAATCTGAATATACCATGAACATGCTTTCAGTACAGCTCAGTGAAACCAAGATAACTGGAATAATTACTTATCTACCCTAAAAGCTTGATAAAGCATCCCTCACTTCTGAGCCCCCACTCTGAACACTCTTAGGAACACGATTAGTCTTTAGAGCAAAGATTAGGATTCAAAAAGACTTTTCCCCTGTGTATAGGCATTCAGGAATCATGTTACTCACTGCAGACTACAGTATGACAGGATAAGGCTCTCTGCCATGTTAAAACCATGTCACTTCATACAATGTTATTTAAATTAACTAGATCTCAAAAATAAAACCACAAGCCTGGCCCTAGTAAAAGGTCATACTGCAGCAACTGATTGTGGTTTAGAGTATGTGTTTTTCCAGAGAAGTTCAAGAGTACCTGTCGTAAGTCTGACTTCATACTCACCTCCTAAAATACTTGTCTACCATGAGCAATTTTATTTCCTTTTGATGATATGAATTCTTTAATGAGTAAGCTTTAAAATAAATCACATCCTATATAAGGGTACAAATACTCTTAAATAGACAATACCTAGGATTGTATTTGCTCTGGCAGAAGCAAAATCTGTCTGAGTAGATATCAGTATTCTGCTTTCCTTGGAGAAAGTTCTAGTGGAGACAGTAACTCACATGGTATGTCTGTTCTCCACAGCTGTTGTACTCTGTGCCCACTGCATCCTGATAGTCTAAAGAGACATACAGGATTACATCAAAGCTTTATCTGGATACAAATTCAGTTTTGTTCCACAGCACATAACAAGGCTCAAATACCCCCTCCACAGACCAGAACTACTAGGCACATAGCAGAGCATACCTGCCCATTCAAAAGACAAGGCTTTCCTACCAGCTATTGTAAGAATTTCAGTATTTAATCCTTTAAAGAAAGTTGACACTAAATGAAGCAGCAGAAGCATCTTCCAAAAGACTGTTTTCCTTTTTGATATTAATTTAGCCTTTCTTCCCCTTGAGCTCAAGTATCTACATCTCAACATCGACAACAAAAACATTACTACCAACACTGACTGTGTAAGCTTCCCCTATTTTACCTTCCCATCTTTGTGTATAGCTCTTCCCAGTCATAAAGATGACTTAAGTCAAGAGTTCCAAAGATGTGCCCACACAAATGGTATTCAATTTTGATTTCACAGCAGTAGTATTCCATGAAACTTTGAACATCAGTAATACAATCCCTGTAAGTTACCCAGCACAGTCTGTGAGGAAGACAGAGTGGGGAAAAATACTTAGAAAAAGTCTTTCTGAAGAAATGAAGGAATTCCTTTCCTCCATGAACACAAACAGGATCAGTCTTGAAATTTCTAATAGGAAGATAAAGCAGTTTCAAACCAGTGAAAACCCACTAATCTTAGTTTTGTAAAGTTAACCTTAAAATATAAAGAGGGAGCAGAAAAATGAATGTCCACAGACTACTTAATTTTGAATAAATATTTCCAGGTTACAATATTTTAGTGCAGGATAACACTTGAAAGTAAAGCATTAAGAATTCATGGTGGTCAAATATATATTAACAAAACAGTCTCTATGCCTCCAGAATAGACTGCATAATTTAGTAGTGCAGATATAACTAATTTGAGACTAACAATGGCTGCACTAACATTGGCTGAAATTTAATAGGGTGAGAAGAAAGTTTACACAGTGAGTTCTTTTTAATGGTGTATTTTAAACTGCACTTCTGCCTACACTAAGAAATTTTCAAAGCCTGGAATCAGAGTCAACTTAAATATATTTCATTCTCTTTGCTATTCTGAAGAGGAAGATCCTGCTACCCTGAAAATATTATTTGCTTATTTGTCCTCACTTTGTTTTGTCTGATAGGCACCACTTTCCTGTACATTTACTCCAACAAGAACCATGCCTACCTTAGAACTTCTGTAGAACAGACTGCAGAACAGCAACAGTAGAGGTTAGTTTTATATGTAACATTTGAAAAGCTAGTTAAGATAACAGTGCAATATCTTGTAAGTGCTTAGATTTATCAAGTATGAAAACTGGGCTTACCTTAGGGAACTGTTTTACTGGAATCAAAACTTTCTGTCCCAACTTCATATTTTTATTGATGACTACATCAATATACTTCTCTTCCTCCTTTCCTTCCTCTTTTTGGGATTTTTCAATTTCTGTTAAAGGAAAATAATTAGTTATTTTCTCAGCTGGTTACAACAACCTAAAAGCCAAAATTCTTCAATGTCAGTATAAATCTAAAAATTTAAAACTAATTATGTATGGCATAATACATATGGCACATTGTGCAATACATATAATTAGTTATAGGTCAGTGGGGTAAACTGCTTTGCTTTTTCAGGCTTTAATATTCATGTTCATATCAGTACCTTGGACTACCCTTGAAAGCATTTTAAATGCTAACTTTTAACTTAATGCTTAGAACATTTCATATTGCTCAAGCAGTAAAAACTATTAGCCACTATTCATTTTCAAACTATACTATAAATTTTAATTTACTACTTGGCCATATTATTCCTCTCTACTATAAGCAAAGTACAGTTTCAATGGTGGTGGTCTAAAGTACACTTACAAGCAAAAATCAAATCAATCTTTTAGAATTCCAGGAATGTAATTGAGGCACATAAGTCACACCCAATAATCTGATATTAGTGTTATACCAATGACAACAAAATTAGGAATGAGATGTAGAAGTTCAAACCCAGGCTGAATGACTATTCATTCCAGAGACGATCAAGAATCAGTTTTGTATGTAATTCTCTCCAAATATTGACACCCCAGTGTGCTAATGAAAAATTGCAGATTTCATTTCATTGGTGGGGAAGCATGAGCATAAAAGGAGACCTAAAATGAAGGACTGCTTGAAGTCTTTGCTGGATTGGAGGCAGTGTTAAACTGGTTGTATTTTGGCATGACCCATGCTAACAAATTTCAGAAGTGCAAATAAGTTCTATGGACAGCTAGAATTTGTCCTCCCAAATCTTCAAATATCTTTAGTTTTTCACAACAATGCACACACTTCTACTTTACTTAACCAGTAGAATTTAGATATTTATCAAGACCTTGAAGTTTCTTCAGTGGGAATATGATCTCACACCAACAGGAGACAGTAACAAAATTTGAGTGCAAAGAAACCAATCAAAAATATAAGAGCAGAAAGCATCCTTTACATACACTTTATAAGACAATTTGGTATAAAATTAATTCTAATGAAAAACATTAGTAGTAAACCAACACATCTCACTACTGAAAAACACCCATGCATCCTTCGCAGCTTGCTTTAATGAATACCAGTCCAACCTCATTTACCACAATAGAAATGTTAACATCTTTCCCAGTAACTGAAACTCCAGTCTTTTACACAACTTTCACCTCACTATTGCAGAACAGAAAATAAATACAATTGCATTTATTCAAGTTAGTGTTCAGTGACTGAAGAAATAAAAGCCAAACTAGCCTCAGACTACCTGAAGGCTTCTAAGAGAACAGCCTTCCTGCTATACTTTCAAATCTTCTTGGTAAGTCCCTAGGAAGTTTTTGTTCATATGGATTCTAGTAATATAAACATTCTGGAAATATGCTGTTCTTTACAATATTTTCAAAAAAAGAAATGTCACATATTAAAGTTGTAGTAAGATACATCCATTTCATGACTGGAGCAAATGCAGTTACAACAAAACTTAATATGACTTCATTTAGTATTGACTTTAAGTGTCAGGACTATAATTTGTTTAGAAAAATAAGAAAAGCACAGCTCAACTCAATTCAAGTTTAAATATTAAATTAATACACTGTTCTGTACCATTTTGGAACAGATCAGTGCAAAGACTCCTGGTAGACTGATACAAGACTTGAGAGCATTCCAGTAGCTATAGTTACTGTTACAGTGAAGGACTTTTGTAAACTCAGAGTACTTCAGGAAAAAGTATTTAACATCAAAACCCACCATGTTTTTATGAACCAATAAAAATATAAAACTTCCTCCTGTCAAATCATACACAAATGCATAGTATGGCATACACTGCAACTTCTGCCCACCTGCAGTTTTAATTTTATGAAAATTGAATTTGCAGAAATAGAAATGGATTTTAAACTACAACCACAAATTTGAGTGAGCAGTGGTTTAAGGACCTTCTTAAATTACTAATATTAAATCTGAAAGCAAGTTTTGTTTTGGGAACATTCAGATGTCTCAAATGGACTTGCCAAGGTTAAGACATATTTGAGGACTTAAGAGCAGAGTTGTAACAATATTGCAGTAACATTCCTCAGATGAGCCAGCTGCATTAATTTCTTAAGTGTTATTTAAGCTACAACATTCCAAAAAAACAAGCTACTTGAATTCAATATGTGAAGGACTTGACTGCAACTTGTTAGCATAGAATTGAGTGTATCTAGCACTATTTTGATTTACTTAATACAAAAATTTAAGGAGTCACAGAAAGAACATTTGTTTCTTGTTCCAGTAATCACTCAAAGTGGCTGAAGTAAATATGAAGAAATCCATTATTTACTCTGAAGATCAGTTTTCCTACACCAGATACACATACTTCAGTTGTTCCTAAAATGGTCAATACAATTTCTTTATTCTTTTTCACTTTTATTTAACTTCCCATTTGCATGAAGGAGCTACTGAAACCCATAACAGGCTGCCAATCAACCCTCAGCAAAATGAATCACAATTTTCTCTATTTGTTTTAAAGTCAAATGGTTTGTTTTACCTCTAATAAATAGCCATAGCCCATTGCCATATCACTAAGAAATAAAACCATTTCCCTGTTATGGTCCAAACTTAATCAAACTGACTGAAGATTTCATGCATGTTCACTGATGTAAGTTATATTTTGAACAAAGAAATTCAGTGCCACTGAATTACTGAAAATTTCTTACATTGAGACCACATTTTAGTTGATTTGTTTGTCATTTCTTTGCACTCAAATTTAAGTTGAATTAAAAATTACAGTTAAGCATTAGGATTTTATCCACATCTGCACAGCTCACTCAGTATCTGTCATTCAGATACACCAAGCTTTAGATAATTAGGGAAAAACCATGCCAGATCTCACAGGAAATCCAATCAGATTTTCAAGGTCAAATGGATAGGAAGATTTGTTTTTCCTAATCCTTAGATTACATTCTGTACTTCTTAGCTATATGAAGCAATGACATTTCCTAGATCACAAGTAGTAAATAAACATGGGATTAGAGCTTCCCATAATGCTGGAGATTAAAATCCCATGTTCAAACCAAGGATGCAGCTAATGCAACAGTCCAGGAATTTAACTGGGTGAGGTAATAACTGCATGGATTTTTTTCTTTATATTTAATCAGAGATCTACGCAATGATTACTCCTCAGTTAATTCACCAAATGTTGCTAGATACATCTTATAATGACAAAGTAGAATTGTTTCACATTAATCTTTAGGTAGATTTAATCTTCCTGTGGCAGAACTACAGGCCAGGATGTCGGTTCCCTCCATTAAGGCAATATAAATACTTGGTTTAATGTAGAACAAAGATTCTCTGTATTTGTCTGCAGTAAATCAATAAAATCAATGTAAGATCAAATGTCAAACCAAAACAAACATTTACTGCATTTCTCCTCAATACAATGTTTCCAAAACACAAGATCAGGGGAAATAGGAACCAGGTAAATTTGTCTGCAAAACATTAAGAAACATCCTATTTTTTCCTTACATTCAGAAATCTTAGACATCCTATTACATCCAAATAATTTAATCTTATTTTTTTCTACTGCATATGGAAGAGCAAGTGAAGAATCTAAGACTCAATTTCTAGGACAGAGACAATCATGCTTTCAGAAGACATAGGGGTTGACAGTACTGCACTGCAATTTCACTAGAAATAGCTTCCACATTAACTTTGAAAATAAGTATCATAAGAATAGCATTACCTTGTATAAATATTCCTAAATAATGCTTGACTGAAACTGAAAAAGTTGGGAAATTACTAACACTAGACAAGAGCAGCAGGATATTTTGCTTTCCTTGGTAAATCCAAATTTTATTGGCTTCTAGCTAAAAGAAAGAAACATTAACCTTTAGATCAAGACAACCAAATCTGTTATACAGCTACTGAGGCATGTCCCAATAACAGTAGAATTCTCAGTGAATTCTCCAAACTTTGACTTAGAAAAAACACACCATTTTCAGTTCAGAAAGCTCTTAACTCAAATGGAAGGCTGTCGAACTATCTTGATACACTTGCCCTGTCCTTTTACTTCTTGAAAAAAGTCTCTGCTCTTGACCATTGCTGGAGGTATAATACTGAGCTAGATGGCTATCTGCTCTGACAGTACAGTAGTTCTTCATGGTCTCACATTAATACTAATAAAAATGATAGTATTACAAAAAAAACAGATTTTGGCTTACTAGTTTGTATGTTATAAAGATCTCCTTTAAGGAACATAGCCAAGCTTTGATAAGATACAAGCTTGCAGAGAAGGACTGCCCCCAATTCAGCTTTAAGGAAAAACTGCTTTTGTCCTGAAATTGTTAACATAAGAAATAACATTGACATTATATCTGCTCGGTTTCCTTAAAATTTCTATAATCTTTCCAGTGCAGAGTATCAATAAGTGCTTGTATAATGTTTTAATCACCATCTTACACATACGGATTTTTGCACAATGGAAATCTTCCAATAAGACATTACAGAATGCTGGAGAATTTTATACGTTGTATCTCAGAAGGGATATTAAACTCACCAGTTCAGAAGTTCTGTCAGTATTTTCAGAACTGTAATGAAGACAATAGGAAGTCTGATATGCCAGATGTTGATTTAATGCTCAATCCTTCCATGATTAGTTGTGATATATCCAAAGTGCAGTAATGTTAGGATGATTAACCCAACAATAGTTCTAATTTTTATGTTGAGAGCTTAATCTCATTATTGTCCTAGTAATATGATCTCTACTGTGCTTCAGATTACACATCTCTTACATTGAACTCCTTTATTCCCTTCCCCACTAATAAGGTGATTAACAGCTATCTGAGACAGTACCCCTCCAACAACGATTTCTTATCTTCTCAGCTGAAAATACTGTGCAACATGAACTAAATAGAATCAACACATTAAGTCTTTAATACATTTCAAAATGCTTTCTGAAATAAACCCCACAGATTTCTTGGAAGCAGCTGTGCTACTAAATTTCAGGAAATTAGGAAAAACTTCTTCACTGAAAGAATGGTCAGGCATTGGAACAGGCTGCCCAGGAAAGTGGTGGAGTCACCATTCCTGGAGGTACCAAAGAGATGAGCTGATGTAGTGTTTAGGGACAAAGTTTAGGGTTGACTTGGCAGTGCAAGGCTGACAGTTGGACTAGATCTTAAATGTCTTTTCCAATCAAAACAATTCTATGATTCTATGATAAATCTGTCCTCTTGACCAATATGAAACTGGATAAGCCTCCCAAATTTTGCTCTAAACAGAAAATGTAAACTTATCTTTAGACTCTGAAAAGCAAGAGCCATGTCTAGCTAGCTTTAAAACAGATTTCTGCATATATTCCCAAAATATGCAAATTCCTCAATTTGGGTTGTATGTAGCATCCCAAGACCCCAGTAAAACAATTAAGAAAGCAACTAAGCATTTTCTTAATTAAATGCTTGGACAAAGATCCCTTTTTCCACCCCCAAGATTTTTCCAAAGCAAATACTGATTGATGTATCCTCATGAAAAAGGGAAATTAGAGAACTGAAGTAATCAAGCAAATAAAACATAGAAGAGTCAAATATTTTAAAATAAGGGAGTTAAAATGTGGAATGACTACATCTAGATCCATTCAAAAGGGTAGAAAAAGAATTAAAAAATGCAATAATTTTTCCAGGTTTTAATGCAGCTGTGCTCACACCCATTCCTCTATGAGCTTCAAAAAAACTCCACCTAAACTCCTCAGCCATCACTGATACTTAAAATTTGTGATTTAAAAAGGCTTAACTTCCATAGTAGGTTCTAAATCTGAAGAGGCATACAAAGTAATACATTAAGAGCATGAACTATGCAAAAGAAACAGGAATTTTCTTCAACAAATGCATGTTAGAATAGTTTAATTCAGAATAACTCTTTTACATGCCACCTTGATTTTGTTCAAGAAACTGACAATGAAACTAATCTGAATTTATAATAAAAAGAGTGGTTCATGCTAGAATGATGTCTGCAACATTCAGCATACTCAAGTTATTAATATTGCAGTTGAAGGACTTACTGATCTTTATTTAAATTGCATTCGCAGGCATTTTAAGTTCTATTTTACAGTCTAAGTACTACTGTCTGCACTGATGTGAAAATACATTTCAGTCACCAATATGACAAATATTTTGAATAGGCCTTTTTATTTAAGCAATTCAAAACTAATTGAACACTTATTACCTCCACATCAAAAGTGACTCCACTAAAAATCCGTTCAGACTGATTAATATTAGCAATAAAGTAGAAAAGTACCACAGCAGAAACTGTCAAAAGTTGCATCTATTAACAGATGTTCAGAGAGCATTGCTCAGGAAAAAAACAAGATGTAAACATAGGCTTCCATCCCATATACCCACCTTGCTCCACTGAAAATTACTATTTATCTCACTGTGAGAAGAGCTTCTGAATTATAAAAAAGTGCTGAAATTTCCTATATGATTTAGCTACTGTTGACAGCTTTCTTTAAACATGAATGTTTTTTTTACATTAGCAACATTAGGAATCCACTAACTGCAAACAGTTTCAGCTCATTTGTTCAGTACCTTAAACATAAAAAAACTCCAAAGGTAACCTTATACACGTGGAAAACCAATACCCAATATCCCCTACTGAAGTACTTCAAACATGGATGGTACACCCCAACTGGACAAAAACACTTCGCTCCCCTGTTACTCCCTGCTTCAGGAATACCTAACCTTGGCAAGAGCATTGGCTTTTGTTCTGCTTTCAGCAGGAGACTGGATGTTCAGAGGTTTCTTAAAGCCTCAGGCACCTTATGATCCTTCCTACAGGTAGAAGGTGACTAAGTTGGGCCCTTTATCATCTTGGGTTTACCTACTGTTTATCTACTGTGCAATAGCCCAAAGACAATACAATTCACTTCCTGCAAACGTTTTGTTTCCATACAACCATAAAATAGCCCATAAGCACCAAAAGCAAAGCTCTAGAAGCCCTTCAAACTATCTAGATGTTATGGTAAGAACAAAATGGAAGAACTTGTATTAAGTGATCTTTACATTTAAAACTGCAGAAGAAATGTCTTCTAAACACCAGCCAAGTAGTTCCCTCAGAAAAAACAGCATGTGCAAACATGGCAATTGGTAGTGTAGATATAAAGCTACTTTGGGTGCAGATTTCAAATGTAAAGCCATGACTATTTCAGAAGAGGATCCAACATACAGATCATCTCATACTACTTGGCTCATAGCACTTAAAAAAAATGAAGTTAATACTTGATATCAAGAGCCCTTACAAAAATCTCACAAATATGTATGAACATGATCAGGTAGCCCTTACACAAGATTTAACTTGTCATCTGGGTGAGTCATCAAGAAGGGTCTAGATCCTTTTATCCTTGTTATGTGCACAGCACTATTCAATAAAGTGATTCCTTTTACAACTTGCACAAGAAGGAAAAGCGTAATTTAGATCTCCTTTGAAAAAATGGATTCAACCTGCAGCTCAACATGCATATATCACATTTTCAACTTGGCAATAGTTTAAACACTAGCCATAGCACATCTATTTATTGAACTCTAAAGCTGACTGAAGAACGATTACAGAGGACATTTAAATCTTTCTAGAGCACTAGCAAAGACTCTGCAGTCTAAAAGTCTGCTGACAGATTTAAACAAACCACATTTAATACTGAAGATACCATACTAAGATGTGTTTTGGTAGTATAGGCATCTCCCATCCACATATTTTGTATATTTGATCATTACACAAGTGTACAACTGTTTACCACATTATGCAATGCTTACATAGCTATCTGCAAGACAAATGTTATCTTCCCCTATTTCTAAATAAATAATTTAGAGTTTTGCTAGAAAGCAGCTTTGCAGAGAGGACTTGGGAGTCCAAATTAGCTGAACACTAGCCAGGAATGTATGCCTGAAGGCTACCATCATCCCAGGTTGCACTAGAACAGCACTGACAGCACTTTGAAGGGTGTGATCCTTCCCTTCTACTCAGCACCGGTGCAAGCTTTAGCAAGATACTTTTCTACTGTTCTGAAGAAGAGTTTTGAAAGGATTTTTAAAGTAATGATGTTCCATCTTTGGTATTTTTTTAAAAAAAAAGTTGTAATGAATTCTGCCTCCACCCCAAGATTTATTTCTTATTAAATACTGTAGCCCAGAAAGCCATGATTTTTTATATGAAAGCATGCTATAAATTGATGTTGCAACACTGGGTTATATATGCCCAAATAGTCCAGATAAACAGACTTGGACAGATGCAATGTACAGCAGTCCATTGTTCCCATAGCCCCACCATTACTCTGCTGCATGGGTGAAAGTGTACATGTTAATCCAAAGTTACACATCTCTTCCCACTGCTTCCCAGAAGACCATACTAATAAAATAGCTTGTCCAATAAATAATTGTCATTGTTCATATTTCAGTGTTAGGGAAAGGAACAGAGATGAGGCTATCAAATATCTGAAATGTGTCTAAATTCTTACATTGAATCCAGGGAAACTCAGTTCACACCAGACACTGTTCAGCCTTAGAAAATTCATACCCACTGGATCCAACGTAAGTTACCAACAACTTAATCTTACTCTGACTACAGAAATTGAGAAAAACATCTACATGTTCTGACACAGCACTGGTGAAGTGATCTAGGAAATTGAGTGCTACCACTGCTATGGAGCCTGTAAAAGATTAACTGTTGAAAAACAGTATATGCTGGAGCAGCCTTCATGTAAACCTGTGTCAATTCAACCTACTGTTCATAATCATCAGCTTGATTCTAACAAGAGTTTCCTAGTCCTTCGAACTAAATTGCTCAGATTCCTGAGACCTCATGCATGCAACTTCATTTACTAAAGCACAAACTATTGATGTGCAAGTAAGATGTGTGAAAAGATGTTGTACAGAAAGAATGTGCAACCACAGGTGAATGTGAAGTGACAGTGTGGATGAGTTGTATTTTAATCCATAACAAAAATATAGCTCAAGAATTTGAAAAATACTTTCAGAATAATTATTAAAAGATCCTAAAGCATTTGTTCATTCTGGTCCACAGATGTATGAAACAAACCTATGGAAGTTAGTTGGTGCATGTAGAAGGTGACTAATTCCAGCACACCATTCTGAACTATTTTAACACACCTAATCCTTCAGAAGATCATTACACCCACTGCCAGCAGACAAGGCAAAACACTATTTGATACAATTACTGTAGGCAGTACTTATTATTTACCACCCATTACAGTCCTTGGCTGCAGTAACATAGCTTGGCAGTAAACACATAAAGGCAGCTTGTCCATCTTCTGCCCTATGGGAAAGTGCAGCTTCAAAAAATTCATGTGGAAAATTCATGTATAAGCTTCAACATAGATTTAATGTTAAAAATTATCAAGTTAAAAGTTAACTATTCAGAGTGATAACATTACTTACTATGCCTTCCCCACGCTCAACAACAGCTGAATCCAAATATTTTGTGTTATATTTAATTATAATAAATAAAATATAATTATATTACCCATAATTAAGCAGATTGCTACCACATTCCATTGTTGGCAAATATTCTATTAAACTTATTCTCATGAAATGTTGAATGACTTCATGGAATTTTAGACCAAGACTACACCTCCCTGGAAGTGTAATAAATCTTGAAAGTCCATCTTCTGGACTCCTTCCAGCTGCAACTCCTAAGGGAAGGAACCAATATCTCTGCCAACAAATCAGTTTGTCCAGGAAACAGATATGAGATAGGAGTCTGCAATAAGCCTGTTTTCTTCAGGACTATGTGCTTATCCCTGTAGCACCTTCACTGAGGCAAGCAATCTTCAAACTTCTATGACCTCTGTAGGAGGGAGTTTTTCTTAAACTAGTATTTCTAGCATTCATGTAGTAGAACATTACTCAATTTCCAGGTTTAAGAAAAAGTTAGACCTCCATGATTTATACCTGCATAATTATCTGAAGTAACTACTAACTTACACCAGTAAGCTTGTGCAGCAACATCACAAAGAAATTTTAAATACACCGCATTTTAACAGCATTTATGGTATGGTTTTACTTGCCATAGGACACAGCTCTGAATTATAATTTCTTACCTAAAGTGTCTACATGTCTGGTTTAAATGAAACTAAACAGTTCAAGTCATATTTCAGGTTAGTGAATTTGTTTAGAAAGAAGCATCTTTAAAAAGTATTTTTAAAGGCTCAAGGTTCTTTCCAACAGACACTTAAGTTCCAGCCATAACAAGCTGAATACCTGCATGATGTTCTGTGAAACTCCTCAGCAGACAAGATATAGCAAATTTGTTTTGAACACCATTTAAAAATCAAGTGCTTATACAGAAGTGGGAAGTGTGATGCCTCGGTTTTACTGAAGTTTCAGAAACCACATTATCTCCTATAGTTATGTAATGAATTAATTTTGGAAGTGTTACTGTTATTTTAATCCAGCTAATTTCAAATCCCAGCTTTCACTAAATACTGCAATTTTTCTTCCGGTGATGACTGTGTTATAACTTTTCTTATGGGAGTAATTCCTGTATTTAATAGTTTCTATAGCAGATTTCAGTGTATTTCTACAGATTTTACATACAATAATCAATCATTAGAAGATGTCCCACGCACAAGGCAGCTAACATCTTTAAGTACAGCGGAAGAATTCACAGCCAGGGAAGTACACCTATGTTCAAGGTGAGACAATAAAACCAAACCAGTCATACTGATACCAGCAGTGCAGGGAAAATGCAGAAGCTGCTACTAACCAGATACCTGCCTTTTCTATCTCCCAGTTGCCTTCATAATCACATATATTCAAGTTTCTGCTCCTTTATCACTTCTATCTGCCAAGAAACAATACAAAAAGTGCCAACATCAAGAACCTGAGATGCCATGACTTCCTGATTCAGTAATGTTTTAATTGCTTCTGTATGGGAAAGGAAATTTTGATGCTTCCCTTTCCAAAAATATAGAATCAAATTACCTTCTAGATGTGGCAGAGGACAAAGGGGATGCATTTAAAAAATTTAGCTGCCCAAGGAATTCAGGGTCTGAGTACCCAAAGGATGAAGGACATCTGAGACAGCAATAAGCACTTAATATGGTAGATTATTCTATCACTCCTTGCTAGTAGCGATAAGCAAAGCATAAAGTGCATTATGGACAATCAAAAGACCACAACAGTTATAATGGGTACTTGTGATCCCATAAATAAGAGTTCCTAAAGAATGGTTCATGTGTACATTTGTGCTGGTTTTAGTTGAGACAGTTGATTTTCTTCACAGTAGCTGGTAGGAGGCTATGTTTTGGACTTGCACTGGGAAAAGTACATATAACACTGGTGTTTAGTTGTTGCTAAGGAGTGCTTACCAAGTCAAGGACTGTTTTTGTTTCTGATACTGAACCTGTGTTCTCAACTTTCACTACAAAAGCTAGGAGGGGACAGAGCTGACCCAAACTGACAACAGATGTATTCCATTTGATAAAATGTCATGCTCAGTATATAAACTGGGGGTGGGCTGGTTGGCCAACTCTCATTCATGCTCTCACTCACTGGGGCTTGCTCTGACTCTGGTGTGATCTCTTCTCAGGCTCTCTGGCTCGAGGCATGGCTGGGTATCAGTCAGCAGGTGCTGAGCAGTTGTATCATTTGTTTTGTGTTCCATTATTTTCATATACTCTTAGTAGTAGTGGTAGTATTAGTATTGTTAGTATTATTGCTACTGTTAGCATTATTGGTATCACTATTTTATTCATTAAATTGTTTTCTCAACTCAGGAGTTTCCTTGTCTTTTCCTCCAATTCTCCACTGGAGGAGAGGGAAGTAGAGCAAGTGGCTGTTTGGTACTTAGTTGCTGGCTGGGATTAAACCACAATGTTCTTCCAAACCTCACTTCCCTTTGATTCATTCATTTTAGAGCAAGTGCAAGAATGAATTACCTAGTTACAACCAGAATAACCACTCAAAATGCTGCCATGTGCTATTTTGCATAAACCCAAGAAATAAAGGTGCTTAACTGAAAAAGCTCTGACTGCCCACTAATCAGAAATCTGAAAGAACATTCAGCATGGGAGAAGTTAAACTCTTCCTCTAGCCATCAGGAGAAATATAGGCACAAATAAATCTGCAAAATTTGACATTACAGTTTAAAGACTCCAATCATCAGCATATCACAGAGCAAGATTATGTCAGAAGAGCTAGAATGAATCTTCATGGAACTACATTCCCAAGATCACTGTTTTTTTGTAGTACTCTTCTGAAGCAACACACAGGTTGCTTCAGAATAATTTAACAGGTTATTCCATTTTACTATAGCTCTATCTTATAAACATGAACATAACACTAAATTATCAGAAAGATAGGAATGAGGAAAAGCTTCCCCCCCGACCCCCCAAATTCATACAGCTTTTATTGTAGCCTTGCATAATAACTATCTATTGGCAGTACCTCTTGACAAGAAGCAAGGGATTAACTATCTAGCTGGCCAGGAGCATCTATTCTCTTTAATCTATTTTTCTGAAGGGGCCATCTGCTCTTATTTCTTCATTTCATGGCCAAGCTTGAAATTGCATTCGTTATTCTGTTAGGTTTTCAATTAGTTACATTTAAAAATCTCACATGTCAGGATAGCTGTCTTGAGGATGAAATACTGTAAGGTAAAGAGGGAAAAGAAGTTATTACCAAAAGCTGATTGACTATAATTGATACAGCTCAAATAGCTAATCACTCAATAAAATGAAGGGAAAATAATGCTCTAACATTTGTTTTATTACAACACAGCTTGACATCCATTACTGACAAGTATGCACAGCCATGTTTTAAGGTGCTGAAACTGAATAAAGGAACTATGTTTGCTTTCTGTATTCTCTGCACTCAGCTCTTCAGACTACTGCAGGAAAGCTTCAAGTCTGCTTTGGTAACAGTACCAAACCCTTCCAAAGGAGGTGTCCAAAAATACCTCATACAAATTCTAGCAAGACACTCCTACACAATTATTACTTAAGTTTGCAAATGGTACTAAACAGCTACCCTGAAAGATCTACTCACTACAAACTACAGGTTTGAGGTCTAGCCAGGTATTATTCCAATAAAATAAAGGATTCTGGAAGGATTGTACAGAATGAACACTATGTTTTTACATCCTACTTGATCCACATGGGAAAAGTACTGCTGATTCAGTTTTTTCTATCCATTTCACTGTTTTCCCTAGCAGAAAGATGAAGCAGGAAGTTATCCAGCAAGCTGAATATTTAAGTTAGTGCCTAGAGTAGCTAACTTCTCAGCATCATCTTCATGCAAGCCATCATAACAGGTAGCCTTCCATCATAGACAACCAGACATTGAAAGATTTGGTCATTGCTTCCAGCACACTGGCAAAACTAAGGGGTCAGTGCCTTGAAGACCTAAAAGCTAGTCAATGGCAGAAAATACACTGTTAGCACAATTCTCAGCATACCACTGAAATCTAAAGTAGCTATCATCTACTGGTTAAGCAAGCAAGTCACATCCATTTTCTCCTATTGGGGCATTAATTTGAAAATGATAATTTGTCTAGAGTTCTTCAAAGAGCTGATCTCACAGTAGCTACTTGCCACTTTTGTAATAATGAAATACACATCAGCATTTTTAATTAACCTTATATTGAACTATGAACTATTCATGTTACAAACAAGGCTTATTATTTCAGGAGATTGCTAAGCTCTGTAAGTGCATCTATGATGATCTATAAATAACATTATGGTAGTTTCCCTGCACTCCCCATTTAACCAGATGATATTATATTCTAAGAGCTTGGAGTTTAAAAGTCTGGCAAAATATTTTAAAACTTCATTCAATACTTATCAAGTTAGACTGACAGCAGTCTTACTAGTCAAAGCATACACCGAGAGAACAGCACAAGCTGAACCTATTTCAGTTCCCATACACATCTCAATTGTATTCTGAAATGCTGTGTCCAAAGATAAGGTAGTCCTATTACAGCTACAGCATTCAGTCTATATTTGAGCCTAAGCTTGTGATCAAGGTATGAGCAGTAAAGACATCTACGAGACGGCTGAGCAGAAAAATTCAACCAATGCTAACTTCAAACAGGCCACTTACCAATTAAAGCCTTTGTACTTTGAGCATCAACTTTTTATTCACACAGTGAAGCATGCAAAAAGTAATATTGACAAAATGATTCTCTAAACACTGAAGTCTGTTAACCGAATATTTATTGCCTTCCAGGAAAAACCTGCCTTTTAAGCAGCAGGCAGAACACATCTGGCTGCAGCAGTTATTGTCACAAGCAAACACCAATGGCAGGACTCATTCAGCTCCTGGCTTTCCTCAGAGGGGCAGACACCCCTTCCCAACAATCCTATTTCCTCAAGGAAGCCCCAGTAAGACTGGATGGGCTGACAGCAACAGGATTGCTGCAACAGGACAGTGCCCTTGTGCAGGAAACAGGCTGCATTGTATTTTAAAAGGTCTACAAAACCCCACAGATAGCATCTGAAAACTTCTTAAGTAAATAGTATCTTCAAAATTTCAGCATCACTATATTTAAGATGTTCTATAGGTATCCTACATTAAAATCCATTGTGGACAACTCCTGCTCTTTCCAAAGCATGCTCATTAAGACTTCATAATTGCCCAAAGCCCACAAAACACACAGAACAAAATTAGGCTGGCAGAAGTCTTAAAAGGTCATCAATTCCCCCAAGCATTTTATATGGCTACCTTCATGTAATTCCTGACATTTGTTTTACATGGTATTAACAGGCTTCTCTGAAGAACAGAAACAGTAAGCTTTAAAGACATGACAAATCTTCTGTTGCATGCTTTTATACAGTAGGCCAATAAAAACCTAATCATTTTTCCAGACCATGGATGCATGGTGTAATAAAAAGGTCAAGGGGACATAAGTGAAAAGAATCTTTAAGACCAATTTGTGTTACACAAGACAAATTGGCACACAGTAGTCCTTTTAAGTCTTAAGATCTAGGTCTAAGGTGCCACATTTCACCTTGCAGGCTGCCTACTCAGTCTGGGATATCATTAGAATCTCCAGAAAAGTAGCAAGAGTTAGAGTTAAAGGTATCACTGCAATCTACCTGCTGTGAAGCAGATAAGCTTCTCCACAGCGCCAGGATAAAGGGAGAAACTGAGTCAAAACATTAGTAGGAAGCTTTCACCTTGAGAAACATCTCCACCTACTATAAAAGTTTACGGAGAACCCCTATAAGGAAGGCAAAAACCTCAGCTGTGCCACACCCTCTTCCTTGAAACTAGGGCTTCCTGATCCCAAAAAACAGGCTGGAAATGGTCCATGAAATAGTCAGGTAATTTGTAAAGTGACATACCACTCCAGGTTTCTGAACTTCCATAACTGTACAAATGGACCAAGAACACTGCATTCAAACTGTGTGAAGACAAATCTAAACAAAAATTTGTGTTCCTTCACACTCAGGAAGGGGTAGAGGATATAGTGAAGCATAACAAAAAGCTGTAACTAAACAGACATAATGGACCTTGGTGCTTTACACTTTTGCAAAAGTATAACCTATCATTTAACATTACTTTGGAGGTGGAAAGAAAAGTGTGATTTTCTTTTTACTTCACTGGTTTATCCCATAGACCTGTATCACTCAAACCTGCATATATGGGAGCACATAATTTCTGCTTGGTAGCAGGAGAAAGACAACACAAAATGTGATCTTCAGCATCAGAAGGTTAAGAAGGTTGTGAGCAGAAACTGGCCTGCTGACCAGTAATGCATCAGAATTGGTGCTTCATGGCCACCTAGTTAATTAGGACACAAATCAAAAGGATCCAGTAACTGATAATGGATAAAATTATTCCTTAATGGAAAAGGAGACATGAAAGGAAAAGTGATTGCATTAAAAACAGTCCTTCCTTTACTATGTCTTAAAAACTTCATGATTATTCCAAAGCAGCAGGAAAAAATGCTGAAAAGAACTTTTTGCTTTCAGACACATCTGCTTTGCAGAGCACTGGTGCTGGATAATCCACAGCAGTGTGAGTACAGATGCATTTACTCTCCAAGCATTCAGTAAAAGCAAGCAGCAGTGTCAGAGCAACAGAAGCATTGACTTCTTCCTAGATTCCTTGCCTTGTCCATGAAAATGCATCTCCCCCTACTGACTACTCCTTTTGTACAACTCAAATGGATTAATAAAGTTGAAAAATCAGTAAATCCTCAAGGGATTTGCAACTTCATACTTTCACTGTCACTACATTACACCAAGATCAGAACAGCAGCAGTTGTTGTAACAAACTTCCTTATGGATTAAGTGCAAGAACAATAGTTTAGTGAAATTATTTCTAGTACTTTAGGTTTCCAATTATCTTCTAAGAAGAGTATCTTCACAAAATGAAGACCTATGAAAGAATACCTACATAGGCCAAAAGAGTAAAAGATTTACCAACTACAAGAATTAAACTGACATTTGGTTGCTGCCTTGCATCTTTGTGCCTGTTGAGCTGCTAGCTGGAGCCAAAAGCCTGATAAACACATCAAATAAATGGAAGACAGCCAGCAAAACAGCAACTGGAAGTGGGGAACAGGAAAGAAATCCATTTAACTTTCTAGGGGAGGTGTTTTTATTAATTCTACCCTGATGATAAGATAAAATTATGAAAAATGACAACACAAAAAGTGGTAAGTATGACAAAATTAAGATCTATCAAAGGAATGTTTTAAGATAGGCTACATGCAGAGTAAAACAGGTACTGCTCAGCTGTTGAGACACTAATACAGCTCAGCTTAAAAATGTTTCATTCCACCTCTCCAGTTGCTCCTCTTTAATCTGCTGCTTGTAATAAACAGCCAGCCTAATTTATTGTATACCCAAGACATTGACAGTTCAGTAAAGAGCTTAACAGTTTAGTAGATATCAAGTGTCCAGCAACGCATCTCTTTTTGAAACAGATGTTAAGAGATTCAAAATCTACCATTTCTTATTTAAGATTTAATCATTCATTGCTAAAGCATTATGCTTTTTATCAGCACTTTTTTGGCCAGATGTTTTATCACTAGTTTAAAGGACCTCTTAGCACCTTTATTCACCTCTCTGAGGGCATTAAGACACTCAAGCCACACATTTAACAATCATTTTCACAAACCAATCAGAGTAACAATAGGCCCACAGGCATTCTCAAAACTGCAAAGCATTGTGGGTTTTTTCCATGATCATCTAGAAAATGGACACATGGCTTCTGTAACTAGAAGGTCACAGGAAAATACAGTTCCCTAGTCCATATGCCCTTACTGCTTTAATAGTTTAAGGCCATAAATGTATCTGGCTAGTGATGCACTTGGAACTCAGTAATATATGGCTCTTAAGTCATTCCCAGAACTATCACCACCACACAGTGCAACTCCCATTGCACAAGTGAGGCTTGCCATCTCAGGTCACAGGGGTAGATAACACCACTTTACCAGGATACTCCATTTACCCAGTATAAACATCCCATCTTTTAACATTTTATATTTGAAAAACAGTATTAATAATGTAAACATTAAGCTTGAAAGATTCCTGCAGAGCTCAGCTAAGGACAGGCAGTTAATTCACCATAAAATATTAGGTGTGTCAGTTACCATTTAATCCATTTAAACATGCTTTTTACCAAAGCTGCTAAATGCTAATTAAAAAGTCATACAGTCACACACTGACTAGAACACAGAGGCTATCAACTCAACTTTGATACCCAGTTTTTTCAAATCAAAGAACATCCTAAATTCTTTTGTTTCCTAATTGTACTTGAAGTCCAAGGGAGGGGGGGGGGAAACTCAGAGGGTAGAAAGGTCACATACACAGAGTTTAAGTACATGCAAGTCAAGTCAAACAAGTCACAAGGCCAGAAGAGCAGCCATTCAGTGCTGTGACCTTTTTTCTGATTTCTCCAGTAAATAAGTACTCAGAAGGTTACAGCTGTAATTTGCATGGCTGGTGTCAAAAAGGATTGAAAGTGACAAACCATGTCAGTTTAAATTTGAAACCTTTAAATTCGATCTCTCTCATTGACTGCCAAAGCAAGTGTGCAAGTGAATTAGAAGTCAGCTGTAGACTAAATGTGATCATCGGTGAGTGGCTGCAGGCTAGAGTCATGCTTCAGAGCAGATGAGCCCAGGGTGAAGTATGTATGATTATCTTCAGCTGCATTTTGCAGCAGCCCTGTTAACATGACTGGAATAGCTGATAAATCACTTCCCCAGCATTTTAAGAGACCAAGACTGGAATAGAATTGTTAAAGTCCTATGACTTTCCCAATACAATTTCACTGCAGTAACAGCAAGAAAGCCAACCATAACAAAAACATGAAGTTTTGAAGCATTACTGAACAAGGAAGGCTGAGACATGAGGGACAATCTGACATACCCCTTCACTATAAGTCTTACTACTTTCCACACAGTTTTAGGAAACTAGAAATAGACCCAAAGTCAACCTTCCCTGGTTTTAGGGTGCTACCATCACAATACCTCCATTCCTATTACTGTCACATAATTTGCTCATCATACAGCCTGCCAAATAACCAATTCCCCCTGCACATTTTCATACTGTTGTCTATGAAAGCTTGAAGTCTTTACTAGAAGACAACAGAACAGTATTTTTTAGTTAACCTCTAAGAAAGACAACTTAGTGACCTGCTGTCTGAAAGAAGTCTTCATCTGAGGGGCATATTACAAAATTTATTATTTTTTTCAAATTAACAGGATGGTCCAAGTAATCTTAATCCAGTTAGCTTTTTTCAGCTATATTTGCTTTACAAAACACCAATGACCTTCATGAAGTGTTCTGCCAGCCTCTAAAGAGCAGGACACTTGAAATGCTGCTCATATGATTGAGACTGCAATGAGAAACAAAAGCATGAGGTTATACAGCAACAGAGTACATGTACCACCATTAGGGACTGGGAAAGAACAGTACCATGCATGTCTGATCTGTGCCATAAAATGCCTGTCCACAGAGGAAAGTGGAGGATTCAGTAGTAAACTGATTATTTGTATCACAATATATGTATGTCACTTCACTACATATAATCAAGTGCATCTTTTAGAACAGTGAAAAATTGAAGAAAACCCTTGCTATGCACCCAGAAGACACTGCATACCAAGTCACAGTTATTCAAAATCAGTAACTCTACAGAACCTTAATTAACAAGTTCCTACCTTAAGCAACAGCTTTGCAAAATGCTTACCTACTAAAAAATCAGAGTTAATATGCAGTAGACCAGTACACTTTTTCATCACACACCATTCTCCCGGATACTCAGGGAGATACCCGTCTATTTGATTACTGAACTTCCACTCCTAATATCTGACACAACCAGCAAGGCTCTACTGATCACTACTAGTCACATGGCTCAGTAAAGTCATTCAACATACACCTAGCACACAGCCATCTACTGATAGGAAGGCTTGTTATTTATGTACACCTTACTGACAATAATTGAAAGGTAGCCTTGCCAATTTAAGACATTGCCTCTAATCTCAAAGCAGCTAAATGAGCTTGTAAGGAAGCATTTCACAGGTACAGTCTACAGAGAAGTAAAAGCTGTCTCATTGATGCACCAGGACTCAAAGATTTCAGCTGCCCCAACTTTGATTACTGAATCCTCTTCACCTGCACATTTAACATTAAAACAGATGCCTGGCACTTGTGTGATTTGTGTAATGTCTCCCATTACAACACATGACTGGTATCAACATTTTGTATTTACAGTTAGCTTCTTCCATCTGCAATTTCACATACCTTACCCAACACTCACAAAATACCTGCCATGAATCAATACTATGCATATACATGAAAGAAGTGACTCTTCTCATACAGGTATTTCAATGTTTTTACAGCATCACTCATTAACCAATTTATGACCAACAACATTACACTTTCACATTTACCAACATTTACATAAAACCCCAAATACAAAGTTAGCCATCAAAATAAAGGTCTCAAACATTAGAAATAAAGCTGGTCAGTGTTTAGTTATAAGCACTAAGAAGCTTCACTTTCACTTACAGATATATTTTTCAGCTTTCACATAAACCTGAGCACCTGAGAGCTGTAAATCAGAGAAGTACAAATACACATGTACTTCACAGAACCTCATCTTTTCCAAGGTTCTTCAATTACAAACTAATCATAAGATAATAGTTGGACATAATGCTCCAATTTCCATTGTCTGCTACCAGCTGCAAATTAATCCTATTAGTACAGTCACCATACTATACATGCAAAATAAGTCTACTTCCAACCTCTAACATGTTCATAAAGTCTACAGGTAAAAATATCCCCCTTTTAGGGAAGCTTAATGCTCAAGTATACAAGTAAATATTGATTAGAAAAAAGGATACAGTCTGGTCTCCTGCACAAGTTTCCTACTGTTCTAAAACTTAAACAGCAGCTGAATATTTCAGTGATCATTTAAAGCAAAATTCAAGCAATAGGTCTTGTATTTGTGTCCCAAAGAGACAAGACAAATACTTGAGCAGAGTTTTCAACAAGCAAAGTCATTTTCATGTACTATGCAGGAACAATGAAGGATATTGATCTTTGATTTTAATGCTTTTAAAATGCTTAAAACAAGGTTTGATTAGGGCAAGAGAAGATGCTGTCATCTCTTAATTCTGAAATAGACTACTAAAACTGCCCAGGAAAGTAGTCTTGTGGCATCCTAGTTATCTACACATAGCTCTTTCAACTGAAAGGCTGCCCTGGAACTCAAAGCATGTCAAGCTCCACTTTTCCTGTATCATTTAAAATTATGTAATTTACATGTACAAAAATTACAACTTGTAATTATAAGCATAATATGCAGATGTGTCCACTTCCATTTGAGAACTACAATTAACAGATTTGGAAGTCTAGACACAGGACTTGTCCCTATACACCAAATTTCAACATGGTTAGAAATCTGTTAGCAATCTGGCTCTTTTGTCTGAGTAGTACATACACTTCAATTCCTTCAGCATGTCAGAAGGATTAGCTAATTCAACCATGCAATTCTTACAAATCGATCTTGAGTTTGTGAAGTAAGTTGGCTGATTCACAGTATTTCAGTTTCAGTAAATATAGATAGTATATGTAATAGTATTAAGACATCAAAATGCTATTACATAATAAAGCTGGTTATTTTAGGCACTTAAAACCTTTGCTAAGACATTCTCTCACACACACCTGGAAGAAGCTAAACTGATGTTCGAAGCCAAATGCTTCATTCCAAATTAAAAAGCTAAACAAACCCAGTTTAAAAGTTAGACAAGCCATTTCATTCGCCAGCTCACTGAGATTCCCCAGAAAGAACTCTGTGCAGAAGTCAGGACTATGACATATGTGTCTACCAATATTTGCCTTTATTCAGCTGCATGGAATTATTACAATTGAGAAGGGAAAGACTCCTGACAAAGTTATTGTCATGACAAGACAGGTTTGTAGAACATTTCATCTTACATTTCCCACTTGTATTAGAGTCATTCATCTAATTTGGTTCTTTGACACTGCAACTGCTTGAAGTTACCTATTTCACATAGACATTATACAAATACACCCTTTAAACTACAGTTAACCAGTTCTTAGCCACCATACTCAATCTTTTTTTGCCTGTCTTAACACGTGAAATACTTGAGATTTAATGCCAGACTCTGCTTTCAAAGCAAGCAAAAAATCTGGAGACATTCTAGAACAAAGATGTTGAATCTATGCCCATCTACATTCATTTTTTCACTGGTGATATGATTTATTTTTGGAGCTGAAAGTACACGTAGAGATACCACATATTACAAGAAGTTTGTCCTCTAATTTCTCATTTCAATGAGAACCTTAGAAAACTATCATAGTCCCAAAAAACTTAATTTTGATAACACCTATACAGTTACATCTACTTCCATGAAAGTAGTTTATAGAATAGTATATCAGATTTCTGTAACTTCCCAAAATAATTTACATATGCAAAAAAACATTCTTCCTTCACTATCTGGAGAGGAACTTCACTAATTTGCAGTCTTGAACTTGAAACCAGTGGCTGAGAGCTTAACAAGTGTATTTACACTAAACAATACCAACACCTATTTAACATCATAATTCTTCTCCCACTGTCAAGTGTGGTGTTCTCATAAATTCAAAGATAGGACAAATATGCAAAATACCAACCATCCAAGGACATGCAGCTACAAATCGCATGCATTCCACAACTGAACCTGTGTCAGCTACTCTTAACTCCAGAATATTTCAGACAATAGTTGATTCCCCTTCTGATTTAGAGATGGGCATTCACAGTCCACTACACATCAAACACTACAACAATGCATTAGAAGAAGCCACTTTGATTTAGCCCCACTCCTGTTATAATCAGTACAAGATCTATTCCTGTATAGTAAGTCCTGTAAGTACACTAGCATAGCCTTGTAATCACCTCAATTGAAGCCAAATCATTTGTCATTAAGTCATATTAGAAGATCACTTTAACTTATTTCACTTGAACACCACTGTATCAAGTGTTTATCTCTACAGAGCTGTACTTAAAAATCACCTGTCAATTATACAATGTTTCCAAATTTACGCTAAACAGCATTGTAAGTCACACAGAAGTACTTTTCTGTTTAGTATAGCATCATTGAAACAAAGAGCCAGCATTTTAAAGAGCACCAGACATGTCAGATGTGGAAGGGATAAGAATCACTTACATAAAGTTATACAATTTCAAAAGAAAATATGCTTTGGGGTTTTTAAGACACACCAAAATGCGTTGGCTGCTCAATATTTTAGTTACAGAGCCAAAGGTTCCAGGGAAAGGACACAGGCTGTATGCTCTTTTTCAAAAAGGCTCACATCTATATACAATAAGCTATTTATTGTTCAGAAACGTTAGCAGTGTGAAATAGGAAAACCTTTTGGGGTTTTAATCGACTTGAAGCCCGACTCGAGCCCAGCAGACCCAAGCTGTTCAACCTGGAATAATTTTATTTATAATTTAAGTAGTAAGTGATCGCACCTTCGCTACTGTAAAAGCCTACCATGAAAGAAGAGAAATTTGGGAAGGCAGTCCAGCTTCTGCTCTCGCTTGGGGAGATGCTCTGCCTGCTGGAGGCGCATCCAGGGAGCCCCACCGACCGCCGCGGGCAGCGCCGGGCGGGGGCGGGGGCCGGCTGAGCACCGCCCGGGCAGCGCCCGTCGGAGCCGGTTAGACCCCCCGCCTCCTCCCCGCAGCCTCGCAAGGGGAAGCAGACGGGAGCCGGTCAACACCGGCAGCCTGAACACAAAAGCCTAACGGTGTAGAACGAAGAGTAAACCCCTCACTGAGCAGCCTCGGCAGCCGTTACTACCTCCGGCAGGCACCACCGCTCGTCCCCGCCGGCCCTCACCTTGGTTGACCAGCCGCAGGGTGTGGGTAAAGGACGGGTCCAGCGAGTCCTTCTCTGCCATCAGCTCGGGCAGGTACTTAGCGTCCATGGCGGCGGCGGCCCGGAGCGGCAGCAGAGCCGGGGCGCCGGGTGCCCCCGCGGGGAAGTGGGCGGCGGCGCAGGTCCGGGTCCGAGTCCCAGACGACAGTAAATCCTCGGAGGCTGGGCTTCCCCCTGGCCGCCTCCCGCCCGGGGCTGCGGGGACGCATCCAGAGGGAAGCGCCGCAAGCCCCCGGCCGGGAGCGGGGTTGAAAGGGGCGCGAGGCAGGTGGGACGCCCCCCTCACACCGGACACGGAAAAAAATCCCGCTGCGGAGCCGCTCGGAGCGGGAGGGAGAAAGAAACGCGCCTC